>LR738709.1:382417142-382587358 GCA_902687465.1 Secale cereale | reverse complement strand
ACCCTTTCTTTGACTGATCCATTTTGAACTTCTTCAAAATCTTATCAAGGTATGTGCTTTGTGAAAGTCCAATTAAGCGTCTTGATCTATCTCTATAGATCTTGATGCCTAATATATAAGCAGCTTCACCGAGGTCTTTCATTGAAAAACTCTTATTCAAGTATCCTTTTATGCTATCCAGAAATTCTATATCATTTCCAATCAACAATATGTCATCCACATATAATATTAGAAATGCTACAGAGCTCCCACTCACTTTCTTGTAAATACAGGCTTCTCCAAAAGTCTGTATAAAACCATATGCTTTGATCACCTCATCAAAGCGTATATTCCAACTCCGAGATGCTTGCACCAGTCCATAGATGGATCGCTGGAGTTTGCATACTTTGTTAGCACCTTTTGGATCGACAAAAACCTTCTGGTTGCATCATATACAACTCTTCTTTGAGATATCCATTCAGGAATGCAGTTTTGACATCCATTTGCCAGATTTCATAATCATAAAATGCGGCAATTGCTAACATGATTCGGACAGACTTAAGCATCGCTACAGGTGAGAAAGTCTCATCGTAGTCAACTCCTTGAACTTGTCGAAACCATTTCGCAACAAGTCGAGCTTTGTAAACAGTAACATTACCGTCTGCGTCGGTCTTCCTCTTGAAGATCCATTTATTTTTTATGGCCTGCCGATCATCGGGCAAGTCAACCAAAGTCCACACTTTGTTCTCATACATGGATCCCATCTCAGATTTCATGGCCTCAAGCCATTTTGCGGAATCTGGGCTCATCATCGCTTCCTCATAGTTCGTAGGTTCATCATGGTCTAGTAACATGATTTCCAGAACTGGGTTGCCGTACCACTCTGGTGCGGAACGTACTCTGGTTGATCTACGACGTTCAGCAGAAACTTGATCTGAAGTTTCATGATCATCATCATTAGCTTCCTCACTGATTGGTGTAGGAATCACTGGAACAATTTTCTGTGATGTGTTACTTTCCAATCCGGGAGAAGGTACAATTACCTCATCAAGTTCTACTTTCCTCCCACTCACTTCTTTCGAGAGAAACTCCTTCTCTAGAAAGGATCCATTCTTAGCAACGAATATCTTGCCTTCGGATCTGTGATAGAAGGTGTACCCAACAGTCTCTTTTGGGTATCCTATGAAGACACATTTCTCCGACTTGGGTTCGAGCTTATCAGGTTGAAGCTTTTTCACATAAGCATCGCAGCCCCAAACTTTAAGAAACGACAACTTTGGTTTCTTGCCAAACCATAGCTCATAAGGTGTCGTATCAACGGATTTAGATGGTGCCCTATTTAACGTGAATGCAGCTGTCTCTAAAGCATAACCCCAAAACGATAGTGGTAAATCGGTAAGAGACATCATAGATCGTACCATATCCAATAAAGTACGGTTACGACGTTCAGACACACCATTACGCTGTGGTGTTCCGGGTGGCGTGAGTTGTGAAACTATTCCACATTGTTTCAAATGAAGACCAAACTCGTAACTCAAATATTCTCCTCCACGATCAGATCGTAGAAACTTTATTTTCTTGTTACGATGATTCTCTACTTCACTCTGAAATTCTTTGAACTTTTCAAATGTTTCAGACTTGTGCTTCATTAAGTAGATATACCCATATCTGCTCAAATCATCAGTGAAGGTCAGAAAATACCGATACCCGCCGCGAGCTTCAACACTCATTGGCCCACATACATCAGTATGTATGATTTCCAACAAATCTGTTGCTCGCTCCATAGTTCCGGAGAACGGAGTTTTAGTCATCTTGCCCATGAGGCATGGTTCGCAAGCACCAAGTGATTCATAATCAAGTGATTCCAAAAGTCCATCACTATGGAGTTTCTTCATGCGTTTTACACCAATATGACCTAAACGGCAGTGCCACAAATAAGTTGCACTATCATTATTAACCTTGCATCTTTTGGTTTCAATATTATGAATGTGTGTATCACTACAATCGAGATCCAATAAGAATAGACCACTCTTTGAGGGTGCATGACCATAAAAGATATTATTCATAAAAATAGAACAACCATTATTCTCTGATTTAAATGAATAACCGTCTCGCAACAAACAAGATCCAGATATAATGTTCATGCTCAACGCTGGCACCAAATAAGAATTATTTAGGTCTAAAACTAATCCCGAAAGTAGATGTAGAGGTAGCGTGCCGACGGCGATCACATCGACTTTGGAACCGTTTCCCGCGCGCATCGTCACCTCGTCCTTAGCTAATCTTCGTTTAATCCGTAGTCCCTGTTTCGAGTTACAAATATTAGCAACCGAACCGGTATCAAATACCTAGGTACTACTACGAGCATTAGTAAGGTACACATCAATAACATGTATATCACATATACCTTTGTTCACCTTGCTATCCTTCTTATCCGCCAAATACTTGGGGCAGTTCCGCTTCCAGTGTCCAGTCCCATTGCAGTAGAAGCACTCAGTTTCAGGCTTGGATCTAGACTTGGGTTTCTCTGCGGGAGCATCAACAATCTTGCTATTCTCCTTGAAAATCCCTTCCTTGCCCTTTTTCTTGAAACTAGTGGTATTGTTAACCATCAACACTTGATGCTCCTTTTTGATTTCTACTTCCGCAGCTGTGAGCATAGCGAAGAGCTCGGGAATTGTCTTTTGCATCCCTTGCATATTATAGTTCATCACGAAGCCATTATAGCTTGGTGGCAGTGATTGAAGAATTCTATCAATAACACTATTCTCATCAACTTGGCAACCAATTTGAGTCATATGATTGTAGTGCCCATACATTGTGAGCAAGTGTTCACTGATAGAACTATTCTCCTCCATCTTGCAGCTGTAGAACTTATTGGAAATCTCATATTTCTCAATCCGGGCATTTGCTTGAAATATTAACTTCAACTCCTGGAACATCTCATATGGTCCATGACGTTCAAAACGTCGTTGAAGTCCCGGTTCTAAGCCGTAAAGCATGGCACACTGAACTATCGTGTAGTCATCAGACCGCGACTGCCAGACGTTCAAAGCGTCTACATTAGCGGGAGGGGGCTTGTCACCTAGCGGTGCTTTAAGGACATAATTCTTCTGTGCAGCAATGAGGATAATCCTCAAGTTACGGACCCAGTCCGTGTAATTGCTACCATCATCTTTCAACTTAGCTTTCTCTAGGAATGCATTAAAATTCAAAGGAACGGTAGCACGGGCCATTGATCTACAACAACATAGATATGCAAAAACTATCAGGACTAAGTTCATGATAAATTAAAGTTCAATTTAATCATATTAATTTAAAGAACTCCCACTTAGATAGACATCCCTCTGGTCATCTAAATTATCACGTGATCCAAATCAACTAAACCATGTCCGATCATCACGTGAGATGGAGTAGTTTCAATGGTGAACATCTTATGTTGATCATATCTACTATATGATTCACGCTCGACCTTTCGGTCTCCAGTGTTCCGAGGCCATATCTGCATATGCTAGGCTCGTCAAGTTTAACCCGAGTATTCTGCGTGTGCAAAACTGGCTTACACCCGTTGTATTTGAACGTAGAGCTTATCACACCCGATCATCACGTGGTGTCTCGGCACGACGAACTTTCGCAACGGTGCATACTCAGGGAGAACACTTATACCTTGAAATTTAGTAAGGGATCATCTTATAATGCTGCCGTCGTTCTAAGCAGAATAAGAAGCATAATAAGATAAACATCACATGCAATCAAAATATGTGACATGATATGGCCATCATCATCTTGTGCTTTTGATCTCCATCTCCAAAGCACCGTCATGATCACCTTTCGTCACCGGCGAGACACCTTGATCTCCATCGTAGCATCATTGTCGTCTCGCCAACTATTGCTTCTACGACTATCGCTACCGCTTAGTGATAAAGTAAAGCAATTACATGGCGATTGCATTTCATACAATAAAGCGACAACCATATGGCTCCTGCCAGTTGCCAATAACATTACAAAACATGATCATCTCATACAAAACCGTATAACTCATCATGTCTTGACCATATCACATCACAACATGCCCTGCAAAAACAAGTTAGACGTCCTCTACTTTGTTGTTGCAAGTTTTACGTGGCTGCTACGGGCTTAGCAAGAACCGTTCTTACCTACGCATACAAAACCACAACGATGTTTCGTCAAGTATGTGCTGTTTTAACCTTCACAAGGACCGGGCGTAGCCACACTTGATTCAGCTAAAGTAAGAGAGACAGACACCCGCCAGTCACCTTTAAGCAACGAGTGCTCGTAACGGTGAAACCAGTCTCGCGTAAGCGTACGCGTAATGTCGGACCGGGCCGCTTCATCTCACAATACCGCCGAAGAAAAGTATGACATGCTGGTAAGCAGTATGACTAGTATCGCCCACAACTCATTGTGTTCTACTCGTGCATATCATCTACGCATAGACCTGGCTCATGATGCCACTGTTGGGGAACGTAGTATTTTAAAATTTTCCTACGATCACGCAAGATCTATCTACCAGATGCATAGCAACGAGAGGGAAGAGTGTGTCTACGTACCCTCGTAGACCGGAAGCGGAAGCGTCAAGTGACGCGGCTGATGTAGTCGAACTTCTTCGCGATTCAACCGATCAAGCACCGAACGTACGGCACCTCCGCGGTCAGCACACGTTCAGCTTGATGACGTCCCACGAGCTCTTGATCCAGTTGAGCTTCACGGGAGAGTTTCGTCAGCACGAAGGCGTGGTGACGGATATGATGTATTCACCGGCGCAGGGCTTCGCCTAAGCTCCGCGACGGTATGACCGAGGTGTGTTTCTGTAGAGGGGGGCACCGCACACGGCTGGAACAATTCAACTTGTGTGTCTTTGGGTGCCCCCCTGCCCCCGTATATAAAGGAGCAAGGGGGGAGGCCGGCCAGCCCTTGTTTGGTGCGGCTAGGGGTGCAATCCTACTAGGAATAGGATTGCAATCCTATTCCTAGTAGGAATCACCAAAGAAGGAAGAGAGGGAAAGGAAAAGAGGAAGAGGTGGCGCCCCCCCCCCCCCCCAATCCTAGTCCAACTAGGAACCCTAGGTGGGGCGCCGGCCAGCCCTATGGGCTGCCTCTCTCTTTTCCACAAGGCCCACTATGGACCATCCCCCTTCGTAGGGGGTTCCGGTAACCCCCTCCGGCAATCCCGTTAAATCCGAAACTTTTCCGGTATACTTCCGGTGTCCGAATATAGTCGTCCAATATATCAATCTTTATGTCTCGGAGATTCCGAGACTCCTCGTCATGTCCGTGATCTCATCCCGGACTCCGAACTACCTTCGGTACATCAAAACTCATAAACTCATAATACCGATCGTCATCAAACGTTAAGCGTGCGGACCCTACGGGTTCGAGAACTATGTAGACATGACCGAGACTCATCTCCGGTCAATAACCAATAGCGGAACCTGGATGTTCATATTGGCTCCTACATATTCTACGAAGATCTTTTATCGGTCAAAACCGCATAACAACATACGTTGTTCCTTTTGTCATCAGAATGTTACTTGCCCGAGATTCGATCGTCGGTATCTCCATACCTAGTTCAATCTCGTTACCGGCAAGTCTCTTTACTCGTTCCGTAACACATCATCTCGTGACTAACTCATTAGTCTTTTGCTTGCAAGGCTTATTGTGATGTGTGTTACCGAGAGGGCCCAGAGATACCTCTCCGACACTCGGAGTGACAAATCCTAATCTTGATATATGCCAATACCACGAATACTTTCGGAGACACCTGTAGAGCATCTTTATGATCACCCAGTTACGTTGTGACGTTTGATAGCACACAAGGTGTTCCTACGGTATTCGGGAGTTGCATAATCTCATAGTCATAGGAACATGTATAAGTCATGAAGAAAGCAATACCAGCAAAACTAAACGATCATAGTGCTATGCTAACGGATGGGTCTTGTCCATCACATCATTCTCCTAATGATGTGATCCCGTTGATCAAATGACAACTCATGTCTATGGCTAGGAAACATAACCATCTTTGATCAATGAGCTAGTCTAGTAGAGGCATACTAGGGACACTCTGTTTTGTCTATGTATTCACACATGTACTAAGTTTCCGGTTAATACAATTCTAGCATGAATAATAAACATTTATCATGATATAAGGAAATATAAATAACAACTTTATTATTGCCTCTAGGGCATATTTCCTTCAATTAGTTGCTAGCAAGGGTTCTTCTATGGATCCTAATGATATGCATTTGTCTACTTTGCTTGAGAATAATAAGGAATCTATGGATGTGAATTTTGTTGGTAGAAATAATTTTGGTAATAACGCGCATAGAGGTAATTTCAACCCTAGGTCATTTCATAATAATTCCTCTACTAATTATGGTAATTCCTACAACAATTCTTATGAAAATTATAAAAAAAATACCTTCTGATCTTGAGAGTACAATTAAGGAATTTATAAACTCCCAAAATGTTTTCAATGCTATGGTAGAAGAAAAATTGCTTAAGACTGATGATTTGGCTAGGACTGTTGATAGAATTACTCATAAGATTGATTCTTTAAAAATTAGATCTATGCCACCAAAGCATGATATTAATGAGTCTCTAAAAGTTATGCAAGTTTCTATCAATGAGTGCAAGGAAAGAACGGTTAGGTTGCGTGCTAAGAGAGAATTACTAGAAAAGACACGTTCTTCTAGTTTATGCGATAATAATGATGAAGTTCTTAAGATGTTTGGTTTGACTCCTATTGAATCTTTGTTTGCTATTATAGATCTTGAAAAAAGAAAGACTGGAGATGAGTCAACTTTAGATAAAAGGCATCCCGATAATTTGGAGAATAATGATCTTAGTGAAAAAAGTGATAAAAGTGCGATTGGAGATGTCAAAAATTTAACTTTACTCCCTCTGTAAATAAGAATAAGAAAATTTAGATCACTATTTTAATGATCTAAACGCTCTTATATTTCTTTACGAAGAGAATACTAGATTATATAATGTACTACAGTAGTTTTTTTTTCTTTTGAGAGAGAGACGTACTAGTAGTGCCAGACAGCCGTGCTAGATATTATTTAATCTTTTTATAAAAAAGATATTATTTAGTCTTTTCTAAAAAAGATATTATTTAATCAAGTGGCTAAAACTAATTACTTATGCATGTGCACGCATTATACCCTCAAAGCACTTGCATAACCATCACCATGTATATACATGCTTTGCTCTCACAGGTATATTTGCTTTCACGCACATACATCATGATATAGAAATTAATATAGGGAAAAGGAGGAAACTAAAACACAAACTCTAGTCTACTATATTTAGGAACCATCATTCCAAGTCTTTTAATTAGAATCACATAACAGATTGCATTGGTTATATAAAATTTATTTAACATTTTACACCATGCGTTTTTTAGATGTGGAATTAAGATCAACACAACGAGAGTTGGTGAAAAAAATTGTTGCAGATCAAAGTACTAATGCAAATTAAGGTACCACATACACATTTCAACAACAAAAATAATAAATTAAATTCAAATTAGTGAACCGGACAATCTACATATGGACAAGAACAAAAAAATTGACTATCCATCAGGTGTCAAAATTATTTTTTGACATTCAATTGCGAATATTAGAATGAAAATCAACAACCATTCATATTTTTATGTGAAAAATAAAAATTAAACAAAATTAGAAAAATGAAGTTTCTAAGGAAGAATGATTTAGTGGCATTTGTAGTACCCTTAAAGAAGAAAGAAATTGGAAATGAACCTAAAACAAACAATGACAAAACTTGCACACAATTTGCACATAAATTCCAAATTTTTTATAATATGCAAAGAAGCAAGCATATGATGGTGCAATTTTTGCACTCTAGTATAATGTATAAGCATACTATATAGTACTTGTGTGTATAGTAAACCTGAGCATGGGTGGCCCGACCCGGCAAGCCTGGCCCGAAGCCCGGGATCCGGGCCGGGTCCGGGCCTTGATGTCCAGCCCGAAGACCGAGAAAAGCTCGACAAACATGTATTTTAGGGATTTTAGATAAAGAAT
This sequence comes from Secale cereale, assembly GCA_902687465.1. NCBI lineage: Eukaryota > Viridiplantae > Streptophyta > Magnoliopsida > Poales > Poaceae > Secale > Secale cereale. The sequence continues at coordinate 382,579,310 of LR738709.1, read as the reverse complement.
AGACATAATATTGTATTATTTAACCCCGAAATAGGTGATTTATTATTTTCTAAATGCAAAATAGGTAGTTTGTCGGGCTTCGTGTTGGGCCAGCCTGGGCTTGGGGTTTTGTTAGTCGGGCTTTGTGAAGCCCGGCCCAGAGAATGCTTAGGTTTAATGTATACCTATGCACACAAAATCAAAAACATGACAGTTTCTAAGGAAGAATGAATTAGTGGCATTGATATTATCCTAAAGAAGAAGAAAAATAAAACAAATAATGATAAAAACTTGCACACAATGTACATAAAATTTGCACTTTTATAATATACAATAATAACAATATGATAGTGATTTTTTTTGACTTCCTAGTATAGTTTACAAACATATTTTATAGTACTTGCATGTATAAACTTACACAGAACACGACATCCAAAACATACAAATGAAGGAAAATAAAACCGACTCAAAAGAAAAAAACAAAAGAAACATGCATGGAAACAAGGAAATTTGATTGAACTGATTGTTTTCACGCGCCTAACAAAATTTTAAAAAAAACTAATTTAAAAATGAACAAAGAACAAACAATCCAATCTAATGAATAAAAATCATTGGAGTGGTGTTACCCAAAACAAGAATGTGAAATACCAAAGTAGGAAAAATAGTCTAGGGAAGAAATAATTATAGAAGTGGTGTTACTTCAAAAATTATTCAAAGTATAAAAGTCTACTAAAGAAGAAATAATCATGAAAATGGTGCTACACAAAATGGAAGTATAAACAAAAAATTATTCCAAGGACAAATGAATTGATGCGGCTATCTGTAAGTCAAATGATTGTTTTTTCACATTTTGCGTGTATTTTTGGTGCAAGTCACCTTTTCTATGTTCCGTGTTACTAGTTCTTCTTTGACTACACATGTAGACTTGCACAACCTTTTCCAAAAAAAATGTATGAAGAAGTGTATAATGTCTAGTGTTAATTCACGTATGTTGTCGTGCACTTGGTTAAAACTATGAGCCGCAAAGTGGATGTACGATGCCCATAATTACTTTTTCTTTCAATAACATTTAAGCATAATCTAAAAAAGCAAAAACAAAAACACAAAACAGAAGTTATTCTAAGATAAAATGAATTTAGGGGGCAGTGTTGTCACCCTGAAAAGAGAGGAGATGGGAAAAAATTGTATAATTATATAGAAAGTGCATTGTTCCGTAATATGCAAAAATAACAATATATGTGTCTTGAAGTTGGGTTAATAAATTCATATTTGCTGTTTGACATCTGGATGTGAAATAGTTATCTCACACATAACTTTCTAACCACACAATTTAAACATCAAGGTTCGTGTTCTTTTGGTTTTTAGCAAACTTTTCTCTTTTCTTTTGTTGTTGTTTCTACACGTGTTGATCGTGTGAGGAGCCCCTGTAGTGGCATGTAGGCCATTCTTCCTTTTTTCATAGCCTCGTGGTTGCCTCATCGTGGGCTGCAGCAACGAGTAAAATTTTTTCTTTTCTTTTTGTTTCTTTAAAAAAATTAATTTATTTTGTTTCAAACTTGTAAACTTTTAAATTCTAGAATGTTGTAATTTACTTTTTTCATTTCAATTTTTTATGTTTTAAAATTTATGAATTATTTTCATTGTTGTTAGTTGACTGTCCCATCAAATAGAGGTGTTATCTTTTTCCTTATTCCAGTTGCATGATGTAAGGGCATATTTTGCCCGATGGTGTTTTGGTGATTGATGACAATGCTTTTGCGGACTAATCGTGTTCACTAAGTTTTTCAGAGATTCATTCTTTGGCACGAGACGATTATATCCCCGCTTTGGTAAGGTTAGGGTGGAATCAACACGTACACTTCCTTATCGCACCCACCATACCTTCCCGCCTCAATGGAGTCCTACTTTCCCCCTTCTCTGTTTTTCCTGACCGCAGCGGTAGTACCGCGGGCCTCAGCGGTAGTACCGCCTAAGTGCCTCAAGCGGTAGTACCACTGCACTAAGCGGTAGTACCGCTTGTAGCACTCTGCGGCAGTACCGCTGCAGCTCCGCATTGCTACCGCCTCGACTCGAGAGCGCTTTTTCTCTTGTCAGGTTTTGCGGCACTAGAAGCTGTAGTAGTGGCGGTAGTACCGCTCCCCAGCGGTAGTACCGCCCTGCATCCACGGTAGTATCGCTCTGGGTCCCAGCCCCCTTGCGCGGCAGTACCGCTAAGGGAAAACGGTAGTACCGCTTGATAAGCGGTAGTACCGCTCACTCGAGCGGTACTACCGCTCTCTGCGGGGCTGAGTGAGGGGGTAATGGTTGGATTGTTCCCCCCACTATATAAAGGCATCTACTTCTTCATTGTTGACCTACCTCTTCCCCCAAATACTCCATTGTTGCTCCAAGCTCCATTTTCGCCCGATCTCTCTCCCTAGCCTATCAAACTTGTTGATTTGCTCGGGATTGCTTGAGAAGGCATCGATCTACACTTCCACCAAGAGATATTTGATTCCCCCCACTAATCCCTAGCATATCTTGTTACTCGTGGGTGTTTGAGCACCCTAGACGGTTGAGGTCACCTCGGAGCCATATTCCATTGTGGTGAAACTTCGTGGTGTCGTTGGGAGCCTCCAATTCGGTTGTGGAGATAGCCCCAACCTTGTTTGTAAAGGTTCAGTTGCCGCCTTCAAGGGCACCACTAGTGGAATCACGGCACCTTGCATTGTGTGAGGGCGTGAGGAGAATACGGTGGCCCTAGTGGCTTCTTGGGGAGCATTGTGCCTCCACAGCGCTCCAACGGAGACGTACTTCCCCTCAAAGGGAAGGAACTTCGGTAACACATCCTCGTCTTCACCATTTCCACTTGTGGTTATTTCTTTCATTTACTTGTGCAAGCTTTACTTATTTATCTTATATAGCTTGCTTGTTGATACGTCCAAAACGTATCTATAATTTATGCTTGCTCCATGCCTCTTTTGGGTGATATTGCTATGATATTTATACACTTCCATACACTTTTGATCATATTTGGACTAACCTATTAACTCAGTGCACCCCAGTGCCAGTTTCTGTTTTCGGCTGTTTTTGTATTTCAGGTTTTCACATTACGAGAACTGCCAGGAAAAATCCAGAAAATTTATATAAAAAATCAGCGTTCCAGAAACTACCGTGCGCCCGAAGGACAGCCGGGGGGGCGGCCACCAGGGCTCCATGCGCCCTGGCGGCGCCCCCCCTGGGCCGCGCCGGGGGGCGCCTGGGCCCCTCGAGGCTCCTCCGATGCCCCCCTTTGGCATATATTTAAAGCGTGTCGCGGAAACCCTGATTCCAGACCCCTTTTCTCCAGACGCGATTCCGATCTCCGCCGCCACGCCATCAAGCTTCGGGGGACCAGAATTCCTGCGCCGGCACCCTGCCGGGACGGGGAAGTGCCCCCGGATTCATCTCCATCGACGTTGCTTCCTCCCTCCATGATGCAGGAGTAGTTCCTCCTCGGGGCTAAGGTTCTTACCAGTAGTTATGTGGTCAATTCTCTCTCCCATGATGTGATCTTCGTTATGATCATAGGCTATGTTAATCTAGGGTGATCCCATGATATTTCCCCTTCCTCTATGTATTGGATTAATGTACTCACTTGTCTTTATCTAGTATAATCCCCGAGACCAAGGTGACAGCGGTCTATTGGACATGGATTAGAACAATATTTTCATGAGTGATTTCCTCTCTTGTGTGTTGATTGAAGATTGAGAGTCTCTTGGTGCTTGTCTTTGACTATCCTTTAGACATGTTGTGGTGATTGTGGGACTCTCTTTGGATGGCCGCGGTGACATTGGGAAATCCTTAGATTGAGAACTACGAACTTTGAGGTGTGATTTTGTAGCCCTACATAATTCTCGTCCTCTCTTGACCACGAAGGAATGACCTCCGAGTGCGTCCCCTTTGCATGTTTTATGGGAAATATCATGTGATTCGATTATGTTAATGTTGTTGGGAGTTGCCACTAGTGAAAGTATGAACCCTAGGCCTTGTTTCCACCATTGCAATACCATTTGTGCTCACGTTTACCGCTTGTTTGCTTGCTGCACTTTTTATTACAGATTTATATTACTTTGTTTTGCCATCCATATCACTTGCCATTTAACATCTCTTCGCCGAACTAGTGCACCTATACATCTAAAAAGTGTATTAGGTGTGTTGGGGACACAAGAGACTTCTTGTATCTTAGTTGCAGGGTTGCTTGAGAGAGACCATCTTCAACCTCTACTTCCCTGAGTTCGATAAACCTTAGGTCATCCACTTGAGGGAAATTGCTGCTGTCCTACAAACCTCTGCGCTTGGAGGCCCAACATAGTCTACAAGAGTAGAAGCGTGTGTAGACATCAAGCTATTTCTGGCGCCGTTGCCGGGGAGGTGAGCGCTTGAAGGTATACCTTTAGATCTTGCAATTAAATCTTTTTGTTTCTTGTTTTTATTTCACTAGTTATGCTTAAACAACCTTGCTATTGGATCGTTGCTTGCGGGAAGACGCCCCACACCTGTGGTGGTTGCTCCTCCCCCTACTGAAATTGTGCCCTATAAAATACCAGCTGGTATTATCGATTATGTTTTGGCTAATCGTTATGCAGGAGACAAACATCCCGGTGAACACTTGCTATATCTGTCACAACTATGTTCATTATTTAAGCTTGCAGGTGTATCAAGGGAGTTTGTCATGAGGAAATTATTTGCCTTGTCACTGAAAGAAAAGCATTGGAACGGTATAGGCTACTAGATGACTCTCACCTGCTGGATTGGGAAGAGATCCAGTCTCTCTTTTACTCCAACTTTTATCCTCTTCATGAAGTCCATGAGAATAGGAATTATGTTTATAATTTCTATCCTCATGACGGAGAGAGCATAGCTCAAGCTTGGGGGAGACTGAAAACGTTAATGCTAAAATGTCCTAACCATGAGCTCCCCAAAGATATGATTATTACTAATTTCTATGCGAGGCTTTCTCGACAGGATAAAGATTTGCTCGACGCTTCCTCTATGGGTTCTTTCACAAACAAAAAGATTGATGCTAAATGGGAACTCCTTGAAAGAATTCAACGCAACACTAAAGATTGGGAGATCGACAAAGGTAAAGAGTCAGGTATAATTTATGAGTATGATTGTATTAAGTCCTTTGTTGAAACTACAAGTTTTAATAAGTTTAGTGCTAAGTTTGGGCTTGATTCTCAACTCCTTGTTGATTTCCTCGAATCTTTTGCTTCACATCTTAATATGCCTAAGGAGGATTGGATCAAGTATCATAAACCTTTTAAAGAGACTTGCAAAGAAAATGAAATTGTTCATGATGATTGCAACATGCATGATCCAATTCCTAAAAATGAAGTTTTATATAAGCATGTTAATTTTTGTGGAGTGGATAGACCTTGTGAAAGGCCTATGATTGAAGAAGAGAAGTATTGTAAGCAACATAAGCATGAAAGAACAATCACTTGGGTCAGAGATTTAGATGAAATTGCTAGAGAATTGTGTGACCATTATCCTTTTACTTGTGAACTTTGCCGTATAGAGGGTCACTTTAATTTTCAATGCATGAACTTTCAAAACATAACTGTTAACCAGTTGTGTGATAACATGATCACCTCTGATCTTTATGATGAGCTTATGTTATTTTTGATGTGTAAGGAGTTATCAGAAAAGACTTCTTGGCTAGATGTTAATGCCATAGGAATAAAAAACACTTTGCAAAATTGCCATCTCTATTGTGGTGTTAATTGCCATGAAAATGATTACATAAGTAAGATTAGAAGGGAGGGAACTTTACCAAAGTATAAAAATGTCTCTTATATTTCTGCTAATAAAAAGGAGAGTTTCTCCCAAGTTTCCCCTATTGTTTCTAATGATAAACCAGGATATGTGGAGAAGCTTCATCTCCAACCACTCCCTCCTAAGGTTAAGAAGAAGAAAAAGAAGAGGAGGAGGAAGAGGAGCAAGAAAGAAGAAGAATGGGTATCAACCTGGCCTGAGCATATTCCTCCCATCAACTTTTATCCTAACGATTGTAAGTTTAAAGAAGAAGGTGAAGTTTATTGCCTTTATTATCATCTTGATGATACGTCCGTAGGTACTATTGAAGATGATTTTGATTATGATATGCATGTTACTTATTGTGATTGGGAAAATGATGATAATGCTACTTATGATCTTGAAAATCTTTTTGGTACCAACTCTGAAAGTGATGATATGGGAAGCTCTAAGCTTGGGGATGATAGGATTGCAAACCCTTTACCCACTAGTGATGTGATAATTGATAATTCTTTTGCTAGTAAGAATAAAGACAACATGATTACAAATATAGTTGCTAGCAATGATAATGCTCTTCTCTACTATGATGATGTCATAACTCCAACCTATAGTAATTATAAAGGTACCTATGACATAAGGAGAAATTGTCCTTATGAAACTTGTCATAATCATGGAGGGAATTACTCCCTTGTTGAACACCACCCTCCTAATACACAAGTAATCTATAGTGTTCAAGTTGTTTATGATAGTCCTACTCCCACTATTACCAATGAGAAAGATTATGCTTATGTGGAGAGTAAGAGTACCTTTTTGCATGTGGATCATGGTAACAATGCTTTACGTGATGCTTATATTGTTGAGTTCATCCATGATGCCACTGAAATTTATAATGAGAGAGGGAGACTTGGTTCTAAATATCTTAATAATAAGAAGTTTCCTCTCTTTATGGTGAATATTTTGAAGTTATGCTTGTTTTGCCTTCCTATGCTAGTTGTTTTGTGCTTCAATGAATTATTCTATTGCAATATTCCTATGCATAGGAAGCATGTTAGGCTTAAATGTGTTTGGTATTTTCTTCTTGATGCTCTCTTTTGTTCTTCAGCTCATATTCCTACGAGAGCATCATTAAAGTCTTAAGCCTATCTTTATGGCTATAAAGAAAGAGCTCTAGGGAGACAACCCTTGTTATGTTTACTTTCAGTTTTAATGGTCTTGATGTTTGTTACTACTGTAGCAACATCATTGTATCTTTATTTTTCAGCTTTGTGCCAAGTTTAGCCTCTGATTGCAAGAAAGTTCAAAAGTTGTGACGTGCTGTCCAGGAAACAGATTCTGTCCTTGTATAGAAAAATTCGTATAAAATCACCAGATCATCTTTTTCGTCTGAATTTTTTCGACAGCGTGCTCTATATAATTGTCTTTCGTGCGTCTGTTTTGAGTTTTTTGATTAGAGTTGCACAAGTGCCCCGGAAAAATCATTTACTACCTGCTGTTCTGTTTCTCACAGATTCTGTCCTGTTTTGCCTTTCCTTCATTTTGCAAACCTAGAGCTTGCTTTTTCTTTGCAAAAACCTTTTGGCAATCTTGAGAAACAGTACAACTTCAAGAATATCTTTATTTCCAGCAAGGAACAATTATTTTATTATGGGTACTAACCTCGCTAATCACATTATGATGAGTTATGTATGAAGGGAGTTTTCAAGTGTGCGAGGGAAGATGATAAAAAGATTCAGGAGTGTCAAACGCTCAAGCTTGGGGATGCCCCCATGCACCCCCAAGAAATATTCAAGGAGACTCAAGCGTCTAAGCTTGGGGATGCCCCCGTGCATCCCCTTCTCCATCAACATTATCAGTTCGTCCTTCGTTCCACTATATTTTAATCACTTCATGTGTTACGTGCTATGCTTGGAGCGTCTTGTTTTAGTTTTCCTTTTAGTTTTATTTAGCTTTTCATAACGAGTTGGAACTCAGCTTTCTTTATGTGGGAGAGAAACACGCTCCACTTCTACCTAGAACATAACATAGAATTTGCATATCTATCTTTGTTGTGTGTGTTCTTTGTCTTTTAATAGCTACTATCATGCTTAGCTCTTAACTTTCATGCTTATCTTTTTAAAGAGCTTTTGTTTAGTTGGTTGCTTGAACTCTCTTTAGTTATCATGTTTATCTTATTAAGAGAGTTTGCTTCCGTTGCATTGGTTGATATGTCTATAATAAAGATGCTATGTGCATAATGGCTCTTAGTAGTTCATGTTTTCTTATGGTTAGTCTCAAATAGCTGGGGGGTTCCCAATGTGTTATTGGAGTACCAACATGATTTGTTTGCCTATGATGTGGGTTTAGTAATATCTTCCTTCAAAGAATTTATTTTGATTGACTTGGCGTATGCTCATGCATATTTAAGACTGTAAAGAAAGTCTGTCAAGCCTTGATGATCTTTTGTTTCTGAGTAGCGATATAACTTCCATGCCTGATTCAATGTTGCTTTGTCGCTTTGCATGATTATGATCGTCATTGCTCTCTTAGTTGGTCGCTCCCCGTCTTTTGCTAACCTTCGCCTGTACTAAGCGGACTGACTGCTTGTGCATCCACATCCTTTTAATCCAATTATGCCATATGAGTCCACCATATCTTCCTACATGGTATTTACCTGCCATTCATAGAAAAACTTGCATGTGCCATCTCGAAATTATTCAAAGAAAAAGCATTCTTATTTTGTGCCTCTGTTGTAAGTTCATGAAGAAATAGTGGTTAATTCATGACCTTTTTAAGTTGGACAAGCTTCACCCCGGGATTGCATGTATAATGTGCAAACCCATAATACGAGAAGGAACTGGCATTGAGTGCGCCCGGCTCAAAAAGATAATATAACAAACAAACCCTCCTTCACGCTTTGTTCATGAGAAATCAGAAAACTTTGGCAGTGATAAACAAAGGAGATTAAGAGGATGTGATCATCCTCATTCGGGAGCCGTTCCTCGAAACTTGTCCATCTCGAAAAGTGATTGAGTTGTCTGCTAGCATTCGTTGACGAAACATGCATGATCTAAAATAAATTATTACCTCTGTTTTAAAGCCAAGAGCTCTGGTACATGTTTTGTCTTTGTTTCCGACTACGGGTTTTCAACCTTGCCAACAAAAGCTACGGTTCGAGAGTCTCCACCTTCTTTTAAAAGCACCAACTACTGAGAGCATGATTGTCATTTTGAGTGTAATGTGCATTGTCCCAAAGTAGCATTGTCTTTTGCATGATTGTGATATCGTTTATTTTGAAATCATTGTATCTAGTCATCACTTAAACCTTGGAGGTGCCCCTGCATTTATGTTTTGCTTCACTAAAGGGGGCAAGCTAGATATCACTTTATCATATTTGCACATCATGTTCATTGCAAATCTATTTGATGTTTCAGTATCATATTGTAAAACTTTCAGTCCTTTGTGATTTTCTCATGAGGCAACTTAATTACTATAGATTCATTGTCTCAGTAAGCTTTTGTCATATGACTATGAAAAAGTCCTATATGGTTAATAGCATGTCACCACAGAAATTATTCTTGTTATCATTTACCTACTCGAGGACGAGCAGGAATTAAGCTTGGGGATGTTGATACGTCCAAAACGTCTATAATTTCTGCTTGCTCCATGCCTCTTTTGGGTGATATTGCTATGATATTTATACACTTCCATACACTTTTGATCATATTTGGACTAACCTATTAACTCAGTGCACCCCAGTGCCAGTTTCTGTTTTCGGCTGTTTTTGTATTTCAGGTTTTCACATTACGAGAACTGCCAGGAAAAATCCAGAAAAATTATATAAAAAATCAGCGTTCCAGAAACTACCGTGCGCCCGAAGGACAGCCAGGGGGGCCACCAGGGCTCCAGGCGCCCTGGCGGCGCCCCCCCCCCCCGGGCCGCGCCGGGGGGGGCGCCTGGGCCCCCCAAGGCTCCTCCGATGCCCCCCTTTGGCATATATTTAAAGCGTGTCGCGGAAACCCTGATTCCAGACCCCTTTTCTCCAGACGCGATTCCGATCTCCGCCGCCATCGCCATCAAGCTTCGAGGGACCAGAATTCCTGCGCCGGCACCCTACCGGGACGGGGAAGTGCCCCCGGATTCATCTCCATCGACGTTGCTTCCTCCCTCCATGATGCGGGAGTAGTTCCTCCTCGGGGCTGAGGTTCTTACCAGTAGCTATGTGGTCAATTCTCTCTCCCATGATGTGATCTTCGTTGTGATCATAGGCTATGTTAATCTATGGTGATCCCATGATATTTCCCCTTCCTCTATGTATTGGATTGATGTACTCACTTGTCTTTATCTAGTATAATCCCCGAGACCAAGGTGACAGCGGTCTATTGGACATGGATTAGAACAATATTTTCATGAGTGATTTCCTCTCTTGTGTGTTGATTGAAGATTGAGAGTCTCTTGGTGCTTGTCTTTGACTATCCTTTAGATATGTTGTGGTGATTGTGGGACTCTCTTTGGATGGCCGCGGTGACATTGGGAAATCCTTAGATTGAGAACTACGAACTTTGAGGTGTGCTTTGTAGCCCTACATAATTCTCGTCCTCTCTTGACCACGAAGGAATGACCTCCGAGTGCGGCCCCTTTGCATGTTTTATGGGAAATATCATGTGATTCGATTATGTTAATGTTGTTGGGAGTTGCCACTAGTGAAAGTATGAACCCTAGGCCTTGTTTCCACCATTGCAATACCATTTGTGCTCACGTTTACCACTTGTTTGCTTGCTGCACTTTTTATTACAGATTTATATTACTTTGTTTTGCCATCCATATCACTTGCCATTTAACATCTCTTCGCCGAACTAGTGCACCTATACATCTAACAAGTGTATTAGGTGTGTTGGGGACACAAGAGACTTCTTGTATCTTAGTTGCAGGGTTGCTTGAGAGAGACCATCTTCAACCTCTACTTCCCTGAGTTCGATAAACCTTAGGTCATCCACTTGAGGGAAATTGCTGCTGTCCTACAAACCTCTGCGCTTGGAGGCCCAACATAGTCTACAAGAGTATAAGTGTGTGTAGACATCACTTGTGAGGTTGTTATATTTGCTTCCTATAAGTTGTCTTCATAGTAGCATATCTAGACAACTTACTTTGTCGCTCAATTTAAAGTGGTTAAGAAAAGCTAAAAATTGTTTGTTGCCTATTCACCCCCCCCCCTCTAGTCAACCATATCGATCCTTTCAATCGGTATCAGAGCCTCGTCTCTTTTTAAGGACTTTACTGTCCAAAGAGTATGGGTGACAATGTAGTCGAGACGGAGGAACATTCTGGTGGAACTCCCTCCTTGCCTACGTCCGATGGAGGAGCCTCGATCTCTCGTCAGGATTTCAATGTGGCTATGACCACATTGAAAGAATCACTAGCGACCGAGGTCAAAGGCATGTTTAAAGATTTGCTTGAGGGGCTTAAATTATCCACCACACCATTGGAAGTGGTTCGTCCCGCTACCATCGTGTCGGAGGCTACTCCCGACAAGGGAGAAGCTAGTAGTGAACAAGCCCCGATTACTAAGAATGGGAATGGGATCTTTGCCCACTCCGCTCCTCCTACTCACTATGGAGGACCCGTTCCCACACCTCATTTAAATTCCGTTGGGCCTCCTCCTAAGTTTATAAAAAATTCTGATTTTGCTACTTGGATGTTTCGCTTCAAACGTCATTTAAATCATTGCTCTACTAATCTTTGGAGAATCATTGAGCAAGGTTTTTATCCACGTGATCCCGACAACTTAACTCCGAGAGAAGCTGTGGATCATCAATTCAACGAGTCCGTTCTTTGCATACTTCAAGATGCTATCCCTTCCGAAGACATTGCACATCTTCGACCCTTTATTGTAGCCAAGGAAGCTTGGGAGCATGTTGGCACCATGTACAAGGGGAGCGCTAGAATTCAACGCTCAAACTATGAAGTTGTGCAAGATGAAGCCGATGAGTTTGCTATGATCGAAGAAGAAGATCCTCGTGAACTTTATTGGAGATTAACCACTCTTGCGGTCTCTCTTCGAGATCATGGGAGTAAGGACACGGATGACAATTGGATCAAGCGCAAGTTTCTCAAGGTCATGATGCCCTACCATAAGGCCATGTCCTCCGTCATTCGCCAAAGACCGGACTTCCACCACTTGTCATCAAATGAAGTGTTGGATGAGTTTGTTGCTATGAGGATCCTGGACAAGACCGCCGGCAATGCGGTTTTAAGAGCTCAACGATCAAAGAAGCCTAACCTTGCCTTGAAGGCCAAGGCTTGTATGGAAGAAGAGGAGGAGGAGGATGATGATGAGAGTTGCCCCGAGGACACCAAATATGCCTAGCATGAGCACATGGCTCTTGCTTCATGGCAATTTTGGGGCAACAAGAAGAACACGAGGCCCAACTTCAACAAGAACAACTCAAGTGGGAACAAGGGCAAGCAACGAGTGAGGACATGCTTCAACTGTGGAAATGTAAGCCACTTCGTTGCGGATTGCCCATATGAGAAAAGAGAAGACTTTGGAGGCAAGCTTATCTGGAAGGACAAGGCCAAGTCTTATCCCAACAAGAACAACTTCAACAAGAAGACTCCTCCCAAAGGGTTGGTGGCCCATGAAGAATATGTTGAGGATGATGGTAATGATGAATATGATGAGATGATCACCATGGCCACAATTGCTATTGCTACTACTCCACGCACATCTTTCTTCGACTCTCCAAATGAGAACATCACCGCCAAGTGTCTCATGGCTAAGGCCACCAACAAGGTAACTCCAAACATCAACACTACCATCATCTCTAATCCTTCATTAACGGATTGTATTGATGAGAGTGAGGGAGCCAAGGAGGAAGAGAATGAGTTTGAGTTTTTTATGAGCAAACTCAAGGGCAAACCCAAGAAGAATTGTGTTGCTCTCTTGGAACAACTCGGTGAGGCCAATGACATGATCAAGGCTCACGAGGAGACCATTGCCAAAATGGAAGGACATAGTCGAGACTATGCCGATGAAATATCGAATCTCTCTAATGCTCTAGAGGAAGAGCGTGGTCTTCGTTTGGCTCTTGAGGAGTCACACAACGATGATCATGCTAAATTAAAGAAAGATCTCGATCATGCTTTAGTTGTCTCGTATGCTTAACTCCGAGAAGGCAAAACTTGGGGTTGACCATGCTAGACTCAAGGAGGAGTTTGTTACACTTGACAAGGCTCACAAGGCCTTGAAAGGTATGCATGCTTCTCTCAAGGAGTCTCATGATCAACTCCAACTTTCGCTAACCAAGGAAAAGGCCATCTTTCCTCGCATGGTTTTGATTGATAATGCAAATGCTACTAACCCTTGTTGCGAGCATGTGCATCTTGTTGAATAAAATGCCAAGTTGAAGAAGCAACTTGAGAAAGGCCTTGTGACATGCATACAAGGTGAGAAGAACCTCAACAATCTTTTGAGCAATCAAAAAGAGGTTGTGGCAAAGGAAGGAATTGGGTTTGTTCCTAAGCCCAAGAAGAAGAAAAATGACAAGACCAAGCTACCTCCCCCTCTCCGACAAACCTTTGTGAAAGAGGGAGAGGGCGCCTCTAAGAAGAAGAAAAATGTGAAGGGTGGTGGGGCCAAGAAAAACCCCACCATACCATCAAACATGGCCGGCGACTTTAATCCTTCATATGTCTTATGTCGTGCTAGTGATGGTCATGTCTTTGCTAAATTTGTTGGTTCTTCTTATGAGTACATTGAATGGTCTATTTTGGTTTCTAAGACCCTTGTTACTAACCTCAAAGGACCCATTAACAAATGGGTACCTAAATCCAAGCATTGATCTCTTGTAGGAGTTTGCTTCCGGTGCGGGGTCATGGTTGCTCGATAGTGGAGCCACAAATCATATGACCGGAAGAAAAGACTTGGTGGTGGACGTGCATCTTGGCTCATCTATGACCACCAACGTCGAATGGGGTGATGCTTCATCTTCTAAGGTATTGGGGCTTGGCAAAGTTGTTGTCTCTCATGATCTCACGATCGAGAAAGTCATGCTTGTTGAGTCCCTTGCATATAATTTATTTTTTTTCGCCAACTTGCACTCATGGGCTTTGCTACATTCTTTGATATTGATAATGTGGCCCTCTTGTGGAGCAAGACTCTTAAAGTAGCCTATGTTGGACATGTCGAGAACGGTCTTTATGTGGTTAACTTCTCGAAGCAACCCACTAAGACCGCGACATGCTTAATGGCTAAAGTTGATGTGGGATGGCTTTGGCATCGCCGGTTAGCCCATGTCAATATGAGATCTTTGCAAAGTCTTCTCAAGGGGGACCATGTCCGTGGACTAACAAATGTTAGATTTGCCAAAGATCGTGCTTGCAGGGCTTGCATTGAAGGAAAATTACATGAGACGGCTCACCCTCCCACGACTATCATCTACTCAAAAAGACCCCTAGAGCTCCTTCACATGGATCTCTTTGGGCCTCCATCTTTTGATAGTCTTGGGGTAGAAAGTATTGCTTGGTGATTGTGGATGATTATTCAAGATACACCTGGGTATACTTCTTCAAGAAGAAGAGTGAGACCCAACAAACCGTCATCAACTTTGCAAATGAAGCTCAACGACAACATGAAGCAAAGATTTTGATGATCCGAAGTGACAACGGCACCGAGTTCAAGAACTACACCTTGGATGAGTTTCTTAGTGATGAGGGGATCAAACATCAATATGCAGCACCCTATACCCCTCAACAAAACAGTGTAGCAGAGAGAAAGAACCGGACACTGATGGACGCAGCAAGGACCATGATGGCGGAATTCAAATCTCCATACAACTTTTGGGCCGAAGCCATCAACACCGCTTGTCATGCATCCAATCGGCTCTATCTCCGCAAAGGCTTGAACAAAACTCCATATGAGATACTTACCGGTAACAAGCCCAATCTCAAGTACTTCCGGGTGTTCGGGTGTAAGTGTTTCATCCTCAAGAAATGTGTTTGTTTGTCTAAATTTGAATCTAGAGCTCATGAGGGCATTTTTGTTGGTTATGCTACAAACTCCCATGCTTACCGTGTCCTCAATAAGTCCAATGGACTCACTGAGGAGACGAGTAACATAGAGTTTGATGGGAATAACGGCTCCCAAGTGGAGCAAAGTGGTACTTGTGATGTAGGTGATGAAATTCCTCCTTAAGCCATAAGAAGAATGGGTGTTGGATATATCCTACCCATTGAGGAACCCCTTGTGGCCGAAGGAGAAGGACAATGTTCCACTCAAGTGGAATCATCACCAACCCAAGACCCACACGCTTCCGAAGAACAAAGTGAAGGCCCTCAACCGGACGAACAAGGCCAAGTGCAAGATCAATCACAAGATGGTGGGGAGCCACCAAATGATGCACAAGGCCAAGTTCTATCCTCTGAGCATCAAGATCAAGAGGAAGCTCAAGATCAAGATCAAGCTCCTGACGTCGCTCAAGATGATCAACTCAGTGCTCCTCAATTATCTCTTGAAGAGCAATTGGAGCGTCGTGCTGCAAAAGTTGCCTCCAGACTTGCTTCCAGAGAACATCACATGGAGAATATTCTTGGAAGCATCAGAAGGGGGGTAAGCACTCGTAGACAATTAGAAAACTATTGTGCTCATCAAGCTTTTGTCTCCTGTGTTGTACCTCAGAAGGTCTATGAGGCGCTCGAAGACCCTGATTGGCTTAATGTCATGCATGAAGAACTCCACAACTTCGAGCGTAACAAAGTATTGCGTCTGGTGTCGAGGCCAAAGGAGAACCATAATGTCATTGGAACCAAGTGGGTCTTTAAGAATAAGCAAGATGCTCACGGCATTGTCATCCGCAACAAGGCGCGTCTGGTGGCTCAAGGCTACTCCCAAGTCGAGGGTATCGACTACGGTGAAACCTTTGCCCATGTTGCTCGCCTTGAATCTATTCGTTTGTTGCTTGCCTATGCTTCTCATCATAATTTTAAGCTACAACAAATGGATGTGAAAAGTGCATTTCTTAATGGTCCTATTAATGAGTTGGTGTATGTTAAACAACCCCCGGGGTTTGAGGATCCCAAGTTCCCCAATCACGTGTATCAACTCGATAAGGCACTCTATGGCCTTAAACAAGCCCCACATGCATGGTATGAGCATCTTACCGAGTTGTTACAAGATCGTGGGTTTGAAATTGGGAAAATCGACCCCACTCTTTTTACTAAGAAGGTCAAAGGGGAGTTGTTTGTCTGCCAACTATATGTTGATGATATTATCTTTGGTTCTCCTAACAAAGCTTTCAATGATGAGTTCGCCGCACTCATGACCACACATTTTGAGATGTCCATGATGGGAGAGTTGAAGTACTTCCTTGGGTTTGAGATCAAGCAAAGAAGAGAAGGAATCTTCATCAAACAATCCAAGTATACTCAAGACATGCTCAAGAGGTTTAATCTAAGTGATGTCAAGTCGGCTACTACTCCAGTGCCAACCAAGTGCCAACTTGACATTGATCCCAATGGTAAATCCGTGGATCAAAAAGTATATCGTTCTATGATTGGATCCTTGCTTTACCTTTGTGCATCTAGACCGGATATTATGTTGAGTATGGGAATCTATGCATGGTTTCAAGCCTCACCTAAGGAAAGTCACTTTGTGGCAGTCAAGCGAATCTTTCGATATTTGGCTCATACCCCAAACTTTGGCTTATGGTACCCAAGAGGAGCAAACTTCAACCTTGTAGGTTTCTCTGATTCGGACTGGGCGGGAGACAAAGTGGATAGGAAGTCCACTTCCGGAGGGTGCCAATTTCTTGGTTGCTCTCTGGTAAGTTGGTCGTCCAAAAAGCAAAGTTGTGTGTCTCTCTCATCCATCGAAGCAGAGTATGTGGTGGCTGGCAGTTGTTGTGCTCAACTCCTATGGATGAGGCAAACTGTAAAGGATTACGGTGTCACTTGTGACAAAGTGCCTCTTTGGTGTGACAATGAAAGTGCCATCAAGATTTCTCTCAACCCGGTGCAACACTTCAAGACGAAGCATATAGATATTCGGTATCACTTCATCCGGGATCATATACGGCAAGGAGAGATCGAGCTTCACTATGTCAACACTCATGATAACCTTGCAGATATCTTCACAAAGCCTTTGGATGAAGCAAGATTTCGCGAGTTAAGGCATGAGCTAAATAACATTGATTTGAGCAATGTGGCTTGAGCACGTGCACACCCCACCATACTCTTCATATTGTCTAATCTAGGTGTAGGCATGGACATAGGGGGAGTGTTGTTATCTCAATGAACTGTCTCTCCCCCCATTATGCATAAATTGATCAAGTCTTTCACATTAACCATCTTTGATAGTACTTGTGCTTCAAGGACGAGTTTTGGTCATGGGCCCAAGGTTAAAATCTTCGCGGCACCATACCTCTTGACTCAAACATAGGTGGCTTCGGTCACCGCCCTCTCTTGAAGAGGGGTTTCTTGTCTCTTGCTGGTGTGTGTTTGTTGTGTCTTGGTTTTCCTTGCCTTTGTGTCCTCCTTTTTGAGCTAAGCCTTGTAGTATGGTTGCCATGGCATGTTGGGCGGTACTACCGCCCCCGAGCGCGGTACTACCATTGCAGGGCAGTACCAGGGGGTTATATCGGGGCAGGGGGAGGTTTCTCTCCCCCATACCCATTCGCTGGCCCTTTCGTTCCTCGTCCTCCCTCCAGCAGTGCGTCGCCGCGGGAGGACTCCGGCGGATCTCCTCCTCCGGGGCGTTCCTCTCCATTTCCTTCGGTGGAGTCGATCCCCACCTAGTTCTCTTGCCATGGATGCCGGTATTGCCCCCGTTCCTTTTCTCCTCTTGTCTCGTTTTCAGATCTTGTGTTTTAGGGGCAATAGTGGTTGCATCTCTAGGTTTTTGGCTAAATCTAGGCTTGAGTAGGTTGGAGAAGGCAACTAGACTGTCTAGATTAGAGTTTGGTAGGAATATTTTTTAATTTGATGGGCCGGTAGTGCCGGATCTGACCACGGTAGTAGGGAACCGCTGTTCCCCCGCCTCGAGCGGTACTACCGCTTGCAGGTCACGGTACTACCGCTGCCTGCCAAGTTCAATCATATTTTTCCCTTCTTTGATCTCTTTTTGCTGTGCTTGTTGGCTTATGCTCGTTCTTTTTGGTTGGTTCGCGTGTTTTTGTGTTTGGTTCCAGGTGATGAACATCCTGAGCATCAAGCTCACCGTATCAACCCCAATCGTGCCACCTCGAAGCGCTACCGCACATCTGAGTCTGCAGGAGGTTCATCTAGTGCTCCACCTCCACCTCAACACAAGAAGAAGTCCACGTCGAAGCCAAAGGGCAAAACTGTGACCCAAATGAGTGTCAAGGAATTCTGGGCAAGGCGTCGCTGCAATCCCTATGAAGTAGATCAAGAACCCAACTTGGTCAACCGTCCGTTCTGGAACCGCTTTCAGTTTGCCATCTACTTTGATGTGCTCAAGGCAAAGAAGAATCTCTTTGTTAGCGTTCGCTCCATCGACAAGGATTACCTGGAGAAGGATCCTGAGTATTTTGGCGATGCTCTTCAGATGTGCTCTCAGCTTAACATTCTCCAGATCATTCAGTTCAACAAGGACTTTGATGCAGATCTTGTGGCTCAATTCTATGCCACTGTCCATCTAGGGACTGATGAGGACAGGACTCTGACATGGATGACCAATGGCAAGTTGCTTTCTGTCAAGTGGAAGGCTTTCATGGAGTTACTTGGGGTGGAAGACCAAGGGCTTGAGACTCATGTTGGCTTTCGTCCTCATCGCAACACTACCTCCACCCACAAGCAAGTTCTCTGGCCCTACTGCACTGCGAAGGTCCACCCTGAAACTAAGAAGGTAACATATGAGTTGTCTGCCTATCCGGGTATCCTTCACCGCATCTTTCGTGAGACCCTCTTCCCTCGAGTTGGGAATCTGGATATGGTTCATTCCTATCTTGTGGACATGCTTCTCTTCTGTCAGCATGAGCAAGAAAGGAACACTGGTGAGTCTCTGGATATCTCTCATGTGATGTGGTCTGAACTCTTATCTGCCATCTCTGAGCGCAAGTGCCTGATCTATGGACCATTCATCATGCTTCTTATTGAGAAGGCTTGGGATCATGTCTATCCCAATGTTATGCTTGAGACTGGAGAGTTGGTGTCTCATGAGATTAAGCGTCTGAGGAGGAAGGACAACTGGGGCACTCAGGCACCCAAATCTAGGGGTTCATCCTCTGCTGCTGCTATGGAGACTGAGGAGGCTGAGGCTGATGATGACGATGACTATGAGCCATCTGGTGCAGAGCCCTCGTGGGCAAAGAAGCTCAAGATGAAGATGAAGAGGTTGTTTTGCATGGAGTCTCATGGTCAGTACATGACTCATGTGGCAGAGAAGAAGGCCAGGGGACGTCACAAGGAGCTCATGCGTCAGTTGGGTGCGACTGTGGCTAGTGGTTCTGAGGAACAGGTCACCGAGGAGGAAGAGTGGATTCAGCAGCACTGCCCGTGGACAGATTCCGACGCCGAGCAGTTTCTGGTCGACGACGACAGTGCAGATGACCCCACTGAGATTTGATGTTCGAGACCTTCACCTGCTCTCACATGGATCCGTAGCTTAGCTCTCTGCCCTTTTGGTGCCTCGATGCCAAAGGGGGAGAGAGTTTAGGGATCTGTGTCGTTGCCTTTGTGTTCTTGTCGTTGTGCTTTCTCGTCTTTTGCTTTGTTTGGTTTTCGTGAGACCTAAGTTCCCGACATATGGTGTGAGACATATGCTACCTTCCTTTATCTTATCTATGTACCTTGGTACTCTATAGCTTGCATGCTTATCCTGTTATATACTATGCTCTCATATCATGCTTAGGTTGTTCGTCTCTAAAATATAGGGGGCGTGTTGATCCTAGTATGTGTGCCGTGTAGTCCAAAGCATTTATCTAGATATCACACATCTAGGGGGAGCCCATCTATATTTTAGGGGTGTGGGTTTTGCGCTTACTCTATGTCAATCCACCAAAAAGGGGGAGATTGTAAGGGCATATTTTGCTCGATGGTGTTTTGGTGATTGAGGACAATGCTTTTGCGGACTAATCGTGTTCACTAAGTTTTTCAGAGATTTATTCTTTGGTACGAGACGATTATACCCCCTCGGTGTTCGATTCAAGATGGTGTAGCTCTTTTCGTTTCTTTGTTGGTGGACTAGTTTCGTAGGGGTCACCGTACTATCAAGAGGGGATCCGCTTTGGTAAGGTTAGGGTGGAATCAACACGTACACTTCCTTATCGCACCCACCATACCTTCCCACCTCAATGGAGTCCTACTTTCCCCCTTCTCTGTTTTTCCTGGCCGCAGCGGTAGTACCACGGGCCTCAGCGGTACTACCGCCTAAGTGCCTCAAACGGTAGTACCGCTCCACTAAGCGGTAGTACCGCTTGTAGCACTCTGCGGCAGTACCGCTGCAGCTCCGTATTGCTACCGCCTCGACTCGAGAGCGCTTTTTCTCGTGTCGGGTTTTGCGGCACTAGAAGCGGTAGTAGTGGCGGTAGTACCGCTCCCCAGCGGTAGTACCGCCCTGCATCCACGGTAGTACCGCTCTGGGTCCCAGTCCCCTTGCGCGGCAGTACCGCTAAGGGAAAACGGTAGTACCGCTTGATAAGCGGTAGTACCGCTCACTCGAGCGGTAGTACCGCTCTCTGCGGGGCTGAGTGAGGGGGTAACGGTTGGATTGTTCCCCCCACTATATAAGGCATCTTCTTCTTCATTGTTGACCTACCTCTTCCCCCAAATACTCCATTGTTGCTCCAATCTCCATTTTCGCCCGATCTCTCTCCCTAGCCTATCAAACTTGTTGATTTGCTCGGGATTGCTTGAGAAGGCATCAATCTACACTTCCACCAAGAGATATTTGATTCCCCCCACTAATCCCTAGCGGATCTTGTTACTCTTGGGTGTTTGAGCACCCTAGACGGTTGAGGTCACCTCGGAGCCATATTCCATTATGGTGAAGCTTCGTGGTATCGTTGGGAGCCTCCAATTCGGTTGTGGAGATAGCCCCAACCTTGTTTGTAAAGGTTCGGTTGCCGCCTTCAAGGGCACCACTAGTGGAATCACGGCACCTTGCATTGTGTGAGGGCGTGAGGAGAATACGGTGGCCCTAGTGGCTTCTTGGGGAGCATTGTGCCTCCACACCGCTCCAACGGAGACGTACTTCCCCTCAAAGGGAAGGAACTTCGGTAACACATCCTCGTCTTCACCGTTTCCACTTGTGGTTATTTCTTTCATTTACTTGTGCAAGCTTTACTTCTTTATCTTATATAGCTTGCTTGTGAGGTTATTATCTTTGCTTCCTATAAGTTGTCTTCATAGTAGCATATCTAGACAACTTACTTTGTCGCTCAATTTAAAGTGGTTAAGAAAAGCTAAAAATTGTTTGTTGCCTATTCACCCCCCCCCCTCCCCTCTAGTCAACCATATCGATCCTTTCACATGACCACCCTCGACTCGCTACTGTGGCCTGATTTTTTTAGTTGACATCCCACCCTTGACTCGCAACCGAGCTTCGACATTTTTTTGTCTCAGTTGCAAATTCATCCTCGAATCGCAACTTGAGGCTGATCTATTTTAGTCTCAATTGCAAGTCAACCCTCGATTGGCAACTGGGGTGAGACTTTTTTTTCTCCCACTTGCTAGTCGACCATCGACTCACAACTAGGGCTCGGCCCTTTTTCCCGGTTGATAGTCCAATCTCAACTCACTAGGGTCAACTTTTTTGTTGCAGTTGCAAGTCTACCATTGACCCGCAACTGGGTCCAACCTTTTTTGTCCGAGTTGCAAGTCCACCCTTGACTCGCAACTTGGGCCGACATTTTTTGTGTCGGTTGCAAGTCCATCATCTGACTCGCAACAGGGGTGCGATATTTTTTTGTCCCAATTGCAAGTCCACCCTTGACTCGCAACTGGGCTTCGACCTTTTTTTGTCCCAATTGCAAGTCCACCCTCAACTTGCAACCGGCCCATAGTTTCTTGTTGTCCCAGTTGCAAATCCACCTTTGTCTTGCAATTGAGAAGTCTTTTGTTCATCTCAGTTGCAAGTTCACCCTCAACTTGCAACTTGTATCATTGTTTTATATACTTCTCTTAGTTGCAAGTCCACCCTCGACTCGCAACTAGGGCGCGACATTTTTTTGTTCCAGCTGCAAGTCCACCCTTGACTCGCAATTGGAGTTCGACTTTTTTTGCCTCAATGGCAAGTCCACCCTCAACTCGCAATTAGACCCATAGTTTGTTGTTGTCCCAGTTATAAGTCCACCCTTGACTCGTAATTAGGCACGCACTTTGTTTTATCCCAACTACAAGCCCACCCTTGATCACAACTACTCATGTGTTTTTGTCTTTCATCCTAGTTGCAAGTCCATCTTTGATTCGTAAAAACCGTTTTTATCCCAGTTGCAAGTTGACCCTTAACTTGCAACTAGTCTAATACTCCCTCCATTTCTTTTTAGTCCGCATATAAGATTTGGTCGAAATCAAACTTCATAAACTTTGACTAACTGTATAGAACAAAATATCAACATTCATAATGTGAAAATCGACATTAATAGATGCGTCATGATATTAGTTTTCATATCATATAACTTTAGTATTGTAGATGTTGATATTTTTTGATATATATTTGATCAAACTTTGCATTGCTTGACTTTGACCAAATCTTATATGTAGACTAAAAAGAAACGGAGGGAGTAGCTTGTAGTAATTCCAGTTGTAAGTCCATCCTCAACTCGTAACTTAGGTCGTAGTTTGCAAGCCCACCCTTTGACTCACAACTCGGCTCTGTGCTTTGTTTTGCAACACACAACTTGTCCCAACTCTATCTAGTTTCATGTCCAACCCCAACATGTAAACCCACCCGACCCAGTTGCATGTCCAAGCCAAACATGCAACTCATGCCCGACATAGTTGCATGTCCACTCTCAACACGCAACTCATTCCGATATAGTTGTATTTATTTTTTGCAAATACATGTCTCCCTTTTTAATACACAATGTATATGTTTCTGTATACACGGGAACATTTTTAACACATATTGAACCTTTTTAAAAAAAATTGATGATGAATATTTTTATCAAATACAACCCAAGCTTTTTTTTAGAATACATGGAAACATTTTGTAAAAATCCTAATGATCATTTTTTCTAAATGGTATGAATTTTTTTAAAAAAAATCTGCAAACATTATTCCATTGCATAATTGTTTTCTAGAATATGCCATGATTTTTTTTAAATGCATGAAGTTTCTTTAAAAAATTGTTCACGTTTTCAAAAATTGTTTTGAAAAAATTGTTGAGAATACAGAGTTTTGTTCTTATTTTAAAAAATGTCTGGAATTACAAAGTTTACTCACATTTGAAAAATACTTTTCAAATTTTTACAATTGTTTGTGTTCAAAAAATATTTGACAATTCAAAATTGTTCATAACTTGCAAAAAAAGGTTTCAATTAATTTCAAAAATGTCTTCTAATCTCCACACTGTATTGTGTTCTTAAACATTTCCCGTTTCATTAAAATCGGCAGCATCTAATGGTTGGAGTGGTAGAAGCCGTTGTTCCCAAAATTGAGGTCTCCAGTTGGATTCCTGTGTTAGTTAGTGCGTCAATTGCAGTTTTTTGGTAGCGCTCCAATCGGCCGGATTCCTGTTAGGTAGTGCGTCACTTGTAAAAAAAAATAGCGCTCCAATCGGCCAGCCCGATGAAAGAAAGAAAAAACAAATAAGAGAACCTAGTGGTAGGCTGGACCAAAACTTAGATATAAGATAATATCTAGTAACATCTAGATATAATATAGATAGACCCTAATTTACATGGCCATGCACTTGGTTAAACCACAGACTGCAAAGCCGGTGTACGAAGCCCACAATCACTTTCTTTCTTCCCATTACACATAATCATAAACTACAAAAAAAAAGGAAACAATGTTATTCTAAGATAGACGAAAGAGGAGCACAAAAATGAAGAAAAAAATTAAAAACAGAAGTTATTCTAAAGTGGAATGCATTAGGGGTATTGGTGTTACCCGGAAAAAAATCTAAGAAAAAATGAATTAGGGGCATTAGTGTACCCAAAATAAAAAATAAATGAAAAAAGACCCACGACCACCCATAATCTCTCTCCAACACACAGACACGCACGAGAACCCCTTGTACAGATGCACCCACACAGCACTTGCGCACAAGTGCGCCACAGACACAGCACAGCCTCAGCACACGAACACATACTGACATACATACATACATACAGTCACATGCTTGTGGCAAACGAATCCATCACATGCAAACTAACACGTGGTGGGATGGTTAGAAAGACAGTGATATCATAAGCCCATTTTAATTTAAATTCTAGTGTTCGTATTTATTTTGGATTTATTTTTAAAAAATTGACGATGCGCATCCAATGAAAGAAGACATTCCAGCGACTGCTAGTGCCAATCACCTTACACGGGTTGCTAGAGCCACAGAAAAAATAATTAACTGACACAAACTAAAAATTAAACACCTTATCATTAGCAAAGCCGAAAAATGAAAGGAACGATGCACGAGTGTCTTCGTCTCCTTATCAAATATTTTTATATGTTCCTTCGATTTTTGTTAGGATTGTGTCCTGTTCAGAAAGACGAGACGGTGACAGTTTTTTGAAGATCGAATAAGGTTCTCCCTGCCTAGCCCCAGTCCCTTTTGTGCATCGCTTTTTCGGAACGCGTGCGGAGATGTGTCTCAGACGGATCTGTCCTTAGTGGATTTGCTCGGATCTGGTCGTAGTTCGTCTACGTTCATGTGTATTCAGGTTGGATCATTCCAATCTATGCTCCTCTTCAACAGACGGTTGTTCTTTTGGTGTGTTGATTCTATGCGGTCTTAGAGAAACTCTAACCCGCCGACTCAAACGGACGGCGATTTTGTCGGTTTTTTGTCCGTTTGGGTCGGTCGCCCGCTCGACGTCCGCCCAGTTTATCATTTGGGTCGGCAGATCGTTCAACGCCCGTGACCCATATTTGTCGGCGTGGCCAGCTGGCCGCCGTTTTTTAACAAATATGCACACGATTTTGCAGCAAAAAATAGCATAGTTTCACAACCACATAAATTTAGTGTAGTTTTACAAGCCAAATAAAAATTAAATACATGTGAAAAAAGATATATCTGTTGGTTGCCAACATGAGCCCACGTATACTCAACCAAATCATTTTGCAGTTGCATGTGAGTTTCTCAATCACACATTTCATAATGAAATCGAGTGAAGTGTTCAAACGTTGCCGCTCCTCCATGCTCAAGCACAACATTCTCACCCTAAAAATGGAACCCTTGATCGTAGATATGTTCCGGGCGCTCATCCTCTACGATCATATTGTGCATGATCACATAAGTTGTCATCATCTCCCACAACTTCTTGGTGCTCCAAGTCCTAGCAGGATACCGAACGATGCCCCATCGAGATTGCAGAACCCCAAAGGCATGCTCGACGTCCTTCCTAGCACTCTCTCGCTATTGGAAAAATCTTTTCCTCTTCTCTCCAACAGGGTTGGGGATTGTCTTCACAATAGTGGTCCACTGATGATACATACCGTCACCTAGGTAATATCCCTTCTCGTGTTGTTGTCGTTGATGGTAACATTCATCGACGCCTGTTGCCTTCGGCAAGCCTTGCAAACACCGGCGAGCGTTGAAGCACGTAGATATCACTGTGTGATCCGGCCATGCCGAAGAAAGAGTGCGAGATCCAGAGATCTTGTGAGGCCACAGCCTCAAGTATCACAGTGCAAGCCCTGACATGGCCCTTATACTTCCCTTGCCAAGTAGAAGAGCAGTTCTTCCACTCCCAGTGCATGCAGTCTATGCTGCCAAGCATCCCTAGGAAGCCCCTGCTCGCATTCATCGCCAACAAACGGGTTGTATCTTGAGCAGTGGACTCTCTCAAGTACTCAAGGACAAACACGACAATCACAGCCTTGCAGAACCTGTACATCGACTCTAGGCATGTAGACTCGCTCATACGGACGTACTCATCAATGAGATCACCGGGCACTTCATATGCAAGCATCCGAATAGTTGTAGTGCATTTCTGATAAGAGGAGAAGCCAATCTTTCCAAGGGCATCCGCTTTGCACATGAAATAATTATCATATCCGACCTTCTGTCTCTAATACAGTTGAAAAGATGCCTAACCATATGGAAACGCCGCCGGAATTTCCGACGTTTGAATAGGTTGTTCGTTGTGTTACAGTAGTCCTTCCAAAAAAAGAAAATGGACGCTCTCTCGATTGCGCTTCAACGCCGGAAGGTGCCCCGGGATGGAGCCACGGAACAACGGCCCCTTCCTATTAAGATGTTCATGGACCAACACGGTAGCCGAGATCTCCTCCTCCTCATCGGACGAGGAATCGTCGGAGTCGCAAAGGAGATTGTGAAAAAAGAACTCGTCGACGGAGTCCATTTTGTATCTTGGCAAACTGTCGAACAACTTGCAGGTGTCGAGCTGGCCAGCGAAGAGACGCGCGCCTCCCTTGGACCAAGTGGCTTGCTTGGCGGCGTCTAGAGAGCGTGTCGGCGTCAGGACATCGGGCGTTGTCGAAAGAAGTAGCTCGCCGGGGGGCGGCGGAGGCGGGTTCCTACTGGCGTCGGGGGTGGGGTGGGAAGCTTCGTGGAAGGATCGTGGGGAGGGGTCTAGAGGGGGGTGATTAGACCCTTAACAAGTAAAAGTGGCGGCTTTTAGTTTTTTCAAGTTAAGGTGGAGTTTAGCACAAGTTAATGGGCACACAATATATTTTACACATGCATGACAAGAGTATGAGTAACTGAAAGAGTAAAACATGCAAGTGCAAGAATGTAAAGGAATGAGATTGGAGTGTGCAAACGCAAAGGAGACGCGGAGATTTTTGGCGTAGTTCCGATAGGTGGTGCTATCGTATGTCCACGTTGATGGAGACTTCAACCCACGAAGGATAACGGTTGCGCTAGTCCACGGAGGGCTCCACCATGAAGAAGCAACCTTATATATACCACCATGGCCATCGCCCACGAAGGACTTTCCTCACTCGGGTAGATCTTCATGAAGTAGGCGATCTCCTTGCTTTTACAAACTTCTTGGTTCAACTCCACATCACGACGGAGGCTCTCAAGCGACACCTAGCCAATCTAGGAGACACCACTCTCCCAAAGGTAATAGACGGTATGTTAATGATGAACTCCTTGCTCTCGTGCTTCAAATGATAGTCTCCCCAACACTCAACTCTCTCTCACAGATTTTTCTATGGTGGAAGAAGAGTTTGAGTGGAAAGCAACTTGGGGAAGGCTAGAAATCAAGGTTTAAATGGTAGGACTGGAATCTCTTGATCTCAACACATGAGTAGGTGATTCTCTCTCAGAAAATGAATGGTGAAAGTGTAGGCACATTCCGATGGCTCTCCTCAATGAGGAAGAAGGGGTGGACACGTATATATAGCCCCCACACAAAATTCAACCGTTACACACTTTTGACAAATCTCGTGGGACCGAATAGTTAAACTCGG
This sequence comes from Secale cereale, assembly GCA_902687465.1. Lineage (NCBI taxonomy): Eukaryota > Viridiplantae > Streptophyta > Magnoliopsida > Poales > Poaceae > Secale > Secale cereale. Next base: position 382,552,025 of record LR738709.1, on the reverse strand, counting down.
TGGCACCGATCTATTCAAAACTATGAACGTTAGGTATCTCGGTGGGACCGGCTGAAACAACTCAGTGAGACCGGTGTGCTAGGACTTAGGGCAAATATCATCTCGGTGGCGCCGATTACATCAACTCGATGAGACCGAAGTAGAGCAATAAGCAACAGAGAATCTATCAAGCCAACTCGATGGGACCGACTGCAACAACTCGATGAGACCGAAGTGAATGCAACAAGTCAAAGAGCGTTGGCAAGACCATCTTGGTGGGACCGAGATCCATATCGATCAGACCGATTTGTTAGGGTTTAGGCAGTGACTATGTCCAATGAACTCGGTGGCACCGGGTAGGAAATATCAGTGGGGCCGAATCTGGATATTAGGGTTTGGACATATTTGTACGGAGAAAGTGACTGAAGGCTTTGAAGCAATATCACTAAGCACTTGAGCAATAAGATCATTAAGCAACACCTCATCTTATTTTAGTAGTATTAGCTTTTCTATGGACTCAACGTGATCTTGGATCACTAAAATAGAAATGAAGAGTCTTTAGACTTTGCCGATCTTCTGTTCTTAGCATTTTGAAGGGGTTCCACTTCCTCTTGTCCTTGCCACGCTACTGTTGAACTTTCCTGAAATATACCTGATACAACTATTAGTCTTACAATAAATATATTGACACTAATTACCAAAATCACCCAGGGAGCACTTCTGCTTTCACTTCGGTGCCCCGGCGGCGAGGCGGTGGTGGCAGCGACATGGGAGGTGGCGGCGTTTGGGGATGGCGAGGGTTTGCCGTCGGACATGTCCGCACGGACGCAAATGAGGCTCAAAATTGGGTCGGGAATGAGTCGACGGGCGGACGAAAAGCGGACGCGCGTCTGTTTGAGTCGGGACGTTGGGCCGACTTTTCTGTCCGTACCGACCCAAGCGGACGCGCGCGGACGAAATTGGTAGGCGCGTTGGAGTTGCTCTTAGCATGACAATTTTCGGCTATCCATTGCAACAAGTTATGCCGTGCTCGAAGGGGTGATGACGACGTCGCGCCTTCGGCTTATAGTCGTCTCTACGTAGTCTATGGATCTAAATGTAACTTTATTATATATTTTTATGTACGTTGTACTGTCATGATTGAAGATAAATAGATCAAATCGTTTTCTTGAAAAAAAAAGTTAGATAAGGGTTTTCACATAATTTCTTCCGCGAGGAAATGACAAAATGCCATCACATGCTCCATGGCTACAACTGGCACCTGGGATGACTGGAAGATGGGACGCGAGAGCGCAGGGAGACGCTGCGCCGGGCAGCCGCAGACAACCGTGGTGATCTGCCGAGCCGCCTGGACGGAGACAGGGAGAGCCAAGGAAAACGAGGAAGCAGGGCCTGCCGCAGCCACGGCAGTCGCCGGCGGCCACGGCGGTAGGAGCACTGGGAGGTGGTGGCGCCGGAGATCACCGAGAAAGTCGACCCAGTAACGAAGACGAGCGGCCCATCCAGGGTGATCCGAAATTTCCGTGCAACTTCGGCCAGATAGACAGGAACATCGATAGGCTGTGAGTCCAAGTCCAAATCGTCAGTTGCTTCAAAAGAAAAACAGTTTTGCTCAGTCTCAGTCGACTTCGTTATGTCTTAGTCGATGTTATATTCCTTTGATTTTTCATTGAGATTCGCACAAAAAATTATTTTCAGATTTTCTTTTTTCTTCTAATACACTATATCAGAGTTGGACTGAGACCTAGACACACCCAAAGAAAAAGGTTCAAATAGTCCCTTCATTTCTTTTATCTCTCACTTTTCTTTCTTCCAGCACGGCCAAACACCAGGAGAATTATACAACACCACACACACACACACTGGGCTCTCTCTAGAGGCACAACAACTGACACATCCTGCACACATCAATGCCGAAGAGGAAAAAACACAGAAACATTATTGTGTGGGGGAGTGGATCTACATGCTGTGTATTGTGACAGGCCAGAGGACCCTGCTACCAGGGCCCTTGCCTGGCCTCTGCAAGTCCCTGGATGATGATGCTCCATCCAGCTGCTCGCCTATACAAAACCCTCCTTTGGGGAGGGGGGTATCATCACCTAATCCTGAAGCTACTACATGTGGGTGAGCCAACACTGAGCAGGCAGATCATCTCAGCGAGTTCTTCAGCGTCCGCACCGTCATCACCAGCTGCTGCCTCTCGCCTTCCACCTCCGCGAACTTGAGGCTTATCTCCGAATACCGCTCGTGCAGCTCGTTCAGCTCTTCCTGCATCGCCTTGTTCATCTCCCTCAAAGACTCCAGCTCCTTCGAGGACTGCTCAGCAGCGCCCCTGGCAGCGAGAAAAATCAACAGCAACAAAATATGTCAGTCACTTTCGCTCCTATATAACTGGAGTTAAAGCTAAGAAGACCAACTGCGACAATCTTAATCCAGATGATAACCTTGTGTCGTGGCCATTGCTGTGTCCGTTGGCGCTTGGCGCAGCATCACCGCTCCCGTTGCTGACTGTATCGTGCTTGATGCGCTTCGAATTAGTGTGCTGATTTTCCTGCAAAGCATAACATGGTGTGTCACTTTCGAGGCACCAAAGTGTATGATTGCAGCATGAGCATTTGCTATGAAAAGGCCCAACAGCTCCAAGCACTGAAATATCATATTCTCACTAGTGGGGGCCTCCATTCAAAGCTGTCTCTATCCTCTAGGAAGCAGGTTGTACAGCATAATAGTGAGATATAAGTAGCTAGAGCCAGATATATCTTCCCATGTGCAAAAAACACATAATAATGGAAATCCTCCATACAGTGACACCTACTTATTTGTGTTGACAACCCACAAACTCATGGGTTTTAAAAGAGTGTGTGCCACTGTCCAGCATGCTGACTTTAATACAAAAGGGAAGGTACACCTACTGGTTTAAATGAGAGTTTTTGTGGAAATATTCTAGTATGATTTTCTTTGTTCAGATTATGTTTTTGTTAGTTGTTTCTGGAAAGTTTTCAGTTGTTCATCTATCTATTTACATATGCCTTCTTTGTTCCACATATGAGAGAGAAAGCTAGCATGAAAAGTTACTACAGAAAGTAAACTGATGAAACTATTGCTATGCATGTTGCTACAAATATATCTGGTTTTCGATATTTACCGTTGTATCTGAAGTGACACCATTTTCCTTGGCACCTTCCCTGCTTTCAAGGGCTCTTCTCAGCTTCAGCACCTGAGAAGCAAGGTTGCTTTTCTCAGCCTCCTTTGTGGACAACGAGTTCTTCATATTGTCGTACTGGAGTTTCAACGATCCAATAGTTATTTGTAGCTTCCCTATTGTCTCATCCCTTTCACTCTTGGAGCGTTTCAGAGTGTTTATCTCCTCCAAATATGTCTGCATTTGGTCCTTGAGCAATGCAAGCTCTTTATTGAGCAAAGTAATCTCAGCAGTTTTTTCTTGCAAGACCATGTCCTTTTCACCATTTGCAGCCAATTCCATGTCTTTCTGCTCATTCCTTTCCACGAGTTTGTCTCTCTCATCTGATAGCTTGTCAATCTTGGCTTTGAGCTGTTCAATTTCTTCTGATAGATCATTTAACTTTGACTCATCACTTCTCTTCTGATTCTCGAACTCGTCGCTCTTGCTCTTGAGCTCCACCACCAGCCTATCTATCTCATTCGACTTGAAATCCACCAGGGTAAGTAACTGCTGAATCTTCACCCGGTGTTGTTCTTGGACTGATGCGGAATCTTCATGGGCCTTCTGCAGTAATTCTTCCAACTGGCTCTTCTGCAACTGTAGTTCTGCGGCCTCTTTTCTTGCTTGCACAAGCAGCCGTTCATTGGCACTGAAAGCAGAAGATACTTGTGAAGATAAACTCTTGAATTCCTCCTGAAGTCGCTCGGCAGTGGTAGCATTGTTCCACCGCGCCTTCCTCAGAGACTCCTCGGCCTTGATGGCCCTCTGCTCTTGCTCAACCTTGGCAGCCAGTACTTCTGCTATATCAGCCTCTAATCTTTGAGATTGTTCCTGGAGTTCATTCTCCAGATTCTCGACATTGGCCTCGAGATCACTTATTATAGACAAATGCGCTGAACACTCATACTGCATCCTTAGCTGCTCTCTCAGTTGCGTTTGTTCCAGCCTCGAGGAGATGTCATGGTTCTCTTGCTTCAGAATCTCATAATCAAGTGCAAGCTGCTCCATTTGCATCTCAAGATCCTCACGGTCTTTCTTGTACAGCTCGATTTCATCGCTCAGTTCAAGAATCTTCTCTTGTAGTTCAGAACTAGCGATGCCGTCACTCTTCTTCACCAGTGCATCCAGCATAAGCTCGTCTTCTTTCTCTTGGTAAGAGCTTGTTTCAGACATGTCCATCTTGTGTCCAGCACTGTGCACATTTGACAGTGCATGCTCATATTCTGCCTCCTGGGGATCCTCTACTATTTCTTCTTGCAAAACGGACATATCTCTATTCTTTTGCTCCAGCATTTCATCAAGATCCTTCACAGCCAGAAGCAACTCAGAGTTGGATTCCTGCATTTTCTGTAGCTGCACACGCAGATCTGCATTTAAATTCTTCTCGTGGCCCAGCTCTTGCTTCAGTTCCTCAACCTGAGACCAGGGATCTTCCCCGTCTGACAACCGTTTACCTGATCCATTTGCATCATGGATCGTCTTCTTCATCCCTCTAAGGCCTTCACATTCTCTTCGGAGTGCATCCCTCTCATCCCTCAAGCTACTCATTTCCTTGGAAAGGTCTTGCCCTCGCCTACTCTCTTTCACAATTTGCTTTCTGAGTGTCTGCAACTCCATGTCTGAGACATCCAGTTTTCTTGTCAAAGTCCCTATCTCACTTCTGAGCTTCTCTACATCATCCTCCGCCCCTCTCAACCCCGTCTCACCCGAGTTGCTCGTCGACCCATCAGTGCTAGCATCAGGGGCTGAGCTTCCTGACCAGTCACCAGAGCTCAATGGGTTTCTCGAGGCGCCATTGTTGGCAAAAGGCGAGAGGACATTGGTCGCATCCTGAAGAAATGTGCTATGCATGTTTGCACTGGTTTTGGGAGTGAATCTTCCTGAGCTCCCATCTGAACCCGACAACGAAACAGCGTCAAAGCCATTGGCATTGTGGAGGTGGCTGGCTGGCTCAACAGATGCCGGCATATTTCTTCTCAAGGGAAACCTCATCCCTGGTGGTTTGCTTATCACCAATCCGTCCTGTACAAGAAAGCTAACAGTTACTATCAGATGAACATAGGGGAAGATGACATAATACATGCAGTGTTCAGTTCTAAATTCTCCCCCTTATGTACAGGAATGAGAAATTCAGATCTCAAACAAAAAGTACCACGCAGCAAATGTGACCCCCCGAAATGATCAACTAGACAAACGTAGCTTCCCTTTTTCTTTGCAATATGCTTAGCATGCCAAAAGCTCTCTTTCTTGGCCATCAACAGAAATGAAACAAAGCAATGCAATGATGATGGATCAAAAAAGGAAAGCTCTCAAGGACTCTAGGCCGGTCACTTACATGCACAGGGCTCATCGAATCGGCAGCAAACGACCTCGCCTTCTCGGCTTCGTCGTCCTCGCACCGGCTCAGCTGGCTCTGCAGCGTCCTCCGCGGCGAAGACTTTGCGGCGTCGCCGTTCTCACTGTCGCCGCAAAGAGCAAGAGTCAGTAACCAATTACACGATCAACGCTTGAATCAGAGCAAATGCACCATGCTTAAGGGGCACACCGAAATGCAGCAGGCACCGATTCCTAAATGAATCTGGTTGCGATGGCACAGCACAATGCAGCTAGCAGCAATGTCTAAGTGAATCTGGTTGATGTGAGGTGAGATGAGATGAGATGAGATGATCTCTTAAAGCTCAAACCAGAATGCAGCGGATGTGTCTAAACTAATCTCCAACCAACGCGACGCAAGGCGACCTACCTCCCGTCGTCACCGCACCCACCGCCGGCACCACCCACCACCCGCTGGACGGTCACCTGTCACAAGGGACAACAGCAGCAGCAACCATCAAAATCAGGAACCGCGAGCGCGTCGCCGTCACAGGTCACAGGAAAACGCCGCAAGCTTTTTAAGAGGTGGGGGGAGGGTGGAGATCGGTGCTCACGTGCAGCAGCGCGCCCGGGGCTGGGCTGCCCTTGAGGGGGAGCGTCACCGCCGACGGCTTGAACGCCTCCGCGTACTCGGCCATGTTCACCGTCGCCTCCCCCAGCAGCGCCGCCTTGGCCGACCCCTGCACGGACCGCACGGCATTGCCGGGTCAAAATCGAGCACAGTCGCTTTCGATTGATGATTAATGTGGGGCCGGCTGGTCGCTTACGGCCTCGTAGACGAGGAACTGGTAGATCTTGTCGCCGGCGGCCGCCTTGCCGGAGGGGAGCTTGGTGGCCTCGAAGATCGGGGCGGGCCAGCGGCAGGCGCCGTCGGCGACCTCCGCGCGCTCCGTCCGCGCCGTGGGCCGGCCGACGTCCTGCGGCGTCACCACCACCATCATGGACTCCCACCCCAGCTCCGGCACCTGCAGGAACGCGCGCTCCGTCCGTCACGCCTCAAATCGAACGCGAAAAAACAAGAACCAAAAACGAAAACTCTGCTTCTTCCGGGGCGAGCGGGGGATCGTGGCGTGCCTGGGTGGCGTGGAACTGCAGCTTGAACACGGCCTTGGCCTTTCCGGCGCCGCGCCACCTCGCCGACTTGAACATGCCGGCGGCGGCGGCGGGTGCTGCGCCCGAGAGGAATCAGCCAACCACCCCCCAACAGAAGCGACGAAATCTTGGTTGGTCTTCTCGGCCGGCTGGCTAGTCCGTCACGCCTCGATCGGCAGCGGCATTGCAATGCCGTGCGCGCGAATCCAGTGACGCCAAGCTTGGCATTGCTGTGCGGTGCGGTGCGGGTGGTGGTTAGTTAGAGCGGCGAGACCAGCAGCACATGGAGGCAGGGGCAGAGCACGCATGGAGAGTGGGAGGGAGGGAGTGGCCAGTGGATGACACCGCAGGCAAGCAAGCAAGCAAGAAGGCCGGGGCGGCTTTGGGCAAAGGCAGGGGCACACCACCAGTGGACAGATCTAGTGAGAGAAAGGAACCCAGCTGAGCTCTCTCTCTCTCTCTCTCTGATCTGGGGGTTTAGGCAGTGGAGAGAGGGGGGTGGGAGAGAGAAAGGGAGAGGGGAGGTGGGAGAGAGAAGGTTCAGAGCCTATAAAATGGTGGTCAATTGATTTGGGGAAAAGGGTAATGGAGATTTATTTTAGTTAGAGCGAGGTGGGAGGAGGGCGACTGGACACTGGAGATGGCGACGGATAAAAATCTGGAGCAGCCATTGCGTGAGGTGAGCTTCACAGCTGCGGTGCGCCGGCAGGGAGGAGACTGATCACGCTGACCCTCTGGGCCGTGCCGGGCTGTGTGGACCTGCCGACGGCAATTCTTCTTCTTCTTCTCTCTTATATGAAAGATGAAAGAAGCGTGGACGTGTGAGCGACTTACTTGAAACCTACTGCTAATTCGGCTTCTTTGATGGTTTAGCAAAGGGGTTAGTGAGGTAAGGTGCGTGTTGGAGTGTTGTCGATGTTTGTTTGTTTTCTTTGAGAAAGAAGAGGGTTGTCGATGTTGATGTGAAACCGTGAGACAGACGGTGCGAAGCGATCTTGCTTTCACTCGTGCACGTCTCATGGAATCTGAATTATGGAACAGTGTGTTTGGCGTATGTTTTAATGAACCAGTGAGAAAGACGTCGCGGCCGTTTCTCCAAATGTTTCGGTTGGAGTTGTGCCTTAGGTGAATAAATATGGATGTGCTCTAGTTATTGCACATCCAAGTGGCTTAATCAAGCATAAATAGTAAAAGTAAATATTCACACGAATCTTCGCGTAAAATCAATGATATAGAACTTAAATTTGTAATATTTATGGCACATCTATATGTGCTTTAGCAAAACTGAATAATATGTTTCGTTTATTTCACGGGAACAAAAGGATAAAATGATCTGCGATGCCGTTGGAATGCGGGGTGATGAATTGCACTTATGTGAAAGCATTATATTTTTCAGGTCAACTCCACGGAAGCTATGACTGAATTGAATGGCAAAAACATGTACATATATACATATTTTAATATATTAGCATCAACATATTGATTTTGCATTATTAGTATTAGTGAATAAATACCCTAGTTAATATATATCGCGAGCCTCCTCTGTGTAATTGTCCATCGTCCTCTCGTTTATGCATGCTTATTGCCGGTGATGCCTAAAAAACTGTGATCAAGAGGTGCAAGCAATGGTTCTTTCTCGTTCGCGCGGATCACCGTCAATATAGAATCGCCAATGCCATCTTATTCATTTACCATGGGATGCGAACAAGGAAACTGCGCCAGCTAACATGCCCAGGTTATCCACTAGAACATTTATTTTGCGTAGGTTTGCTATAGGAAGATCAAGCCAAAAGTCGGAGTAGGATACACCCAAGGACTACCTCGATTTCTCACAACCTTGATAGCCATGCTCTCCTGGATTTCCTAGATCGAATGACAATTGTGTTGCTTGTGTTGATGTCTTTCTTTGATGCATCGCTTTGGAGTACCTTCAGATAGCAAGACGATTGGTCTTTAACTTGTTTGTGGGACGCTGGCTGGCGACGAGGACTCGCGGGCGGGTGCGGGCGGTCGGGGGCGCGCACCGGCTATGGTGGCGCAGTGCGCTGGCCCGAGCGGCGCGGAGGCGTGGACAGCTGGATCACCAAGGATCCGTCGCCGCTCTGCCCGGGGGAGTTCCAGATCTCGCTCCCTTCGGACGGCGGCCCGTTCCCTTGGCCGACGGTCCCCGCGGCCGCGACCTGGGGCTGGTGGCGTAGGCCGGTGATGTGGTCAGCGCATCATGGTGGAGCAGGCCGTGGTGGTCACCCTGGTGACTGCCATGTCTGGTCTGGGTGACTCTCATCGCCCAGATCTGGACCCCTCCGGGGCGGTGGCTCGCATGGCTGGTGCTCCATGGATGCGGCTGGGGGGTCGATGGTGGCTGTTGTCGGCGGGGTAGGCGTGTGGTGGTGTGGTGTTGTGGCCGGCGGTGAGGGGTTGCGTGCAGGTGGCAGCCGAGACAGAACCATCTATGTCTATGCAGGTGCTCGAGGTGAGCGGCTGTGTTTGCGGATGACTCTTGTTGGACCAAGCGGGGACGCTCGTCGTGGACTGGCCGGAGGGAGAAGGTCTAGCACTGCCGGACTCGGCAGCCAGCGCTTGTGGAGTCGGCCGGGCTGGGATGCTTCGGGCGAAAGCCTATTGTCGACCTTGTCGACAACGATGATGACGACGTCTTCTCGCGCCGTGTCCCTTCGTGAAGGCATCATTGGGGAGCTATCGTTGCCGGCTATTTCTCTATGCTTTGGGCGAAAGTCTCAGATCCTTCTCTGGATCGGACGACGACGACATCTTCAATGTTGTTTCCCTCTTGGGGGCATCGTTTCAGGAGCTAGAGATCTGCCATTGGTCGTCTGATGTCTGGGTTGGAGTGTTGGTTCTGGTTGCTGGAATGTAGGGCGGTGGTGGTGGAGGTGCTCTGTGGTGGCGACCAATACCTTGGTCATCTTATGCTGATGGTTAACCTCTCTTTTGGGGGCTCGCGGCGGCGGTGAGGTCTCGGTGTTCGGCGCCCTTCGATGGCGATTGAGGTTTGGTGGCTTTGCGGAGTGCTATGGTTCTCTCTAATTGTGATGGTGGCCGTGGTGTGGCCTAGAGGAGGTGTAGGACTATCTTGGCAGAAAATTGCCCTTCGGGACGGTCTGTGGCTCTCTCTTCCGCGACGTTCCTAGGTAGTATGATGCTCTTCGATGGTGGCTACGATCTCCTAGCTCTTCAAGGTGCAGAGATCGCATGGTAGCGGGCAACTTCTTCTCTCTTCTCGGTGGTGGATGTCCTTTCGACGGATCCAACAAAGCTAGTTCCCGCTCTTCTCGGTCCACTGGCGGTGATGGATGCTAAGTTCTTGGTGTTGGCTGCTTGTCATAGCTTGCTTCTGGGTTTTTTTTTGTTGTTCCTTATTCCATCTTCCATTCTGTTGTTCCTGGTTCCTTCTCCTATGTGTTGGGTGATATCAGTTGTAACCATCGTGTTGTATCTCAATCTTATTTATAGTGAAAATGGTTCAGGCCGACGTAAGCCCGCCGTAGCACCGTCAAAAAGATAGGGAGCCTACCCTGGATCTGTTGGCATCGAGTCTCGTGTGCCTATGATGACGGTGACGAACAAACTTTGTTCGATTCATGGCCATTGTCATCGACTATCCATCATGTGTTGTGGAGGTTGTAAAATTTTTATTGTGTAGCAGTGAAGTCACTATGTAGTTTTATGAAATTACAAGTGAAAGATCGTGGATGTCGCCTAGAGGGAGATGAATAGCCGCTTTAAAATAATTACGTTTTAGGCTTGAAAAAATACGAAATAAACCTAGTGCTTAATTTGTCGAGCACAAAACCTACAACAACTAGGCTCACATATGTGCACCAACAACTTATGCTAAGTAAGATAAACAACTAAGTGATAGCAAGATCTAAGACAAGAAACAATATGGCTATCACAAAGTAAAGGGCATAAGTAAAGGGCTCGGGTAAGAGATAGCCGAGGCACGCAGAGACGACGATGTATTCGGAAATTCACACCCTTGCGGATGCTAATCTCCGTTTGGAGCGGTGTGCGGGCACAATGCTCCCTGAGAAGCCACTAGGGCCGCCGTAATCTCCTCACGCCCTCGCGCAATGCAAAATACCGTGATTCCATTAAGATACCCTTGAGGGCGATCACCGAACCCCGTACAGATGGCAACCCTTGAGGGCGGTCACCGAACCCGTACACTTTGGCAACCCTTGGGGCCGGTCATCGGAACCCGTCAAATTGCTCGAGGTGATCTCGACAACCTAATTGGAGACCCCGACACTTGCCCGGAGCCTTACACCACAATGATTGAGCTCCGAACACCACCAACCGTCTAGGGCACTCAGGCACCCAAGAGGAACAAGCTCAAGGGTACCAAGCACCCAAGAGTAATAAGCTTCTCAACTTGTAACTTCCACGTATCACCGTGGAGAACTCAAACCGATGCACCAAATGCAATGGCATGGGCACACGGAGTGCCCAAGTCCTTCTCTCCCAAATCCCACCACAACAACTAATGCTATGGAGGAAAATGCGAGGAAGCATGAAGAAGAGAACACAAAGAACTCCAATATCTAGATCCAAAGGGTTCTCCTCGCATAGATGAGAAAGTGATTGGCAAAAATGTGAATCTAGATCTCCTCTCTCTTTTCCCCCCAAAACTAGCAAGAATCCATGGAGGAATTAAGAGATAGCAAGCTCGACGAAGGTCAACAATGAGGGCAAAACATGAGCTCAAAGGATAAGGTTTAATGGGGAAGAAGACCCCCTTTATAGGTGGGAAAAAATCCAACTGTTATGTGCTCAGCCCGCACACGAGCAGTACTACCGCTCAGGGGAGCGGTACTACCGCCTGGGCGGTAGTGCACATAGAGAAGTGCATTGGTGTGAGACCACGAGCCGATAGTGCCACCGGAGTTGTAATGCCCCATATGTAATACTTTCCTTTAATGGCAATAAAACTTCCTCTTTGATCCTTGTCATTTCCTTGGGGGTTCTTGTCATCTATTTTATTTGCATTGCCATACCTTTTATTATTTTGCATCCTTGCATTGCTCATCATCATATCATCATGGCATCATAGTTTACTTTATTTTGTGCATGTGTGAGACCTTGTGATGTTGTTGTGTGTGGGTTAAGCTAAACCTAGCTAAACCCTACCCCTCTTCTCCCTTCTTCTTCTTCTTCTTCTTCTTCTTCTTCTTCTTCTTCTTCTTCTTCTTCTTCTTCTTCTTCTTCTCCTTCTTTTCTTTCTGGCCTTTTCTTTGCTTTATTATGCAAGCCACCTAGCCAAGTGCCATAGTGTTTCTTTCTCCTCCTTTAAATCTTGCTCCATGCCAACATCCTCTCCACCAAATATCACCTCTTTTGAAAATGATATGGTTGGTGTCAGGGATATTACTACCAGGTATAAACCGCCCAGGAGGGGCCGGTTTATATTATCAAGATTACTTTATCAAAGGCCCAGCGGAGCATGAAGTAGAAGATTTCAGCCCAAGAGGTTTAGAGCCCAAGTATTAGGGCCCATGATTTGTAAACCGCCATACTATGTAACGTGAGGTGTAAGATAAAAAGAGTAGAGACCGAGGCGGACACGTTTATGAGCCGGCCTCGGGACTCTGTAAACCGGACCGGGCGTCACCTCTTATATAAAGGGGACGACCCGGCGACGGTTCAAGGACAGAGAACGACAGCTCGAGACACAGGCAAAGCGGATTCGCCCCCTGGTCATCGAAACCCGAGCAATACACACCAAACTAGACGTAGGCTTTTACCTTCATCGAAGGGGCCGAACTAGTATAAAATCCCTGCGTCCTTTGTCCGCTTTAACCCCTTTAAGCTAACCCGTAGCGATGGCCTCACGACTAAGTCCTTTTGCTAGGACATCTGCCGTGACAAAACCACGAAAGTTGGCGCCCACCGTGGGGCTATCGCACGATGGTTTTGAGTTCTTGAAGGGCAGCTTTGAAGGACTCAAGGGCTACGTAGTGGGCCGCATGACTAAGAGTCGTCGCGGCAGGATCTACATCGACGATGCAGGCTGGGGCCCCGAGGCCTATTCAATCGAATACGGGTACCGAGTCCCCTTTGGCGGCATCCACGTCTTCATCGGCAAGATCAGCGAACCGGGCCCTGAGCCGGACATATTCCCCAACATCATCGAGCCGGCTCAGCGTGCGAGACCTGCCTGGATTCGGCCCGCCGTGAAGCACGTCTTCATTGGAGCAGTGCATGGAGTACAAGCCGAGGACGGATTGGACTCTGGCGGCGAGACTGTTGTCTATTCCGGCGACGTATCTTCTTCCGAAGAGATGGAATCTTTATATCTGCTACAGGACGGCCGGTCTGAGGGATGTTCCGGTGGTGACAGTATTCCGGACCCCCTCGATCTGCCGAACCGGGTTGCTGTTTTTATGGCCGGATCACAACCTGTGCAGCAATCTTCAACATCAGCGGCGTTGACAACAGATGCAGTGGGGGCTAGGGTTGGAGATTCTATCCCATCACGTCTGAAACTTTATCCGTTTTGGTCGATACTTTGACAGCGCTAGTAACAGCAGAGGTAGCCCAGGCCAACAAGGAGCAGCATGATGTGGAGATCGCTCAGGTGAAAGGCCAAATTGAACAAGCAAGTTGGACCTGGCTGCTGAGAAAACTAGGATGGCTACAAGGCAGGCGGAGCTCGATGCTCAAGCCTATCGACTCATGTTGGATCAGACCGCTTCACACGAGGTAATGTGGAGAAGGCAACGGTCTCGCTTACCGCCGGTTTATGAGGCAAGGAATCTCTTTAGCACGCCAGGAGCAGGAACCAGTAACCAGCCAGAGGTGAACCGGGGAGGAGCGCCGGGCACGGGAGCGTCGGTTTAGCCACCAGCCGTAGAGCCAACCCGCCAGGTTGTGCCGTCACATCATGTGCCCACCCCTCCTGGTCATTACTCTAATTCGTTGGACAACATAGTTGCAGCCGCTTCACGACTGGCCGCCCTTCCCATTGAAGGAACATCCCCCATAGCAGTGGAGGCAAGGCAGGCCAGGGAGTTATTGGACACGGCGCTAACTCAACAACAGGCTTATTCTCACAGCCGAAAGAGGATTCATTCGACTCCCCGCCCAAGCCGGAGTTATACTAGGCGTCTGGATGAACCGATCGTGTCAAGTAGTGAAGGGAGACGTAATCCGCCGAGGCGGGACAATCCGGCAGGAGGAGAGGCAAATGCACATGACGTAGTGGATTAGGCCAGGCAGCGCCGGGAGGCCGTAGTAACAGCGGAGTATGAAGCCCGTCATGCGACGCCGGTTCGTCCCACCACCACAGTTGAACCGGGGCCCATGTCTACTTCCCTGGGCGTGCCTTGCCTTATCCTCGCTTTACGGAACGTGAAACTGCCCAAGGATTTCAAAGGACCGCGCAAAGTACCCAATTACACGGCGGATCTGGCTCCGGAGGCATGTGTTGAGAGTTATGAGATGGCAATGGAGATGCTGGATGTGGATGAGGCCGCATGCGTAAGTATTTCACAATGATGCTTGAAGGCACGGCTCGAACTTGGCTGAAGGGTTTACCGCCTAATTCCATCGGATCATGGGCCGAATTGTGGTGCCGGTTTATCAACAACTTCAAAGACACGTGCAAGCAGTCGATGTCTCTCATGGATTTAGCGGCCTGCATTCAGGGAGAGCAGGAGTCTACAAGCAGTTGGGTGCGACGAGTATCTGAGATCTTGCATTCCTCCAATAGCATCAACCCAAGTACAGCAGTGGTAACCTTGGAGGGCAATTGCCGGTTTGAACCTTTGAGACTAAAGTTGGGACGGTTAAGCGTGATTGTAATGACATGGGGACACTCATGGACGCTTTAGTAAAGTATGGGGACTCTGATAATACCAAGCATCCAGACGCTGATGGAGACAAGTCAGGGAAGGCAAGCAAGAATGGCAAGCCGCCACAGCCCAACCCGGCGAATCAAGGATACAATGGTAAACGTAAAGCGGATGGTAATTCGGACTTTGTGGCCAACACCAATGGTCAGGAGGATGGACAGCGCCGCAAGGGTAGATCACCTCCGCGTAACGGGAGGCTGCCTATTAATCTGGAACGCTAGTTGAACGTGCCTTGCCCGAAGCACGGTACACCAAAAAAGCCAGCTACGCATCTCTCAAAAGACTGTTTCATTATGCAGGAATTCATGAACCGGACCCGTGATACGTCCAAAACATATCTATAATTTCTGCTTGCTCCATGCTTCTTTTGTGTGATATTGCTATGATATTGATGCACTTCCATACACTTTTGATCATATTTGGACTAACCTATTAACTCAGTGCACCACAGTGCCAGTTCCTGTTTTCTCCTGTTTTTCTATTTCAGGTTTCCCCCATATTAAAAGTGCTCCAAAAATTCCAGGAAAAATACAGGAAAAATCAGCGTACAGGAAGCTTCGCGAAGAACCAAAGATGGGCCAGAGGGGAGCCAGGGGAGGCCCGGGCGCCCACCTGGCGCGGCCCCACCCCTCGCCGCGACAGGGGGGCGCCTGGGGCCCCTGCTCCGCCTCTGGCTGCCCCCCTTCGCATATATATCCCTCTCATCCCGAAACCCTCGAGGACAGAACCCTTTTTCGCGATCTCGCCTCTGTTCCGCCGCCGCAGCGCTTCCAAGATCGGGAGCATCAGGAGAACTCTTCCCGGCACCCTGCCGGATGGGAGAACCACCACCGGGAGCTTCTCCACCATCATGGACGCTTCCCGGATGAGTCGTGAGTAGTCCACCTTGGACCATGGGTCCATGATCAGTAGCTATGTGATGTTCTCCTCCCCTCTTTGCTCTTCATGGTTTAGACCTCGTGAGCTGCCCTACATGATCGAGGCACATATGTAATCTTTCTGCTGTTGCTTTGCTGAGTTTGTTGGGATCTGATGGATTATGAGACTATGTTCAGATTGTGTTTGAGTAATATATTTGATTCACCTCTTTTATATCTTTGTTCTTGAGTAATTCTTGCATGTTCTTCGTTGCTGTTTATTGCTTTGGCCAAGTAGTAGGTAGTAACTCCAAGAGGGAGCGTTATGCTTGATTGTGGGTTCATGCCCCCTGATGACTAGCTTGAGTGACAGAAACATGAGTCTAGGGGATGTGCTGTTGCCACAAGGGAGAAAACAACGGTGCTTGTACTTGCGGGTGCAAGGATTGTTTACTTTACGCAAAGTTCTTTTAATGCAGTTGTCTGTTGCTTTGAGTTTACACTTTGGGTGGGATTCGCAACTTAATACCAGCGAGATGTTCTGGATAGATATCTCAAGGTGGATGATTAGTAGTAGATGCAGATGGATTTCGGTCTACTTGCCTTGGCGTACCGCCCATGCTTTTGAGCCTCTACCTTTCTTTGCAGCATAGTTAGCATTGGTTTGCGCACATAATCCTGTCAATTGCCCAGCTGTAATTTGTTTACCTCGCTTTGCTGTTTTATCGTCTTTTGGGAGAGAGACATCACTAGTGAACATCATGGGACCCCGGTCCATATTACCACCGCTGATCACACCTTCTATTTACTTCCTGTTTTTATTTCCTAGTTGCAGTCGTAGCTATCATTATTATCTCTTGTGTTTGATCCTTTGTAAACAACAAGGCCGGAGGGATTGACAACCTCTCTGTACTCGTTGGGAGCAAAGTTATTTGTATCTGTGTGCAGGTCCCGTCAACCGCTAAGTTTCTGGCGCCGTTGACACCTACTTGTCGACCCTCGGAGTCTCATGGGATTCGATCCTTGGTATCTTTGCCAAGGGAAATTTTCCGCTACGCTACATCTCAACCTTCCACTTGGGGTAACCAACGAGGGGCGAGAAGCCATCAAGCAAGTTTCTGGCGCCGTTGCCGGGGACTCCACTCTTCAAGATAGGGGAGTTGCACGCTATCTTTTATCTTTGCTTTTTAGTCTTGTTAGTTTACCTTGCAGTTTTTGCTTTAGTGTCCCTTACCTAAAATCACAAAAATAGTTATCTTGCTTGCTGCTGCTATGGGTTCCACCGAGAACACCAAGTTGTGTGACTTCACTAGTCATAACAACAATGACTTTATCTGCACGCCTATTGCTACACCTGCCACTTCAGCACCTTCTTATGAGATTAAACCTGCTTTGCTGAACCTAGTTATGAAAGATCAATTCTCCGGTGCTGGAGATGCTGCTGCTTTGCACTTAAATAATTTTGTTGAGCTCTGTGATATGCAAAAGTACAAAGAAGTAGATGGTGATATTGTTAAGCTTAAGCTTTTTCCTTTCTCCTTGAGAGGAGGAGCTAAAATCTGGTTTCAATCCTTGCCTAGGAATAGTATAGATTCTTGGGACAAGTGCAAGGATGCCTTTGTTGGGAATTACTACCCCCCTGCTAAAATTATCCAATTAAGGAGTAACATAATGAATTTTAAGCAATTGGATAATGAACACGTTGCCCAAGCTTGGGAACGCATGAAATCTCTTGTCAAGAACTGCCCTACTCATGGTTTGACTACTTGGATGGTTATCCAAACTTTTTATGCAGGCTTGAACTTTACCTCGCGGAACTTGTTAGATTCGGCCGTGGGAGGAACCTTTATGTCAACTACACTTGATGCTGCCACGAAACTTCTCGACGAGATGATGACCAATTATTCCCAATGGCACACCGAACGCGCTCCAACAGGTAGGAAGGTAAACTCTGTCGAGGAGATTTCCTCCCTAAATGAAAAAGTTGACTTGATCATGTCTCTACTTTCCAAGCAATCTTCTATTGATCCTCATGATGTTCCTTTAAATTCTTTGATTGCTCAAGATCAAGTAGATGTGAACTTTATCTCTAGAAACAATTTCAATAACAATGCTTATAGGAGTAATTTTGGTAGCAACCCTAGACCGTTCCCCTCTAATTCCTATGGAAACAACAATACTTATCCTAGCACCAAGAACTCCACTTCTGAACTAGAGATTATGCTTAAAGACTTCATCACTACCCAGAAGGCCTTCAATAAGAGTGTAGAAGAAAAACTAGACAAACTAGATAATCTCTCTTCGAAGGTAGACAATTTAGCCCATGAGGTAGAGTTGCTTAAAATTAGAACTTCTCCTCTTGAGGAGAGGAAGACCACTCCTATGAATGCTATTCAAGTGCAAATTAATGAAAACATTAGGATGATGGCTAAACTTAAAGAGAGATGGGCTAGAGAAAAGGAGGAAGAAGATAGGATTAAGAGCCTTCCTACCCACCACACTGTTGCTACTATTCAAGTTGTTGAGGATATCCAAACTCTTAGCACCCAATGCATTCATAGTCCCATTGGACCTATTAATGGTGATGCTATGACCTCAACCGTAGAAGAAGAAACTCCTATGACCATAGAAGCTACCAAACAAGTGAGCCTAAAGGACACCACTACCACTTTACTTGATAGTAGTGACCTTGATTTTGATAATTGCACCCTTTCTGAAGTTATTGATTTTCTTCACAAGATGTCTAGAGATCCCCACACTAGCACACTTAATCTTGCCTTCACGGAGCATATCACTAATGCTCTTATCAAAGCTAGGGAGGAGAAGCTTAGGGTAGAAGCCTCCATACCTAGAAAGCTAGAAGATAGTTGGGATCCTATGATTAAAATTAAGTTGAATAACTTCTCTTGCTATGCTTTATGTGATGTTGGAGCTAGTACCTCCGTTATGCCCAAAAGAATGTATGATATGTTTGAATTGAAACCTTTTGATCCTTTTTCTTTTGGTGTTCGTCTTGTTGATTCTTCCGTAAAGAAACCTTTGGGGAAGATCGACGATGTTCTTATCATTGTCAATGACAATTATGTTCCCGTTGATTTTACTATTATGGATATTGAATGTGAACCTTCATGTCCAATTATTTTGGGACGTCCTTTTCTTTGCACCGTTGGTGCTATCATTGACATGAAAGAGGGGAATATAAAATTCCAATTCCCTCTTAAGAAAGGGATGGAACACTTCCCTAGAAAGAAGATTAAGTTGCCTTTTGAGTCCGTTACACGGGCTAGCTATTCTCTTACTCTTGATAAAACTTGATGTTCTCTTTTTGCATCATGCCTAGCTTAAAGGCATAAAAGAAAGCGCTTTTGGGAGGCAGCCAACAACGAATTAGGTTTATTTTGCTTTTGTTGTGTCTTGATGTTTGTTACTACAGTTGCATCATCATTGTATCTTTTCTTTTCAGCTTTGTGCCAAGTTTAGCCTCCGATTGCAAGAAAGTTCAAAAGTTGTGACATGCTGTCCAGAAAACAGATTCTGTCCTTGGACAGAAAAATTCGAATAAAATCACCACATCATCTTTTTGATCTGAATTTTTTTGACAGCGTGTTCTATACAATTGGCTTTCGAGCGTATGTTCTGAGTTTTTTGATTTGAGTTGCAGAAGTGCCCCGAAAAAATTATTTACTACCTGCTGGTCTGTTTTTCACAGATTCTGTCATGTTTTGCCTTTTCTTCGTTTTGCAAACCTTGAGCTTGCTTTTTCTTTGCAAAAACCTTTTGGCAATCTTGAGAAACAGTAGCTCTTCAAGATTATCTTTATTTCCAGTAGGGAAAAATTATTTTATTGTGGGTACTAACCTCGCTAATCAGATTATGATGAGTTACCTATGAAGGGAGTTTTCAAGTGTGCGAGGGAAGATGTTAAAAGAAGATTCAGGAGGGTCAAACGCTCAAGCTTGGGGATGCCCCCGTGCACCCCCAAGAAATATTCAAGAAGACTCAAGCGTCTAAGCTTGGGGATGCCCCCATGCATCCCCTTCTCCATCAACAATTATCAGTTCGTCTTTCGTTCCACTATATTTTTATCACTTCATGCGTTATGTGCTATGCTTGGAGCGTCTTGCTCTTAGTTTCCTTTTTTTAGTTTTCTTTAGCTTTGCTTGCTGTTCATAACAAGTTAGAACCCAGCTTTCTTTGTGTGGGAGAGAAACACGCTCCACTTCAACCTAGAACACAACATAGGATTTTCATGCTTATCTTTGCTGTGTGTGTTCTTTGTCTTTTCTTAGCTGCTGTCATGTTTAGCTCTTAGTTTTCATGCTTCTCTTTTTAAAGAGCTTTTGTTTAGTTGGTTGCTGAACTCTCTTGAGTTTTCATGTTTATCTTGTTAAGAGAGTTTGCCTGTTGCACTGATTTGTGTGTCTTAACTTAAAGTAGGTAATTGAGGTTGCTATTTAATTTTAGTAGTAACTTGCAATAGTTTTGAGGTATTGCCATGAGTAATGTCTGAACTTTTGGTGTCAAGAGCTTTAGCCTATTAGTGATAGATGTCGTATTTTGGGCAATCCATGTTTATTTTCGAAAACCTACAAAATAGTTGAGAACTTTAGCTACTAGATGGATCACTAATCTTTGGAGGGATCGAATATTAGAGTACACTCACGTACCATGAGTCGAGGATGCGCAAGGATAACCAAACCCCCATACACTCCTCCTCGGGGTACTTGTCTCTTTGTGAACCTCCTAATTAGATTGAGAGTTACCGATAATAAGGGCATGAGTTCTTCGGACTAATGTGAGTATTCGAAAGTTGACACTTCCACCTAGCCATATTTTTCTAGCCTCTTCGGTACCGTGCATTGCCCTTTCTCACCTCGAGAGTTGGCGCATACTTCGCCGGTGCATCCAAATCCTTGGCACGATACGCTGTGTCATCATAAGCCTCATTATATCCTTCCTCAAAACAGCCACCATACCTACCTATCAAGGCATTTCCATAGCCTTTCCGAGATACATTGCCATGCAACATCCATCTTCTCATGACTTGATCTTCATGTCATACATGCTTTTGCTTGATCGATGAGCCGCATGCTAGTTGGGCCTTGCCCTAATCATTGCTACATGACGCGCTAGTATCATTGCATATCCTGCTACACCGGCAGAGGCATACATTTGCATACATCATGATAGTTTCATCTTCTTTATGTTGAGTGCTCTTGTAAAGTGTGAAAGATCTTCTATACTTCTTGTAATTTATAGAGTGTTGCCCCTAAAGTGAGGAAAAGATCCCAAAGAGGACAAATCAAAAGATCCCAAAGAGGACAAATGAGAGTTAAATAGAAAGAGCCATTGAGGCCACAAAAAAATAAAAATAAAAAGAGAAAAAGGAGAAAAATAAATAAAAAGAGAGAAGGGGGCACACTACTATTCCTTTTGAGAGATCCACACTCATACTTCATCTTACACCTTGTACTCCATAGAGATTATCATTCATGCACACAGCTATGTGGGGACCTTCACACTATAGAACTTGGCTTGTATATTCCAATGATGAGCCTCCTCAAAAGAGCTCTAGGTCTTCTTGAGCGAGCAAGTTGGATGCACCCCCACTAGTTCCATTGGAGAGCTTACCTTAGCTCATATGTGCATCCGTTGCATGGCAATCCCTACTCCTCACATCATATCTATCATTTGGCTTTCTCTCGCCTATGATTGTCCTCATTGATGTGAGCCTTTCACACCTTTTTTATCTTCCCCATTCATCATTTTTCTCTCTTTGCCATCCTAAGTGTCAACTTTCTTGCTTACGATCATCCATTGCATGAGTGCTCAAAATATCGAAAGGGAGTGGATCATTTTGACTTGTACCTGGCTAGTGGTCTGGGGATGAGTCAAGATAAGATTCCAAAGAAGACCAAGTGTGAAACTTTAGTAGATTAAGTTCTCAACAATACAAAAACTATGTTTTACTCTCTCGTATATCCCTATCCCCTTTCTTGCACGCAAACACCATTTGGAGACATTCGAGTCACGGACAGCGAGAGATCTTGCACCTTTATGTTCTTATGTTGCTTGTTACAATGCTAATATAGACTCTTGCTTGTTATGACTTGAATTGAATTACATGCCTTGATTGCTTTACTTAAAAAGTTCTTATATGGTTGGTAGCATGTCACCATAGAAATTATGCTTGTTATCATTTACCTACTCGAGGACGAGCAGGAATTAAGCTTGGGGATGTTGATACGTCCAAAACGTATCTATAATTTCTGCTTGCTCCATGCTTCTTTTGTGTGATATTGCTATGATATTGATGCACTTCCATACACTTTTGATCATATTTGGACTAACC
Source organism: Secale cereale (assembly GCA_902687465.1). NCBI lineage: Eukaryota > Viridiplantae > Streptophyta > Magnoliopsida > Poales > Poaceae > Secale > Secale cereale. Next base: position 382,530,314 of record LR738709.1, on the reverse strand, counting down.
TATTAACTCAGTGCACCACAGTGCCAGTTCCTATTTTCTGCTGTTTTTCTATTTCAGGTTTCCCCCATATTAAAAGTGCTCCAAAAATTCCAGGAAAAATACAGGAAAAATCAGCGTACAGGAAGCTTCGCGAAGAACCAAAGATGGGCCAGAGGGGAGCCAGGGGAGGCCCAGGCGGCCACCTGGCGCGGCCCCACCCCTGGCCGCGCCAGGGGGGCGCCTGGGGCCCCTGCTCCGCCTCTGGCTGCCCCCCTTCGCATATATATCCCTCTCGTCCCGAAACCCTCGAGGACAGAACCCTTTTCCGTGATCTCGCCTCTGTTCCGCCGCCGCAGCGCTTCCAAGATCGGGAGGATCAGGAGAACTCTTCCCGGCACCCTGCCGGAGGGGAGAACCACCACCGGGAGCTTCTCCATCACCATGGATGCTTCCCGGATGAGTCGTGAGTAGTCCACCTTGGACCATGGGTCCATGATCAGTAGCTATGTGATGTTCTCCTCCCCTCTTTGCTCTTCATGGTTTAGACCTCGTGAGCTGCCCTACATGATCGAGGCACATATGTAATCTTTCTGCTGTTGCTTTGCTGAGTTTGCTGGGATCTGATGGATTATGAGACTATGTTCAGATTGTGTTTGAGCAATATATTTGATTCACCTCTTTTATATCTTTGTTCTTGAGTAATTCTTGCATGTTCTCCGTTGCTGTTTATTGCTTTGGCCAAGTAGTAGGTAGTAACTCCAAGAGGGAGCATTATGCTTGATTGTGGGTTCATGCCCCCTGATGACTAGCTTGAGTGACAGAAACATGAGTCTAGGGGATGTGCTGTTGCCACAAGGGAGAAAACAACAGTGCTTGTACTTGCGGGTGCAAGGATTGTTTACTTTACGCAAAGTTCTTTTAATGCAGTTGTCTGTTGCTTTGAGTTTACACTTTGGGTGGGATTCGCAACTTAATACCAGCGAGATGTTCTGGATAGATATCTCAAGATGGATGATTAGTAGTAGATGCAGATGGATTTCGGTCTACTTGCCTTGGCGTACCGCCCATGCTTTTGAGCCTCTACCTTTCTTTGCAGCATAGTTAGCATTGGTTTACGCACATAATCCTGTCAATTGCCCAGCTGTAATTTGTTTACCTCGCTTTGCTGTTTTATCGTCTTTTGGGAGAGAGACATCACTAGTGAACATCATGGGACCCCGGTCCATATTACCACCGCTGATCACACCTTCTATTTACTTCCTGTTTTTATTTCCTAGTTGCAGTCATAGCTATCATTATTATCTCTTGTGTTTGATCCTTTGTAAACAACAAGGCCGGAGGGATTGACAACCTCTCTGTACTCGTTGGGAGCAAAGTTATCTGTATCTGTGTGCAGGTCCCGTCAACCGCTAAGTTTCTGGCGCCGTTGACACCTACTTGTCGACCCTCGGAGTCTCACGGGATTCGATCCTTGGTATCTTTGCCAAGGGAAATTTGTCGCTACGCTACATCTCAACCTTCCACTTGGGGTAACCAACGAGGGGCGAGAAGCCATCAACCCGGTACGACCACGGACCCTCCGGCGGATCAGGCCCTTGCTTCCAGGGTCCGGGTTATCAAGGTGGTGGATCCGGTTCAGGGTACCACGGTAATAACAGCAACCACAACGGGCATAATCAGCACAACCAGCAGCATGGTCGGGGCGGATATATCAATCAGGGAAATCAGCAGCGTGAGCAGCAGTAGCAATTCGGATATCAAAATAATCCGAAGGAGCTGAGTAGTGGGCAGTATCATGTCTTCACCACGAGCTTGTGCAAGCGTGATCAGAAAGTTCTAAAGAGGGCAGTACATTCTGTTGAACCGGCAGTACCACATTTCCTCCATTGGTCAGAGGAGCCCATTGTGTGGAGCAGAGAGGATCATCCACCCCAGGTTGACAATCCGGGTCAGCTCGCTCTGGTTGTGGCACCGCAGGTAGGTGGCTACAAATTTACTAAAGTGCTTATGGACGGAGGCAGCAGCATCAACATTCTGTATTATGAGACTTTCCGGCGTATGGGGCTGACAGATAAGAAGCTTAGAGAGTCCAATACAGTGTTTCATGAGGTGGTGCCCGGTAAATCGGCATATCCAGTTGGCAAGATCGATCTAGAGGTTACCTTTGGAGATGAGCACGACTCCAGGTCAGAGACCGTGACCTTTGAAGTGGTAAAGATCAAGAGCCCGTACCACGCCTTGTTTGGGCGGCCGGTTTACGCCAAGTTCATGGCCAGGCCGTGTTATGTCTATCCACGGCTCAAGATGCCGGGCCACAAGGGAACTATCATGGTCCATGGGAGTCGTAAGATTGCATTGGAATGCGAGGAAGGTGATGCAGCTTATGCCGAAGCGGTTTGTGCAACCGAGGAGCTGAAGTTTTATAAGGACAATGTTGATCCGGCAGATATGTCTCTGCTGAAGAAACCAACCAGAGAGCATGATCCGGCTTTGAAGTTCAAATCGGCTGAAGAGACCATACAAGTTGACTTTGTCCCTGGCGATTCATCCAAGCAGTTCACTATCAGTGCTAACCTCGATCCAAAATAGGAAAGCGCGCTCATCGAGTTCATCCGTGAGAATCGGGACATCTTTGCATGGAAGCCTTCTGATATGCTAGGTGTACCGAGGGAGCTCGCTGAGCACAATCTCAATATTGATCCTAAGTTTAAACCGGTCAAGCAATTCCTGCGCTGCTTCAATGAAGAGAGGCGCAAGTCTATTGGAGAAGAAGTGGCTAGACTCTTAGCGGCAGACTTTATAGTTGAGGTGTTTCATCCAGAGTGGTTGGCTAATCCGGTGCTAGTACTTAAGAAAAATGGCACTTGGCGAATGTGTGTTGATTGCACAGATCTGAACAAAGCTTGTCCAACTGATCCCTTTGCTCTCCCCCGTATTGATCAGATCATTGATGCTACGGCAGGATGTGAGCGGCTAAGTTTTTTGGACGCATACTCAGGTTACCATCAGATCAAGATGGCAATTAAGGACCAGGAGAAGACGGCCTTTATAACTCCTTTTGGAGCCTTCTGCTATGTGTCTCTGCCGTTTGGGCTTAAGAGCGCCCAGGCGACCTACCAACATTGTGTGCAGAATTGCCTTCATGGACAGATTGGGCGGAATGTTCACGCTTATGTGGATGACATTGTGGTGAAATTCAAGAAAGAGGAGACATTGATAACAGACCTGAAAGAGACCTTTGACAACCTCCGGGTTTATAAAATGATGCTTAATCCGGAGAAGTGCGTTTTCGGTGTTCCGGCAGGCAAGCTCTTGGGGTTCTTAGTATCAAACAGGGGAATTGAAGCCAATCCGGAGAAGATCAAGGTGATTACGTCCCTGACTAAACCGGCGTGCATCAACGATGTCCAATGCGTGGCGGGCCGTATTACAGCGCTCAACCGGTTCATCAGCCGTTTGGGGGAGAAGGCTACCCCGCTTTATCATATGATGAAAAAGACAGATCGCTTTATCTGGAGTGATGCTGCTGATGCTGCGTTTGAGGACCTAAAGAAGCAACTAGCAGAGCCACCAGTCCTTGTTGCCCAAGTTGACAATGAGCCGCTGTTGTTATACGTGGCTGCTAATGCCCGTGCAGTAAGCGTTGCCATTGTGGTAGAGCACAAGGAGGCAGGCAAAGAATATCCGGTTCATCGGCCGGTTTACTACATCAGTGAGGTGCTCATTGAATCAAAACAGAGATACCCGCATTGGCAGAAACTGGTGTATGGAGTCTTCATGGCGAATCGGAAGTTAAAACACTATTTTCAGGGCCATCCAATCACCGTAGTCAGTTCAACTCTGTTGGGGGATATAATCCAGAACAGAGAAGCTACTGGGCGGGTTGCAAAGTGGGCCATTGAACTTAGCCCGCACGGATTAAAATATGTGCCCCGTACTGCGATAAAGTCCCAAGCATTGGTGGATTTCATCAACGATTGGACAGAGCTGCAAGTACCTGAGGAAAAGCCGGATCACACATATTGGACTATTCACTTTGATGGATCAAGGCAATTGGTGGGCTCGGGGGCTGAAGTCGTATTAACTTCCCCACGAGGTGATAAATTCTGTTACGTCCTCTGTTTAATGTTCCCTTGTACTAACAATGCTGCTGAGTATCAAGCTCTCCTCCATGGTTTACGGATGGCCAAGGAGATGAACTTAAGCCGGGTTAAATGCTTCGGCGATTCAGACCTGGTGGCACAACAAGTATCTGGCAAGTGGGACTCCAAGGATCCACTCATCGCAGCATATCGACGAGAGGTAGACGCGGTTGCTGGGCACTTCAAGAGTTATCAGGTGGATCATATAGACCGGCGAAAGAATGAAGCGGCAGACGCGTTAAGCCGGCTGGGTTCTCAGCGTAAACCGGTTCTGCCCAATACCTTCTTGGATGAGTTGCACAATCCGTCGGTGCAGTTACCTTCAGAGGAGGATTTGGATGTTCCTGATTCGGAGGCACAATTGGTCGCGGCACTCCATATTATTCCGGATTGGACGCTTCCTTACCTAGCATATATGAACCGAGGTGAGTTACCAGAGGATGAAGTATTGGCCCGACAGATAATCTGGCGGTCCAAGTCAATGACTATTGTCAATGGAGAGCTTCATCATCACAGCATCTCTGGGGCGTTTCAGCGGTGTGTGTCACCAGAGGAGGGTTGCGACATTCTTCGAGAGATCCATGAAGGAGATTGTGGGCATCATGTCAGTTCAAAATCTTTGGTGGCTAAAGCTTTTCGACATGGGTTCTACTGGTTGATGGCTCATGCCGACGCAGAGGACTTGGTCAGAAAATGTGATGCTTGCGAGAAATTCTCACGGCGTGCTCATATCCCGACGCAAGAGTTGAGGATGATTCCAATTACTTGACCGTTTGCGACTTGGGGGCTTGATATGGTTGGACCCTTCAAGGGATCCCAAGATAAAAAGACCCACCTTTTGGTGGCGGTGAACAAGTTTACCAAATGGGTTGAAGCGGAGCCTGTCAGTAAGTGTGATGCGGCAACGACGGTTCAATTCATCAAAAAGGTGATTTTCTGGTTTGGCTTTCCACACAGCATTATAACTGATAATGGCACAAATCTATCCAAGGGGGTTATGGAGGAATTCTGTCAACGAGAGCACATCCGCCTTGATGTGTCATCAGTAGCTCACCCTCAGTCTAATGGCCAAGCTGAAAGAGCCAATCAAGAGATCTTGAGAGGCATCAAACCCCGGCTTATGGTTCCTTTGCAGAGAACACCGGGTTGTTGGGTGGAGGAATTACCCTCTGTACTATGGAGCATCAATACTACACCTAACAGATCCACATGGTACACGCCTTTCTTCATGGTATATGGAGCTGAAGCGGTCCTCCCTAGTGATATCCGTCATGACTCGCCGCGGGTGACGGCTTACGTTGAAGCGGATAATGAGAAAGCAAGGCAAGAGGCGTTGGACCGGCTGGATGAAGAAAGGGACATGGCAGCAGCTCGATCGGTGATTTATCAGCAAGATCTACGCCGGTATCACAGTAGCCGAGTTAAAACCAGGACATTTCAAGAAGGAGATCTGGTGCTCCGGCTCATCCAAGACCAGACGGACATGCACAAGCTATCCCCACCTTGGGAAGGACCCTTTGTGGTCAGCAAGAACCTGCACAACGGATCATACTACCTCGTCGACGTTCGAGAACATAAGGACTCACGTTGTCACGCACGGCGGAGGAGGAGACCAAGCGGCCTTGGAACATCGCTCTTCTTCGACCTTACTATGTTTGAGCCATAGGCTCTGCTTTATGTAAATATCTTTTGTATATACTATGATCAATATAATAAACCGGCGCCCCTGATAAACCGGGGTATCAGCCGTATTTTTTCATAAGAGTATCACATGGGGGCTTCTGTGGGCAAGGGAGTTCCTATGGCCTCTTAAACCGGCGACCGCATCAAGGCCATCATAAGGGCACAACTCTGGTTGCTTCGGAAATTTCCACATGATGATGAGGGGCAAAATAGAGTTTGATGCTTAGCACAACTCAAACGTAGGCCCCGACGAGCCATGCTCAAATGCTACCTGGGGGCTCCTGATGCAAGACATCAACGAGTTGAAAACTCTTGTAGTAAACACGGCTTGGAAGCTTGGTGTATACACCTAAAACCCCGGATTAACCTACCTGCATCAAGTAAGTCACGCCGTCCAGGTAAAGCTGGTATTACCCGTCGAACGTACACACAAGTCAATCCTATTGGACCCTGAACTTGGTAACGTTAAATTGACGATCATCAAGTGATTACACAAGTCAAATCTTTACGAGGTTTTTTGAACTTGGTAGCATTTGACATTGATGATTTGGTTAAGGATTGCGGACCATCTTAACAGGCTTTGCAAAAATGGTTAATGACAGTAGCCTGGCAGCTCATAAAAAGCCTCGAATTTGGAGCCTGGCAGCTCGTAAAAAGCCTCGACTACATGGTCTCATTCACCTAAAAACTTTATTTTTAATTTTTATGATTTATCAAATCTTTACCCTCAAGGTCATTGGTTTTCCAACCAAGTCCGTTGATTCAAAGAGTGGATGACTATTAGTTGCCACTACATCTGTATTTGTATAGCTCTAGTCTGGGTTATAAACACCAGTACTAACTATAGCTAAACCGGAGTTCATCGTAACCCGGTTCGGCCTTCCTGACGAGCCCACAAGTAATCAAGGGAGTCATCAGCACACACACCTTGGATCGTTCCTGCCGGATTAAGGTTTATTAAGATACACTTAATCACATGTATGGTACGTACTTATATTTTATACATAGTTCAAGTTATTAACTTAGATCATGTGCTTGGGCATTATGACCCGTCCGGTGGTAAACCGCCAGGACACTTTGAAAATTGTTTTATGCAGAAACATGTAGAATAAACCGTCAAAAGCATTGAAAGCAGGGTATACTTCACAAGCTGCCAATCAAAGCAATCTTACAAAATATAGGGTGGGACAAATACAGAGTATCTCAGCTATCCTATTACAAGGCGCTGAAAGGCCCAAAAGAATATCAGTTTTTCTCAAAAGTATGCAAGGCATAAAGATAAACCGGAGCTGGTTTACGATTCTGCTTTAGCTCGTTGTGAAGGCTGAGGGTCAGCTTGTTCCGGGTCTTTGGCGGCTTCTTCCAGCTGTTGGAAGTCAGTGGTGGTCCAGTTAATCTTGGCCAGAGCTCGGAAATAAACTTCGTCAGTTATAAGGTCTGACGGATCAATGTCAGGAGCGAAGGTGTGCTTACGGACGGGCGGAATAAGATTTTCGATATCATAGGACGGACGCTCCACCCGTACGTTCTCCATATCATAACCCGGATGATATCTTGATAAGTCCGCTTCATCAACAAGTTTACTCGCAAGAGGCCGCATATCCTTGGTTAAAGCGCGAAGATCATCATTGGAGAAGGCTGATCTGTCTTCCTTCATGCTCGGATAGCCGTTCATTGCCTCCGCCGGATCAAAGTCAGGAACCCATGCCTTCGCTCAGGTTAAATCCATCAAAGAGCCGGCTCTTGCGGATGACTTCTTCACTTCGACAATACGGGCACGCAGAATTGACATCTTTTCTAAGGTACTTTGGATGGTGGTAGGAGCCGGTTTATTGTGCGAGATAGCGCTGATGGCTCTGTGAGCGCCGGAATAAAGCTGCTCCACCAAGGTGTACGCAGCTTTCAGATTCTTTCGCACATCATCTCCAAGATGAGTGATGCGCCTCCCTGCGTTGAAATTATGAGTTAAACCGGAACAGTACATGATTGCAAGGATAAGCTTATGTCAAATAACTTATCGAAGATGGCAGATGTCATGTCATTTATTTGCTGCCTCAACCCGGACAACTCTTCTGTCAGTGGATTAAGAGCAGCCTCAGCATCACTGGCTCTTTTCTCCAAAGCAGCTTTTTCCACCTCCCAAGCTGACCGCTCTGCTTCAAAATCCTTCTTCAGGTTCTCCATATTAGCTAATGCAAGTGAAAGCTCATCCTTGACTTTAACAGAAGCAGTCTCTTGGAATTTTAAGCTATCCCGGAGTTCAGTTATTTCAGAGGCCCTCCGGTTCAAGTCAGTCTGCCAAAGATAAAGTATATAAGATATTCATGGAGCAATTCAATCAAAGTCCCAAACACATAACATGTTATGCACTTGGCACTTGGGGGCTAATGTACATTTGCAGTGAAAACAGGCAATTTATTCATACAAGTCCCAAGTACATAACAAGTTATATACTTGGCACTTGGGGGATAATGTGACATTGTTCTAAACATAGGAAAAGTCCCGGTTCACCCTCAATGAAGTAAACTGGCCCTTGGGGGCTACAAGTGCAAGTCAAAGTTCTATATTTGATCTACTGAAGTCCCGGTTTACCCTAAAGGACTAAACTGGCACTTGGGGGCTAAGATGGACTAAAGGTACAATTACAAGCAGAGAAAAGACTAAGACAAAGGAAAAGAAGTTACCTCATAGCATTCCTTCATTAAATTCACCAAGCCAGCTTCATAGTCACGGCTGGTATATAACCGGTTTAAGTACCCAGAATGAAGCTCCTGAGCACTGAGCTATGCATAGCTGAACAGGTCGGTGTTCCACTTGCCCTTGTCCTTGTGAAGAAGCTCTTCCTTGACAGTGTGTTTGGCCAAAGCAATAGGCTCTCCTGGGGTGGTAAAACCGGTCCCAGTGATCTCAACGTCATCAGTTGAAGCAGCAGTTGGCCTAGAAGGTTTAGCGGTAGCAGGATTGACATGAACAGGACTAGCAGGAGCCGGACTAGCCCGCGCAGGGCTAGCCCAGGCAGGGCCGGCCGGTTCAGCAGTATGCTCCATGGGATCATTCCCCTGAGCAACAAGATCTTGATCCATAGGAGGAGGATCATCATGTGGAATTTCAATATTATCTTCTAAGGGGTTAGCAAGCTCAGGATCCTCTGCCGGTCCAGAAGTGGTGTTATCGACTGCCGGTTTACTCAATTTGGCCTTTTTGCTAGGCTTGGGCATACTAAGAAAAGATTAAAGAGATAATGAAGATCAGAAGTCAAAGATGGAAAGTTAAACCGGACAGAGTAAAAGACAGCTTACCCGTGAACGGTCTTGAGGGCAGGAACTTGTGTGGCGGTTGATTCGCCAGAAGAGGAGAGAGGAGTTTTGTGATAATTCGAGTCAGATGGATTAAGGGGTTGACGAATAAGACCTGCTTTGGGGTAAAGAGCAGTTGGAGTAAGTAAAACCTCAGAACGACGCCTTCGAGCCGGAGTGTGCGGTAATCCGGTGGATTCAACCACATGGCCACTCTGGCGAGTGGTGCGGCGAGCTTCATGTTGTTGCTTCTTCAAAAGAAAGTTTGGATCCAGTTGAGCATAAGGATGAGAAAACTGAAATTTCCGGACTACCCGACGAATTTTTGGTGGCGGTGGTTCTGAGTCAGAGGAAAGAGAGATTACCTCAATGTCATCCGCTTTACTGCCTTCAGCAAGACCCTGGGAACAGTCATTATTAATAAAAATGCAGGCAAAAGGAAAGGTTAAGGAATCATAAGAGCTAGATGGTACCTCAGAGGCCGGATCATCTTCCTCCGCATTGGATCCTGATGCGGCAGCAAGCTTCTTCTTGTTCCTCTTCACAGCCATGGTCTTTTTGCGATCTGGCTTCGCCGGTTTTTCCTGGGTTTTCCTTTTCCAGAAAGGGTCATTTTCCTGTTTAAAGGAGTAAAAGCATATTAAGCCAAGCAAAATGAACGGATTAAAGCAAAGCAAAGGAACGGAAGGATTTCTTACCGACGGCGGTTTATTGGTCACACAGAAGGGTGCCAAGCCGGTTTGACTGCATTCTTCCAGAGGTAAATTCAGCACTTTCTTGACGGATTCGTTAACCTCATTCTCTGGTAGCACCATCTCTGTGTGGCGCAAAGGGTCCTTGGGGTTCCCAGCGTACTCACACATTAAACCGAAACATCGGCTTAGCGGGAGTATACTCCAAGAAGGCCAGCAACGGACGAAGTCAACTCCTGTTAATCCGTTGGCTACAAAGACCCTGAGCTTTGACAGCTGAGGGGCATATTGAGCTCGCTCCTGGATGCTTAAGCGCTGTGGAAAAGGATGACTCTCTAGAAGACGGTGGGGACGATAACCCGGCAGTGGATTTTCCCTTTCCGGTGAAGTGTCTACGCAATAGAACCAAGTTTGATTCCAATCCTTTGGATGGCTGTGGAGAGTGGCGTGAGGAAAACTAACATCCTTCCTCTTCTGAATACTCATTCCGCCAAGCTCAGTATTTGGGCCATCATGAAATTCAGTCCGACGGTTTAAATGGAAGAAGTCCCGGAATGGCTCCACTGTTGGTTCCTCTTGCAGATATGTTTCACAGAAGACTTGGAAGTGGCAAATGTTTGACACCGAATTGGTACCAATGTCTTGCGGATGAAGTTGAAAGTTTGCTAGTACGTCACGGAAGAACTTTGACCCAGGAGGATTGAATCCCCGGGCCAAGTGATAAAAAAAGACAACGATTTCTCCTTCCTTGGGTTTTGGAGGACACTCTTTTCTGGGAGCCCTCCAGTGAAGGACATCCTTTGGGACAAAAGCGCCAATTAAGGTCATCTTTTCTAAATTGTCCTCGGTAATCCGGGATGGGACCCAGTTGCAGGAGACAAACTGTTTGGCTGTGGTAGTCATCTTTTCAAAAGGGAATGCTGAAAATACAATAAAGATCCGCTTTATGATCTACGCAGATTTAAACCGGTATGCTCTATGAAGGTACTGATCTAAATGGTGGTTTAAGCAGGGGCCTAATGGTATCTACCGAATGAAATGTCCGGAACAGCTATAACCATGCCATCTACCGGATTATAAATTTGGAAAAAGTTAAACCGCCGGCACAGGCTGGTAAGACGCAGATCTAAAAGTTAAACAGCCAACACGGGAAGATAAGATGCAGATCTAAAGTGTGGGGAAACAACTTTTATACAAGCAGCAGTAAGATATGAATCTACAACATATGGAAAATTCAAAAGTAATTCAAGTTGTGTTCAGCGGAAACAATGAAAGCCCTAAACAGGTTCAGTTTAACTAGCAGTATTGGGAGAGATAGATCTGCATCGATGGAGTGGAGTTGTTCTTACAGTGGTTGACCTAAAGTTTGAGATCTACGGCTAAATACTACCTATGGCGAAGAACTGCGAAGAACTCATCTACGAGCTCGCATGAAACCCTAGAACTGAGATCGATAAGAAAGGGAGAAGAAGACGTACCCGAGACGACGGGTGCGGAGAGGCACACGCGAGTTTCTGGACGCGTTCAGGTTGATGCAGCGGCCGGGCTCGACGAAGGCGCAGAACTCGACGAACGGCGGCGGAGCTCGAGCGCTGGAGGACAGATGAAGAAGAAGCAAGGGGGGGAAAAGAGATGCCTCTTGGCCCTATTTATAAGTCGAAGGGATAAAACGGTAAGCGCGGGAATCGAGGAGCCCAAAAAGCGGATATGGACGATGCTGTCGCCTCGATCTTCGGAGCTTTAATGAATAAAGGTAAAAAACAGGTACAAGTATTAAATGCGCAGATGGCGTCACGGTGGTTTAAAGTAATCTGAGGAGATGACGTCACGCTGGTTTACAAAGCATGCTGAAGCCGCGGAGAGGAAAATCTGTACAAGACTTTGAAGATTGACATGAACAGGTTCAAATCAATTTGGGGCCTAATATCAAGGATATTACTACCAGGTATAAACCGCCCAGGAGGGGCCGGTTTATATTATCAAGATTATTTTATCAAAGGCCCAGCGGAGCATGAAGTAGAAGATTTCAGCCCAAGAGGTTTAGAGCCCAAGTATTAGGGCCCATGATTTGTAAACCGCCATACTATGTAACGTGAGGTGTAAGATAGAAAGAGTAGAGACCGAGGCGGACACATTTATGAGCCGGCCTTGGGACTCTGTAAACCGGACCGGGCGTCACCCCTTATATAAAGGGACGACCCGGCGACGGTTCAAGGACAGAGAACGACAGCTCGAGACACAGGCAAAGCGGATTCGCCCCCTGGTCATCGAAACCCTAGCAATACACACCAAACTAGACGTAGGCTTTTACCTTCATCGAAGGGGCCGAACTAGTATAAAATCCCTGCGTCCTTTGTCCGCTTTAACCCCTTTAAGCTAACCCGTAGCGATGGCCTCACGACTAAGTCCTTTTGCTAGGACATCTGCCGTGACAAAACCACGACAGTTGGGTTTTAAAATATCAAGAGTTTGAACCATATTCAAACTCCTTTTATTTTTCTGCCTCTAAAAATGTCCAAGTCAATTTATTTAAATAGGGCACAATTCACCGAGCTTGGGGATATTTTTCTTTTCCCCTAACACTTCCTATTTTATTCTGTGTTTTTCTTTTTCTTTTTTGCCTGAAGAAATAAAAGGAAAAAGAAAAGAGGCAGCAGCCAACACAGTGCACGTGGGCCTCCTCCTCCCTCTCTCTCTCACCGCAGGCCCATCTCTCCTCTCCACCCCCACACGCACCCACTTCGCGAGCTCAGCCCCGCCGGGCCCCCCTTGTTAGTGAGTGTGGCTAGCTGAGCCTGGGTCGTTTTAGACCCTGGCGCCTATTTTGTTTTATTTCTTTTTCTGTTTTATTTCTTTTCTGTTTTTCTTATTTATTTAATATCTGCATATATATGTTCCAGATGAATATGAGCCCAATATGAAAAGTGCTTAGAATTTTGTGTAGATTATGAATATGTCACTTCCTGCCATGTTTAAAAACATTTAAATGCTGTTTGAATTTAAACTTGCTTTAAATATGCTTAAACTTGTGAAAATCATAACTATATATCTACAACTCCAAATTTAACAAACTTTATATTCATTTGGGGTAGAAAAATGTGTAGAATATTTTGGTGCTGTTGTTTAGCATGTTTGACAACTCTTTCACATAAGTTTTTCAAATCTGTCCCAAATGCATTTTATTTAATATGAGAGTTTCTGGATATTGTTGTTATTAATTCCAGCCCATTTAAATGTGCTAGCATGTTGCTGTTATGTTAGTTGCACCCTTGCCATGTTAACCAACCTCTTTAAAACATGTTGGTTGCTTGTTTGGTCAACCACATAAACTTGTTAACTTGATCCTTTGCTTGTTTCATCCTTGTGTTTGATCTTGTTGGTTGTGATGTTATTGCACTCTTGTGACCCTAGGCCATGCATCATGTCTTTCCATGTTCACATGCTTCATGTTCATGCATCATGTGGTTGAGCACTGTATGTTGATTGATTTTGTTCCGTTGTTGCATTGTTGTGTTTGGTTAGAGCCCGGTGACGATACGGAGTACGAGGTTTCTACCGAGGTTGAGTGTGAGGAGCTGATGTCTACACACGCTTCTATTCTTGTAGACTATGTTGGGCCTCCAAGCGCAGAGGTTTGTAGGACAGCAGCAGTTTCCCTCAAGTTGATGACCTAAGGTTTATCGAACTCAGGGAAGTAGAGGTTGAAGATGGTCTCTCTCAAGCAACCCTGCAACTAAGATACAAGAAGTCTCTTGTGTCCCCAACACACCTAATACAACTAGGAGTTGTATAGGTGCACTAGTTCGGCGAAGAGATGGTAAAATATGGATGATAGGAGTGGCAAAGCAAAGTAATATAAATCTGTAATAAAAAGTGCAGCAAGCAAACAAGTGGTAAACGTGAGCACAAATGGTATTGCAATGGTGGAAACAAGGCCTAGGCTTCATACTTTCACTAGTGGCAACTCCCAATAACATTTACATAGTCTAATCACATGATATTCCCCGTAAAACATGCAATGGAGACGCACTCGGAGGTCATTCCTTTGTGGTCAAGAGAGGACGAGAATTATGTAGGGCTACAAAAGCACACCTCAAACTTCGTAGTTCTCAATCTATGGATTTCCCAATGTCACCGCGGCCATCCAAAGAGAGTACCACAATCACCACAACATATCTCTAGGATAGTCAAAGACAAGCACCAAGAGACTCTCAATCTTCAATCAACACACAAAAGAGGAAATCACTCATGAAAATATTCTTCTAATCCATGTCCAATAGACCGCTGTCACCTTGGTCTCGGGGATTATACTAGATAAAGACAAGTGAGTACATCAATTCAATACATAGAGGAAGGGGAAATATCATGGGATCACCCTAGATTAACATAGCCTATGATCACAACGAAGATCACATCATGGGAGAGAGAATTGACCACATAGCTACTGGTAGAAACCTCAGCCCCGAGGAGGAACTACTCCCGCATCATGGAGGGAGGAAGCAACGTCGATGGAGATGAATCCGGAGGCACTTCCCCGTCCCGGCAGGATGTCGGCATAGGAATTCTGGTCCCCCGAAACTTGGTGGCGATGGCGGCGGAGATTGGAATTGCTTCTGGAGAAAAGGGTTCTGTCCTCGAGGGTTTCGGGACGCGAGGAATATATATGCGAAGGGGGGTCACCAGAGGTGGAGAGGGGGCCCTAGGCGCCCCCCTGGCGCGGCCAGGGGTGGGGCCGCGTCGGGTGGCCGCCTGGGCCACCCCAGGCTCCCCTCTGGCCCTGCTTTGGTTTTTCTCGAAGCTTCCTGTACGCTGATTTTTCCTGTATTTTTCCCGGGATTTTTGGAGCACTTTTAATATGGGGGAAACCTGAAATAGAAAAACAGCAGAAAACAGGAACTGGCGCTGTGGTGCACTGAGTTAATAGGTTAGTCCAAATATGATCAAAAGTGTATGGAAGTGCATAAATACCATAGCAATATCACACAAAAGAAGCATGGAGCAAGCAGAAATTATAGATACGTTTTGGACGTATCAACATCCCCAAGCTTAATTCCTGCTCGTCCTCGAGTAGGTAAATGATAACAAGCATAATTTCTGTGGTGACATGCTATCAACCATATAAGAACTTTTAAGTAAAGCAATCAAGGCATGTAATTCAATTCAAGTCATAACAAGCAAGAGTCTATATTAGCATTGTAACAAGTAACATAAGAACATAAAGCTGCAAGAGCTCTCGCTGTCCGTGACTCGAATGTCTCCAAATGGTGTTTGCGTGCAAGAAAGGGGATAGGGATATATGAGAGAGTAAAACATAGTTTTTGTATTGTTGAGAACTTAATCTACTAAAGTTTCACACTTGGTCTTCTTTGGAATCTTATCTTGACTCATCCCCAGACCGTCAGCTAGGTACAAGTCAAAACGATCCACTCCCTTTCGATATTTTGAGCACTCATGCAATGGATGAGCGTAAGCAAGAAAGTTGACACTTAGGATGGCAAAGAGAGAAAAATGATGAAGGGGGAAGTCAAAAAAGGTGTGAAAGGCTCACATCAATGAGGACAATCATCGGCGTGAGAAAACCAAATGATAGATATGATGTGAGGAGTAGGGATTGCGATGCAACGGATGCACATATGAGCTAAGGTAAGCTCTCCAATGGAACTAGTGGGGGTGCATCCAACTTGCTTGCTCAAGAAGACCTAGAGCTCTTTTGAGGAGGCTCATCATTGGAATATACAAGCCAAGTTCTATAGTGTGAAGGTCCCCACATAGCTATATGCATGAATGATAATCTCTATGGAGCACAAGGTATAAGATGGAGTACGAGTGTGGATCTCTCAAAAGGAAATAGTAGTGTGCCCCCTTCTCTCTTTTTATTTCTTTTTCTCTTTTTTTTGTGGCCTCAATGGCTCTTTCTATTTAACTCTCATTTGTCCTCTTTGGGATCTTTTGATTTTGTCCTCTTTGGGATCTTTTCCTCACTTTAGGAGCAACACTCTATTTATTACAAGAAGTATAGAAGATTTTTCACACTTTACAAAAGTACTCAACATAAAGAAAATGAAATTATCATGATGTATGCAAATGTATGCCTCTACCAGTGTAGCAGGATATGCAATGATACTAGCGCGTCATGTAGCAATGATTAGGGCAAGGCCCAACTAGCATGCGGCTCATCGATCAAGCAAAGAGCATGTATGACATGAAGATCAAGTCATGAGAAGATGGATGTTGCATGGCAATGTATCTCGGAAAGGCTATGGAAATGCCTTGATATGTAGGTATGGTGGTTGTTTTGAGGAAGGATATAATGAGGCCTATGATGACAGAGCGTATCGTGCCAAGGATTTGGATGCACCGGCGAAGTATGCGCCAACTCTCGGGGTGAGAAAGGGCAATGCACGGTACCGAAGAGGCTAGAAAAATATGGCTAGGTGGAAGTGTCAACTTTTGAATACTCACATTAGTCCGAAGAACTCATGCACTTATTATTGGTAACTCTCAATCTAATTAGGAGGTTCACAAAGAGACAAGTACCCCGAGGAGGAGTGTATGGGGGTTTGGTTATCCTTGCGCATCCTCGACTCATGGTACGTGAGTGTACTCTAATATTCGATCCCTCCAAAGATTAGTGATCCATTTAGTAGCTAAGGATGTGTTTGGTAGCCTGCATAAGCCTGTATGTTCCCTACTCGACCCACTTTTGACTGTTTGGTAGTGTGCACGGGGTCTCAGCAGCTATGCTCCGCTCACCCCAAAAGCCCCCGTAGCCACGCTCGCGAGAGAACCTGTGAAAGGAGGTTCGCTGGTCAGCGTGCATGGGTCGAACCCACGAAAAAATTCTGAGCCCAACCCACCAGTTCCCATCTCGACCCACGAACGCTAGGGTTACCCATACTCTCCCAACTCCCGAGCGATCCCGTTCTCTCCTCTCCGCCTCGTCATATTCTGGTCGCCGCGCGGCGCCGCTGCTCCAACTCGCCATCGCCGCTGCTCCAACTCGCCATCGCCGCCGCCCAGCAAGGTATTCCCTCACGTTCCTACTCCTCCCTCCCGTTCCTACTCCCTCAATCTACCACCCTCCTCCTTATACTCAGCTAGCACGTACTGAAAAATAGATGAATCTTGAAAGAGAAAGTAGATTAGAAGGTGTCTACGTTTGATGTTTGAAGAAAAGAAATCATCCTCTCTCTTGTTTGTCCTTTGATGTTTGGTGCTAGATGTGCAGGTTGCAGCTGCACTGTTCTTTTTATGAAAAGAATGAGCTTTTACATATACCATAGATGAAGTTAATTTGCTAGATGTCTTTTCCTAGTACGTGAAGACTGCTAGATGTCCAGGTTGCATTGGCGTACTCTTTTTCTAATAACAGATTGATCTTTTAACTGCAGTAGCTGTCCAAGTTGTTTTGCTAGATGTCTTTTCCTAGTACGACATGATTGCTGGATGCCCAGGTTGTATCATTTGAGAGAGATAGTGCTAGTTTATATAGCACTGATATATTTTTCTGTAAATACAGATCATGTTTCCCATCCATCACAGTTTGTGTTTATTTGCTTATTTGCTAGGTTTTTTTGTGTGAATCATGCTTATTTGTTAGTTGGTATAATTTGCAAGATACCACATTTTTTTTATTTATCTACCATTTATTATCTTCTAACATGGAACACTCATGTATTTCTATTTGTTTAGATGGATGAATTGGCTAGAAAAAGACGCCAACTAATTGTGAGAGGAGCCAGTCTAGTAGCTGCATTGTGCGCTTATATGACATTTGTGTTAAGAAGAGCTAGGGAACAAACCCCGGGGATAATAGTGGGTACTATGGCCGAACGTGCCGTCGCTAGGGAGTCCAACTTGAGATACATTTATCACTCTAGCGACATAAATTGCTCAAATCAGCTAAGAATGAGAAAAGCTCCCTTTTTTCGTTTGTGTACTCTGTTTAGAGAGAGAGGATTATTGGTGGATAGCATCCATACTTCTATCGAGGAACAAGTAGCCATGTTTCTTCTAGTGGTCGGGCACAACCAAAGGTTTAGGACACTACAACCTATCTTTAGAAGATCTACTGAAGTAATTAGTAGGTATTTTAAGGCGGTCCTTTATGCTGTTGGAGAGTTGCGAGATGAGATGATTCGGCCTCCCCCCAATCGATGCCACCCTAAAATACAACAAAGCACCCGCTTCAATCCATATTTCAAGGTAAATTATCTTCTTTCCAAATATGGTCAAACAATTGATGAGACTTATGAATAACAAAAATTTGTCTTCATTAATTAGGATTGTGTTGGAGCAATTGATGGAACTCATGTGCTTGCTAGAGTCCCAAGAAGGATCTCGGCTGCCTTTAGGGGTAGAAAAGAAGGGACTACCCAAAAT
Source organism: Secale cereale (assembly GCA_902687465.1). Lineage (NCBI taxonomy): Eukaryota > Viridiplantae > Streptophyta > Magnoliopsida > Poales > Poaceae > Secale > Secale cereale. Next base: position 382,512,140 of record LR738709.1, on the reverse strand, counting down.
GTCATGGCCGCGGTAGACTTTGATCTAAAGTTTACCTATGTACTTGCGGGGTGGGAGGGTTCAGCCCATGATGCCCTTATACTTGCAAATGCATTGGAGAGGGATGATGGGTTGAAAGTTCCTACAGGTAATAAACTAGACTCGTAGCTAAATATAGTAATATTTTTCTCTCGTAGCTAATAGTTGTTGTTTCATAGGGAAATTCTACCTCGTTGATGCGGGGTATGCTGTGAGACCGGGTTTTCTTCCACCATACCGTGCCACAAGGTACCACTTAAAGGAGTATGGGCGAGGGAATCATCCTCAAAATGAGAAAGAGTTGTTCAACTTAAGACACTCTTCTTTGAGGACATCGGTCGAAAGGGCTTTTGGCGCGTACAAAAATCGGTGGAAGTTTGTTTACAATAAGCCATTTCATCCTTTCAAGACCCAAGTAAAAGTTGTCATTGCTTGTGCAATTCTCCACAATTGGGTACTTCAATTTGGTGAGGATGAATATTTCCCTCCGGAGGAAACTTGGAATCCGGAACCCACCGACGAAGATCACAATGATATAGTCCATGACAATAATTCTTGGGCTCATAAGAGAGACCAATTAGCAAATCAAATGTGGTCGAATAGGGGGGCTGCACACATTTGATGTATCATGTTCAAACTTGACCATGTAATCTTAATAATTGAGTTGTGACTCGTGTTGTAATTCCTCTATTTGAATTGAGTGGTGCATTGTGAAACAATTTCTGAATGTTATATTGATGTACTGAAATTTGTTTTTTAATTGCTAGAATGTTGTATTGTAGCTTGGAATGTTATAACGAAATATTGAAAAAAAATCAAACCTAGGTTTTTGAATATGTTACTAATTCCTGGAATATATGTTGTAGATGGATAATGACATGCAAGAGATTCCGGATCTTGGCGCGAAAGCCAAGAAGGCCCCAAAGGTCATGAACTGGACCCCGCCTATGTCTGCTATCATGTTGAAAGGTCTTGCAGAGGTAGCAGCAAAAGGTGTTAGGACTGACAAAGGATTCAAGGAGGCCGATAAAATAAAAGTTGCAAAGGCTTTGACCGCTTTTGTTGGTTATGATGTGAGTAACACCCAGGTGCACAATCATCTTCGCAAGTGGCGGACTAGGTGGCAAAGAATTGTTCATCTTCGTGGATTAAGTGGTGCACTTTGGGATGATGACAAGAAAATGATAATCCTAGAAGAGCAACACTATTTAGGCCACACCCAGGTATGATTGCAAATTACTCTTTGTGCTGAAATTAGTTACTTTTGTTGGCTAAATGTTCAAATGTTGTTTAATTCTGTAGGACCATCCAACGGATGCTGAATTACTAAACACACCGCTTGAGCACTACAATTATATGGAACTTTGCTTCGCTGATAAGCTCGCCACTGGGAGGTTTTCAATGGGCTCAGGTGTGCCATTGGGAAAACTTGTTGATGTGGAGGGCAAAGAAAAACCCATTGTTGTGGAGGGGCAAGGAACAAGTGGCGAGGGATTTGTGAATGGTCCGGTTGGGTCTGAGTTCCTATTTGTTGGTGCTAGTGAAACTAATGATCCTTCTCCTAGTACAACTAAGAAGAGGAAGAGGACATCCGTTATGACTGAAGAAGACTCAATCCAGGTTAACAACATGTCTGATGCTGTTCGTGAGATTGCAAGTGCTATCAACAACACATGTCATACAGAAACACACCCTGATTTGTACAAGGCTGTAATGGACCTTGTCGAGTTTGATCTCGCTGAGCGGTTGGCTGTTTTAGATTATCTCACTGAACATAAGGGAAAAGGCCTTAATTTCGTGAAGATGGATGAGGAAGTCCGCAAAGCATCGTTCAAGCGTATCTTGGAGAAGAATCCTGATCTTGTTTGAGTTGATGTTAGCTGGTGCATTTTGAGAACTTTCCCTTTAATAAGTTGAATTTGGAATGAGACTATATGTAATATGGATCTAAAGATTTATTGGTTCAACCAAGTTACTTTTCTTAATATAGTGTTCGAATAGTTCAGCATGTCTGTTGTCGTTCAATGCCACAAGATTTCTCGAAGTGTTAATGTATCCGTCTCACAAAAAATCATGCACGCATGCTATGCAATTTTGCCTCATTATAAAATACACCTACCAATTTTCACGTGTTCATTCTTTTCATTTGCGAGAAGATGTAATGTTAATTCACAGATTTTTAAGAATGAACAATATTATGTATTTATTATTAAAAAATAAATTAATAATTGCCGAGAAATACATATGTTTATTTATTTTAAGTGGTATTTTTCTTCATATTTACATATTGTCGAATTGTTGGCCGAATGATGTATGCCACCGAAAACTCCTTTGAATTATGCACACAATTTTTTTATCATGTATTTGTAACTATCCTAACTATCTCACGTACAGCCTACCAAACAGAGTCTAAGCCCAGCATGTCCCGACAGATACATGCTACCAAACAAAGTCTCAATTCAGCATGTCTGTACACATACAGGCTACCAAACAACTGCAGATGTATGTGCTCAACATGTCTGTACTTAGCATGGCTCAGGGGGGAACACTATGACAGGATCATGCAGGCTACCAAACACATCCTAAAGTTCTCAACTATTTGTAGGTTTTCGAAAATAAACACGGATTGCCCAAAATACGACATCTATCACTAATAGGCTAAAGCTCTTGACACCAAAAGTTCACACATTACTCATGGCAATACCTCAAAACTATTGCAAGTTACTACTAAAATTAAATAGCAACCTTAATTACCTACTTTAAGTTAAGACACACAACTCAGTGCAACAGGCAAACTCTCTTAACAAGATAAACATGAAAACTCAAGAGAGTTCAGCAACCAACTAAACAAAAGCTCTTTAAAAGAAAAGCATGAAAACTAAGAGCTAAACATGACATCAACTATGGAAAGACAAAGAACACACACAACAAAGATAAGCATGAAAATCCTATGTTGTGTTCTAGTTTGAAGTGGATCATGTTTCTCTCCCACACAAAGAAAGCTGGGTTCTAACTTGTTATGAACAACAAGCAAAGCTAAAGAAAACTAAAAAGGAAACTAAGAGCAAGACGCTCCAAGCATAGCACATAACACATGAAGTGATAATTATAGTGGAACGAAAGACGAACTGATAATTGTTGATGGAGAAGGGGATGCATGGGGGCATCCCCAAGCTTAGACGCTTGAGTCTTCTTGAATATTTCTTGGGGGTGCACGGGGGCATCCCCAAGCTTGAGCGTTTGACCCTCCTGAATCTTCTTTTATCATCTTCCCTCGCACACTTGAAAACTCCCTTCATACATAACTCATCATAATCTGATTAGCGAGGTTAATACCCACAATAAAATATTTTTCCCTACTGGAAATAAAGATAATCTTGAAGAGCTACTGTTTCTCAAGAATGCCAAAAGGTTTTTGCAAAGAAAAAGCAAGCTCAAGGTTTGCAAAACGAAGAAAAGGCAAAACAGGAGAGAATCTGTGAAAAACAGACCAGCAGGTAGTAAATAATTTTTTCGGGGCACTTCTGCAACTCAAATCAAAAAACTCAGAAAAGATGCTCGAAAGCCAATTGTATAGAGCACGCTGTCAAAACAATTCAGATCAAAAAGATGATCTGGTGATTTTATTCGAATTTTTCTGTCCAAGGACAGAATCTGTTTTCTGGACAGCACGTCACAACTTTTGAACTTTTTTGCAATCGGAGGCTAAACTTGGCACAAAGCTGAAAAAGAAAAGATACAATGATGATGCTACAGTAGTAACAAACATCAAGACCACTAAAAACTGAAAGAACAAACTGAAAGCAAAGATAACAAGGGTTGTCTCCCTAGAGCTCTTTCTTTATAGCCATAAAGATAGGCTTAAGACTTTAATGATGCTCTCGTAGGAATAAGAGTTGAAGAACAAAAGAGAGCATCAAGAAGCAAATACCAAACACATTTAAGCCTAACATGCTTCCTATGCATAGGAATATTGCAATAGAATAATTCATTGAAGCACAAAGCAATAAGCATAGGAAGACAAAACAAGTGCAGCTTCAAAACCTTCAACATAAAGAGAGGGAACTTGATATTATTGAAATATCTATAAGCATATGTTCCCTTCTCATAATAATTTTCAGTGGGATCACGAATAAACTCAACAATATAAGCATCACATAAAGCATTGTTACCATGATCCACATGCAAAAAGGTACTTTTACTCTCCACATAAGCATAATCTTTCTCATTGGTAATAGTGGGAGTAGGACTATCATAAACAACTTGAACACTATAGATTAATTGTGTATTAGGAAGATGGTGTTCAACAAGGGAGTAATTCCCTCCATGATTATGACAAGTTTCATAAGGATAATTTCTCCTTATGTCATAGGTACCTTTATAATCACTATAGATTGGAGTTATAACATCATCATAGTAGAGAAGAGCATTATCATTGCTAGCAACTATATTTGTAAACATGTTGTCTTTATTCTTACTAGCAAAAGAATTATCAATTATCACATCACTAGTGGGTAAAGGATTTGCAATCCTATCATCCCCAAGCTTAGAGCTTTCCATATCATCACTTTCAGAGTTGGTACCAAAAAGATTTTCAAGATCATAAGTAGCATTATCATCATTTTCCCAATCACAATAAGTAACATGCATATCATAATCAAAATCATCTTAAATAGTACCTACGAACGTATCATCAAGATGATAATTAAGGCAATAAACTTCACCTTCTTCTTTAAACTTACAACCGTTAGGATAAAAGTTGATGGGAGGAATATGCTCAGGCCAGGTTGGTACCCATTCTTCTTCCTTCTTGCTCCTCTTCCTCCTCCTCTTATTTTTCTTCTTCTTCACCTTAGGAGGGAGTGGTTGGAGATGAAGCTTCTCCACATATCCTGGTTTATCATTAGAAACAATAGGGGAAACTTGGGAGAAACTCTCCTTTTTATTAGGAGAAATATAAGAGACATTTTTATACTTTGGTAAAGTTCCCTCCTTTCTAATCTGACTTATGTAATCATTTTTATGGCAATTAACAACACAATAGAGATGGCAATTTTGCAAAGTGTTTTTTATTCCTATGGCATTAACATCTAGCCAAGAAGTATTTTCTGATAACTCTTCACACATCAAAAATAACATAAGCTCATCATAAAGATCAGGGGTGATCATGTTATCACACAACTGGTTAACACTTATGTTTTGAAAGTGCATGCATTGAAAATTAAAGTGACCCTCTATACAGCAAAGTTCACAAGTAAAAGGATAAAGGTCACACAATTCTCTAGCAATTTCATTTAAATCTTTGACCCAAGTGATTGTTCTTTCATGCTTATGTTGCTTACAATACTTATCTTCTTCAATCATAGGCCTTTCACAAGGTCTATCCACTCCACAAAAATTAACATGCTTATATAAAACTTCATTTTTAGGAATTGGATCATGCATGTTGCAATCATCATGAACAATTTCATTTTCTTTGCAAATCTCTTTAAAAGGTTCATGATGCTTGATTCAATCCTCCTTAGGCATATTAAGATGTGAAGCAAAAGATTTGAGGAAATCAACAAGGAGTTGAGAATCAAACCCAAACTTAGCACTAAACTTATTAAAACTTGTAGTTTCAACAAAGGACTTAATGCAATCATACTCATAAATTATACCTCACTCTTTACCTTTGTCGATCTCCCAATCTTCAGTGTTGCATTGAATTCTTTCAAGGAGTTCCCATTTAGCATCAATCTTTTCGTTTGTGAAAGAACCCATAGAGGAAGCATCGAGCAAATCTTTATCCTGTCGAGAGAGCCTCGCATAGAAATTAGTAATAATCGTATCTTTGGGGAGCCCATGGTTAGGACATTTTAGCATTAACGTTTTCAGTCTCCCCAAGCTTGAGCTATGCTCTCTCCGTCATGAGGATAGAAATTATAAACATAATTCCTATTCTCATGGACTTCATGAAGAGGATAAAACTTGGAGTAAAAGAGAGACTGGATCTCTTCCCAATCCAGCATGTGAGAGTCATCTAGTAGCCTATACCATTCCAATGCTTTTCCTTTCAGTGACAAGGCAAATAATTTCCTCATGACTCCATCTCTTGTCAAACCTGAAATCTTAAACAACTCACAAAGTTCCGTAAGTTTCAACAAATGAATACTAGGATTGACTGTCCCATCATAACAATTATTCCTAATTATTTCAATTATCCCAAGTGGTATTTGGAACGGGATACATTCAGTAGGTGGAGAAGACTTCTCTACCACGGGTGTGGTAAAGCGGCCTTCCCCAAGCAGCGAACTAAGAGTGCGGTTTTCCATAAACATAACTAGTGAAACTAAAAACAAGAAACGAAAAGATTTAATTGCAAGATCTAAAGATATACCTTCAAACACTTACTTCCCCGGCAACGGCACCAGAAATAGCTTGATGTCTACACACGCTTCTATTCTTGTAGACTATGTTGGGCCTCCAAGCGCAGAGGTTTGTAGGACAGCAGCAATTACCCTCAAGTGGATGACCTAAGGTTTATCGAACTCAGGAAGTAGAGGTTGAAGATGGTCTCTCTCAAGCAACCCTGCAACTAAGATACAAGAAGTCTCTTGTGTCCCCAACACACCTAATACAACTAGGAGTTGTATAGGTGCACTAGTTCGGCGAAGAGATGGTAAAATATGGATGATAGGAGTGGCAAAGCAAAGTAATATAAATCTGTAATAAAAAGTGCAATAAGCAAACAAGTGGTAAACGTGAACACAAATGGTATTGCAATGGTGGAAACAAGGCCTAGGCTTCATACTTTCACTAGTGGCAACTCCCAATAACATTTACATAGTCTAATCACATGATATTTCCCGTAAAACATGCAATGGAGACGCACTCGGAGGTCATTCCTTTGTGGTCAAGAGAGGACGAGAATTATGTAGGGCTACAAAAGCACACCTCAAAGTTCATAGTTCTCAATCTATGGATTTCCCAATGTCACCGTGGCCATCCAAAGAGAGTACCACAATCACCACAACATATCTCCAGGATAGTCAAAGACAAGCACCAAGAGACTCTCAATCTTCAATCAACACACAAAAGAGGAAATCACTCATGAAAATATTCTTCTAATCCATGTCCAATAGACCGCTGTCACCTTGGTCTCGGGGATTATACTAGATAAAGACAAGTGAGTACATCAATTCAATACATAGAGGAAGGGGAAATATCATGGGATCACCCTAGATTAACATAGCCTATGATCACAACGAAGATCACATCATGGGAGAGAGAATTGACGACATAGCTACTGGTAGAAACCTCAGCCCCGAGGAGGAACTACTCCCGCATCATGGAGGGAGGAAGCAACGTCGATGGAGATGAATCCGGGGGCACTTCCCCGTCCCGTCAGGATGCCAGCACAGGAATTCTGGTCCCCCGAAACATGGTGGCGATGGCGGCGGAGATCGGAATTGCTTCTCGAGAAAAGGGTTCTGTCCTTGAGGGTTTCGGGACGCGAGGAATATATATGTGAAGGGGGGTCACCAGAGGCGGAGAGGGGGCCCCAGGCGCGGCCAGGGGTGGGGCCGCGCCGGGTGGCCGCCTGGGCCACCCCAGGCTCCCCTCTGGCCCTGCTTTGGTTTTTCTCAAAGCTTCCTGTACGCTGATTTTTCCTGTATTTTTCCCGGGATTTTTGGAGCACATTTAATATGGGGGAAACCTGAAATAGAAAAACAGCAGAAAACAAGAACTGGCACTGTGGTGCACTGAGTTAATAGGTTAGTCCAAATATGATCAAAAGTGTATGGAAGTGCATAAATACCATAGCAATATCACACAAAAGAAGCATGGAGCAAGCAGAAATTATAGATACGTTTTGGACGTATCAGGAGCAAGGTTACGTTCCCTCCGAGGATTCATCAGGCAAGATGACCTGACCCAGATATCATTACTATCTTTGCTTATGCTAGATGTCTCGCTCTTTAGCTTATTGCCTCGATGCCTATGTTTGTTTGTCAGCCTCCTATTGTTGCCATGAACCTCTCTAACCACCCAACCTAGCAAACATTTGATTGGCTACGTAAGCTTCGCACAACCCCTCTTATAGCATTGTTCGTTGCATGAGAAGATTTGAAGATTCTTGCTTCATGATGAAGTTAGTGTTGGGATATCACACTATATAATCTGTTAAACTAAATCATCTATATATTTGGCAATGGGTGGAAGGCTAAGCCTTTGCTTGGTGTTTTGTTTCACTCATGCCTCCCTAGGAACCGTATAAACCGGTGTTATGTTCCTTGATTTTGTGTCCCTAACACGGTTGGGGTTTATGGGCCCCCCTTGATAACCCGCTTAGCGCTAAAGCTTTTCCAGCAAGGCCCAATATTGGTTTTACATTTGCCTAATAACTAAAACTTGCATAGGGCGTTATAAACCCTTTTTCTTAATCAACAACCCGGGCCAATGCTCCACATGAGTGTTGGTCCAAACTGAGCAAACTACGGGGCCACCTCAAGGAAACTCGAGGGCTGGTAAAAACCTGTAGGATGACTTATCCGGTCGTGGCCTGAGACGAGATACGCGCGGCTACTATTAGGGTGTTGGCACGCCGGGAAGACTTGCTGGATTAGTTTTACCTTAGTCGGAATATCTTGAGCATGGGATTCCTAGAATACTCGGGTCTTCCCACCTTGGAGTTGCGACTCCGCAGATCGTGAGCTTGTGATGGGCTAAGTTGGGACACCCCTGCAGGGTTTTGATCTTTTGAAAGCCGTACCCATGGTTATGTGGCAGATGGGAATTAGTTAATATCCGGTTGTCGAAAACTTGACACCATGTGCATAATACACTACCAGCGTGAGTAACTATGACGGTCGCTTTCCGAAGGGGTTCGGGAAGTGAACACGGTGGGGTTATGTTTGACGTGCTTAGATAGGATCACTTCGTGATCACTTTGACGATCGAGGCACTTCTCTTCTCGCTCTATACACGTAAACTAGTGCTAGTGCAGCTGCAACCTTGTTTTCAGCCTTGTTTCCACACCCAAGGCTTTGATAGTACTGCTACCCAGGAACGGGATTGCTGAGTCCTCCATGGCTCATAGATTCTACACCACACCAGATGCAGGTACCGTTGAGAACTACACAGCTGGTGGTTCAGAGTTGTACTGGGAGTTCGATGAAGAACGTGGGCGATACTACGTGTCTTATCCACAGGATCAGTAGGGCTCTTACTAGGATGATCGGGACCTTGTGTTGTTTATTTATGGTATCTTTCATTTGGATCTTCGTCCGTAGTCGGACTCTGATGTTATTTGGATGATGAATGTTTATGTAATGCATTGTGTGACGTGGCGAGTGTAAGCCAACTACTCTTTTACAATTTCATCCCTCTTTTACATGAGTTGTGCAAAGATACCATTCTTGAGATCATTCCAGTATGATATTATGCCTTTAAGTCGTACCTCGACACGTGGGAGGTATAATCTCATACTGGGCATTACAGGAGTGGTACTGCCGCTCGCCCCATCGGTACTACATCTAGGGTTGCGGCTCAGGGCACTAAGGAGGCAGAGCGGGACAGATGGGGTGAAGCAGAGCCGCACCAGCGGTACTACCGCTTAGAGGCGGTAGTCTTGTACACCCATTGTCGCTCTACAAATGTTGTGAGCACGCAGGGTCCTGGAGGGGAGCAGAAGTGGAGTGGCAGTGCATGGGCGGTACTACCACTTAGAAGCAGTAATACCGCTCGTACTACCATTCCACTACCGCGCAACCTGACACGAAAATTGCATCCCCAGAAGCAGCGGTATTACGCGTGGCATAGGGCCGCGGTACTGTCGCTTACAAACGGTACTACCACTCGAGAGAGCGGTACTACCGCTTGAGGCCTTCAGGAACACAGTAGAGGAAACAGAGGAAACAATAAAGGCCGAACTGCCACAACTTTTGCAAATGAGCTTCGAATTGAGCAAACTCAAACTTGTTGGACAGAAGACGACAAATACTATCCAACATCGAATGGTTATAGTAAGAAGAGGCATGGGAGGTATGCCTAAGATATATAGTGGTGAAACCTCCAACAAAGAAGAACCGCCATAACCTCCAACATCGAAAACATCATAGAAGATGCACATGAACTCTGTTTTCGATGAACTCAAGCTTGTCATGAAGATGACCAAAAGCTCTAAAACCCACACAAAGAAAAAACAAACAAGAACCAAGAAATATGATGCAGGGATGCAATGGTTTGAGCTCTCTCCAAATGATACGATCAAGCTACTCACTTGAGAGCCTCCGTTTATAGTACGGCAATCGATCCTATAACCCGGTCTTCCAACAACTTCCATGAGACCGGTAAAATTAAAAAACTATCAAGGGCAAACATTTGCCTTGCACAAAGTCCACTTGAGCTAGATGATGATGATCTTGACTTCCTCAAGTTGGACCACCTTTCTTGATTGCGTTGGCTCGGTGAAATTGATTGCTCCCTCATACTCCACTATGGTTGATCCACTCTTCGGAACATCTTCACGAGTTCATTGTCACCGCAATGGACGGAAAGCTTCAAGGATGTGATATCTTCGCGATGATCCACTTGAACGTGCACACCTCAACCTAACCCCTCAAAAGAACTCCATGCAAACCATGGTTTAATACACAAAGCATAATTGACAATGCTTACCATACCATGGGATCACTTGATCCCTCTTGGTATATCTTCTACGCTTTGTGTGTTGATCAACTTGATTCACTCTTTGACTTAGTCTTGATCAACCTCTCACGTGACCAATCTTTAGATAATTCCTTGAATAGCACAATGGTCATCACATACTCTCCTCGAAACCAACAAATGTACTTCAAGAAAAGCTTATGGACAAATCCTTCAAATATAACTCAAGTCAACCATTAGTCCATAGAGATTGTCATCAATTGCCCAAACCAAACATGGGGGCACCGCATATTCTTTCAACAAGGATGCCTCACAAAAGGGGTTTCTGGTGCATTGTGACCTTTGGTGGCCATGACGGGTTTTGTCTCCACAAGGTGTGCAACTGGAAAGTCTCTCCCTCATGGTTCATGGCGATCGATGTTTGTTTTTGTCTTTCACAAGAGATGAGTGTTGATTATAATGTTAATCTAATGTATTCATGAGATGTCGTTTGCGGTGTGTTAAGTCTTCGATGGCAGACAAGTCACCCCGAGTGTTCGTATTGTGTTGTGGAGTGGACGTGACACACATGTATTGACTAGGTTTTTGTAGGATTGAAAGTATGTCTAGAGGAGGGTGATTAGACTACTTAACCAATTAAAACTTAACATTTCCCAATTTTAGTTGTGGGCAAGTTTTAGCAATTATCCAATTCAAGTACACCCTACACATGCAAGTCTAAGAGTTGTGCGGCGGAAAGTAAAGACTTTGCATATGAATGTAAATGAGGGATTGGAGATTTCAAATGCAATGAAGACGCGATGATTTTTGGTATGTTTTCGATAGGTGGTGCTATCATACATGCACGTTGATGAAGCCTCAACCCACGGAGGGTAGCGGTTGCGCAAGTCCACAGAGGGCTCCACCCATGAAGGGTCCACGAAGAAGCAACATTGTCTATTCCATCATGACTTACGTCCACGAGGGAGTAGCCTCACTCGGGTAGATCTTCCTGAAGTAGGCAACCCCCTTGCCCTTGCAAACTCATTGGTTCAACTCCACATGATCTTGGAGGCTCCCAAGTGACACCTAATCAATCTAGGAGACACCACTCTCCAAAAGCTAATAAATGTTATGTTGGTGACGAACTCATTACTCTTGTGCTTCAAATGATAATATCCTCAACACTCAATCTCTCTCACACAGATCTGGCTTGGGTAGGAGAAGGATTGGAGTGGAAAGCAACTTGAACATGCTAGAAATCAAGGTTAAAATGGTAGGATTAGAATCTCTTGATCTCAACACATGAGTAGGTGCTTCTCTCTCAGAAAACGAATGGTGGAAGTAGTGTTTCGTTCAGATGGCTTTCATAGAGAGTTGGCGGGGTTGGAGGGGTATAAATAGCCTTCACATAATATCCAACAGTTACACCCTTTGAACTCAAATTGGTGAGACCGAAATAAACTCGGTGATACCGATCTGTGTAAAAGATATGAACGTTGGGCTTTTTTATGGGACCAAGGCGGAACAACTCGGTGGGACCGAATGGTAGGGCAAAACCTCATTTCAGAATTTCCGATTGTTTCAACTCAGTCATTCTAAAGTGAAACAATGTCATTCCAGAAACTCGGCAAGGACATCTCGGTGGGACCGAGATCCATTTCAGTCAAACCGAATTGCTAGGGTTTGGCTGTGGCAATGGGAATGGTCATCTCGGTGAGTCTGGGGTAGATGATATCGGTGGGACCGAGATGAAGAATTGGAGTTTGGACTGATGTGTTTGTGAAAGTGACTGAGAGCTTTGGAGCAATATCACTAAGCACCTGAGTAACAACTTCATCATCAATACCTCGTCCCCTTTGAATAGTATTGGCTTTCCTAAGGGACTCAATGTGATCTTGAATCACTAAACCAAAAATGTAGATTCTTGGAGTAGCCAATTCTTGTCCTTGGCGTTTTGAGTGGTCCACATCCATTAGTCCTTGTCATACCAATCATTGATCTTTTATGAAATCTATTAGTAATGAGCATTAGATCAATGAAATATATGTTTTATTAATTACCAAAATCATTCAAGGATTAGTTGCACTTTCATTTTTGCATGATTTTTTGTCTAGTTATGATCGGGCTACTCTTTTGTACTCGTAGACTACAACAAACATCGTGCAATTGACGCGTATCGGGTCACCACTCAAGCCCCTATTTATAGATTTTGTGCTGATGACTATACAACAATTTCCTTTCCGGAAAAGCATGGCTACCACCAGGAATGACACGACACATAAAAAACATGAGTATTTCAAGAAACATAAACACCAGAGCCGCCTCAAAAACAAAGAACACCTGATCGGACCTTGTGCTCACCAGAAACAATTGAGAATAGGGGTGGAAACTGGCACTGGATAATCCGCATATGAACTAAAATGGAAATGGAAATTATCCGTATCCGGATTCATTTAAAAAATTGTATGGGATTTTTTAAACACAAATTGTATGAGATTTTGACACAGACATGGATATGAAAGTGGATATATCCGTATCCGGATAAGACTATGGGAATTAATTTTCAAAATTCTAGCCCCAATATGCTAATTATCCAACAAAAAAGCCAAATAAGTGGTCAAAATTTACTCTTTGTGTGATTAAACTTAGAAATTATTGTGCATCACGGTAGTATTTAGTTATAAACCTATTTATCATTGACTTGTTGTATGTCGCAAGTAGGTTATTTCATGTCACATAGCTATCGACTAGTTTTATGTCTTACTATTCGTATCCGTACCGAATCGAGTAAACATTCAATATATATCCGTATTCGAGTAACAAACGATCCGCATCCACATCCGATAACATTCATATTCGCATTCGTATTTATTTTGAAAATACGAAAATAAAAGTGGTAAAAGCACTACCCAATCCGCACCTGATCCGTTTTCACCCGTAGTTGAGAACCCGTGATGCAAAAAAAGAAAGGGTCTGTCTATATCACATCTAGATATGAGATATTATCTCACATCTAACTCCCACATCATTAAAAATTCTCGGGAGGAATGTCCTGGAAGCGTAACAAAGGACTCCCTTCCTCCCTCCCTCCCCGCGCGCCGGCCGCCACTCCGGCCCCGGCGCCCTCTGCTCCCCCGCCGGCCACCGCTCCGGTGCCGGCGTCCACCCAAGATGGCCTCCAAGGTCTCTCTCTCTCGGGCCTCGTCTTCGTCTTCATCGGCCTCTTTGGGGCCGTCCGCCCAGCCCTCTGCTCGCCCCCCTCTCCGGTCTGTCATCGTCGGGCCGGAGGTGCTGGGCACGGCCTTCGGCCCCATCCTGCAAGGTGGTGCGGCGGGCCCCTCTCGCCCTGCTGCGGTGGATCCTCTGGCGTGGCGCACCAGGACGGGCCGCCGTCCTCGCAGCCCGGCCTCCCCGCCTCCTCCGCCCGCCGCTCGTCGGCGCCGCGTGTCGCCGGAGGTCCTGCCTTCTTCAAGACCGCCCAAGACAAACATCCCCGTGGTTCTCCATGGGTGCTGCTACAACTGCAGGGAAGAGGGCCACATCTCGGACAAATGCATGAACCCCACAAAGTGTGTGCGATGCCAGGGCCAGGGGCACATCATGCGTGAGTGCTGCCGGCCACGGAGCTCCTCGCCGGTGGATAGGGTTGGGCAGGCTCCTCTGGCACCGCGCCTTCCTGGTGGTTTGCCCTCTCGTGTCATGCCGCCTCCGATTTCTGCGCCTTCCGTGCGTGCTTCGGTGAACTCTGTCCGCTCGGCGTCTCCCCTACCGCCGCCACCACCGGGGCTGCCCCCAGCTGGGGCGGTGCGGTTGTGTCACCCGTGGAGCGAGGTGGTCCGCCCTTCTGCTGCTCCGGTGGTGGCCGGGCCGGGGTTCTCCGTCCCCTTCTCTGGCCATGCGGTTGTCGAGGGCATGCCACGGCAGGTGCTGAAGGAAATATGCCCTAGAGGCAATAATAAAGTTGTTATTTGTATTTCCTTATATCATGATAAATGTCTTTTATTCATGCTAGAATTGTATTAACCGGAAACTTAGTACATGTGTGGATACATAGACAAAACAGTATGTCCCTAGTATGCCTCTACTAGACTAGCTCATTGATCAAAGATGGTTATGTTTCCTAGCCATAGACATGAGTTGTCATTTGATCAACGGGATCACATCATTAGGAGAATGATGTGATGGACAAGACCCATCCGTTAGCATAGCACTATGATCGTTTAGTTTTACTGCTATTGCTTTCTTCATGACTTATACATGTTCCTATGACTATGAGATTATGCAACTCCCGAATACCGTAGGAACACCTTGTGTGCTATCAAACGTCTAACTGGGTGATCATAAAGATGCTCTACAGGTGTCTCCGAAAGTATTCGTGGTGTTGGCATAGATCAAGATTAGGATTTGTCACTCCGAGTGTCGGAGAGGTATCTCTGGGCCCTCTCGGTAACACACATCACAATAAGCCTTGCAAGCAAAAGACTAATGAGTTAGTCACGAGATGATGTGTTACGGAACGAGTAAAGAGACTTGCCGGTAACGAGATTGAACTAGGTATAGAGATCCCGACGATCGAATCTCGGGCAAGTAACATACCGTTTGACAAAAGGAACAACGTATGTAGTTATGCGGTTCTGACCGATAAAAGATCTTCGTAGAATATGTAGGAGCCAATATGAACATCCAGGTTCCGCTATTGGTTATTGACCGGAGATGAGTCTCGGTCATTTCTACATAGTTCTCGAACCCGTAGGGTCCGCACGCTTAACGTTTGATGACGATCGGTATTATGAGTTTATGAGTATTGATGTACCGAAGGTAGTTCGGAGTCCCGGATGAGATCACGGACATGACGAGGAGTCTCGGAATGTCCGAGACATAAAGATTGATATATTGGACGGCTATATTCGGACACCGGAAGTATACCGGAAAAGTTTCGGATTTATCGGGAATGCCGGAGGGGGTTACCGGAACCCCCTACGAGAGGGGATGGTCCATAGTGGGCCTAAAGGGAAAGAGAGAGGCAGCCCATAGGGCTGGCCGGCGCCCCCACCTAGGGTTCCTAGTTGGACTAGGATTGGGGGGGCGCCACCTCTCCTATTCCTTTCCCCCTTCTTCCTTTTGGTGAATCCTACTAGGAATAGGATTGCAATCCTATTCCTAGTAGGACTCCTTCCCTAGCCGCACCAGGAAGGGCCGGCCGGCCTCCCTCCCTTGCTCCTTTATATACGGGGGCAGGGGGGCACCCAAAGACACACAAGTTGAATTGTTTTAGCCGTGTGCGGTGCCCCCCTCCACAGAATCACACCTCGGTCATACCGTCGCGGAGCTTAGGCGAAGCCCTGCGCCGGTAAACACATCATATCCGTCACCACGCCGTCGTGCTGACGAAACTCTCCTGTGAAGCTCAACTGGATCAAGAGCTCGTGGGATGTCATCAAGCTGAACGTGTGCTGAACGCGGAGGTGCCGTACGTTCGGTGCTTGATCGGTTGGATCGCGAAGAAGTTCGACAACATCAACTGCGTCACTTGACGCTTCCGCTCCCGGTCTACGAGGGTACGTAGACACACTCTCCCCTCTCGTTGCTATGCATCTGGTAGATAGATCTTGCGTGATCGTAGGAAAATTTTAAAATACTACGTTCCCCAACAGTGGCATCATGAGCCAGGTCTATGCGTAGATGATATGCATGAGTAGAACACAATGAGTTGTGGGCGATACTAGTCATACTGCTTACCAGCATGTCATACTTTGCTTCGGCGGTATTGTGAGATGAAGCGGCCCGGACCGACATTACGCGTACGCTTACGCGAGACTGGTTTCACCGTTACAAGCACTCATTGCTTAAAGGTGACTGGCGGGTGTCTGTCTCTCTCACTTTAGCTGAATCAAGTGTGGCTACGCCCAGTCCTTGTGAAGGTTAAAACATCACATACTTGACGGAACATCGTTGTGGTTTTGTATGCGTAGGTAAGAACGGTTCTTGCTAAGCCCGTAGCAGCCACGTAAAACTTGCAACAACAAAGTAGAGGACGTCTAACTTGTTTTTGCAGGGCATGTTGTGATGTGATATGGTCAAGACATGATGAGTTATACGGTTTTGTATGAGATGATCATGTTTTGTAAAGTTATCGGCAACTGGCAGGAGCCATATGGTTGTCGCTTTATTGTATGAAATGCAATCGCCATGTAATTGCTTTACTTTATCACTAAACGGTAGCGATAATCTTAAAAGCAATAGTTGGCGAGACGACAACGATGCTACGATGGAGATCAAGGTGTCGCGCCGGTGACGAAGGTGATCATAACGGTGCTTTGAAGATGGAGATCAAAAGCACAAGATGATGATGGCCATATCATGTCACATATTTTGATTGCATGTGATGTTTATCTTATTATGCTTCTTATTTTGCTTAGAACGACGGTAGCATTATAAGATGATCCCTTACTAAATTTCAAGGTATAAGTGTTCTCCCTGAGTATGCACCGTTGCGAAAGTTCGTCGTGCCGAGACACCACGTGATGATCGGGTGTGATAAGCTCTACGTTCAAATACAACGGGTGTAAGCCAGTTTTGCACACGCAGAATACTCGGGTTAAACTTGACGAGCCTACCATATGCAGATATGGCCTCGGAACACTGGAGACCGAAAGGTCGAGCGTGAATCATATAGTAGATATGATCAACATAAGATGTTCACCATTGAAACTACTCCATCTCACGTGATGATCGGACATGGTTTAGTTGATTTGGATCACGTGATCATTTAGATGACCAGAGGGATGTCTATCTAAGTGGGAGTTCTTTAAATTAATATGATTAAATTGAACTTTAATTTATCATGAACTTAGTCCTGATAGTATTAGCATATCTATGTTGTAGATCAATAGCTCGCTATGTTGCTCCCCGTTTATTTTTCATATGTTCCTAGAGAAAACCAAGTTGAAATATGTTAGTAGCAATGATACGGAATTGTTCCGTGATCTGAGGATTATCCTCATTGCTGCACAGAAGAATTATGTCCTTGATGCACCGCTAGGTGACAGACCTATTGCAGGAGCAGATGTAGACATTATGAATGTTTTGACAAAAGCTCGATATGATGACTACTTGATAGTTTAAGTGCACCATGCTTTACGGCTTAGAACCGGGACTTCAAAAACGTTTTGAACGCCACGGAGCATATAAGATGTTCCAAGAGTTGAAATTAGTATTTCATACTCATGCCCGTGTCGAGAGGTATAAGACCTCTGACAGTACTTTGCCTACAAGATGGAGGAGAATAGCTCAACCAGTGAGCATGTGCTCAGATTGTCTGGGTACTGCAATTACTTTAATCAAATGGGAGTTAATCTTCCAGATAAGATAGTAATTGACAAAGTTCTCTAGTCACTATCACCAAGTTAGTAGAACTTCGTGATGAACTATAATATGCAAGGGATGACGAAAAGAATTCCCAGCTCTTCGCGATACTAAAGTCAGCGAAGGTAGAAATCATGAAAAAGCATCAAGTGTTGATGGTTAACAAGACCACTTGTTTCAAGTAAAGGGCAAAGGGATAGAAGGGGAACTTCAAGAAGAATGACAAGCAAGTTGTCACTCCCATGAAGAAACCCAAAGCTAAACTCAAGCCTGAAACTAAGTGCTTCTACTGCAAAGGAAATGGTCACCGAAAGTGGAACTGCCCTAGATACTTGGCGGATAAGAAGGATGGCAAAGTGAACAAAGGTATATTTGATATACAGATTATTGATGTGTATTTTACTAGTGTTCATAGCAACCCCTCGGTATTTGATACTGGTTCAGTTGCTAAAGAGTAGTAACTCGAAACGAGAATTGCAGAATGAATAGAGACTAGTTAAAGGTGAAGTGACGATGTGTGTTGGAAGTGGTTCCAAGATTGATATGATCATCATCGCCACTCCCTATACTTTCGGGATTAGTGTTGAACCTAAATAAGTGTTATTTGGTGTTTGTGTTGAGCATGAATATGATTTGATCATGTTTATTGCAATACGGTTATTCATGTAAGTTAGAGAATAATTGTTGTTCTGTTTACATGAATAAAACCTTTTATGGTCATACACCCAATAAAATGGTTTGTTGGATCTCGATCGTGTGATACACATATTCATAATATTGAAGCCAAAAGATGCAAGGTTAATAATAATAGTGCAACTTATTTGTGGCACTGCCGTTTAGGTCATATTGGTGTAAAGCGCATGAAGAAACTCCATAATGATGGACTTTTGGAATCACTTGATTATGAATCACTTGGTGCTTGCGAACCATGCCTCATGGGCAAGATGACTAAAACTCCGTTCTCCGGAACTATGGAGCGAGCAACATATTTGTTGGAAATCATACATACTGATGTATGCGGACCAATGAGTGTTGAAGCTCGCGGCGGGTATCGTTATTTTCTGACCTTCACTGATGATTTGAGCAGATATAGGTATATCTACTTAATGAAGCACAAGTTTGAAACATTTGAAAAGTTCAAAGAATTTCAGAGTGAAGTAGAGAATCATCGTAACAAGAAAATAAAGTTTCTACGATCTGATCGTGGAGGAGAATATTTGAGTTACGAGTTTGGTCTTCATTTGAAACAATGTGGAATAGTTTCATAGCTCACGCCACCCGGAACACCACAACATAATGGTGTATCCGAACGTCGTAACCGTACTTTATTGGATATGGTGCGATCTATGATGTCTCTTACCGATTTACCACTATCATTTTGGGGTTATGCTTTAGAGACAGCTGCATTCACGTTAAATAGGGCACCATCTAAATCCGTTGATACGACACCTTATGAACTACGGTTTGGCAAGAAACCAAAGTTGTCGTTTCTTAAAGTTTGGGGCTGCGATGCTTATGTGAAAACTAAAGGAAATATGCCCTAGAGGCAATAATAAAGATGTTATTTGTATTTCCTTATATCATGATAAATGTCTTTTATTCATGCTAGAATTGTATTAACCGGAAACTTAGTACATGTGTGGATACATAGACAAAACAGTATGTCCCTAGTATGCCTCTACTAGACTAGCTCATTGATCAAAGATAGTTATGTTTCCTAGCCATAGACATGAGTTGTCATTTGATCAACGGGATCACATCATTAGGAGAATGATGTGATGGACAAGACCCATCCGTTAGCATAGCACTATGATCGTTTGGTTTAACTGCTATTGCTTTCTTCATGACTTATACATGTTCCTATGACTATGAGATTATGCAACTCCCAAATACCGTAGGAACACCTTGTGTGCTATCAAACGTCACAACGTAACTGGGTGATCATAAAGATGCTCTACAGGTGTCTCCGAAAGTATTCGTGGTGTTGGCATAGATCAAGATTAGGATTTGTCACTCCGAGTGTCGGAGAGGTATCTCTGGGACCTCTCGGTAAACACACATCACAATAAGCCTTGCAAGCAAAAGACTAATGAGTTAGTCACGAGATGATGTGTTACGGAATGAGTAAAGAGACTTGCCGGTAACGAGATTGAACTAGGTATAAAGATACCGACGATCGAATCTCGGGCAAGTAACATACCGTTTGACAAAAGGAACAACGTATGTTGTTATGCGGTTCTGACCGATAAAAGATCTTCGTAGAATATGTAGGAGCCAATATGAACATCCAGGTTCCGCTATTGGTTATTGACCGGAGATGAGTCTCGATCATGTCTACATAGTTCTCGAACCCGTAGCGTCCGCACGCTTAACGTTTGATGACGATCGGTATTATGAGTTTATGAGTATTGATGTACCGAAGGTAGTTCGGAGTTCCGGATGAGATCACGGACATGACGAGGAGTCTCGGAATGTCCGAGACATAAAGATTGATATATTGGACGGCTATATTCGGACACCGGAAGTATACCGGAAAAGTTTCGGATTTATCGGGAATGCCGGAGGGGGTTACCGGAACCCCCTACGAGAGGGGATGGTCCATAGTGGGCCTAAAGGGAAAGAGAGAGGCAGCCCATAGGGCTGGCCGGCGCCCCCACCTAGGGTTCCTAGTTGGACTAGGATTGGGGGGGGGGGCGCCACCTCTCCTATTCCTTTCCCCCTTCTTCCTTTCGGTGAATCCTACTAGGAATAGGATTGCAATCCTATTCCTAGTAGGACTCCTTCCCTAGCCGCACCAGGAAGGGCTGGCCGGCCTCCCTCCCCTGCTCCTTTATATACGGGGGCAGGGGGGCACCCAAAGATACACAAGTTGAATTGTTTTAGCCGTGTGCGGTGCCCCCTCCACAGAATCACACCTCGGTCATACCGTCGCGGAGCTTAGGCGAAGCCCTGCGCCGGTGAACACATCATATCCGTCACCACGCCGTCGTGCTGACGAAACTCTCCCGTGAAGCTCAACTGGATCAAGAGCTCGTGGGACGTCATCAAGCTGAACGTGTGCTGAACGCGGAGGTGCCGTACGTTCGGTGCTTGATCGGTTGGATCGCGAAGAAGTTCGACAACATCAACCGCGTCACTTGACGCTTCCGCTTCCGGTCTACGAGGGTACGTAGACACACTCTTCCCTCTTGTTGCTATGCATCTGGTAGATAGATCTTGCGTGATCGTAGGAAAATTTTAAAATACTACGTTCCCCAACAGTGGCATCATGAGCCAGGTCTATGCGTAGATGATATGCACGAGTAGAACACAATGAGATTGTGGGCGATACTAGTCATACTGCTTACCAGCATGTCATACTTTGCTTCGGCGGTATTGTGAGATGAAGCGGCCCGGACCGACATTACGCGTACGCTTACGCGAGACTGGTTTCACCGTTACGAGCACTTGTTGCTTAAAGGTGACTGGTGGGTGTCTGTCTCTCTCACTTTAGCTGAATCAAGTGTGGCTACGCCCGGTCCTTGTGAAGGTTAAAACAGCACATACTTGACGAAACATCGTTGTGGTTTTGTATGCGTAGGTAAGAACGGTTCTTGCTAAGCCCGTAGCAGCCACGTAAAACTTGCAACAAAGAAAGTAGAGGACGTCTAACTTGTTTTTGCAGGGCATGTTGTGATGTGATATGGTCAAGACATGATGAGTTATACGGTTTTGTATGAGATGATCATGTTTTGTAAAGTTATCGGCAACTGGCAGGAGCCATATGGTTGTCGCTTTATTGTATGAAATGCAATCGCCATGTAATTGCTTTACTTTATCACTAAGCGGTAGCGATAGTTGAGGAAGCAATAGTTGGCGAGACGACAATGATGCTACGATGGAGATCAAGGTGTCGCGCCGGTGACGAAGGTGATCATGACGGTGCTTTGAAGATGGAGATCAAAAGCACAAGATGATGATGGCCATATCATGTCACATATTTTGATTGCATGTGATGTTTATCTTATTATGCTTCTTATTTTGCTTAGATCGACGGTAGCATTATAAGATGATCCCTTACTAAATTTCAAGGTATAAGTGTTCTCCCTGAGTATGCACCGTTGCGAAAGTTCGTCGTGCCGAGACACCACGTGATGATCGGGTGTGATAAGCTCTACGTTCAAATACAATGGGTGTAAGCCAGTTTTGCACACGCAGAATACTCGGGTTAAACTTGACGAGCCTAGCATATACAGATATGGCCTCGGAACACTGGAGACCGAAAGGTCGAGCGTGAATCATATAGTAGATATGATCAACATAAGATGTTCACCATTGAAACTACTCCATCTCACGTGATGATCGGACATGGTTTAGTTGATTTGGATCACGTGATCATTTAGATGACCAGAGGGATGTCTATCTAAGTGGGAGTTCTTAAGTAATATGATTAATTGAACCTTAATTTATCATGAACTTAGTCCTGGTAGTATTAGCATATCTATGTTGTAGATCAATAGCTCGCGATGTTGCTCCCCGTTTATTTTTCATATGTTCCTAGAGAAAACCAAGTTGAAAGATGTTAGTAGCAATGATGCGGAATTGTTCCGTGATCTGAGGATTATCCTCATTAATGCACAGAAGAATTATGTCCTTGACGCACCGCTAGGTGACAGACCTATTGCAGGAGCAGATGCAGACGTTATGAACGTTTTGACAAAAGCTCGATATGATGACTACTTGATAGTTTAGTGCACCATACTTTACGGCTTAGAATCGGGACTTCAAAAACGTTTTGAACGCCACGGAGCATATAAGATGTTCCAATAGTTGAAATTAGTATTTCATACTCATGCCCGTGTCGAGAGGTATAAGACCTCTGACAGTACTTTGCCTACAAGATGGAGGAGAATAGCTCAACCAGTGAGCATGTGCTCAGATTGTCTGGGTACTACAATTACTTTAATCAAGTGGGAGTTAATCTTCCAGATAAGTTAGTAATTGACAAAGTTCTCTAGTCACTATCACCAAGTTAGTAGAACTTCGTGATGAACTATAAATATGCAAGGGATGACGAAAGGAATTCCCAGCTCTTCGCGATACTGAAGTAGGCGAAGGTAGAAATCATGAAAAAGCATCAAGTGTTGATGGTTAACAAGACCACTTGTTTCAAGTAAAGGGCAAAGGGATAAAAGGGGAACTTCAAGAAGAATGACAAGCAAGTTGTCACTCCCGTGAAGAAACCCAAAGCTAAAATCAAGCCTGAAACAAGTGCTCATACTGCAAAGGAAATGGTCACTAAAAGTGGAACTGCCCTAGATACTTGGCGGATAAGGAGGATGGCAAAGTGAACAAAGGTATATTTGATATACAGATTATTAATGTTTATTTTACTAGTGTTCATAGCAACCCCTCGGTATTTGATATTGGTTCAGTTGCTAAAGAGTAGTAACTCGAAATGGGAGTTGCATAATGAACAGAAACTAGTTAAGGGATGAAGTGACGATGTATATTGGAAGCAGTTCCAAGATTGATATGATCATCATCGCACACTCCCTATACTTTCGGGATTAGTGTTGAACCTAAATAACTGTTATTTGGTGTTTGTGTTGAGCATGAATGTGATTTGATCATGTTTATTGCAATACGGTTATTCATGTAAGTTAGAGAATAATTGTTGTTCTGTTTACATGAATAAAACCTTCTATGGTCATACACCCAATGAAAATAGTTTATTGGATCTCGATCGTGTGATACACATATTCATAATATTGAAGCCAAAAGATGCAAGGTTAATAATGATAGTGCAACTTATTTGTGGCACTGCCGTTTAAGTCATATTGGTGTAAAACGCATGAAGAAACTCCATAATGATGGACTTTTGGAATCACTTGATTATGAATCACTTGGTGCTTGCGAACCATACCTCATGGGCAAGATGACTAAAACTCCGTTCTCCGGAACTATGGAGCGAGCAACGTATTTGTTGGAAATCATACATACTGATGTATGTGGACCAATGAGTGTTGAAGCTCGCGGCGGGTATCGTTATTTTCTGACCTTCACTGATGATTTGAGCAGATATGGGTATATCTACTTAATAAAGCACAAATCTGAAACATTTGAAAAGTTCAAAGAATTTGAGAGTGAAGTAGAGAATCATCGTAACAAGAAAAATAAAGTTTCTATGATCTGATCGTGGAGGAGAATATTTGAGTTACGAGTTTGGTCTTCATTTGAAACAATGTGGAATAGTTTCACAGCTCACGCCACCCGGAACACCACAGCATAATGGTGTGTCCGAACGTCGTAACCGTACTTTATTGGATATGGTGCGATCTATGATGTCTCTTACCGATTTACCACTATCGTTTTGGGTCATGCATTAGAGACAACTGCATTCACGTTAAATAAGGGCCTCATCTGAATCCGTTGAGACAACGCCTTAAGAACTGTGGTTTGGCAAGAAACCAAAGTTGTTGTTTCTTAAAGTTTGGGACTGCGATGCTTATGTGAAAAGTTTCAACATGATAAGCTCGAACCCAAACCGGAGAAGTAAATCTTCATAGGATACCCAAAAGAGACTGTTGGGTACACCTTCTATCACAGATCCGAAGGCAAGATATTCGTTGCTAAAAATGGATCCTTTCTAGAGAAGGAGTTTCTCTCGAAAGAAGTGAGTGGGAGGAAAGTAGAACTTGATGAGGTAATTGTACCTTCTCCCAGATTGGAAAGTAGTACATCACAGGAAATTGTTCCAGTGATTCCTACACCAATTAGTGAGGAAGTTAATGATAATGATCATGAAACTTCGGATCAAGTTTCTGCTGAACGTCGTAGATCAACCAGAGTACGTTCCGCACCAGAGTGGTACGGCAACCCAGTTCTGGAAATCATGTTACTAGACCATGATGAACCTACGAACTATGAGGAAGCGATGATGAGCCCAGATTCCGCAAAATGGCTTGAGCCATGAAATCTGAGATGGGATCCATATATGAAGACAAAGTATGGACTTTGGTTGACTTGCCCGATGGTCGGCAAGCCATCGAAAATAAATGGATCTTCAAGAGGAAGACCGACGCTGACGGTAATGTTACTGTTTACTAAGCTCGACTTGTTGCGAAAGGTTTTCGACAAGTTCAAGGAGTTGACTACGATGAGACTTTCTCATCCGTAGCGATGCTTAAGTCTGTCCGAATCATGTTAGCAATTGCCACATTTTATGAAATCTGGCAAATGGATAACAAAACTGCATTCTTTAATGAATTTATTAAAGAAAAATTGCATATGATGCAACCCGAAGGTTTTGTCAATCCTAAAGGTGCTAACAAAAATGTGCAAGCTCCAGCGATCCATCTATGGACTGGTGCAAGCATCTCGGAGTTGGAATATACGCTTTGATGAGGTGATCAAAGCATATGGTTTTATA
This sequence comes from Secale cereale, assembly GCA_902687465.1. Classification (NCBI taxonomy): domain Eukaryota; kingdom Viridiplantae; phylum Streptophyta; class Magnoliopsida; order Poales; family Poaceae; genus Secale; species Secale cereale. Next base: position 382,486,714 of record LR738709.1, on the reverse strand, counting down.
CAGACTTTTGGAGAAGCCTGTATTTACAAGAAGTGAGTGGGAGCACTACAACCTTTCTGATAAGTATATGTGAATGACATATTGTCGATCGGAAATGATGTAGAATTTTCTGGAAAGCATAAAGGAGTGTTTGAAAGGAGTTTTTCAAAGAAAGACCTCGGTGAAGCTGCTTACATATTGAGCATCAAGATCTATATAGATAGATCAAGACGCTTGATAAGACTTTCGATGAGTACATACCTTGATAAGATTTTGAAGTAGTTCAAAATGGATCAGTCAAAGAAGAAGTTCTTGCCTGACTTGTAAGGTGTGAAGTTGAGTAAGACTCAAAGCCAGACCACGGCAGAAAAATATAGAGAGAATGAAAGTCATTCCCTATGCCTCAGCCATAGGTTCTATAAAGTATGCCATGCTGTGTACAAAACATGTTGTGTACCTTGCCAAGAGTTTGACAGGGAGGTACAATAGTGATCCAGGAGTAGATCACTGTACAGCGGTCAAAATTATCCTTAGTAATTGGATGACTAAGGAAATATTTCTCGATTATGGAGGTGATAAAGAGTTCGTCGTAAAGGGTTACGCCAATGCAAGCTTTGACACTAAATCCGGATTGGAAAGTAGTACATCACAGGAAATTGTTCCAGTGATTCCTACACCAATTAGTGAGGAAGTTAATGATAATGATCATGAAACTTCGGATCAAGTTTCTGCTGAACATCGTAGATCAACCAGAGTACGTTCCGCACCAGAGTGGTACGGCAACCCAGTTCTGGAAATCATGTTACTAGACCATGATGAACCTACGAACTATGAGGAAGCGATGATGAGCCCAGATTCCGCAAAATGGCTTGAAGCCATGAAATCTGAGATGGGATCCATGTATGAGAACAAAGTATGGACTTTGGTTGACTTGCCCGATGATCGGCAAGCCATCGAAAATAAATGGATCTTCAAGAGGAAGACCGACGCAGACGGTAATATTACTGTTTACAAAGCTCGACTTGTTGCGAAAGGTTTTCGACAAGTTCAAGGAGTTGACTACGATGAGACTTTCTCACCTGTAGCGATGCTTAAGTCTGTCCGAATCATGTTAGCAATTGCCGCATTTTATGATTATGAAATCTGGCAAATGGATGTCAAAACTGCTTTCCTAAATGGATATCTCAAAGAAGAGTTGTATATGATGCAACCGGAAGGTTTTATCGATCCAAAAGGTGCTAACAAAGTATGCAAGCTCCAGCGATCCATCTATGGACTGGTGCAAGCATCTCGGAGTTGGAATATACGCTTTGATGAGGTGATCAAAGCATATGGTTTTATACAAACTTTTGGAGAAGCCTGTATTTACAAGAAAGTGAGTGGGAGCTCTGTAGCATTTCTAATATTATATGTAGATGACATATTGTTGATTGGAAATGATATAGAATTTCTGGATAGCATAAAAGGATACTTGAATAAGAGTTTTTCAATGAAAGACCTCGGTGAAGCTGCTTATATATTAGGTATCAAGATCTATAGAGATAGATCAAGACGCTTAATTGGACTTTCACAAAGCACATACCTTGATAAGATTTTGAAGAAGTTCAAAATGGATCAGTCAAAGAAAGGGTTCTTGCCTGTTTTACAAGGTATGAAGTTGAGTAAGACTCAATGCCCGACCACTGCAGAAGATAGAGAGAAAATGAAAGTCATTCCCTATGCCTCAGCCATAGGATCTATCATGTATGCAATGCTGTGTACCAGGCCTGATGTGTGCCTTGCTATAAGTCTAGCAGGGAGGTACCAAAGTAATCCAGGAGTGGATCACTGTACATCGGTCAAAATTATCCTTAGTAATTGGATGACTAAGGAAATGTTTCTCGATTATGGAGGTGATAAAGAGTTCGTCGTAAATGGTTACGCCGATGCAAGCTTTGACACTAAATCCAGATGACTCTAAGTATCAATCTGGATGCGTATTGAAAGTGGGAGCAATTAGCTAGAGTAGCTCCATGCAGAGCATTGTAGACATAGAAATTTGCGAAATACATACGGATCTGAATGTGACAGACCCGTTGACTAAACTTCTCTCACAAGCAAAACATGATCACACCTTATTACTCTTGGGTATTAATCACATAGCGATGTGAACTAGATTATTGACTCTAGTAAACCCTTTGGGTGTTGGTCACATGGTGATGTGAACTATGGGTATTATTCACATAACGATGTGAACTATCGGTATTAAATCACATGACGATGTGAGCTAGATTATTGACTCTAGTGCAAGTGGGAGACTGAAGGAAATATGCCCTAGAGGCAATAATAAAGTTGTTATTTGTATTTCCTTATATCATGATAAATATCTTTTATTCATGCTAGAATTGTATTAACCGGAAACTTAGTACATGTGTGGATACATAGACAAAACAGTATGTCCCTAGTATGCCTCTACTAGACTAGCTCATTGATCAAAGATGGTTATGTTTCCTAGCCATAGACATGAGTTGTCATTTGATCAACGGGATCACATCATTAGGAGAATGATGTGATGGACAAGACCCATCCGTTAGCATAGCACTATGATCGTTTAGTTTTACTGCTATTGCTTTCTTCATGACTTATACATGTTCCTATGACTATGAGATTATGCAACTCCCGAATACTGTAGGAACACCTTGTGTGCTATCAAACGTCTAACTGGGTGATCATAAAGATGCTCTACAGGTGTCTCCGAAAGTATTCGTGGTGTTGGCATAGATCAAGATTAGGATTTGTCACTCCGAGTGTCGGAGAGGTATCTCTGGGCCCTCTCGGTAACACACATCACAATAAGCCTTGCAAGCAAAAGACTAATGAGTTAGTCATGATATGATGTGTTACGGAACGAGTAAAGAGACTTGCCGGTAACGAGATTGAACTAGGTATAGAGATACCGACGATCGAATCTCGGGCAAGTAACATACCGTTTGACAAAAGGAACAACGTATGTAGTTATGCGGTTCTGACCGATAAAAGATCTTCGTAGAATATGTAGGAGCCAATATGAACATCCAGGTCCCGCTATTGGTTATTGACCGGAGATGAGTCTCGGTCATGTCTACATAGTTCTCGAACCCGTAGGGTCCGCACGCTTAACGTTTGATGACGATCGGTATTATGAGTTTATGAGTATTGATGTACCGAAGGTAGTTCGGAGTCCCGGATGAGATCACGGACATGACGAGGAGTCTCGGAATGTCTGAGACATAAAGATTGATATATTGGACGGCTATATTCGGACACCGGAAGTATACCGGAAAAGTTTCGGATTTATCGGGAATGCCGGAGGGGGTTACCGGAACCCCCTACGAGAGGGGATGGTCCATAGTGGGCCTAAAGGGAAAGAGAGAGGCAGCCCATAGGGCTGGCCGGCGCCCCCACCTAGGGTTCCTAGTTGGACTAGGATTGGGGGGGGGGGGGGGCGCCACCTCTCCTATTCCTTTCCCCCTTCTTCCTTTTGGTGAATCCTACTAGGAATAGGATTGCAATCCTATTCCTAGTAGGACTCCTTCCCTAGCCGCACCAGGAAGGGCCGGCCGGCCTCCCTCCCTTGCTCCTTTATATACGGGGGCAGGGGGGCACCCAAAGACACACAAGTTGAATTGTTTTAGCCGTGTGCGGTGCCCCCTTCCACAGAATCACACCTCGGTCATACCGTCGCGGAGCTTAGGCGAAGCCCTGCGCCGGTGAACACATCATATCCGTCACCACGCCGTCGTGCTGACGAAACTCTCCCGTGAAGCTCAACTGGATCAAGAGCTCGTGGGATGTCATCAAGCTGAACGTGTGCTGAACGCGGAGGTGCCGTACGTTCGGTGCTTGATCGGTTGGATCGCGAAGAAGTTCGACAACATCAACTGCGTCACTTGACGCTTCCGCTCCCGGTCTACGAGGGTACGTAGACACACTCTCCCCTCTCGTTGCTATGCATCTGGTAGATAGATCTTGCGTGATCGTAGGAAAATTTTAAAATACTACGTTCCCCAACAGGTGCAGGGCCCGGCGCCGGTGGAAAGGTGCTTCCTTGGGGCCTCCGAGGAGCTCGCCCGCATGGAGGCAGACCTCGCGCGCGCGGTTGTGGTGTCTGTTACCGGGGACAGGCCGGAGGTGGATCTTGCTTCGGCGGCTGCGGCTTTGCATGCGGAGTTTGGAATCGGGCCGACAGACATGTCCATCCGCCCCTTCTTTCCTGACGATTTCCTGGTGATCTACGAGCTGCCGTTCGTTAGGCAGCTGATGGTGGAGCGGGGGGAGGCTTCTTCCAGCTGGTTCTCCCTCTCCCTGCGTCCTTGGCTCCGGCAGGGGCAGGCCTCCGGCGCCGCCATGCATTTCTTGGTGCCTCTGGAGCTCCGGGGTGTGCCGGCGCACGCATGGACTAGGCGGGCCGCGGAGGTGATCCTGCAGGGCCCGGGGTTTGTCGTGTAGGTCTCGAGCAGCACGGAGAATCGCTTCGACATGTCTGGCTTCAGAGTTTGCCTTCGCACGGACGATCCAGCGAGAATCCCGGGCAGTCGCCTCCTGTTTGTCGAGGAACCGCGTGATGCCCGCTTGGATGGGACGCCGGCGGCGCTATGGTACCCAGTCACAATCAGCGTTCTAGGTGCGTCGGTCGTGGACGAGGGGGTGGGCGCGCCTGCGCCGCCGCCCCCCTCGCCGCCATCAGGCTCCGGCGATGGTGGAGGCCCGCAGTCGCCTGGCGATGTGAGGCCGGCCAGGGAGGGGCCGGTTCTTGATGGCGACTCTAAGGCTGGTGGCTCTTCGGTGGCCTCGTCGGCGGCGCCGCCGGTCGGGAGACGGTGGCCGGCTGGGCTGGTGGCTCAGCCTCCGCTGCCTGTGGATTCTTCCAGCAGGCGCGCTGACATCATGCCTGCAGTGGAGACAGTGGAATCGCGCCAGCCTTTGACTGCCCAAAGTGGGAGGGGCCAACCAATCCTCTGCTTCGGGAGTCGTCATGTGGGTCCAATGGGTCGCCTCGGGGCCAGGAGGATCCGAGGGCCTTGGATGTGGGGCCGGTGTCTCCTGATTCGGTGCAGCTGGTTAGATGGAGGGCACGGCAATTGGCCAACGGCAGCGCAGGTGGGACCAGGAGTGCGAACCGAGACGACAGGTTGGATGTCGAATCATGGGAACCGATCGGGACGCGCCTCCGGATTGGTTCGCTTTTCCTGTCTCTCGACGGAGAAGGGCCGATGGTGCCAACTGGCACTGCTAAGGAGGACGATCGGTCTAGCGGTGTGAGCTGCGGCAGAGATAGCGATAGGCCGAGCCAGGGCCTCGCGCTGTCCCCTCTGGTGGATCCCCAAGAGGGCTCGGAGGCCGATGTCGATATGCATCACGTACGGTTGGATGCCGACCCCAACATTGTCTTGGCGGCCCCACCTCTGAGCTTGGAGACCGAGGAAGTTTTTAACGTGGAGAGTTTGGGTGCGGTGCCAGTTGGCAGTTGGGTGGCCCCAGGGCAGGCAGAGCAGATGGACACTTTTGTCGTGAGCCTCTCGGTGGAACCCGTGGTGGCTTCTTCGCCAATCCCCGTGGCTGCAAATGATTGCATGCCATGCACGCCATGCAAGGCATTGGGGGACACTTGTTTGGCCCCTACTCGTGGGGAGCCATGCACGCCATGCAACGTTGATGCATGTCCGAGCCACGTCGACTCCCTTTGTGCTGACCTGAGGCATACGCTATCCCCACTCCTCTCTGGCATGCCTGCCCGGAGGCCGAGCACCACCAACAAACGCCCAAGGCAAAAGCGGCAGCCAATTTCAAACCCGAGGAGGAGTGTGCGTCTGGCCAAGCGCGGTGCAATTGGTTCTAAGGGGTCCAAGCAACAAAATGTGATCATACGAAAGCTATGTCTAGCAAATGAAGGGGATACGATCAGTGAGGAGGCCCTACAAGCGTATGTCCAGCTTTTTGAGACACCACTCTTCGAGGCTCACATCGAGGCCATTTTAGCACTGTTCGGTTGGCATCCGGCGATCCTGCCGGGGATTGCGGAGGAGGCCTGGGCGACGTTGCTCAGTAGATCTGGACCTTGGTGGTCAGTGTGGGACTTCAATATGAATAGCCAACCTTTCAAATCCCTAGTGTGGAATGTGAGGGGCCTCAACAGCCCAACACGTAGAAGTGTCATCGCTCAGGTGATAAACGCGGCAGGTCCGAGTGTAGTTTGCGTGCAAGAAACTAAGATGGAAGTCATATCTCCCGATGTAGTGCGGCATTGCATGGGTAATAAATTTGGGAACTTCTTTTACCTGCCGACAATTGGTACGCGGGGTGGAATCCTGTTGGCTTGGGATGCTACGGTGGTTCATGTCTCTAACCCACATTACACGGATTACACTCTTACGGCTTTGGTGAACCCGAGAGAGGGGCCTCAATGGTGGTTCACTGGCGTCTACGGGCCACAACTTGATCACAAGAAGACCTTGTTCCTCCAAGAGCTTGTGGACATAAGGGAGTTGCACACCGGCCCGTGGTTGGTGGCTGGCGATTTCAACTTGCTTGTTAACCCGGAAGACAAAAGCAACAACAGGATCAACCATCGAATGATGAACCAATTCCGGGCCAAACTCAACTTCCTTGAACTAAAAGAGATTTACCTTAACGATAGGCGCTACACTTGGTCGAATGAGCGCGAGGCAGCTACTCTGGAGAAGGTGGACCACGTCCTTTGTACTCCATCCTGGGAGGAATTACACCCAACGTGTTGCCTCACGGCGGTGGGTTCGGCTGTTTCGGACCACTGTCCGTTGCTGCTGGACCTCAATGCAGACTTGTGTATGGGGAAGCGATTCAAATTCGAGGCCTTTTGGACCAAGGCTGATGGGTTCTTGGACACGGTAGCTGAGGCCTGGGGATCGGTGCCGAGGGAAGGCAATCCCTTCAAGGTCCTCGATCTGAAGCTACGGGCGACGGCAAAATGTCTTAAAAGGTGGAGCGACCGTTGGATTGGCAACGTCAAGCTTCAAATTGCGGTGGTGCTGGAGATCATCTTTCGACTAGACAAGGCGATGGAGGGAAGAAGCCTCTCTATGGGTGAGAGGGATCTGCGTAGACTTTTGAAGCAGAAGCTGCTCAGCTTGTGCTCCCTTGAGAGATCCATCGCGCGCCAACGGTCCCGAATCCTGTACCTAAAGGAAGGTGACGGCAACACGCGGTTCTTTCACCAATCGGCATGCCACAGGCAGAGGAGGAACATGATCACCAGTCTATCTAATGGAAGTGAGTTGGCGACGAGCCATGAAGGAATTGCGACCATGGTGGACAGCTACTACAAGGAGCTCCTTGGAACAGCCCCGCCCAGGGCTCATTCCATCAACCTGGATATCCTTGGGCTCCCGCGCCGAGACATGCCAGACCTCGATGCTCCATTCACGGAAGAGGAAGTAAGGCAAACTATCAAGTCAATGCCGTTGGACAAAGCCCCGAGCCCAGACGGGTTCACTGGTTGCTTCTATGCGACGTGTTGGGAAATTATCAAGGTAGATTTCATGGCTGCTCTGGAATCATTCTATCGCGGAGATATGCATGGATTACACGCGATAAACAAGGCCATAGTTTCCTTGCCCCCGAAGGTTGAGGGTGCATCGGATGTGCGAGACTTCAGACCTGTCAGTTTGGTTCATGGGGCCATTAAGATTTTCAATAAAGTTCTCTCAACTAGGCTGGCTGCGGAACTACCCATCTGGTGGGAAATCACGAGAGTGCCTTTGTGAAAGACCGCTCCATCCACGATAACTTCATGCTAGTCCGAAGCATGACAAGGAAGCTGCATGCACTTAAGGAGCCGGCTGTTATGCTAAAGCTCGATATTACTAAAGCCTTCGACTCAGTTCAGTGGCCATTCATTGTGGAGGTAATGCAGTGCATGGGTTTTACTCGGAGGTGGATCGATTGGTCTTGTAGGCTACTTGCAACCTTGTCAACCCGAATAATGGTGAATGGGATACCGGGAGAGCCAACCTTCAACTGCCAAGGTCTGCGATAGGGTGACCAGATATCTCCAATGATCTTCATCCTCACCATGGAGCCTTTGCATCGGATGCTTATGCTCGCGGCGGAGCGTGGTGCCCTCTCCTCGCTAGCTCACAGAGGTCTTTCAAAGAGGGTTTCAATGTATGCTTACGATGTCATGATTTTCTTGCAACCGAAGGTCAGCGATCTTAATGCTTGTGCTTCAATCCTGAGGATTTTTGGTGAGGCGTCGGGCCTTAAGGCCAACCTACAGAAGAGCGCTGCTATTCCAATCCGGTGCAACTCAGACGTGATGGCAGAGGTGACCCAAGTCCTTGGATGCCCAGCCGGCTCCTTTCCTTGCAAATACCTAGGACTCCCGGTCACCCTTCGGAAACCGACGGCATCGCAGCTTTCAGGCCTGGTGGATCAACTTGCGCGGTGCCTCCCAGGGTGGAAGGCGGCAAATATGCCGAAGTGTGGGAGAATGATTCTGGTCCAGTCCGTTCTGTGTGCGATACCTATACATGCGATGATGGCTCTTGATATCCCCATGAAGACGATTGCTGCCATGAACAAAATCTGCAGAGGATTCCTGTGGTGCGCCAAGGACCAGGCAAACGGAGGGCAGTGTCGCGTGGCGTGGGAGACGGTATGCTCGCCAAGATGGGCGGGCGGCCTCAGCATCACTAACCTAAAGTGGCTAAACACTGGCATGCAGGCCAGGTGGCCTTGGCTAAAGCGGGTGGATCAGGATAGGCCCTGGGCGGAATTTGAAATAGAAGTGCCAAAAAAATCGTTGCAACTGTTCCAGGCAGCCACCCATATTCTGCTTGGTAATGGTGAAGGTACCCTATTCTAGGAAGACCGTTGGTTGGACGGCTTCAGGGTAGAGGAGTTGGCACCATCACTCTATGGCCTGGTGAGGAAAAGAATTCGCGAGACTCGCACGGTCAGCCAAGGGATGGCAAATGGAGCTTGGGCGATGGACGTTGGGCCGGAGGTGAGTACGCAAATGCTCCAGGAGTACTTGAGGCTTTGGGATAGACTTGCCATGGTGCAGCTTCAACCGGATGTGATGGACATGATCCGATGGGCCTGGGAAGAAGGGGGCTCTTACTCCACAAGTTCAGCATATAAGGCGAAGTTTTGGGCAAGGGAAACTGTGCCAACGGCGGAATTCACTTGGAAGTCCAAGGCACCACTTAGATGTCGCCTTTTCGCTTGGCTGGCCCTGCAAGATCGCTGCTGGACTTCTGACAGATTGGCTAGACGTGGGCTAGATCACCAGGAGGCATGTATGTTCTGTGATCAGAATGAAGAGAGCATAAATCACCTCTTACTCCAATGCGTCTTTGCGAGGGAGGTATGGGTGCGCGTCTGCATTGCTTGGGGCAGACCAGACTGGGCTCTAACATCCACGTCAACCTTGGGAGCATGGTGCTTGAGCAACACGGGCAGGGCCGGAGGAGGCAAGGATGCAAGGGCCATGTTGGTGCTGGTCTTATGGGAACTCTGGAAGCATAGAAACAAGGTGGTTTTTGATGGGATGCTCCCTCGACCTCTTTTGTAATTAACCGGATTACCGTAGAAGGTAGGACGTGGATAGCGGCAGGTCTTTTCAAAACAGACATGAATAGCACATTTGCGGCCATTGAGGTGGGTAATGACGTGAGTAGTTAGCCTAGCCCTGTCGGTGGAGTTGGGCTATGTAACACATGTAGCTACAACGTGGAGGGATCTCCTAATCCCCATCCTCTTCTTTAATACATAGTACGCACATTTGTGCGTATTCGAAAAAAAAAATTGAAAGACTTAAAAAAAATTAAGGATGAAAGAGTTAGATGCGAGATATTATCTCACATATAGATATGAAATAGGGAACCTGAAAAAGAAAACGTCGAGAAGCCAACGGCGGTTCTCGGACAGTTGGACGCCCGGAGCCGGGTAGCCTAGCATGCATGCAAGGCAACGAGCTAGTACCCCTACTCCGGATCACGGCGTACACTACACACAAGGTCCTTCAGGTGAGGTGTGATGTGAGCCTATAGGTATCTCTTTTTGTCCACGCCGGGTTTTGGCCGTAGCAAGCTTCATCCGGCGGCCGGTAGCGAGACAAGAGCGGAGTCCACGGCATCTTCCTCGATCTCTTCGTCCGACCCTGGCGAGTGGCCCCATCCAACGTGCACGCGTATGGTGCCCGGCCCTATGCGCATCGCATGTGCACTCCTCCACGACCCGGCACGCCGCCATGGCATTGGATCCCCTGCCTCCACCTCCGCTCATGCATGGACGGAATGGAAGCACAGTGCTACTACTACTGGTTTTGTTTGCAGTGTGCCAGTGTCGGTCGGCTGAGCCCGATAATACTATAAACAAAAAATAGTCTGCGAGAAGACAGCCATGCAAATGCAATGGTGGCTCACTCGTTCGGTGTCTTGACACTCTTTCCCGCTTTTAGGAAAGCCACGAGCTCGCTTTGACTTTTGCCCTTTAATAAAAACACATTAGTTTTTTCTCCCTTTTTCGCTGATTGCCTTAACAATCTGTGTGGCCCTGCATAAAAAAAATTGTTGGTGTACTGAACATGCTGAAAAGAAGAGGAAACTGTCGGTGCTTGCCGCGGGTCACTCACTTTCATGTACGCTGGTACACCAAAAAATCAACTGCAAAAGCGATTATTGGGCATAGCCAAACCAACCAATTTGCAACCTAATCTTGGGTTGGCGTGAGCAGCTCATAGGATAGTGATCGCGAAAAGGAGAAAGGGGCAGCTCGATGGTCGATCGACTCGTCTGCAGCTACACAAGGGGTAAGGCGCCGGGCCCACCTTCAAGCTAGGTTATGTTAATCACCTCCGTTGTCCATGGTAATGCCACTGGTGCTCCCGGCAAAAAAAAAAAAAATCACTGGTGCCACGAGAGAGCTTTGGTTCATTGGTTGTGACGTGACTTTGCGGGCGTCTCACGGCAACGGCGCGTGGTTAACGTAGAGATGGGGAGGATCCGCTTGCCGATGTCACTGCTAATAGGAAACCGAAGAAAGCAGGAGACGCAAGGTATCAGTCAATGACACTGTACTTCACATGTGCGGCATTGCTCCCGTCTTTGGCTGCGTCTCTGACTGGCAGGCAATGCCCCCACGCGGGCACGCACTGTGCTGTCCGTAGATGTCGATCCGTTCCGTCGGTATTTTATAGAGGCAGTATTCGGTTCTTGCCTGCTAGCAAACTGCACCCGCGTGTCGCTCGGTTGTTTGCATGGATTCAGTCCTATGGTGAACAAAAGAAGCTTGGGTTAACCACAACACGGCATGCTGGTGGATGCCTTGCCAAGTACGTACAGCGGCCAAACCAGAACTTTTTACCGGAAAAAGGCCTCGACTCCACGGCAAGGGCAACTGCTCGTAAATTCCCACCGCGGGTACCACAACCGGGCCGGGAAAGGCTATGGATCGAGAGAGAGTTAATTGTGAGTCTCGGGGCAAGGCGGGGCACACAATAAAACGCAGCTGTACGCACGGTGCCCTGCTGCGATGGAAAAGCGCGCGACGGCGTGCATTCGCTGTTCACCCGATCCCACGTCCAGGACACCATCTATCCATCTCTACGTAGCCCCCTCGATCGGGGCTGCCTGTTGATCTACCAGTGGGGCGTGGGTGGTGAACTGTGGATCGGGACGGGAGCACAGCAGGGCAGGGCACGGTGGAGTGTGAGCTGGTCGATCCAGTGATCATGTGTTCAGTGAGAGGCCGGCCCACCGGCTGATTAGGAGAAAAGATTTAGGTGAGCAGTACTCACCAGTGATTAGTTGCTCTTTAGAGTACATCCGATGCTCCGGCCGACACTGGCTTCCGTCTGGCTGGCCAAGACGTAGTACGTTGGCTAGCCTGGGACGTTTTGCTTTGCGGCACCGTACGCGCTCCTATTTTTGTTGTGGAATGATTAACCACGTACTGTACGTACTAACCATGCTTGAAGTCAACCTGTCTTGATTATCTTTGCGTTTCATGTATCGCTCCCAGCAAAAATTTGCTCTTTCTGCTGTTTCTGCGTGAGCATTTTTCAGCTTTATGGGCGGTGTTGTCTGGCTAATTAAACGAGCAGGGCGCAAGAGTTGACACGCTTTTCTTGTAATTTCGCACACATACGCTTTCGCTTTGCAACTCCCTTCTCTCGTGGCTTGGGTTGCTTGCGGGATAATCAAGGCATATATCCACCATCGAGCTAGCTTTTCACATCACATCGGGCTGCATATTTTTTGCCCCCATCAAACCACCGCGTACGGAGACCAAACCTAGAGCTGCGTGTTCCTGACATACTATTATACTGCTTGCTACTCAATTGCTTAATACATGGTCACTGAAATGCGGGCCCGGTTTATCATAATACATACAATACGAGGCTGATCACAATGGAAAGTACTAATGCATCATTTAATATGATACGGTATCATATTATGATAATTAATCATCTCTTTCATCATTTAATTATGCGCCACACAAGCCATTTTTTTTTTGGCATGCATACATACGATGCTCTCTCCGTGATTAGCTTGAGTTCGAGCAAGAATCCATATTCATTGCCTTGTCTTTTTCCCAGCAAATAAAAGATTGGGAGTACACTGGGATTACTTGTAATTTAGATTACTCGGGTCCTTTAGGTATATCCCTAGCTAGCTTCGCTATTATTGGATGTTGCACAAAGAATAAAGACCACTGTACTATTCCATTTCTGTCTTTAGGGACTTTCCTGGTTTTGTTTTGACATTATGGAGTGCCTATCATTGTCCCTTGAAACAGTGCAAGTGCAAAAGATTATGTTAACCTTTTGCTTCAGTGCACATGGACTCATATTTTCACCATGAGAAAATTTTAAGACAAAACAATAAAGTCAAAGAAAAGCGGGTTCATAATTAAGATTTTCGTTTTGGAATCTTTGGGGGTAGCGTACTGCATAGCAGAGGGAGGCAAATCCGCCAGCTCAACGGTCACTTTTCTAACCGGTAGCCGGGGGGTCCCATGATTTTTTTTTTTACATCTTCTTGTCATGTTTTTCTTTAACCTTTTTCTTTTAATGCGCCAGTGTCTCATGATTGTCACCGGGAAAAGGATGTTTCACCTACAAGAGTTCCTCTCGTGGCAGAGCCAGATCTGCCCGTGGAACAGCATCTCACGACGTGCGTGTACAATAGCGTGACGACGGGGAAATGTACTACGTATGCTGAGGTGTCGGTGTTTGTTTAATTAGGATTAGGAGAAGGTCAGATTGGCGCATGCCTATTTTATCAACAGTGTTTTCAGACAGCTCCTGCAGGGCATCTTTGAGCCTGTTACCAAACATGCACTTCGATGTACTCCCTTCGTTCCTAAATATTTGTCTTTCTAGACATTTTAAATAAACTACATACGGATGTATGTAGACATATTGTAAAGTGTAGATTCATTCATTTTGCTTCGTATGTAGTCATTTGTTGAAATATCTAGAAAGACAAATATTTGAAAACGGAGGAAGTATCTAAATACAGTACTTGTATGCAAGTGTTCTTCTGCATAGCTGTTTCAAGAATCAAACGTGCCCCGTCCTCACTCTCCATCGGAATTGTTGGGGGTTTCGCTCTCTAGGAAATGGAACATCCAGGGGAGCGGTTTTTGTCCCTTGGAATCTGAAGAAAAAGTCCTCTGAATATACTATCGTTAGCAGATTGCAGGTGATCTAAAAAAGCAGTACTGTTAAAAAACGCACACAATACAGTGGTACATCGTCTGCGCATCTCGACCTAGAGGGCCGGGCACAATAAATCGAAGAACCTGCTGTGCGGTGATGCATTGAAACGGTACCTCCCGAGCTGTCAGCTAATTGATGCCACGCTCCAGCTCCAGCTCTGCGACTACTGTTCATTCATTTTCGACGCATCTAACGCAATGCAACGGAAGGGATCTGCTACTGCCTACTGCTAGCCAAGCCACGCAGCAGTTACGGCTACAGTGCCGGCTCAATTCCTGTGGGCCGAGCACGCTTGGATCTTAGGTGATGCGCGCCACTCCCGCCGCACCTCACTGGTGGCAAAATTTTGTATTTTGACCCTTTTGATCAAGTCTTGCACGATATGACCCCGGTTCGGTCTTTTTTTAGATCCGATCATTTTTCCTATCACCAAGGGGCTCGGCGGTAGGGTTAAACAACCTACCGCTAGAGCCTTAGGCGGTAAGAAACTAATCCACGCCGGCACCCTAAACGCCTGCCGCCTCCCTCCGTCCCACCCTACCGCCGTTGGTCCTGTCGGTATCCTGTCTTATCTTACTGCCAGGGACCCAGCGGTAGGGTCTGGACACTTATACGCCGGCCGTCCAACCCCCATCTCCCCCACTCAGCTGCCCGAAGAACGGAGAGTTCTTCTCTCTCGCCCCCTCTCTCATCTCCGCCACCCCCTCCCTCGGATCTTCTTCGTTTCTTCACAGTTTTTGCGGATTGAGATGAACCCGAAACGAGAAAAGTAAGCTCCTCCGCCCCCTCCAATTAGTTTTTGTCAAATAGCTTTCAATTCGTCGCATTTTTTGATTCAAATCACCCCTATTTTTGAACTAGATTTAATTTTTATTTTACCCTAGGATTGTTTTAGGTTGATTCTAGATAGTCTATTGTGTTGGATATGAACTCTAATCACTAGTTGGAATGGTAGTGTGAAGATGAACTCTAGTTCATTTTTTCTGGGGAATTTGTTTTGATATGATGCATGTTGGAGGAATTTGTTTTGATATGATGCATGTTGATATGATATGATGCATCATGTATAGTGGACGTTGTTTGAGGAAACGTGCTTAAGATAGACCCTAGCTCATGTAATTTGTTTTTGAAAAAAGATGGTATGATGCATGTTGGATGATTAACTCGTATGTTAGTTTTGCTATGATGCATGTTGATATGATGTGATGCATGATGCATAGTGGATGTTGTTGGAGAAATTTATATGAATGAATTAATCATGTGGATGTTATATTTTTTTATGCTTATGCTTATGTTTATGCATTAAGTATACCATCATGGTGATGTGGTTGAATATGATTTGTTAACTAGCTTAAAGATGAACCTAGTTTGAATGTGAACCTAGTTTGAATATGATATGATTGATGTTAGTTGAACTGATGAATATGATATGATGATTATATGTTGATAACTAAATGTTGTTGTTTCAGAAGGCACCCCCCCTTGGTCCGGTGGTCGACACTAATTACACCATGCTTGACCCGGCATTCGATAATGGTCATCGCGCCCGTTACATCGAGAATGGAGTGGTAAATAACAATGATCAACGCCTTGCATCAAAATTTTGGCTTCCCAAAAGTTTGTTACTAACTATTTTCGTGTGCACATTGGCAGATGCTTCCGCCATTACGTATGAGGGGCCACACCAAGGTCTCTGAGATGAAGTACGACAACCGATACAAGCCGTATTACAGGAGAGACAGGCTGTTGGGTCTTGTGCTCGAGTTCAAGCGTGTGCCGCGGACGCTTGTCCACACGGCTCTCACAGCGTTGGTGGACCGTTGGCGGCCCGATATGCACTCTTTCCATCTCACATGTGGTGAGATGACGGTGACCCACGAGGACTTCGCCATGATCACGGCCCTACCGATCCAGGGCCAGGCTCTCATTGGGCGCGTGGAGAGGAAGAACTGGACGAATAGAGTTAACGCCCTCATTGGCGACTTCCCTCCCATGAAGAACAGCCGAACGTTCGATGTACCACTGCCCTGGCTCCTAACACACCGGGTCGTATGCCCGCAAGATGTGGATTCGAGGACCGTGGAGCAGTACACGAGGGCCTACTTGTGGTTTCTTCTGTAATGCCCAGGATGGGACTATACCTCCTACGTGTCGAGACACGACTTAAAGGTATAAGCCCATTCTGGAATGATCTCAAGTTTGGTATCTTTGCACGACTCATGTAAAAGAGGGATTAAATTGCAAAAGGAGATAGTTGGCTTACACTCGCCACTTCACACAATACATTACATAAGCAAGACATCATTCAAAACATCACAACCCGACTACGGGCGAAGATCCATAAGAAAGATACCAAGAACATAAGGCCACAGGCCAGGATCGAATCCTAGTAGAAACCACTACTGATCGTCGAAAACGTCACAAGCATACGACCACTCTCTTCATCGAGCTCCCAGGGAAGTACTTGAACCAGCTCCTGCTTCAAACTCGGCTGAACCTGCATCTGGTGTTGTAGTATCTGTGAGCCACGAGGACTCAGCAATCCCATAACCATGGGTATCAAGACTAGCAAAGCTTTGAGGGTAGGAAGAGGTAAAGTGGTGAGGTTGCAGCAGCGGCTAAGCATAATATGGTGGCTAACTTACGAGTACCAGAATAAGATGAGCATCTACGCAAACGGTCGCAAAAGTAGTGATCGCTAAAGATCCTGAACTACATACGAGTCAAACATAACCCCACCGTGTTCTCTTCTCAAAGTGAAAAGAGACAGTCACGGTTACTCACACAGTTGTGTGTTTTATCTCGGATCCTCTGTCAAGTTTTCTACAACCGGACATTAACAAATTCCAATCTGCCACATAACCGCGGGCACGGCTTTCGAAAGATTATAACCCTGCAGGGGTGTCCCAACTTAGCCCATCACAAGCTCTCACGATTAGCTGAAGTGATAAATATAATATCATCACCCCTTATCTTAGGGAAATCCGATCAGGCTCGGCATCCCGGTGCACAAGACATTTCGACAATGGTAAAACAAGTCCAGTAAGACCTCCCGGTGTGTCGACACCCTGATAGTAGCCGCGCTTATCTCGTCTCAGGCCACGACCGGATGGGCGATTATACGAGTAAAACCAAACCTCGAGTTTCCCCGTGGTGGCCCCGCATACTCCCCGTTTGGGACCAACACCATCAGCACTGGCCCCCCCTATTATGTAGAATTAAGAACCCGGGGACGCGACCCCCTATGCAAATTTAATTATTTAATTAAGTTGTTATTATGAGCAAATTAAACCAATGTTGGGCCTTGCTGGAGGAGTTTTATTCAAAGTCGAACTGTCAAGGGGTCCCCATCCACCCATCGTGTAAGGAACGCAAAATCAAGGAACATAATGCCGGTTTATCGGCGCCTAAGGTGGCATGAGTGGAACAAAACACCGAGCAAAAGGCCAAGCCTTCCACCCATGCCCAGTATATAGGTGTGTTAATAATAATTATAGATATTGTGATATTCCAACAACAAGTTCCCTCCTGGAACGAACTTCATCTTCACCTGCAACTAACAACGCTATAAGAGGGGCTGAGCAAGCGGGTAACATAGCCAAACAGTGGTTTTGCTAGGAAGGTGTCAAAGGTTAGAGGTTTCATGGCAACAAGGAGAGGCTGACATAAAAGATGGGTAGCGCGACATGTAACGATAGCATCGAGACAACTAAGCATGGCAATGGTAGTAAAGGTATCCAAGGGTATGATCATCTTGTCTGGGATTCCGCAAGGGAGAAGAACAAGTCCATGAAGTAGACGGAGCAACATAGTCGAGCGAATCCTCACAACTCCGGAACAAAACCGAAGCTAACAAGAGAAGCAACCGGAAAGAAGCAAACAACACGGTAAACACACAATCATAAGCAAGGCATACGATGCACATCCAAGTATGATGCATGTCCGGTTTAATTACATGGCATGGCAAAGTGTAATGCCCAGGATGGAGTTATACCTCCTACGTGTCGAGGCACGACTTAAAGGCATAAGTCCATCCTAGAATGATCCCAAGTTTGGTAATCTTTGCACAACTCATGTAAAAGAGGGATAGTAAACTGAAAATAGTTGGCTTACAATCGCCACGTCACAGAATAACAGTACAAGTCTCAAACATCATACATTAAGATCACTACAACCCTCTAAGGGCAAAAGCCAAATGTCAAAGTACCAAACTCAGATAAATAAAACAACCACAGGCGGATCGAATCCTAGTAAGAGACTCCACTACTGATCGTCCGGGTACCGCACATAGTACCGACTACGCTCCTCGTCGTACTCCCAATCCAGCTCGGTGCCATCACCTGGATAGCTCACAGCTGGACCTGCATCTGGTGTGTGAAGTAACTGTGAGCCACAGAGGACTCAGCAATCCCGTTCCCGGGTAACAGAACTATCAAAGCCTTTAGGTGAGGGAAAAGGCTGAAGAAAGAACAAGTCTGCAGCAGCAACTAGCATCTAGCTTACGCAAGTGAGAGCGAGAAGAGAAGGCAACGCGAGAAGTGATCACGAAGTGATCCTAGCTACAGCTCACAAACATAACCCCTCCGTGTTCAACTTCCGAATCCCGATTCGGAAATTGACAGTCACGGAACACACGCTGGTAGTGTATTAGCATCATTGTGTCAAGTTATCTACAACCGGAATTAACAAGCTCCCATCTGCCACATAACCGCGGGCACGGCTTTCGAAAGTTCAAACCCTGCAGGGGTGTTCCAACTTGACCCATTACAAGCCCACGATCCGCGGAGTCGCAACTCCAAAGTGGGAAGACCCGAGTATCCTCGGAATCCCGTGCTCAAGATATACCGAACTAAGGTAAGGCTAATCCAGCAAATCCTCCCGGCGTGTCGACACCCTGATCGTAGCCGCGCGTATCTAGGTCTCAGGACACGACCGGATGGGCGATTCTACGGGTGGATACCAGATACCTCGGGTTGCCCCAAGGCGGCCCCGCAGAACCCCCGTTTCGGACCAACACTCATGTGGAGCACTGGCCCGGGGTTGTTGATTAAGAAAGAGGGTTAATTACTCCCTATGCAAGTTTAGTTTGTTATTAGGCAAATAGTACCAATGTTGGGATTTGCTGGAAAAGACTTAGCACTTAGCGGTTTATCGAGGGGGTCCCATACACCCCAACCGTGTTAGGAACGCATAATCAAGGAACATAATACCAGCTTATACGGATCCTAACGGCATGAGTGGAACAAATCACCAAGCAAAAGGCTTAGCCTTCCACCCTTGCCAATATATAGATGATTTCATTTTAAGCATTTATATAGTGTGATATAACCCAACCAAACTTCAACATGGAGCAAGCATCTTCACTTCACCTGCAACTAGCAACGCTATAAGAAGGGCTGAGCGAAGCGTACTTAGCCAAGCAACGGTTTGCATAGGTAGGTTGGTTAAACATGGCAATTGGCTACAATAGGAGGCTGACAAGAAGATCATGGGCATCGAGGCAAAACTATAGATCGAGACTACTAGCAATAGGCAAAGATAGTAATGTTATCGGGGTTCGGTCATCTTGCCTGAAGAGAAGTCGTTCGGATCGTAAGAAGGGTCCTCGTGCTCAACCTCGTTGGAAACCTCGTGCTCAACTTCGTACTCGGTCTCAGCTTCCGGCTCTAAACAAAACAATCACACCAAGCACCAATCAACAAGATGCAATGCGCACTCGAAAAACATGAATGCATGATGGATGCACTAAGGATGCACACGGAGCACGTAAAATATCACTCAAGCAAAACACCTCAAAACATGATAACAATCTGATATTATTAATCTACACAGAAAAACAATCAAGTTTGATATAAGATTCGCTGAAATCGGAGTTACGGGCTAAAAGTTATGCCCGAAACAAGATTTGAGCGAAAGCTGAAAATTACAGCAACATAGCATCTTTGGAGCTCAAAATAATTAAGCTACAGCACCCAAAAAGCATGGCAAAGGACATGAACACAAACTAGACATATAGTACAGCAACTAGGTCCAAAGTGCACCCCCAACGGAGCCACGGATCAATAGCAATGATCTTGGACATATTGAACTTTGCAATAAAATTCTGGCAGCAGAATTTTATTGAAACTTTAGAGCAAAAGATAAACATGCTACAGCCACTCAAATGGACATGTGAGGACATGGATGGAAAGACAACAATATATACTACAAGGAACAATCAAAATCCACCCCAAAACTATCATGCTTTGTCCTACAACATCACACGAACATGGCATCGGAACGTTACAGATTTCAGACTTAGTGAAATTTCACTAAGTCCTAAAACAGCAATATCATCATAGCATGTAAAAGAGCATGTTTAAGACACCTCGAAACTAAACATGGCAAAGGGTAAGCACCTCATCAAAATACATATGACGGTGATCCCGAAACACACAAGCATGCATCATTGTGGTGAACACACCGATTACAACGAGCTCAACAAAATGGCATTTCATAACAAGTGAAAACACAACATGTGAACATGGCACTTTGCAACGATGATAACAAGGCAACAATAAATCTACCATGCAACCTATCACACACAACACGTAGTTCGTGGCAAGACGAACACGTGGACATGTCATTTGCATCGTTTGGACAAACGAGCTAAAAGTTATCACATGGCAAAGGTGGCATGAAAATAACACATAACAGCAGTTTATATCATGATGCACTCTTGCAACAGCAAAACAAGTGTCAAGATGACATCTAACATGCATGACAACAACAGGTAAAACGTAGAGGACATCTCCACGAACATCTGGACATGCTACACGCGCAAAACGGAGCAACAGGCACAAAGTTAGAGCAGGTTAAAGTTAGCATATCAGAACAAGTGCAACAGGGACTTAGAGGAAAAATAGAGTCAACCTTTCCAGATCGGAAAAAAAAGGTCAATGGGCCGGATGAGCTGGATCTGGCCCGGCTGCGGAGGGGTTGGGCCGGCGGCTCGGGCGGCTTGCGGTGGAGGCGGCCCACTCGGGCGGAGGGGAAGTCGGGCCCTGGCGCGGCGCGGAGTCTCGGCCCACCTGGCGAGCGCGGCCCGCGGAGGTGGCTGGGGCGGCCCAGCCGGTGGCGCGCGGTGGAGCGGGAGGCGGCCCGCGGTGGCGCGCTGGGCCCCTGCGGGGGGTGCGGCCCGGGCGGCGGAGGTGGCCCGGCTCGGCTCGGGATCGAAGGAGCTGGTGCTCTGCGGCTACCGGCGGCTTGATCGAAGGGAAAGGATGGTTTTCCAAGTGGAGAGGAGGGGAAAGGTGGATCTGAGAAAAAAATAGGGAATGCCAAAAATAGACCTAGAGGGGTCTATATATAGCAGTTTTTAGGGTTAGGGGAAGATTTAGGGGCACTAGGAGCCCTCCGATCGCGATCCGACGGATCCGATCGCGGGGGTTGATTTAAAAGGCCTAGATGGAGATAAAAGAAAGCAGTAGGGGTGTTTCCGGGACACGAAGCGAAGGCACTTCGGGCCCACACGAGCAACGGAGGGAAAAGTCAACGGAGTCCAAACGAGATGAGATTTGAGAGGCGGGTTGCACACAACAAAACAACAACACACAACACAACCTCGCGGCACACCGGTAACGTAAAACGCCCGAACAACAAAGTAGGCCTACGGGACGTCACGGACACGTGAGGGAGCTCCGGAACGCGAAACGGACAACGGGAAGAAACACGACGAACCGGATGCAACCCACAACACAAAAGCAATGCAATGCACATGTCTACATGATATGAATGAATGCCACACACTCACACAACAAAACGACGAAAGCCCGAAAGACAAAGAACCCGAAATGGAAATAGATGAAGCCGGAGATTTATTATATACCCAAAAGGGAAAGTATTACATCCGGGGCATTACAAACTCTCCTCTACTACAAAAAGATCTCGTCCCGAGATCTAGGACTGGAAAAAGGAAGGGTACTCGGAACGAAGATGATCTTCTCGTTCCCAGGTAGCTTCTCGGTCTGTGTGATGTGACCACTTGACTTTCAGAAACTTGATGGACTTGTTGCGAGTCCTGCGTTCGGTTTCTTCGAGAATTGCAACTGGATGCTCTTGGTAGGAAAGGTCTTGTTGAAGACCAATCTCCTCAAACGGAATCATGCGCTCAGGTGCCTTGAAGCATTTGCGAAGTTGAGACACATGGAAGACATCATGAACATTTGCAAAGTTGGAAGGAAGCTCGAGCTGATAGGCTAGATCGCCTCTTTTGCCAAGAATTTTGAAAGGCCCGACGTATCTAGGAGCAAGCTTTCCTTTGATACCGAACCTTTGGGTTCCTTTCATCGGAGACACTCGGAGATAGACATGATCACCGATGTCGAAAGCCAAATCACGATGCTTTCCGTCATAGTAACTCTTCTGACGCGACTGAGCGGCCTTGAGATTCTCACGAATGACTTTGCACATTTCTTCGGCTTCAGAGATCAAGTCATTGCCAAGAAGTTGGCGTTCACCTGTTTCAGACCAGTTGAGAGGGGTACGGCACTTTCTGCCATAGAGAATTTCAAACGGAGCTTTGCCTGCACTTGCTTGGAAGCTGTTGTTGTAAGAGAACTCTGCAAATGGAAGACAGTCTTCCCATTTCATGCCGAAGGAGATGACACAGGCTCTTAGCATATCTTCAAGGATCTGATTCACACGCTCGACTTGACCACTAGTCTGAGGGTGAAAGGCAGTGCTGAACCTGATCTTCGTGCCCATGGCGGACTGAAAGGAGTCCCAGAACCTTGATGTGAACAAGCTGCCACGGTCTGAGGATATCACTTGAGGAATGCCATGTAGGGACACAATTCTAGAAGTGTACAGCTCTGCAAGTTGAGCTGCATTGATTGATTCTTTGACTGGAAGAAAGTGAGCAACTTTGGTAAGCTTGTCAATCACCACAAAGATAGCATCATTGCCTCGCTTGGATTTAGGAAAGCCAGTGACGAAGTCCATTTCAATGTGGTCGAACTTCCACTCAGGAATAGGAAGAGGTTGGAGAAGACCGGCTGGACGTTGATGTTCTGCTTTCACTCTTCTGCATACATCACATTCATTCACGAATTGGGCAATTTCCCTTTTCATGCGTGTCCACCAGTAAGATTGCTTGAGGTCTTGGTACATCTTGGAACTGCCAGGATGAATGGAAAGGAGAGAATCATGAGCTTCTTCCATTATGAGCTTCCTGAGATCACCTTTGGGAACAACGAGTCTGTCCTCGAAGAACAAGGTATCTCTCTCATCAACACGGAAGCACTTATATTTTGGAGTGCCCTTTGCAATGCCATGTTTCACCTTCTTCACCATGGTATCACTGAGCTGAGCCTCACGGACTTGATCTTCCAAGGTAGGAGCAATCTGGAGATTAGCAAGAAAACCCTGCGGAACAACCTGAAGGTTGAGCTTCCTGAAAGCTTCACAAAGCTCAGGCTGGTGTGGCTTGATGAGAAGGCTGTTGCAATATGCCTTTCTGCTCAAAGCATCTGCAATCACATTCGCCTTGCCTGGAGTGTACTCAATGCTGGGGTTGTACTCTTGGATCATCTCGACCCAACGAGTCTGGCGGAGGTTCAGATGCGGCTGTGTGAAGATGTACTTCAAGCTCTTGTGATCAGTGAAGATGTCGACCTTTCTGCCCAACAACAGATGTCTCCACGTAATCAGAGCATGTACCACAGCTGCTAGCTCGAGATCATGTGTGGGATAGTTCTTCTCAGCTGGCTTGAGCTGACGTGAAGTGTATGCCACAATTCTCTTCTCTTGCATAAGCACACCACCAAGGCCTTGAAGAGAAGCGTCACAGAACACTTCATAGGGCTTGGATTCATCCGGAGGAATCAGAACTGGAGCTGAGACAAGCTTCTCTTTGAGGGTTTTGAAAGCCACTTCACACTCGGGAGACCAAAAGTATTTGACATTCTTCTGGAGGAGGTTGGAAAGAGGCTTGGCAATCTTGGAGAAGTTCTCCACAAACCTTCTGCAATAGCTGGCAAGACCCAGAAAACTGCGAAGCTGCTTGACGTTCTGAGGAGCTTCCCAGTTGACAATTGCTTCAACTTTCTCGGGATTAACCGCAATACCGTCAGCTGAGATAATGTGGCCCAGGTAGAGAACCTTATCGAGCCAAAACTCGCACTTTGAGAACTTGGCATAGAATTTGTGCTCTCTGAGTCGATCAAGAACCAGACGCAAGTGCTTTTCGTGATCTTCTTCATTCTTGGAAAACACCAAAATATCATCCAGATACACTAGCACAAACTCGCCTGTATAGGGGTTGAAGATGTAATGCATCATCCTTGAGAAGGTAGGAGGAGCATTGGCGAGCCCGAAGGACATGACGGTATACTCATATGAACCGTAGCTCGTTCTGAAAGCCGTCTTGGGAATGTCTTCCTCGCGAATGCGAATTTGATGGTAGCCCATTCGGAGGTCAAGCTTAGAGAATACTTTAGCTCCTTTGAGCTGCTCAAAGAGTTCATTGATGTTGGGAAGCGGATACTTGTTCTTAATCGTCTTCTTGTTCAGTGGCCGGTAGTCAACACAGAGACGCTCCGTGCCATCTTTCTTCTTGACAAATAAGACACCACAGCCCCACGGAGATGTACTCGGTCTGATGAGACCCATACGCTCCTGTTCATCCAACTGTTTCTTCAATTCCTTCAATTCATCTGAAGAGAGCTTGTATGGACGCCGACAAACAGGTTCGGTGCCCGGCTCGAGTTCAATGACAAACTCCACCTGACGGTGTGGAGGCATGCCTGGAAGTTCTTCTGGAAAGACGTCTTGATATTCATTCACCACTGGAATTTGCTCTATGGCATTAATTTCACCCTTATCATTAAGAGAGAAAAGCCGAATAGTATTATCCCTGGAGGCGAAGATAATCACATCTTCATCAGAATGAGTCAATTTGACTTCCTTTTGAGCGCAATCAATATGAGCATCGTGCTGAGAAAGCCAATCCATTCCGAGAATGAGGTCGATGTCAGAATGCCCAAGAATCACCGGTTTAGCCAGAAAACGATAATCTCCCATGCGAATAGAAACATCCGGAGCATAAACACTAGAAGTCATAATCTTGCCCGGAGAAACAACTTGCAACCACGACCACTAGAGTTCTTGTTGTTGGAGTTGTTGAAGTTGCTGGAGTTGTTGTATGGAGCTCGAATCATTGGAGGAGGAGGAAGCCAGAATTTCTGTTGTTTCGCAGCCAACTGAGACGATGAGGTAGAGTGAACAGCATCTCGAATTCTCTTCTTAGAAGCCTCCATCTTAAGCTGAGCTGCTTCTTGTTTCAAAGCCATATTATAGAACTTATCGAATTCGTCTGGCTCGAACAAAGTGAGAGCAAGCTGAAGTTCATCTTTGAGACCTCCACGGAACTGATAGATTTTGCTCTTTGCATCAGGTATGTCTTGCTTTGCATAGCGAGCGAGGTTTTGGAACTTGACATTATACTGGTAGACTGACATGGAGCCCTGCTTGAGGTTGCGGAATTGCTCACGCATACCCTCAATAACACTTGTAGGAATGTGATGCGAGCGGAAATCCCTGCAGAAGTTCTCCCACGAGATCACTTGACCCGGCCTTGAGTCTTTATACTGCTGCCACCAGTCAGCTGCTTGATCTTTCAGTTGGAAGGCTGCAAACTTCACATAGTCATCTTCTTTCACGTTACTGCACTCAAAATGCTTCTTGATATCGGTCAGCCAATCCTCAGCATCAAGAGGGTCGACACAGTAACTGAAAGCTTTAGGATTGTTGGCCAAGAACTGGTTGAGGGTAGCATGGTGCTGCTGGAAGAAGTTGCCTTGGTTCATTGGAATGCCCTGATTAGCTTGATTAGCTTGCATAGCCTGCATTTGCTGCATCATCTGCATCATCAACTGAGTGTTCTGAGCAGTAGTCTGCATAATTGCTCTCCAAGCCTCAGGCGGAGGAGGAGGTGAAGGAGGACGTTCTGGAACCTCTTCACCCTCTGGGTTGGCGTTCGGAACCCTTTTCGGAGCCATCCTGTAAGAGATGACCACGAATCAGCAATTGATTGACAAAAGGAATAAGCTGAATCAATGGAATGAATTGCAACAAGTCTTCACAATAATCATTCGAACAATAAGAACGAATGAAATCATCCGAACAAGAGGAACGAATGAATTTCTCAGTTAAATGATAACATCAGTCTTCACGAGAAGCCACATAGGGATCAAAAGGATAAAATAATAAAACAACAAGGTACGGAAAGGAACAAACACAAGAGAGGAGTTTCGTTCTAACATCTTTGTGCTGAAAGCATATGAACGCGTTACGAAAAGGTTTTGCAATCCCCGGATCAGCATAGCCAAGGACCCTTTAAGATGCAACTCCCGATAGTAACCTCGGTCATATAACTCCTTCACTCAATGTCGAACCCCGAACTCACTAACCTGCATTCGTTGGAAGAATGCCTACGATCTACTGGATAAAACCCACCTATAGCTTTCCGAAAGATTCCAGTTATGCAATCAGGTGTTGGGGATACACGGGAAGCACCGCGCAATCAACTCTAACCTACATCCAGGTGTATCCATCCTTCAACACATAACCAGTCTTTCTCGGAAACTGTGTACCTCGGACCTTCGAAAAGCATCCACTATAACAAGCTATGGCAATACTCCCGAACTACCTCCCCAGTACTGGGTGATGTCGGGGTTATCTTGCCACTGGCCGTATAGGGGAGATTTTCGATGTCGGCCGTCTTAAGTATTTAGTACTGTCGCGATATGCTTGTTACAATGATACCCCGAAGCTCAACTCCTCGGTAACAGGAGGCATCGGGAACAATATCCTTGTCACAAGAACATCGAAACAATCCCAGAATACTCGCGGGATTCCTAAAAAAAAAAATTTGTGCAAATTTTGAAGATAGGAGAGGCAAGAGTAGACGTCAGGAGTCCTCACCAGAGAGAAAAGGGATGAGAAGCAAAGAAATCCTACTCTCCGATATAATATAGGACTCAAAAAGTTTTCAGTGTGTGCCTAGACTCAACCGTCAACGGTTCGATCAAACAGTGGGGGCTCCTAGGTCGGAGAAGGCTCTGATACCAACTTGTAATGCCCAGGATGGAGTTATACCTCCTACGTGTCGAGGCACGACTTAAAGGCATAAGTCCATCCTAGAATGATCCCAAGTTTGGTAATCTTTGCACAACTCATGTAAAAGAGGGATAGTAAACTGAAAATAGTTGGCTTACAATCGCCACGTCACAGAATAACAGTACAAGTCTCAAACATCATACATTAAGATCACTACAACCCTCTAAGGGCAAAAGCCAAATGTCAAAGTACCAAACTCAGATAAATAAAACAACCACAGGCGGATCGAATCCTAGTAAGAGACTCCACTACTGATCGTCCGGGTACCGCACATAGTACCGACTACGCTCCTCGTCGTACTCCCAATCCAGCTCGGTGCCATCACCTGGATAGCTCACAGCTGGACCTGCATCTGGTGTGTGAAGTAACTGTGAGCCACAGAGGACTCAGCAATCCCGTTCCCGAGTAACAGAACTATCAAAGCCTTTAGGTGAGGGAAAAGGCTGAAGAAAGAACAAGTCTGCAGCAGCAACTAGCATCTAGCTTACGCAAGTGAGAGCGAGAAGAGAAGGCAACGCGAGAAGTGATCACGAAGTGATCCTAGCTACAGCTCACAAACATAACCCCTCCGTGTTCAACTTCCGAATCCCGATTCGGAAATTGACAGTCACGGAACACACGCTGGTAGTGTATTAGCATCATTGTGTCAAGTTATCTACAACCGGAATTAACAAGCTCCCATCTGCCACATAACCGCGGGCACGGCTTTCGAAAGTTCAAACCCTGCAGGGGTGTTCCAACTTGACCCATTACAAGCCCACGATCCGCGGAGTCGCAACTCCAAAGTGGGAAGACCCGAGTATCCTCGGAATCCCGTGCTCAAGATATACCGAACTAAGGTAAGGCTAATCCAGCAAATCCTCCCGGCGTGTCGACACCCTGATCGTAGCCGCGCGTATCTAGGTCTCAGGACACGACCGGATGGGCGATTCTACGGGTGGATACCAGATACCTCGGGTTGCCCCAAGGCGGCCCCGCAGAACCCCCGTTTCGGACCAACACTCATGTGGAGCACTGGCCCGGGGTTGTTGATTAAGAAAGAGGGTTATTTACTCCCTATGCATGTTTAGTTTGTTATTAGGCAAAAAGTACCAATGTTGGGATTTGCTGGAAAAGACTTAGCACTTAGCGGTTTATCGAGGGGGTCCCATACACCCCAACCGTGTTAGGAACGCATAATCAAGGAACATAAAACCGGCTTATACGGATCCTAACGGCATGAGTGGAACAAATCACCAAGCAAAAGGCTTAGCCTTCCACCCTTGCCAATATATAGATGATTTCAATTAAAGCATTTATATAGTGTGATATAACCCAACCAAACTTCAACATGTAGCAAGCATCTTCACTTCACCTGCAACTAGCAACGCTATAAGAAGGGCTGAGCGAAGCGTACTTAGCCAAGCAACGGTTTGCATAGGTAGGGTGGTTAAACATGGCAATTGGTTATAAGTAGGAGGCTGACAAGAAGAACATGGGCATCGAGGCAAAACTATAGATCGAGACTACTAGCAATAGGCAAAGATAGTAATGTTATCGGGGTTCGGTCATCTTGCCTGAAGAGAAGACGTTCGGATCGAAAGAAGGGTCCTCGTGCTCAAACTCGTTGGAAACCTCATGCTCAACCTCGTTGGAAAACTCGTGCTCAACTTCCGGCTCTAAACACAACAAACACACCAAACACCAATCAACAAAATGCAATGCGCACTCGAAAACATGAATGCATGATGGATGCACTAAAGATGCACATGGGGCACGGAAAACATCACTCAAGCAAAACACCTAAAAACAAGATAACAACCTGATATTATTAATCTACACAGAAAATCACCCAAGTTTGATATAAGATTCGCTGAAATCGGAGTTACGGGCTAAAAGTTATGCCCGAAACAAGATTTGAGCGAAAACTGCAAATTACAGCAACATAGCATCTTTGGAGCTCAAAATAATTAATCTACAGCACCCAAAAAGCATGACAAAGGACTTGAACATAAACTAGATATAAAGTACAGCAACTAGGTCCAAAGTGCACCCCCATCGGAGTCACGGATCAAAAGCAATGATCTTGGACATATTGAACTTTGAAATAAAATTCTGGCAGCAGAATTTTATTGAAACTTTAGAGCAAAAGATAAACATGCTACAGCCACTCAAATGGACATGCGAGGACATGAATGGAAAGACAACAATATATACTACAAGGAACAATCAAAATCCACCCCAAAACTATCATGCTTTGTCCTACAACATCACACGAACATGGCATCGGAACGTTACAGATTTCAGACTTAGTGAAATTTCACTAAGTCCTAAAACAGCAACATTATCTTAGCACACAAAAGAGCATGTTTGAGTCACCTCGAAACTAAACATGGCAAAGGGTAAGCACCTCATCAAAATACATATGAAGGTGATCCCGAAACACACAAGCATGCATAATTGTGGTGAACACACCGATTACAACGAGCTCAACAAGATGGCATTTCATAACAAGTGAAAACACAACATGTGAACATGGCACTTTGCAACAATGATAACAAGGCAATAATAAATCTACCATGCAACCTATCACACCCAACACGTAGTTCGTGGCAAGACGAACACGTGGACATGTCATTTGCATCGTTTGGACAAACGAGCTAAAAGATATCACATGTCAAAGGTGGCATGAAAATAACACATAACAGCAGTTTATAACATGATGCACTCTTGCAACAGCAAAACAAGCACTTAGATGATCTCTAACATGCATGACAACAACAGGTAAAACGTAGAGGACATCTCCACGAACATCTGGACATGCTACACGCGCAAAACGGAGCAGCAGGTAAAAAGTTAGGGCAGTTCAAAGTTAGCACTTCAGATCAGGAAAACAGGGACTTAGAAGGAAAGAAAAAAAAACAACCTAGATCAGATCTGGAGATCTGATGAACAGTAATTGGGCCGGCGGCTGCGGATCCGCGAGGAACAGTGCGGCGGCGGCCCGATCCGGCGCTGGTACGGGCCGGGAGGAGGCGGCCCGGTGGTGCGGCGACTGGGCCTCAGGGAGGCGAGGCGGCGATGAACGGGCCCAGCGGCCTGCGGCTTGCGGGGCGCGCGCGCGGTGGAGGAACGGGCCCACGGGAGGAGCGGCCCGGCCGGCTGCGGCTGGCGGAGAAGGCCGGCTCGGCGAGCGGCGCGCCCGCGGCTGGGCGGCGATGCGAGCGCCTGGGCCGGGGAAGGCCCGGCTCGGCGAAGTGGGGACCCTCCGCTTGGGCTGGGGGCGGCGTATGGCCCAGCACGTCGGGGCGGTACTGTCGACGCTGTGCGGGAGGCCGGTCGACGGGCTGGCTCGGCGCGGTCGAGGCCTGGGGCGTTGACCTCGCGCGGTCCTTCGAGGGATCCCGGTCGATCGGCGGCTGGTTCCTCGGGAACCTGCCCAGATCTGCGGGAGGAACTTTTGGGGATCTGAGGAAGAAAGAAAAAAAAAGAAGGAGATCTAGAGGAGGAAGAAGAAGGGGATAGGAATGCCCAATTATGGACTAGGGGTCTATAAGTAGCAGTTTTTAGGGTTAGGGGAAGTTTTAGGGGCGGTAGGAGCCCTCCGATCGCGATCCGACGGATCCGATCGCGGGGGTTGATTTAAAAGGCCCAGACGGAGATAAAAGAAAGTAGCAGGGGTATTTCCGGGACACGAAGCGAAGGCACTTCGGGCCCACACGAGCAACGGAGGGAAAAGTCAACGGAGTCCAAACGAGACGAGATTTGAGAGGCGGGTTGCACACAACAAAACAACAACACACAACACAACCTCGCGGCACACCGGTAACGAAAAACGCCCGAACAACAAAGTAGGCCTACGGGACGTCACGGACACGTGAGGGAGCTCCGGAACGCGAAACGGACAACGGGAATAAACACACGGAACCGGATGCAACCCACAACACAAAAGCAATGCAATGCACATGTCTACATGATATGAATGAATGCCACACACTCACACAACAAAACGACGAAAGCCCGAAAGACAAAGAACCCGAAATGGAAATAGATGAAGCCGGAGATTTATTATATACCCAAAAGGGAAAGTATTACATCCGGGGCATTACACAAAGTGCACAAACAAGTACTACAAGTTAAGTGGAGCTCAATATGCAACGAGTTGCATATTGACGAAACACCACATTTTATTTATTTAGTTGACTCTCGTTTATTTACAAGACAAGATTAAATGTTTTTAACATAGCAAGAGGTGAAACAAAAGTAAACTACCTATCTAGGCAATTTAAATGAGACCGGAAATAACAACAACAATTCCGGAAAAATCCCCATAAGCATGTTTAGCAATTTTAAGCAAACAACAATTCACACATTTTAAATATTGTTAACATGATGCGGATGAAATGATCAAGTTTATGCAATTTTATTAAAAGTTTACATGAAGATGATAAGGAGTATTTGTCACCGTGGTGGAAGAAAGGGATGCCACGGCAACGATCCGAAAATGATGCAACGCAACATCTCGGTTCCGGTACTCGTTGGGAGACCGATGCAAAAGATGACGGAGAGCGTGCAGAACAAGATGAAAGGTGGGGTGATCCCGGCTTCCGGGTTCCCACGGGTCGGCGTCGAGGCAACCGAGGAGCATGACAAAAGACGAAACGGGCACGGTGCACACAAGGGAAAACATTTCATACAACACATGCACACGTTCTCGGGTCATCGTCTCGGGGTTATACCTTCGGAACAAGCGTTTCGGGGCAGTTCGAGATCGTAGAGGAAGTAGTGGAAGTAGTGGTACACGGGTCGTAGAGGAAGTAGTCGAACACGTTATGTAGCCGTTCTCGCGATTCGTAGAGGAAGTAGGTGTTCCGTAGAGGTACTCGTTATGTAGCCGTTCACGTTCCGTAGAGGTACACGCGGTCTTCGGCGACGGTAGTTGTTCACGTTTCGTAGTCGTTCATATTCAACGTGTCGTGGAACTTGTTGTGTCTTCGAGTAGCCGAACTTGACGGGTTGTCGATGTCGCGGTACTCGTTCATGTAGTAGTCAGACTTGATGGAACCGAGGGTTCCGCGCGTGCGTCATGGTACTTGTCGAAACGACATCGGATGAAGTGGTACTTGAAGAGGACTTGGCGGATCCGGCCGTCGCGGTACTTGAGGTCTTGGTCTTCGGCGTCGAGGTACTTGGCACATCCGGTAGTCGAACTTGAAGGTCGCGGCGACTCGAAGGGGTACTTGGCGTTGTGGTACTTGCAGTCCTTGGCGATTCCAGATGTACTAGACGGTCTTGGGGTCCCACGAGGGTCGACGGTAGTCGTTCACGAGTCGACGAGGTACTTGGCACCATCTTGGTCTTGCAGCTGCGGTCTTCACAACAAAGGGAAAAAAAGGCAGCAAGGTGACGAGGCCATGGCAGCGGCAGTCGAGACGGGCGGCAAGGGTGCACAAGGAGCTGCGGTGCTGCGGCCTCGTGGCCTGAAGGGGGTCGGGGCCCGGCCGGGCGCTGATGGGCCTCTAACCCCTCGTTGGTTACCCCAAGTGGAAGGTGTGAGATGCAGTGTTGTGGAAGTTTTTCCCTTAGCAAAGATGCCAATGATCGAATCCCCAGAGACTCCTAGGCTCAACAAGTAGGTGTCAACTGCTAACGGCGCCAGATATTAGCAATCAACGTGGACTTGCACACAGATACAAATAACTTTGCTCCCAACGAGTACAGAGAGGTTGTCAATCCCTCCGGCCTTGTAGTTCACAAAGGATTAAACGCAAATGATAGTAGTGATAGATAATGTTTGCAATAGTAAATAAAAGCGAAAAGTAAATAGCGGATGTGATCAATGATGGTAATATGGACCGGAGTCTCATGATGTTCACTAGCGATGTCTCTCTCCCAAAAGACGATAAAACAGCTATGTGAGGTAAACGAATTACAGCTGGGCAATTGACAGGACCACGAACGCAAACCAATGCTGACTACATTGCAAGAAAGGTTGAGGTTCAAAGCATGGGCGGTACGCCAAAGTAAGTAGACCGAAATCCATCAATATCTACTACTAATCATCCACCTTGAGATATCTATCCAGAACATCTCGCTGGTATTAAGTTGCGAGCCCCACCCATAGTGTAAACTCAATGCAACAGACAACTGCATTAAAAGAACTTTGCGTAAAGTAAACAATCCTTGCACCCGCGGGCACAAGCACCGTTGTTTTCCCCCTTGTGGCAACAACACATCCCCTAGACTCATGTTTCTGTCACTCAAGCTAGTCATCGAGGGGCATGAACCCACAATCAAGCATAACGTTCCCTCTTGGAGTCACTACGTATTACTTGGCCAAAGCAATAAATAACAACGGAGAACATGAAAGAATTACTTACGAACATAAATATAAAAGAGGTAGATCAAATATATTACTCAATCACAATCTGAACATAATCTCATAATCCATCGGATCCCAGCAAACTCATCATAGCAACATCATAAGGATTACATATGTGCCTCGATCATGTAGGGCAGCTCACGAGGACTAATTAGTGAAGCACAAGAACGGGAGGAGAACATCACATAGCTACTGGTCATGGACTCATGGTCCAAGGGAGACTACTCACAACTCATCCGGGAGGCGTCCATGGTGGTGGAGAGGCTCCCGATGGTGATCCCCCCCTCCGGCGGGGTGCCGGGAAGAGTTCTCCTGGTGCTCCCGATCTTGGAAGCGGCAGCGGCGGCGGAACAGAGATGAGATCGCGAAAAAGAGTTCCCGTCCCGAGGGTTTCGAAGGACGCTCTAAATATATGCCGAAGGGGGGCACCAGACGGGGCTCGGGGGGCCCAGGCGCCCCCCCGGCGCGGCCCAGGGGGGGGGGGCGCCAGGGCGCCTGGGGCCCTGGTGGCCCCCCCCGGTTGTACTTCGGGCGCAAGGTAGGTTCTGGAACGCTGATTTTTTATATAATTTTTCTGGATTTTTCCTGACAGTTCTCGTAATGTGAAAACCTGAAATACAAAAACAACCGAAAACAAAAACTAGCACTGGGGTGCACTGGATTAGTAGGTTAGTCCAAATATGATCAAAAGTGTATGGAAGTGTATGAATATCATAGCAATATCACCCAAAAGTGGCATGGAGCAAGCAGAAATTATAGATACGTTTTGGACGTATCAACATCCCCAAGCTTAATTCCTGCTCGTCCTCGAGTAGGTAAATGATAACAAGAATAATTTCTGTGGTGACATGCTATTAACCATATAGGACTTTTTCATAGTCATATGACAAAAGCTTACTGAGACAATGATTCTATAGTAATTAAGTTGCCTCATGAGAAAATCACAAATGACTGAAAGTTTTACAACATGACATTGAAGCATCAAAAAGATTTGCAATGAACATAATGTGCAAATATGATAAAGTGATATCTAGCTTGCCCCCTTTAGTGAAGCAAAACATAAATGCAGGGGCACCTTCAAGGTTTAAGTGATGACTAGATACAATGATTTCAAAATAAACGATATCACAATCATGCAAAAGACAATGCTACTTTGGAACAATGCACATTACACTTAGAGTGACAATCATGCTCTCAGTAGTTGGTGCTTGAAGAAAGAAGGTGGAGACTCAACATAAAAGTAAAAGAATGGTTATGTGCTAGAGCTTTTTATTTTGAAAACATAGAAGCAATTTTGTCAACGGTAGTAGTACTTCATATGTGTCATGCATAAGACATCCTATAAGTTGCAAGCCTCATGCATCGAATACCAATAGTGCTCGCACCTTGTCCTAATTAGCTCGGATTTCCATGGGTTATCATTGCATTACATATGTTTCAACCAAGTGTCACAAAGGGGTACCTCTATGCCACCTGTACAAAGGTCCAAGGAGATAAATCGCATTTGATTTCTCGTTTTTGATAGATCTCAACTTGAGGACATCCATACCGGGACAACATAGAAAATAGATGATGGACTCCTCTTTAATGCATAAGCATATTCTCATAAGATATTGAGGATTAATGTCCAAGCTAAAACTTCCACCATGATGCATGGCTTTGGTTGGCGGCCCAATGTTCTTCTCTAACAATATGCATACTCAATCAACCCATGGCAAATCACCCTTACTTCAGACAAGACGAACATGCATAGCAACTCACATGATATTCAACAAAAGTGTGACAGTTGATGGCGTCAGCAGAAACATGGTTACCGCTCAGCAAGCAACTTATAAGAAATAAGATACATAAGCAACATATTCTTTACCACAATAGTTTTTAAGCTACTTTCCCATGAGCTATGTATTGCAAGGTTAGTCTGCTTAGTACAGGTGGAGGTTAGCAAAAGACTGGGAGCGACCAACTAAGAGAGCAATGACGGTCATAATCATGCAGAGCGACAAAGCAACATTGAATCAGGCATGGTAGTTATATCGCTACTCAGAAATAAAAGATCATCAAGGCTTGACGAACTTTCTTTATAGTCTTAAATATGCGTGAGCATACACCAAGTCAATCAAAATAAATTCTCAAAGGAAGATATTACTAAACCATACCACATCATCGACAAACAAATCAAGTTGGTACTCCAATAACACATTGGGAATCCCCAAGCTGTTTGAGACTAACCATAAGAAAACCTAAACTACTAAGCGCCATTATGCACATAGCATCTTTATCATAGACATATTAACCAATGCAACGGAAGCAAACTCTCTTAATAAGATAAACATGATAATTAAAGAGAGTTCAAGCAACCAACTGAACAAAAGCTCTTTGAAAAGATAAGCATGAATACTAAGAGCAGAGCATGATAGTAGCTATTAAAAGACAAAGAACACACACAACAAAGATAGACATGAAAATTCTATGTTATGTTCTAGGTAGAAGTGGAGCGTGTTTCTCTCCCACATAAAGAACGCTGAGTTCCGACTCGTTATGAAAAACTAAAAAGAAAACTAAAAGCAAGACGCTCCAAGCATAGCACTTAACACATGAAGTGATAAAAATATAGCGGAACGAAAGACGAACTGATAATGTTGATGGAGAAGGGGATGCACGGGGGCATCCCCAAGCTTAGACGCTTGAGTCTCCTTGAATATTTCTTGGTGGTGCATGGGGGCATCCCCAAGCTTGAGCGCTTGACACTCCTGAATCTTTTTATCATCTTCCCTCGCACACTTGAAAACTCCCTTCACACATAACTCATCATAATCTGATTAGCGAGGTTAGTACCCTTAATAAAATAATTATACCTTGCTGGAAATAAAGATATTCTTGAAGGTCTACTGTTTCTCAAGATTGCCAAAAGGTTTTTGCAAATAAAAAGCAAGCTCTTGGTTTGCAAAATGAAGGAAAGGCAAAACAGGACAGAATCTGTGAAAAACAGAATAGCAGGTAGTAATTGATTTGTTCGGGGCACTTCTGTAACTCAAATCAAAAAACTCAGAACAGAAGCACGAAAGACAATTATATAGAGAACGCTGTCGAAAAAATTCAGACCAAAAAGATGATCTGGTGATTTTATACGAATTTCTCTATCCAAGGACAGAATCTGTTTCCTGGACAGCACCTCACAACTTTTGAACTTTCTAGCAATCAGAGGCTATACTTAGCACAAATATGAAAAGCAAAGATACAATGATTATGCTACAGTAGTAAACAACATCAAGACACAAGAAAAGCAAAATATAAAAATTTATTCATGTGGGCTGCCTCCCAAAAGCGCTTTCTTTTATGCCTTTAAGCTAGGCATAATGCATAGAGATCAAGTTTTATCAAGAGTAAAAGAATAGCTAGCCCGTACAACGGACTCAAAAGGTAACTTGATCTTCTTACGAGGGACGTGTTCCATCCCTTTCTTGAGAGGAAACTGAAATTTTATATTACCCTCTTTCATGTCAATGATAGCACCAACGTTGCGTAAAAAGGGACGTCCCAAAATAATTGGACATGAAGGATCACATGCAATATCCATAATAGTAAAATCAACGGGAACATAATTATCATTGACGACGATAAGAACATCGTCGATCCTCCCCAAAGGTTTCTTTATGGAAGAATCAACGAGACTAACACCAAAAGAACAAGAATCATAAGGTTTCAATTTAAGCATATCATATATTCTTTTGGGCATAACAGAGGTACTAGCTCCAACATCACATAATGCATAGCAAGAGAAGTCATTCAATTTATTTTTTATCATAGGATCCCAACCATCTTCTAGCTTTCTAGGTATGGAGGCTTCTACTCTAAGTTTCTCCTCCCTAGCTTTGATGAGAGCATTAGTGATATGCTCTGTGAAGGCAAGGTTAAGCGTGCTAGTGCGGGGATCTCTAGACATCTTGTGAAGGAAATCAATAACTTTGGTAAGAGTGCAATTATCAAAATCAAGGTCATTAGCATCAAGTAAAGTGGTAGTAGTGTCCTTTAGGTTCACTTGTTTGGTAGTTTCTATAGTCATAGCATCACCATTAATAGGTCCATTGGGACCAGGAGTACATTGGGTGCTAAGAGTTTGGATATCCTCAACAACTTGGATAGTAGCAACAGTGTGGTGGGTAGGAAGGCTCTTAATTCTATCCTCTTCCTCCCTTTCTCTAGCCCATCTCTCTTTAAGTTTAGCCATCATCCTAATGTTTTCATTAATTTGCACTTGAATAGCATTTATAGGAGTGACTTCCCTCTCCTCAAGAGGAGAAGTTTTAATTTTTAGCAATTTTACCTCATTGGCTAAATGGTCTACCTTAAAAGAAAGATCATCTAGTTTATGTAGCTTTTCTTCTACACTCTTATTAAAGGCTTTTTGGGTAGTGATGAAATCTTTAAGCATAATCTCTAGTTCAATAGTGGAGTTCTTGGTACTAGGATAAGCATTGTTGTTCCCATAAGAATTAGAGGGGAACGGTCTAGGATTGTTACCAAAGTTACTCGTATAAGCATTGTTGTTAAAATTGTTTCTAGAGATAAAGTTCACATCTACTTGTTCTTGAGCAATCAAAGAATTTAAAGGAACGTCGCGAGGATCAACAGAAGATTGCTTCGAAAGTAGAGACATGATCAAGTCAACCTTTTCATTTAAGGAGGAAATCTCCTCGACAGAGTTTACCTTCCTACCTGTTGGAGCGTGTTCGGTGTGCCATTGGGAATAGTTGGTCATCATCTCATCGAGAAGCTTTGTGGCAGCACCAAGTGTAGTTGACATAAAAGTTCCTCCTGCGGCCGAATCTAACAAGTTCCGCGAGGTAAAGTTCAAGCCTGCATAAAAAGTTTGGATAACCATCCAAGTAGTCAAACCATGAGTAGGGCAGTTCTTGATAAGAGATTTCATACGTTCCTAAGCTTGGGCGACGTGTTCATTGTCCAATTGTTTAAAATTCATTATGTTACTTCTAAGTTGGATAATTTTAGCAGGTGGATAGTATTTTCCGATAAAAGCATCTTTGCACTTGTCCCATGAATTTATGCTATTTCTAGGCAAAGACTGAAACCAAATTTTAGCTCCTCCTCTCAAGGAGAAAGGAAAAAGCTTAAGTTTAACAATATTACCATCTATTTCTTGGTACTTTTGCATATCACAAAGTTCAACAAAGTTGTTTAAGTGTAAAGCAGCATCATCTCCAGCACCGGAGAATTGATCTTTCATGACTAAGTTCAGTAAAGCAGGTTTAATTTCATATGAAGGTGCTGAAGTGGCAGGTGTAGTGATAGGTGTGCTGATAAAGTCATCGTTGTTGTGACTAGTGAAGTCACACAACTTGGTGTTCTCGGTGGAACCCATAGTAGCAAGCAAGCAAGATAACTATTTTTGTGATTTTCGATAAAAAGGTACTAAAGCAAAAACTGACAGGTAAACTAACAAGACTAAAAAGCAAAGGTAAAAGATAGCATGCAACTCCCCTATCCTGAAGAGTGGAGTCCCCGGCAACGGCGCCAGAAAAACTCCTTGATGGGCCTCTAACCCCTCGTTGGTTACCCCAAGTGGAAGGTGTGAGATGCAGTGTTGTGGAAGTTTTTCCCTTAGCAAAGATGCCAAGGATCGAATCCCCAGAGACTCCTAGGTTCAACAAGTAGGTGTCAACTGCTAACGACGCCAGATATTAGCAATCAACGTGGACCTGCACACAGATACAAATAATTTTGCTCCCAACGTGTACAGAGAGGTTGTCAATCCCTCCGGCCTTGTAGTTCACAAAGGATTAAACGCAAATGATAGTAGTGATAGATAATGTTTGCAATAGTAAATAAAAGCGAAAAGTAAATAGCGGATGTGATCAATGATGGTAATATGGACCGGAGTCTCATGATGTTCACTAGCGATGTCTCTCTCCCAAAAGACGATAAAACAGTTATGTGAGGTAAACGAATTACAGCTGGGCAATTGACAGGACCACGAACGCAAACCAATGCTGACTACATTGCAAGAAAGGTTGAGGTTCAAAGCATGGGCGGTACGCCAAAGTAAGTAGACCGAAATCCATCAATATCTACTACTAATCATCCACCTTGAGATATCTATCCAGAACATCTCGCTGGTATTAAGTTGCGAGCCCCACCCATAGTGTAAACTCAATGCAACAGACAACTGCATTAAAAGAACTTTGCGTAAAGTAAACAATCCTTGCACCCGCGGGCACAAGCACCGTTGTTTTCCCCCTTGTGGCAACAGCACATCCCCTAGACTCATGTTTCTGTCACTCAAGCTAGTCATCGAGGGGCATGAATCCACAATCAAGCATAACGTTCCCTCTTGGAGTCACTACGTATTACTTGGCCAAAGCAATAAATAACAACGGAGAACATGCAAGAATTACTTACGAACATAAATATAAAAGAGGTAGATCAAATATATTACTCAATCACAATCTGAACATAATCTCATAATCCATCGGATCCCAGCAAACTCATCATAGCAACAGCATAAGGATTACATATGTGCCTCGATCATGTAGGGCAGCTCACGAGGACTAATTAGTGAAGCACAAGAACGGGAGGAGAACATCACATAGCTACTGGTCATGGACTCATGGTCCAAGGGAGACTACTCACAACTCATCCGGGAGGCGTCCATGGTGGTGGAGAGGCTCCCGATGGTGATCCTCCCCTCCGGCAGGGTGCCGGGAAGAGTTCTCCTGGTGCTCCCGATCTTGGAAGCGGCGGCGGCGGCGGAACAGAGATGAGATCGCGAAAAAGAGTCCCCGTCGCGAGGGTTTCGAAGGACGCTCTAAATATATGCCGAAGGGGGGCACCAGACGGGGCTCGCGGGGCCCAGGCGCCCCCCCGGCGCGGCCCAGGGGGGGGGGGGGCGCCGCCAGGGCGCCTGGGGCCCTGGTGGCCCCCCCGGCTGTACTTCAGGCGCAAGGTAGGTTCTGGAACGCTGATTTTTTAATTATTTTTCTGGATTTTTCCTGACAGTTCTCGTAATATGAAAACCTGAAATACAAAAACAGCCGAAAACAGAAACTGGCACTGGGGTGCACTGGATTAGTAGGTTAGTCCAAATACGATCAAAAGTGTATGGAAGTGTATGAATATCATAGCAATATCACCCAAAAGTGGCATGGAGCAAGCAGAAATTATAGATACGTTTTGGACGTATCAGGCGCTGGAGGCTCTCGAGGAGGCGAGCGAGGGCTCGCGCGGCTGGGGCGCTGGAGATGGGGTGGCCGGCGGAGCTGACATGCTGGCCGGCGGGGCGGCCATGGCGAGCGGACGGCGCGGCCATGGGGCGGCCGGCTCGCGGGAGAAACGGCAGGCGCGGCGTCGAGCAGGGTGGCGACGGGGATGGAAGATGGAGGCGGGCCTGGCCGGCCTGGGGCGCGCAGGGAGCCGCTCGGCCTAGCGATGAGGACGGGCGCTGCGCGAGGATGGTCGGAGCTCGGAGTCCAGCGGCCGCGGAGGGGAGCAGGAGCTCGGGCGACGAGCTTGAGCAGGAGGGAGAGATGCGGGAGAGGGAGAATAGAGGGAGATCGGGAGAGGGGTTCGATGCGAGATGGGATCGGGGGGATGCGAGGTGAGCGAGCGGAGAGAGCTGGCGTCGCACGGGAGAGAAGGGAGCGAGCGAGGGGATCGGCTGGGAGAGAGCGACGAGGCTGAGCGCTAGGGTTACGGAGCTGGGGAGCGGTCGGGCTCATGGGCCAGGAGGGATGGGCCAGCTTGGCCTAGAAGGCTTCTCTCTCCTTCTCTATATTTATCATTTAAAAACAAAATAGAAAAAGAGAAAGAAAAGAAAGAGAAGGTAGGGGTGGAATTTGTGCATGGGGATAATTTTCACCGACTCGTAAAAGTGAGTTTGATCCCAGAAAATTAGAAGTGGGCATGATTGGAAATTAAATTCAAATTCCTTTGAATTTAATTCAAATGGTTTGAGTAAGGACTAGGATTTAGAAGTGCCCAAAAATGTTCGGATTTTTGGAGGAGCCTCGATAAAACGGATAAGAATTATAGGGGAGGTTTGACGGTGAAACTTGAAGCAAAAAAGGCCTGGAGAATATATGCAAGTGTGTTATGGTGATTCCAAAGCAATGGAATAATTATTTATAATAGCTCCATAATAATAGGAGGATATGTTAAAGAGAAACATGTGCATTCCCTCGATTTAAATGGACCGAAGGCCCACACGATTTATTTAGTTGAGATGCAAAAGAAATATGACATGATGGCATGATGCTATGATGCAATGCAAAAATAAATAACACAAGCACAAACGAAACACACGGGAGAACCCGGAACATCTGGAATCTTCTCGGACGTCGGTCTTCGGGCATCACATCCTCTCACAGAGGTCGTGTTTCCAGACTGCTCGGGAGACAACGCCCTATGGATGTACCTGGACTTCATGGTCGACTGGGATGCATGGTACAGCTGGGGGCGGCCGGCCTCGCGTACCTCTACTGTGACGCCCCGATTTGACCGTACACTAATCATGCATGCAAATGTGTACGACCAAGATCAGGGACTCACTGGAATGTTGGGGAACGCAATATTTCAAAACAATTCCTACACACACGCAAGACCATGGTGATGTATAGCAATGAGAGGGGAGAGTGTCGTCCACGTACCCTCGTAGACCGTAAGCGAAAGCGTTATGGTTGATGTAGTCGTACGTCTTCACGATCGACCGATCCTAGTACTGAACGTACGACACCTCCGCGACCTGCACACGTTCAGCTCGGTGACGTCCCACGAAGTCATGATCCAGTAGAGCTTCGAGGGAGAGTTCCGTCAGCATGACGGTGTGATGACGGTGATGATGAAGTTACCGATGCAGGTCTTCGCCTAAGCACTGCAACGATATGACCGAGGTGTGTTTCTATGGAGGGGGGCACCGCACACGGCTAAAAGATCAATGATCAACTTGTGTGTCTATGGGGTGCCTCCACCCCCGTATATAAAGGAGTAGAGGAGGGGGAGGAGGTCGGCCTCCTAGGCGCGCCCCAAGGGGAGTCCTACTCCCACCGGGAGTAGGATTCCACCCCTTCCAAGAGTAGGAGAAGGAGGGAAGGAAGGAGGGGAGAGGAGGAAGGAAAAAGGGGGGGGCGCCCCTCCTTCCTTGTACAATTCGGACTAGAGGGGGAGGGGGCGCGCGGCCTACCGTGGCTGCCCCTTCCTCTCTCTCCCAAGGCCCATGAGGCCCATTACACTCCCCTGGGGGTTCCGGTAGCCCCCGGTACTCCGGTAAATGCCCGAACTCATCCGAAACTATTCCTATGTCCAAACATAGGTTTCCCATATATCGATCTTTAT
Source organism: Secale cereale (assembly GCA_902687465.1). NCBI lineage: Eukaryota > Viridiplantae > Streptophyta > Magnoliopsida > Poales > Poaceae > Secale > Secale cereale. Next base: position 382,444,148 of record LR738709.1, on the reverse strand, counting down.
GTCTTGGACATTCCGAGACTCCTCGTCATGTGCGTGATCATATCCGGGACTCCGAACTACCTTCGGTACATCAAAACTCATAAACTCATAATACCGATCGTCACCGAACGTTAAGCGTGCGGACCCTACGGGTTCGAGAACTATGTAGACAAGACCGAGACTCATCTCCGGTCAATAACCAACAGCGGAACCTGGATGCTCATATTGGTTCCTACATATTCTACGAACATCTTTATCGGTCAAACCGCACAATAGGATACGTTGTTCCCTTTGTCTCTCGATATGTTTCTTGCCCGAGATTCGATTGTCGGTATCTCAATACCTAGTTCAATCTCATTACCGGCAATTCTCTTTACTCGTTCCACAATGCATCATCTCGTGATTAACTCATTAGTCATTTGCTTGCAAGGCTTATAGTGATGTGCATTACCGAGAGGGCCCAGAGATACCTCTCCGACACTCGGAGTGACAAATCCTGTTCTCGATCTATGCCAACACCACAAACACCTTCGGAGACACCTGTAGAGCATCTTTATAATCACCCAGTTACGTTGTGACGTTTGATAGCACACAAGGTGTTCCTCCGGTATTCGGGAGTTGCATAATCTCATAGTCATAGGAACATGCATAAGTCATGAAGAAAGCAATAGCAGTAAAACTAAACGATCAAGTGCTAAGCTAACGGAATGGGTCAAGTCAATCACATCATTCACCAATGATGTGATCCCGTTAATCAAATGACAACTCATGTCTATGGCTAGGAAACATAACCATCTTTGATTCAACGAGCTAGTCAAGTAGAGGCATACTAGTGACACTTTGTTTGTCTATATATTCACACATGTATTATGTTTCCGGTTAATACAATTCTAGCATGAATAATAAACATTTATCATGATATAAGGAAATATAAATAACAACTTTATTATTGCCTCTAGGGCATATTTCCTTGAGCCTCCCACTTGCACTAGAGTCAATAATCTAGATTACACAGTAATGATTCTAACACCCATGGAGTCTTGGTGCTGATCACGTTTTGCTCGTGAGAGAGGCTTAGTCAACGTGTCTGCAACATTCAGATCCGTATGTATCTTGGAAATCTCTATGTCTCCCTCCTTGACTTGATCGTGGATGGAATTGAAGCGTCTCTTGATGTGCTTGGTTCTCTTGTGAAATCTGGATTCCATTGCCAAGGCAATTGCACCAGAATTGTCACAAAAGATTTTCATTGGATCCGATGCACTGGGTATGACACCTAGATCGGATGTGAACTCCTTCATCCAGACTCCTTCATTTGCTGCTTCTGAAGCAGCTATGTACTCCGCTTCACATGTAGATCCCGCCACTATGCTTTGCTTAGAACTGCACCAAGTGACAGCTCCACCGTTCAATAAAAACACGTATCCGGTTTGTGACTTAGGGTCATCCAGATCAGTGTCAAAGCATGCATCGATGTAACCATTTACGACGAGCTCTTTGTCACCTCCATAAACGAGAAACATATCCTTAGTCCTTTTCAGGTATTTCAGGATGTTCTTGACCGTTGTCCAGTGATCCACTCCTGGATTACTTTGGTACCTGATACGTCTCCAACGTATCTATAATTTTTGATTGTTCCATGCTATTATTTATGATGTTTTGGATGTTTAATGGGCTTTGTTATACACTTTTATATTATTTTTGGGACTACCTATTAACCCAAAGGCCCAGTCCAGATTGTTGTTTTTTTTGCCTATTTCAGGGTTTTTACAGAAAAGGAATATCAAACGGAGTCCAAATTAAATGAAACCTTCGGGAGAGATATTTTTGGAGCAAAATCTGCACGGGAGACTTGAGAACCACGGAAATAGGGCTGACGTGGCATTCACGAGGGTGTTCCGGAGCTCCGGCGGAGGGGGATTTACCACAGAGTGCTTCTACATCATCATCATCGCCTCACCATGAATTGTGAGTAGTTTACCACAGACCTTCAGGGTCCATAGTTAGTACCTGGACGACTTCTTCTCACTCTTTGGATCTCAATACCAAGTTCTCCTCGGTCTTCGAGGAGATCTATTCGATGTAATCTCTTTTTGCGGTGTGTTTGTCGAGATCCGATGAATTGTGGGTTTATGATCAAGATTATCTATGATAAATATTTGGTTATTTTCCGAACTCTTTTATGTATGATTATAATATCCTTGCAAGTCTCTTCGAATTATTGGTTTGGTTTGGCCAACTAGATCTATAGTTCTTGCAATGGGAGAATCGCTTGGATTTGGGTTCAATCTTGCGGTGTCCTTTCCCTGTGACAGTAGGGGCAGCAAGGCACGTATTGCATTGTTGCCATTGAGGATAAAAAGATGGGATTTATACCATATTGCTTGAGTTTATCCCTCTACATCATGTCATCTTTCTTAAGGCGTTACTCTATTTTTATGAACTTAATACTCTAGATGCATGCTGGATAGGGTCGATGTGTGGAGTAATAGTAGTAGATGCAGAATCGTTTCGGTCTACTTGTTACGGACGTGATGCCTATATATAATGATCATGCCTAGATATTCTCATAATTATTCGCTTTTCTATCAATTGCTCGACAGTAATTCGTTTACCCACCGTAGAATTCCGCTATCATGAGAGAAGCCACTAGAGAAACCTATGGCCCCTGGGTCTATTCTCAACATATCAATCTACAATCTACTTTACTTTTCCGTTTTTACTTTCTGTTCTTATATTCAAAAATACCAAAAATATCAAAGTATCATATCTATCAGATCTCACTTTCGTAAGTGACCGTAAAGGGATTGACAACCCCTTATCGCGTTGGCTGCGAAGTTCTTATTTGTTTGTGCAGGTGCGAGGGACTCGCGCGTGGTCTCCTACTGTATTGATACCTTGGTTCTCAAAAACTGAGGGAAATACTTACGCTACTGTGCTGCATCACCCTTTCCTCTTTGAGGGAATACAACGAATCTCGAGAAGTAGCAAGAAGAATTTCTAGCGCCGTTGCCGGGGAGGCTTACGCAAAAGTCATATACCAAGTACCTATCACAAACCCTTATCCTTCGCATTACATTTATTTGCCTCTCATTTTTCTCTCCCCCACTTCACCCTTGCCGTTTTATTTGCCCTTCTTTTTGCCGTGTGTTTATCGTTCGCTTGCTTCTTGTTTGCTTGTATGTTGGATTGCTTGCTTGTCACTATGGCTCAGAACAATACCAAATTGTGTGACTTCTCCAATACCAATAATAATGATTTTATTAGCACTCCGATTGCTCCTATTACCGATGCTGTATCTTGTGAGATCAATGCTGCTCTGTTGAATCTTGTCATGAAAGATCAATTTTCCGGCCTTCCTAGTGAAGATGCTGCTACCCATCTGATGTCTACACACGCTTCTACTCTTGTAGACTATGTTGGGCCTCCAAGCGTAGAGGTTTGTAGGACGGCAGCAATTTCCCTCAAGTGGATGACCTAAGGTTTATCGAACTCAGGGAAGTAGAGGTTGAAGATGGTCTCTCTCAAGCAACCCTGCAACTAAGATACAAGAAGTCTCTTGTGTCCCCAACACACCTAATACAACTAGGAGTTGTATAGGTGCACTAGTTCGGCGAAGAGATGGTAAAATATGGATGATAGGAGTGGCAAAGCAAAGTAATATAAATCTGTAATAAAAAGTGCAGCAAGCAAACAAGTGGTAAACGTGAGCACAAATGGTATTGCAATGGTGGAAACAAGGCCTAGGGATCATACTTTCACTAGTGGCAACTCCCAACAACATTAACATAATCGAATCACATGATATTTCCCATAAAACATGCAAGGGGGACGCACTTGGAGGTCATTCCTTTGTGGTCAAGAGAGGACGAGAATTATTTAGGGCTACAAAAGCACACCTCAAAGTTCGTAGTTCTCAATCTATGGATTTCCCAATGTCACCGCGGCCATCCAAAGAGAGTACCACAATCACCAAAACATATCTCCATGATAGTCAAAGACAAGCACCAAGAGACTCTCAATCTTAAATCAACACACAAAAGAGGAAATCACTCATGAAAATATTCTTCTAATCCATGTCCAATAGACCGTTGTCACCTTGGTCTCGGGGATTATACTAGATAAAGACAAGTGAGTACATCAATCCAATACATAGAGGAAGGGGAAATATCATGGGATCACGCTAGATTAACATAGCCTATGATCACAACGAAGATCACATCATGGGAGAGAGAATTGACCACATAGCTACTGGTAGAAACCTCAGCCCCGAGGAGGAACTACTCCCGCATCATGGAGGGAGGAAGAAACGTCGATGGAGATGAATCCGGGGGCACTTCCCCGTCCCGGCAGGGTGCCGGCACAGGAATTCTGGTCCCCCGAAACTTGGTGGCGATGGCGGCGGAGATCGGAATAGCTTCTGGAGAAAAGGGTTTTTGAATCAGGGTTTCTGCGACGGGTGTTAAATATATGCCAAAGGGGGTCGCCAGGGGAGCTATGGGGGGCCCACGCAGCCTGGCGCGGCGGCCAGGAGGGGGGCCGCGCCCACAGGGCGCCTGGAGCCCCTGTGGCCCCCCTCTGGCCCTACTTTGGCCGCATGGAAGCTTCCGGAACGCTGATTTTTTATATATTTTTCCCGGAATTTTTCTGGCAATTTACGTAATGGGAAAACCTGAAATACAAAAACATCAGAAAACAGAAACTGGCGCTGGGGTGCACTGAGTTAATAGGTTAGTCCAAATATGATCAAAAGTGTATGGAAGTGCATAAATATCATAGCAATATAAGACAAAAGAGGCATGGAGCAAGCAGAAATTATAGATACGTTTTGGACGTATCAACATCCCCAAGCTTAATTCCTGCTCGTCCTCGAGTAGGTAAATGATAACAAGCATAATTTCTGTGGTGACATGCTATTAACCATATAAGAACTTTTCACAGTCACATGACAAATGCTTACTGAGATAATGAATCTGTAGTAATTAAGTTGCCTCATGAGAATATCACAAAGAACTGAAAGTTTTACAATATGATACTGAAACACTCAATAGATTTGTAGTGAGCATTGTGTGCAAACATGACAAAGTGATATCTCGCTTGCCCCCTTTAGTGAAGCAAAACATAAATGCAGGGGCACCTCCGAAGTTTAAGTGACGACTAGATACAATGATTTCAGAATAAACGATATCATAATCATGCAGAAGACAATGGCACTTTGGGACAATGCACATTACACTCAGAATGACAATCATGCTCTCAATAGTTGGTGCTTTGAAGAAAGAAGGTGGAGACTCTCGAACCGTGGCTTTTGATGGCAAGGTTGAAAACCCGTGGTCGGAAACAAAAACTAAACATGTACCAGAGTTCTTGGTTTTTAAAAACAGAGGTAAAAATTATTTTTTAGAATATGCATATTTCGTCAAGGAATGCTAGCAGATAACTCAATTACTTCTCGAGCTGGACAAGTTTCGTGGAACGGCTCCCGCATGAGGACGATCACATCCTCTTAATCTCCTTTGTTTATCACTGCCAAAGTTATCTGATTTCTCATGAACAAAGCGTGAAGGAGGGTTTGTTTGTTGTATATTTTTTAATGAGCCGGGCGCACTCTATGCCAGTTCCTTCTCGTATTAGGGGTTTGCACATTAGACATGCAATCCCGGCGTGAAGCTTGTCCAACTTAAAAAGATCATGAATTAACTACTACTTCCTCATGAGCTAAAACAGAGGCACAAAATAGAAATGCTTTTTTGAATAATTTCGAGATGGTACATGAAAGTCTTCGTTAGGAATGGCAGGTAAATACCATGTATAGGAAGGTATGGTGGACTCATATGGCATAGCTGGTTTAAAGGATTTTGGACGCACAAGCAGTCAGTCCGCTTAGTACAGGCGAAGGTTAGCAAAAGACTGGGAGTGACCAACTAAGAGAGCAATGACGGTCATAATCATGCAGAGCGACAAAGCAACATTGAATCAGGCATGGAAGTTATATCGCTACTCATAAATTAAAGATCATCAAGGCTTGATAGACTTTCTTTACAGTCTTAAATATGCGTGAGAATATGCCAAGTCAATCAAAATAAATTCTTGGAGGAAGATATCACTAAACCATACCACATCATAGGCAAACAAATCATGTTGGTACTTCAATAACACATTAAGAACCCCCCAGCTATTTGAGACTAACCATAAGAAAACATGAACTACTAAGCACCATTATGCACATAGCATTTTTATCATAGACATATCAACCAGTGCAACAGAAGCCAACTCTCTTAACAAGATAAGCATGATAACTAAAGAGAGTTCCAGCAACCAACTAAACAAAAGCTCTTTAAAAAGAAAAGCATGAAAACTAAGAGCTGAACATGACAGTAGCTATTGAAAGACAAAGAACACACACAACAAAGATAGACATGAAAATTCTATGTTGTGTTCCAGGTTGAAGTGGAGCGTGTTTCTCTCCCACACAAAGAAAGATGGGTTCCAACTCGTTATGAACAGCAAGCAAAGCTAAAGAAAACTAAAAAGGAAACTAAAAGCAAGACGCTCCAAGCATAGCACATACCACATGAAGTGATAAAAATATAGTGGAACGAAAGACGAACTGATAATTGTTGATGGAGAAGGGGATGCACGGGGGCATCCCCAAGCTTAGACGCTTGAGTCTTCTTGAATATTTCTTGGGGGTGCACGGGGGCATCCCCAAGCTTGAGCGTTTGACACTCCTGAATCTTTTTATCATCTTCCCTCGCACACTTGAAAACTCCCTTCATACATAACTCATCATAATCTGATTAGCGAGGTTAGTACCCTTAATAAAATAATTTTTCCTTGCTGGAAATAAGGATATTCTTGAAGGTCTACTATTTCTCAAGATTGCCAAAAGGTTTTTGCAAAGAAAAAGCAAGCTCAAGGTTTGCAAAACGAAGGAAAGGCAAAACAGGACAGAATCTGTGAAAAACAGACCAGCAGGTAGTAAATAATTTTTTCGGGGCACTTCTGCAACTCATATCAAAAAACTCAGAACAGATGCCCGAAAGCCAATTGTATAGAGCACGCTGTCGAAACAATTCAGACCAAAAAGATGATCTGGTGATTTTATACGAATTTTTCTGTCCAAGGACAAAATCTGTTTCCTGGACAGCACGTCACAACTTTTGAACTTTCTTGCAATCGGAGGCTAAACTTGGCACAAAGCTGAAAAATAAAGATACAATGATGTTGCTACAGTAGTAACAAACATCAAGACCACTAAAAACTGAAAGAACAAACTGAAAGCAAAGATAACAAGGGTTGTCTCCCTAGAGCTCTTTCTTTATAGCCATAAAGATAGGCTTAAGACTTTAATGATGCTCTCGTAGGAATAAGAGTTGAAGAACAAAAGAAAGCATCAAGAAGCAAATACACAACACATTTAAGCCTAACATGCTTCCTATGCATAGGAATATTGCAATAGAATAATTCATTGAAGCACAAAGCAATAAGCATAGGAAGACAAAACAAGTGCAGCTTCAAAACCTTCAACATAAAGAGAGGGAACTTGATATTATTGAAATATCTATAAGCATATGTTCCCTTCTCATAATAATTTTCAGTGGGATCACGAATAAACTCAACAATATAAGCATCACATAAAGCATTGTTACCATGATCCACATGCAAAAAGGTACTCTTACTCTCCACATAAGCATCTTTGGGGAGCCCATGGTTAGGACTTTTTAGCATTAACGTTTTCAGTCTCCCCCAAGCTTGAGCTACGCTCTCTCCGTCATGAGGATAGAAATTATAAACATAATTCCTATTCTCATGGACTTCATGAAGAGGATAAAACTTGGAGTAAAAGAGAGACTGGATCTCTTCCCAATCCAGCAGGTGAGAGTCATCTAGTAGCCTATACCATTCCAATGCTTTTCCTTTCAGGGACAAGGCAAATAATTTCCTCATGACTCCATCTCTTGTCAAACCTGAAATCTTAAACAACTCACAAAGTTCTGTAAGTTTCAACAAATGAATACTAGGATTGACTGTCCCATCATAACGATCATTCATAATTATTTCAATTATCTCAATTGGTATTTTGAACGGGATACATTCAGTAGGTGGAGGAGACTTCTCTACCACGGGTGTGGTAAAGCGGCCTTCCCCAAGCAGCGAACTAAGATTGCGGTTTTCCATAAACATAACTAGTGAAATAAAAACAAGAAACAAAAAGATTTAATTGCAAGATCTAAAGATATACCTTCAATCACTCACCTCCCAGGCAATGGCGCCAGAAATAGCTTGATGTCTACACACGCTTCTACTCTTGTAGACTATGTTGGGCCTCCAAGCGCAGAGGTTTGTAGGACAGCAGCAATTTCCCTCAAGTGGATGACCTAAGGTTTATCGAACTCAGGGAAGTAGAGGTTGAAGATGGTCTCTCTCAAGCAACCCTGCAACTAAGATACAAGAAGTCTCTTGTGTCCCCAACACACCTAATACAACTAGAAGTTGTATAGGTGCACTAGTTCGGCGAAGAGATGGTAAAATATGGATGATAGGAGTGGCAAAGCAAAGTAATATAAATCTGTAATAAAAAGTGCAGCAAGCAAACAAGTGGTAAACGTGAGCACAAATGGTATTGCAATGGTGGAAACAAGGCCTATGGATCATACTTTCACTAGTGGCAACTCCCAACAACATTAACATAATCGAATCACATGATATTTCCCATAAAACATGCAAGGGGGACGCACTCGGAGGTCATTCCTTTGTGGTCAAGAGAGGACGAGAATTATGTAGGGCTACAAAAGCACACCTCAAAGTTCGTAGTTCTCAATCTATGGATTTCCCAATGTCATCGCGGCCATCCAAAGAGAGTACCACAATCACCACAACATATCTCCAGGATAGTCAAAGACAAGCACCAAGAGACTCCCAATCTTCAATCAACACACAAAAGAGGAAATCACTCATGAAAATATTCTTCTAATCCATGTCCAATAGACCGCTGTCACCTTGGTCTCGGGGATTATACTAGATAAAGACAAGTGAGTACATCAATCCAATACATAGAGGAAGGGGAAATATTATGGGATAACCCTAGATTAACATAGCCTATGATCACAACGAAGATCACATCATGGGAGAGAGAATTGACCACATAGCTACTGGTAGAAACCTCAGCCCCGAGGAGGAACTACTCCCGCATCATGGAGGGAGGAAGCAACGTCGATGGAGATGAATCCGGGGGCACTTCCCCGTCCCGGCAGGGTGCTGGCACAGGAATTCTGGTCCCCCGAAACTTGGTGGCGATGGCGGCGGAGATCGGAATAGCTTCTGGGGAAAAGGGTTTTTGAATCAGGGTTTCTGCGACGGGTGTTAAATATATGCCAAAGGGGGTCGCCAGGGGAGCTAAGGGGGGCCCACGCGGCCTAGCGCGGCGGCCAGGAGGGGGGCCGCGCCCGCAGGGCGCCTGGAGCCCCTGTGGCCCCCCTCTGGCCCTACTTTGGCCGCATGGAAGCTTCCGGAACGCTGATTTTGTATATATTTTTCCCGGAATTTTTCTAGCAATTTACGTAATGGGAAAACCTGAAATACAAAAACAGCAGAAAATAGAAACTGGCACTGGGGTGCATTGAGTTAATAGGTTAGTCCAAATATGATCAAAAGTGTATGGAAGTGCATAAATATCATAGCAATATCACACAAAAGAGGCATGGAGCAAGCATAAATTATAGATACGTTTTGGACGTATCACCATCTAGACAACTTTGTTGATTTGTGTGATATGCAAAAGAAGAGGGATACGGATAATGATATTGTTAAATTGAAGTTATTTTCGTTTTCACTTAGAGATCGTGCTAAAACTTGGTTTTCCTCTTTGCCTAGAAATAGTATTGATTCGTGGAATAAGTGCAAATATGCTTTTATCTCTAAGTATTTCCCTCCTGCTAAGATCATCTCTCTTAGAAACGATATTATGAATTTTAAGCAACTAGATCATAAGCATGTTGCACAAGCTTGGGAGAGAATGAAATTAATGATACGTAATTGCCCTACACATGGTTTGAACTTATGGATGATCATTCAAAACTTTTAGCTGGCTTGAATTTTGCTTCTAGAAATCCTTTAGATTCGGCCGCAGGAGGCACTTTCATGGAAACTACCTTAGGAGAAGCTACCAAACTCCTAGATAATATTATGGTTAATTATTCTCAATGGCACACCGAAAGATCTACTAGTAAAAAAGTGCATGCTATTGAAGAGATTAGTGTCTTGAGTGGAAAGATGGATGAACTTATGAAATTATTTGCTGCTAGGAGTGCTTCTTCTGATCCTAATGATATGCCTTTATCCACGTTGATTGAAAATAATAATGAATCTTTGGATGTGAATTTTATTGGTAGGAGTAATTTTGGTAACAATGCTTATAGAGGAAACTTTAATCCTAGGCCTTTTCCTAGTAATTCCTCTAATAATTATGATAATTCCTACAATAACTCTTATGTAAAGATGCCTTCTGAATTTGAAACTAGTGTTAAGGAGTTTATGAATTCGCAAAAGAATTTCAATGCTTTCCTTGAAGAAAAATTGCTTAAGATTGATGAACTGGCTAGAAGTGTGGATATAATTACTCTTGATGTTGATTCTTTGAAACTTAGATCTATTCCACCTAAGCATGATATCAATGAGTCTCTCAAAGCCATGAGGATTTTCATTGATGAATGCAAAGAAAGAACCGCTAGGATGCGTGCTAAAAAAGAGAGTTATATAAAAGTGTGTTCTTCCAGTTATCATGAAAATAAAGATGAAGATCTGAAAGTTATTGATGTGTCTCCTATTAGATCCTTGTTTTCTAGTATGAATCTTGATAAAGATGGGATTGGAGATGAGTCTACTTTAATTAAAAGGTGTCCCAGTCATTCAGAGTTTTTAGATCTTGATGCTAAAATTGTTAAAAGTGGGATTGAAGAGATTAAAACTTTGCATAGTGATGAACCCACTACTTTGGATTTCAAGGGATTCAATTATGATAATTGCTCTTTGATTGATTGTATTTCCTTGTTGCAATCCGTACTAAATTCTCCGCATGCTTTTAGTCAAAATAAAGCTTTTACCGAACACATAATTGATGCTTTGATGCAATCTTATGAAGAAAAACTTGAATTGGAAGTTTCTATCCCTAGAAAGCTTTATGATGAGTGGGAACCTACTATTAAAATTAAAATTAAAGATCATGAATGCTTTGCTTTGTGTGATTTTGGTGCAAGTGTCTCCACTATCCCAAAAACTTTGTGTGATTTGTTAGGTTTCCATGAGCTTGATGATTGTTCTTTAAATTGCATCTTGCGGATTCTACCATTAAGAAACCTATGGGAAGGATTAATGATGTTATTATTCTTGCCAATAGGAATTATGTGCCCGTAGATTTCATTGTTCTTGATATAGATTGCAATCCTCCATGTCCTATTATTCTTGGTAGACCTTTCCTTAGAACGATTGGTGCAATTATTGATATGAAGGATGGAAATATTAGATTCCAGTTTCCGTTAAGGAAAGGCATGGAACAATTTCCTAGAAAGAAAATTAAATTACCATATGAATCTATTATGAGAGCCACTTATGGATTGCCTTCCAAAGATGGCAATCCCTAGATCTATCCTTGTATCGTGCCTAGTTATGGGCGTTAAACGATAGCGCTTGTCGGGAGGCAACCCAATTTTATATTTTTTGTTTTTGCTTCTGTTTAGGAATAAATATTGCATCTAGCTTCTGTTTAGATTTGGTTTTGTGTTTTAATTAGTGTTTGTGCCAAGTAGAACCTTTGGGAAGACTTGTGTGAAGTTTATATGATCTTGTCGTAAAAAACAAAATCGTTAGCGCTCACTAGAATAGTCACCAGATTTTACTGGAGTGTGCTATTTAGTTGATTATTTTAGCAGACGATTAATAAACAAATTCCTCACGTTTACCAATTTATTTCAAAAAAATTGTAGTGCAGAAGTATGCGAAATTTACAGATTACTATAGACTGTTCTGTTTTTGACGGATTCTGTTTTCCGTGTGTTGTTTGCTTATTTTGATGAATCTATGAGTAGTATTGGAGGATATGAATTATAGAGAAGTTGGAATACATTAGGTTTAACACCAATATAAACAAAGAATGAGTTCATTACAGTACCTTTGAGTGGTGGTTTGTTTTCTTATACTAACGGAGCTCACGAGATTTTTGTGTAAGTTTTGTGTTGTGAAGTTTTCAAGTTTTGAGTATTGCTTTGATGGACTACGGAACAAAGAGTGGAAAGAGCCTAAGCTTGGGAATGCTTGAGGCACCCCAAGGTAAAATTCAAGGACTACCAAAAGCCTAAGCTTGGGGATGCCCCGGGAAGGCATCCCCTCTTTCGTCTTCATCTATCGGTAACTATATTTTTATTCACCACATGATATGTGTTTTACTTGGAGCGTCATGTATAATTTGAGTCTTTGCTTGTTAGTTTGCCACAATCATCCTTGCTAGACACACCTTTTTTAGTGAGATAAATATGGCCTAGAAATTGTTAGAACACTCTATGTGCTTCAGTTATATCTTTTGAGTTAAATAGTTTTCTCTAGTGCTTCACTTATATCTTTTAGAGCACGGTGCTAATTTTATTTTGTAGAAATTGTTGATCTCTCATGCTTCACTTGTATCCTTTCGAGAGTCTATTAGAACAGCATGGTAATGTGCTTTGGCTATAAAACTAGCCTTCACATGATAGGCATCCAAGATGAATGTAGTAAAAACTTTCATACTAAGTGCATTGAATATGATGAGAAGTTGGATGCTTGATAATTGTTTTGAGATATGAGGATAGTGATATTAGAGTCATGCTAGTGGAGTTATTATGAAATTGAGAAATACTTGTGTTAAAGTTTGTGATTCCCGTAGCATGCACGTATGGTGAACCGCTATGTGACAAAGTTAGAGCATGAGGTATTTGTAGAGTGTCATCCTTTGTGTGGAGGTCGGGGGCGCGCGATGGTTAACTCCTACCAACCTCCCCCTAGGAGCATGCGTTGATTGCTTTGTTTTGATGACTCGTAAATTCTTGCAATAAGTATATGACTTCTTTATGACTAATGTTGAGTCCATGGATTATACGCACTCTCACCCTTCCACCATTGCTAGCCTCTCTTGTACATCGCAACTTTCTCCGGTACCATACACCCACTATATATGTAATGCCCAGGATGGGACTATACCTCCTACGTGTCGAGGCACGACTTAAAGGTATAATCCCATTCTGGAATGATCTCAAGTTTGGTATCTTTGCACGACTCATGTAAAATAGGGACGAAAATGCAAAAGGAGATAGTTGGCTTACACTCGCCACTTCACACAATACATTACATAAGCCAAACATCATTCAAAACATCACAACCCGACTACGGGCGAAGATTCGAAAGGAAGATACCAAAACATAAGCCACAGGTCCGAATCGCCCCTAGTAGAAACCACTACTGATCGTCGAAAACGTCACAAGCATACGGCCACTCTCTTCATCAAGCTCCCAGAGAAGTACTTGAACCAGCTCCTGCATCTTTCTCGGCTGAACCTGCATCTGGTGTTGTAGTATCTGTGAGCCACGAGGACTCAGCAATCCCATAACCATTGGTATCAAGACTAGCAAAACTTTATGGGTAGGAGGAGGTAAAGTGGTGAGGTTGCAGCAGCGGCTAAGCATAATATGGTGGCTAACTAACGAGTACAAGAATAAGATGAGAATCTACGCAAACGGTCGCGACTGGTAGTGATCGCTAAAGATCCTGAACTACATACGAGTCAAACATAACCCCACCGTGTTCTCTTCTCAAAGTGAAAAGAGACAGTCACGGTTACTCACACAGTGGTGTGTTTTACTTCGTATCCTCTGTCAAGTTTTCTACAACCGGACATTAACAAATTCCAATCTGCCACATAACCGCGGGCACGGCTTTCCAAAGATCATAACCCTGCAGGGGTGTCCCAACTCAGCCCATCACAAGCTCTCACGATTTGCTGATGTGATAAATAATAATATCATCACCCCTTATCTTAGGGAAATCCGATCAGGCTCGGCATCCCGGTGCACAAGACATTTCGACAATGGTAAAACAAGTCCAGCAAGACCTCCCGGTGTGTCGACACCCTGATAGTAGCCGCGCGTATCTCGTCTCAGACCTCATCCTGATACACCACCATGAATTGTTGAGGCACTCCAGAATGAAGAATTAAAAATGTTGATCCAATGATGAACAAGAATTTGAAAGCGATCTTGGAGAAGGCATGTGACTGATGGGAATCATTCTTACGTCATACTTTGAAAAGAATTCTCCAGAAAAAGAAGAGTCAGGTAAGATCCTGGGAAAAGACCTGTGGGTTAGGGCCCACTCAAAAGAAATCACCGTTGGAAAAGGTTGCTTAAGAGATATTGCACCGGCTGAATTAAATGGCTTGAATAAGATGATAATCTCAAAATAGCTTGAACGGATCATGAATGGAATTATGAATCTTTAGCACTCCGGATATGAATAGCAAGAGGAGAATGATTACTTGGTGCACCGGAATAAGAAAGCATTGTGAAATGAGGAAAAGGATAAGATCAACACCGAAATCTTGAATTAAATTCACCGGAGAACAAAATGAGAATGGAACAACAATGAAGTTGAAGCTTCCTTAGCATCTTGCTGAGAAATCACCGGATAAGGACATTGAAGGAAATGAATGAAGAAACCTCACATGAATAAAATGGATACTTCATCTGAGAATTTCTTGCTGCGAGAAGGAGAAGGGTGGGAGGGTGGGGAAACAAAGACAACTTGGAAAGAATGAAACACACAAATCGTCAGATTTCTCCACGGCGTCCGTATGGAAAATTTTTACGAGAAGGCACACCGGTTGAAAAGGATTAACATGAAGATCTTGATGATTAAGAAGGACTAGCGCTCCCATAGAAATATGAGAACACCGATTAGGAAAGGTATGGAATCAACATTTGACATCGAAGCAACTCGAATACCAGAATCAAAACAAAAACAACGGATAGATATGTTGCAGCATAATCTTCACAATATCATTCGAACAGAGGATTGAACGAATGAATTCCGTAGGTACATCAACTTGACGGGAAGACACTTGGAAGAACAAAAGGTAAATAAAAGCAACAAGGAGCAGATAGAACGAATACAAGATAGAAGCTTCATTCCACATCTTCGTGCTGAAAGCTCATGGAACGTGTTACAAAAGGGTTTTGCAATCCCCGGATCAGCATAGCCAAGGACCCTTTAAGATGCAACTCCTGATCGAAACGAACGGCCATAAAACCAATTCACTCAATGTAGAACCCCGAACTCCATATCATGCATTCGTTGGAAGAATGCCTACAAACTACTGGATGAACCCACCTATTAATTCCCGAAAGTTTCCAGTTATGCAATCAGGTGTTGGGGATACTGGGGAAGCACCGCGCACTCAACTCTAATCCTACATCCAGCTGTATCCATCCTTCAACACATAACCAGTTATTTCCGGAAACCGTTTACCTTGGACCTTCGAAACACATCCACTATACAAGCTATGGCAATACTCCCGAACTACCTCCCCAGTACTGGGTGATGTCGGGGTTATCTTGCCACTAACCGCATAGGAGAGGTTTTGATGTCGGCCGTCTTAAGTATTCCAGAACTGCTGCGATATATTTGTGACGACAACACCTCGGAGCTCAACTCCCCGGGACACTGCCACAACCCCTAAATGACAGGAGGCATCGAGAACAATGTTCTCGTCACAAAGACATCAGAACAATCCAAACAATACTCGCGTGATCCTAAAAAAAATTGGTGCATTTTTGAGAGTAGAAGAGATAAGAGTAATCGTCAGGAGTCCTCACCAGAGTGAAAAGGGATGAGGAGCAAAAGAAATCCCACTCTCCGATATATATATAGGACTCAAAACATTTTCAAGTGTGTGCCTAGACTCAACCGTCAATGATTCGATCAATCAGTGGGGGCTTCTAGGTCGGAGAAGGCTCTGAATACCAACTTGTAATGCCCAGGATGGGACTATACCTCCTACGTGTCGAGGCACGACTTAAAGGTATAAGCCCATTCTGGAATGATCTCAAGTTTGGTATCTTTGCACGACTCATGTAAAATAGGGACGAAAATGCAAAAGGAGATAGTTGGCTTACACTCGCCACTTCACACAATACATTACATAAGCCAAACATCATTCAAAACATCACAACCCGACTACGGGCGAAGATTCAAAAGGAAGATACCAAAACATAAGCCACAGGTCCGAATCGCCCCTAGTAGAAACCTCTACTGATCGTCGAAAACGTCACAAGCATACGGCCACTCTCTTCATCGAGCTCCTAGAGAAGTACTTGAACCAGCTCCTGCATCTTTCTCGGCTGAACCTGCATCTGGTGTTGTAGTATCTGTGAGCCACGAGGACTCAGCAATCCCATAACCATGGGTATCAAGACTAGCAAAGCTTTATGGGTAGGAGGAGGTAAAGTGGTGAGGTTGCAGCAGCGGCTAAGCATAATATGGTGGCTAACTAACGAGTACAAGAATAAGATGAGAATCTACGCAAACGGTCGCGACTAGTAGTGATCGCTAAAGATCCTGAACTACATACGAGTCAAACATAACCCCACCGTGTTCTCTTCTCAAAGTGAAAAGAGACAGTCACGGTTACTCACACAGTGGGGTGTTTTACTTCGGATCCTCTGTCAAGTTTTCTACAACCGAACATTAACAAATTCCAATCTGCCACATAACCGCGGACACGGCTTTCGAAAGATCATAACCCTGCAGGGGTGTCCCAACTTAGCCCATCACAAGCTCTCACGATTAGCTGAAGTGATAAATAATAATATCATCACCCCTCATCTTAGGGAAATCCGATCAGGCTCGGCATCCCGGTGCACAAGATATTTCGACAATGGTACAACAAGTCCAGCAAGACCTCCCGGTGTGTCGACACCCTGATAGTAGCCGCGCGTATCTCGTCTCAGGCCACATCCGGATAGGTGATCCTACGGGACCAATCCTCGAGTTTCTCCGTGATGGCTCCGCAGTCTCCCCGTTTGGGACCAACACCATCAGCACTGGCCCCCCTGCTATGTAGAAAGAATCCTCGGGTAGCGCTAACTCCCTATGCAATTTAATTAATTAATTAAGTTGTTATTATGAGCAAATTAAAACCAATGTTGGGCCTTGCTGGAGGAGTTTTATTCAAAGACGAACTGTCAAGGGGTCCCCATCCACCCATCGTGTAAGGAACGCAAAATCAAGGAACATAATGCCGGTTTATCGGCGCCTAAGGTGGCATGAGTGGAACAAAACACCGAGCAAAAGGCCAAGCCTTCCACCCATGTCCATTATAGGTGTGTTAATAATAATAATAGATATTATGATATTCCAACAACAAGTTCCCACCTGGAACGATCTTCATCTTCACCTGCAACTAACAACGCTATAAGAGGGGCTGAGCAAGCGGGTAACATAGCCAAACAATGGTTTTGCTAGGAAGGTGTCAAAGGTTAGAGGTTTCATGGAAACAAGGAGAGGCTGACATAAAAGATGGGTAGCGCGACATGTAACGATAGCATCGAGACAACTAAGCATGGCAATGGTAGTAAAGGTATCCAAGGGTATGGTCATCTTGCCTGGGATTCCACAAGGGAGAAGAACAGATCCATGAAGTAGTCGAACAGAACCTCACAACTCCGGAACGAACCCGAAGCTAACGAGGGAAGCAAACCGGAAAGAAACAAGCAACACGGTAAACACACATATCATAACCATGGCATGATGCACAAACAAGTATGATGCATGTACGTTTTAAATATGCATGTCATGGCAAAGTGCACAAACAGTACTACAAGTTAAGTGGAGCTCAATATGCAACGAGTTGCATATTGACGAAACACCGCATTTTAATTATTTAATTGACTCTCGTTTATTTACAAGACAAGATTAAATGTTTGTTAACATGGCAAGAGGTGAAGCAAAAACAAACTACCTATTTAGACATTTTAAATGAGGCCGGAAAAAGAACAACAATTCCGGAAAATCCCCATGAGCATGTTTAGCAATTATTAAGCAACAACAATTTAACATTTAAAGGTTGTTATCATGATGCAGATGGCATGATCAAGTTTATGCAATTTTATTACAAGTTGACATAAGGGATATGAAGTATTGTCACCGTGGTGGAAGAAAGGGTGCCACGGAACTAACCGAAAATGATGCCACGCAACATATCGGTTCCGGTAACTCGTTGAGAGACCGGTGCAAAAGAAAAGGTAGCGTGAACGAGTCGACAAGAAGAAAGGTGGGGTGATCCCGTCACCGGGTCCCCACGGGTCGGCGACGAGGCAACCGAGGAGCACGACAAAAGATGAAACGGCACGGTGCACACAAGGGAAACATCTCATACAACACAAGCAAACGTTCTCGGGTCATCGTCTCGGGGTTATACCTTCGAAAACACTTGTTTACGGGGTGGTTCGAGGTCGTAGAGGAAGTAGTCGTTCTCGCGATTCGTAGTGGAAGTAGGCGTTCTCGCGGGTTGTGGTACACGTTTCATAGCCGTTCACGTTTCCGAAGATGTTCGGGGTCAACGGTAGAGGTACTTGAGGGTTCCGAGTGATCCGGGCGTAGTGGTACTTGGGGGTTCTCGTTCTTGCGACGGTAATGGAACTTGACGTATCTCCACGTGTAGTCGTACTCGGTCGTAGCGGTCTTGCAGGTCTCGGTCTCGCGTCGGTAGTTGTACTCGGTCGTCGTGGTACTTGGCATCTTGGCGATTCTGAAGATGGCGGTAGAGGTACTTGATGTCCGTATGTTCCACGGGGTCCTCGAGGGTCGATGGTAGACGTTCTCGGGTCGGAAAGGGACTTGGCGCGTCCAAAACGAAGCCACTCGAAAGGCCTTGGATCTTGGAAGCGGCAAGGAGGTGATGGTGGTGATCTAGCCAGGATCCACCCAAGGGTCTGGAGGTGCTGGAGGTTGCTCGGGGCGGCGCCGGCGCTGCCTGGCCGAGGCCTCACAAGGGCGACGCAGCGAGTCAGGCGCAGTGGCGGGCGGCGTGGAGGAGCAGCATCCGGATGAGGGAGAGAGGCCGCTGGAGGGAGACGGCGAGGAGGCAGGGGCGCTGGGCCTTGGCGGCAGACGGCGCGGCTCCTGGCCGGCGCTGGTGATGCGGCGGGACTGCGGCCCTGGAGACGGAGGGTGCGGGCGCTGCGGCGCTGGGGCTCCTGGCGCGGAGGAGAGGCGCGGACGCGGGCCGGCTGCTGGACGCGGGGAGGGAGGCCACGGCGCGCGGCGGTGCGACGCGGCTCCTGGCCGGCCGAGAGATGGGGACGAGGGGGGTTCGAGAGGGAGAGGAGCGAGATGGAGCGGGCGTCCTGGCAGCGCTGGCGAGGGAGGACGAGAGGGGGTGGGAGAGAGCGATGGGGCGATGAGGAGCGAGGGGCTGCGGCGCTACGAGGAGGAGGGAGCGAGGCGCTGCGGCGGTGGGAAGAGCGAGGAGGGATGCGGTCGAAGGACCCTGGAGCTAGGGTTAGGAGGCGGCTGGGCCGTGGGCCTTGGGGCGAAAGGGGCGCCTAGTGAGGCCTGGGCCGCGGGGAGGGAAGCTGAGGCCCAGATGGCCTATCTCTCCTTATTATTTTTTAGCAGAAAAAAATAGAGAGAGTCAAAATTATTAAGAAAAGAGGCCATGAACAAGAAATAAATGATGGAACATTTTTGTGAGGCTTTAAGGAATATTACCAACCCAACAAAAGTGGTTCCAACAAAATAGGGAAGTGCAAACCAAAAATATTTAGCTTGCCTTAAAGGAGTTTGAAAGGAGTCTAGACTTTAGGAGGAGCCTCGATAAAAGGGAAAGGGAAAAGTTGGCAAGGTAGGAGGGAAACTTGAAGCAAAAGGGCATGGAAACAAATATGCAAGTGTGTTGCGGTTAATTCCAAAGAATGGAATATTTTTTATAATAGCTCCATAATATTAGGAGGATATGTTATAAAGAGAAGTCATTCTTCCCTCGATTTAAATAGACCGAAGGTCCACACGATTTATTTAAGTTGAGATGCAAAGATTAAAGACATGATGGCATGATGACATGACGCAAAGCAAAATAAATAACACACGCACAAAAGAAACACACGGGAGAACCCGGAACATCTGGAATCTCTGGAATCTTCTAGGACGTCGGTCTTCGGGCGTCACAACTCTCCCACACTAACAGAGGATCTCGACCCGAGATCCTAGAGATTGCACCGGATAAAAACGGAAGAGGAAGAGGTAAAACAAAGTTGCTTCTTTGACAGACGAGTGAAACCACGAACCTTGAGGTTAAACAAGTTGAAAGAACAAAACCACATAGATGAACGAAGATGAAAACACTCTGTTAGAAAAGAGGAACAAGGAACATTATGAGAACCTTGTAGGTTGGAAGACATGAAACAAGAGCTTACGAACCAAAAGAATATGAAACCACAACGATATAGCCAAGGAATAAGAATGACATAATTCAGACAACACTCCGATTGAAAATGGAAGGAATTGAACAAGAACTTGCCAAGTTGGGATGATACTTGATGAAAACAACAACACACAGCCTCTGAAACAATTAAAAGAATGGCACAAGGGGTAAGAAAGATTTCAGATAGCACTCCGGTTAAAAAGATAGGCAAAGCTTGATAAGATGAGAGAACTAGAATGGAGGACACAACACTCCGGTTAAATAGACAAGCAAGGGAGAATATGATCTTGATAAAAACGAGATGATGGTCAAAGAGAGCAATATCACAAAGCCTCCGGAACGAAAGAATAGATGCAAGATCGTTGGGAAGAAAGAACGGAGAAGAAAATGACAACTTCTCTCAAAATTGAATTTGAAAGAGCATCCTTACGAAAAAGGGTTGAACGGAGTTGATTTTTTAAAAAAAATCAACAACGAAACGAATAAGCTTGATGTGGGCTTATGGAAAACATCTCAAAATTATAAGGTGACAACCAGCCCACTAACAGAAACGAATTGCTTGGATTGAGATCAACAAGGAGACGATAAACTTATCTCACCCGAAGGATAAATGAAAAACTTGGGTCATTTATAAGCACCATAATAGCAACAATCCTTAGGGAAAGCTTTTAGGTGAAAAACAACCCAAGATTACTCCTACGAATAGATTGAAGGGTTGGAAAGATCTCCTGAACAAGGAAAAATGATGGTTTAAATATCTCATTCCTGACAACTTGTGAATCATGAAACATGAAGGGAAATTGTCAAAAATGGCATACCACCATCTCAAACAATAAATGTAGAAAGAATTGCACTTCGAAATGCAAGAAGAAGAATGCTTGAGCTCCAACAAGAATCTTGATGAAAATTTCGAGGATGAATTAAATCGTGATGAACCACCAAGAAGAACTCCGGTAATGAAAGCATGAGAAGTGAAAGATGAAAAGAATAAGATTCAAGGCCTGCGATGAATTAGATGGAGCTCCGTGACAAAATAATTGAGAGAGTTTGGAACTCCGGAAGAAAAGATGAACAACCAATAATTTGATATCATGAACGAACTCCAGACAAAGGAATTAAACACTTGGAAGGAACAAGAATAAGAATTATGTTATGAGTATCCTTCACCAATTTAAATTGATGACAACCAAAGGATTTGGCATACTACTTATTCTCGTTGCAAAGAATTAAAGAGAGATCTCGCACAAACTTGGGTAAATCTTCAACGAACCACTGGTAGGATTGTGAAAAGAACAAATGAATTAAAACGATAACAACGGAAGGGTAATCTTGAAAGAACCACCGTAAAAATATGGAGACGAACGAAGAGACATCAATTAAGAATAGTTGGAGGACGAAATTGAAAACTAAGAACAAAGAATCTTCTGAAATGATGGCCTTCGGAGGATCACAATGGAAAATATTCATGAAATGCTTCGGATGGGTATAAAAAGAATTCCTCACAATCGGAACAATAATGAGGATGGCATGAAGCTAGAACCACGAATCTTGGAAGAACGGGTAAGGATTCAAGAGGAACTCGTCTTCGGGTCTTCAAAATCTGAGAAGACGATGAGATACACCACCATGAATTGTTGAGGCACTCCGGAATGAAGAATTAAAAAGGTTGAACCAATGATGAACAAGAATTTGAAAGCGATCTTGGAGAAGGCATGTGACTGATGGGAATCATTCTTACGTCATACTTTGAAAAGAATTCTCCGGAAAAAGAAGAGTCAGGTAAGATCCTGGGAAAAGACCTGTGGGTTAGGGCCCACTCAAAAGAAATCACCGTTGGAAAAGGTTGCTTAAGAGATATTGCACCGGCTGAATTAAATGGCTTGAATAAGATGATAATCTCAAAATAGCTTGAACGGATCATGAATGGAATTATGAATCTTTAGCACTCCGGATATGAATAGCAAGAGGAGAATGATTACTTGGTGCACCGTAATAAGAAAGCATTGTGAAATGAGGAAAAGGATAAGATCAACACCGAAATCTTGAATTAAATTCACCGGAGAACAAAATGAGAATGGAACAGCAATGAAGTTGAAGCTTCCTTAGCATCTTGCTGAGAAATCACCGGATAAGGAAATTGAAGGAAATGAATGAAGAAACCTCACATGAATAAAATGGATACTTCATCTGAGAATTTCTTGCTCCGAGAAGGAGAAGGGTGGGAGGGTGGGGAAACAAAGACAACTTGGAAAGAATGACACAGACAAATCGTCAGATTTCTCCATGGTGTCCGTATGGAAAAACTTTAAGAGAAGGCACACCGGTTGAAAAGGATTAACATGAAGATCTTGATGATTAAGAAGGACTAGCGCTCCCATAGAAATATGAGAACACCGATTAGGAAAGGTATGGAATCAACATTTGACATCGAAGCAACTCGAATACCAGAATCAAAACAAAAACAACGGATAGATATGTTGCAGCATAATCTTCACAATATCATTTGAACAGAGGATTGAACGAATGAATTCCGTAGGTACATCAACTTGACGGGAAGACACTTGGAAGAACAAAAGGTAAATAAAAGCAACAAGGAGCAGATAGAACAAATACAAGATAGAAGCTTCATTCCACATCTTCGTGTTGAAAGCTCATTGAACGTGTTACAAAAGGGTTTTGCAATCCCTGGATCAGCATAGCCAAGGACCCTTTAAGATGCAACTCCCGATCGAAACAAACGCCCATAAAACCACTTCACTCAATGTAGAACCCCGAACTCCATATCATGCATTCGTTGGAAGAATGCCTACAAACTACTGGATGAACCCACCTATTAATTCCCGAAAGTTTCCAGTTATGCAATCAGGTGTTGGGGATACAGGGGAAGCACCGCGCACTCAACTCTAATCCTACATCCAGCTGTATCCATCCTTCAACACATAACCAGTTATTTCCGGAAACCGTTTACCTCGGACCTTCGAAACGCATCCACTATACAAGCTATGGCAATACTCCCGAACTACCTCCCCAGTACTGGGTGATGTCGAGGTTATCTTGCCACTAACCGCATAGGAGAGTTTTTGATGTCGGCCGTCTTAAGTATTCCAGAACTGCTACGATATATTTGTGACGACAACACCTCGGAGGTCAACTCCCCGGGACACTGCCACAACCCCTAAATGACAGGAGGCATCGAGGACAATGTTCTCGTCACAAAGACATCGGAACAATCCAAACAATACTCGCTTGATCCTAAAAAAAATTGGTGCATTTAAGAGTAATCGTCAGGAATCCTCACCAGAGTGAAAAGGGATGAGGAGCAAAAGAAATCCTACTCCCCGATATATGTATACGACTCAAAACATTTTCAAGTGTGTGCCTAGACTCAACCGTCAACGATTCGATCAATCAGTGGGGGCTTCTAGGTCGGAGAAGGCTCTGAATACCAACTTGTAATGCCCAGGATGGGACTATACCTCCTACGTGTCGAGGCACGACTTAAAGGTATAAGCCCATTCTGGAATGATCTCAAGTTTGGTATCTTTGCACGACTCATGTAAAATAGGGACGAAAATGCAAAAGGAGATAGTTGGCTTACACTCGCCACTTCACACAATACATTACATAAGCCAAACATCATTCAAAACATCAGAACCCGACTACGGGCGAAGATTCAATAGGAAGATACCAAAACATAAGCCACAGGTCCGAATCGCCCCTAGTAGAAACCACTACTGATCTTCGAAAACGTCACAAGCATACGGCCACTCTCTTCATCGAGCTCCCAGAGAAGTACTTGAACCAGCTCCTGCATCTTTCTCGGCTAAACCTGCATCTGGTGTTGTAGTATCTGTGAGCCACGAGGACTCAGCAATCCCATAACCATGGGTATCAAGACTAGCAAAGCTTTATGGGTAGGAGGAGGTAAAGTGGTGAGGTTACAGCAGCGGCTAAGCATAATATGGTGGCTAACTAACGAGTACAAGAATAAGATGAGAATCTACGCAAACGGTCGCGACTAGTAGTGATCGCTAAAGATCCTGAACTACATACGAGTCAAACATAACCCCATCGTGTTCTCTTCTCAAAGTGAAAAGAGACAGTCACGGTTACTCACACAGTGGTGTGTTTTACTTCGGATCCTCTGTCAAGTTTTCTACAACCGTACATTAACAAATTCCAATCTGCCACATAACCGCGGGCACGACTTTCCAAAGATCATAACCCTGCAGGGGTGTCCCAACTTAGCCCATCACAAGCTCTCACGATTAGCTGAAGTGATAAATAATAATATCATCACCCCTTATCTTAGGGAAATCCGATCAGGCTCGGCATCCCTGTGCACAAGACATTTTGACAATGGTAAAACAAGTCCAGCAAGACCTCTGGGTGTGTCGACACCCTGATAGTAGCTGCGTGTATCTCGTCTCAGGCCACATCTGGATAGGTGATCCTACGGGAGCCAATCCTCGAGTTTCCCCGCGGTGGCTCCGCAGTCTCCCCGTTTGGAACCAACTGATACGTCCAAAACGTATCTATAATTTCTGCTTGGTCCATGCCTCTTTTGTGTGATATTGCTATGATATTTATGCACTTCTATACACTTTTTGATCATATTTGGACTAACCTATTAACTCAGTGCACCACAGTGCCAGTTCCTGTTTTCTGCTGTTTTTCTATTTCAGGTTCCCCCCATATTAAAAGTGCCCTAAAAATTCCGGGAAAAATACAGGAAAAATCAGCGTATCGGGAGCTTCCAGAAAAACCAAGGCAGGGCCAGAGGGGAGCCTGGGGTGACCCAGGCGGCCACCCGGCGCGGCCCCACCCCTGGCCGCGCCAGGGGGGCGCCTGGGGCCCCACCTCCGCCTCTGGTGACCCCCTTTTGCATATATATTTCTCGCGTCCCAAAACCCTCGAGGACGGAACCCTTTTTCGCGATCTCATCTCTGTTCCGCGGCCGCCGTGCTTCCAAGATCGGGAGCACCAGGAGAACTCTTCCCGGCACCCTGCCGGAGGGGAGAACCACCGCCGGGAGCTTCTCCACCACCATGGACGCCTCCCGGATGAGTTGTGAGTAGTCCCCCTTGGACCATGGGTCCATGACCAGTAGCTATGTGATGTTCTCCTCCCCTCTTTGTTCTTCATGGATTAGACCTCGTGAGCTGCCCTACATGATCGAGGCACATATGTAATCTTTATGATGTTGCTCTGCTGAGTTTGCTGGGATCCGATGGATTATGAGATTATGTTCAGATTGTGTGTGAGTAATATATTTGATTCACCTCTTTTATATTTATGTTCTTGAGTAATTCTTGCATGTTCTCCGTTGCTGTTTATTGCTTTGGCCGAGTAGTAGGTAGTAACTCCAAGAGGGAACGTTATGCTTGATTGTGGGTTCATGCCCCTCGATGACTAGCTTGAGTGACAGAAACATGAGTCTAGGGGATGTGCTGTTGCCACAAGGGGGAAAACAACGGTGCTTGTACTTGCGGGTGCAAGGATTGTTTACTTTACGCAAAGTCCTTTTAATGCAGTTGTCTGTTGCTTTGAGTTTACACTATGGGTGGGACTCGCAACTTAATACCAGCGAGATGCTCTGGATAGGTATCTCAAGGTGGATGATTAGTAGTAGATGCAGATGGATTTCGGTCTACTTCCCTTGGCGTACCGCCCATGCTTTTGAGCCTCTACCTTTGTGACGCCCGAAGACCGACGTCCCAGAAGATTCCAGAAGATTCCAGAAGATTCCAGATGTTTCGGGTTCTCCCGTGTGTTCTTTGTGCTTGTGTTATTTATTTTTTGCATTGCATCATGTCATCATGCCATCATGTCATATTTATCTTTGCATCTCAACTTAAATAAATCATGTGGACCTTCGGTCCATTTAAACCGAGGGAAGAATATCTTCTCTTCATAACATATCCTCTCAATATTATTAGGGAGCTATAATAAATATTCCATTCGTTGGAATTAACCCAACACACTTGCATATTATTTCCCCATGTCTTTTTCACTTCGAGTTTCTCCTTCAAAAACCTTGCCAATAATTCTTTTCCGTTGTTTCGAGGTTCCTCCGAAAATTCGAACATTTTTGGACACTTCAATAATCAAGTCTTAGTTCTAACCCATTTGAATTAAATTCAAATATGTTTGAATTATATTTTTCGTTCATGCCTTTTCTATTATTTCGGACCGTGCTCATTTTTATGAGCCCGAGAGAATAACCTCATGTGCAAATTCTTGCCTAGCTTCCCTTTCTTTTCTTCTCTCCTTTTCTTTCATTCTCTGTTTTTTTCCTTTTCACTCTTAAAATAGGAGAGGCAGCCAGTCCAGCCGGGCCTCCTAGCTGCCATCAGCTTATCTGGCCCATCAGCCAACCGCCCTGCCTTCCCAGGCCTCAAGGCCCATCTGTGCAGCTCCCAGCCTCCAACGCCGGCCCATCAGGCCCAGCCCGACGCCTAACCCTAGCTAGCGCCCCAGCCGTCCTCGCTCCCTCTCATCCCATCGAGCCCCGCCGCCAGTTT
>LR738709.1:382304890-382416813 GCA_902687465.1 Secale cereale | reverse complement strand
GTGCCCGAGCCGTTCCCTCGATCCACTCACTCAGCTCGCCAGACCGCATCCCTCCTCCCGCCGCGGATGCGCGTCCTCCAGCCGCATTGCGCTAGCCTCCTCCCCTCGCTAACTCCCTCCTCGTTCGACCCCGCATCGGTCACGCCCTTCGCCTGCAGCGCCGAGACCCCGCAGCCTCGCCTCCCCTCGAGAGCAGCTCGTCCAGGGCCCTTCCTCTCCTCCTTCTCCAGGGACGCCGAGCCCCAGCGCTCGCTAGCGCCGAGAGCGCGCGCCCGCGTCACCGGCCCTCTGACTCCATGGCGCCTCCCTCTCCCCGATTCTGAGGGCGCCGTCGCTCTTCTCCAGTGCCGACAACGCCAAGGCCGTCCTCCTGCAGCGGCCCGCGCCCAAGCCTTTGCTCCGGCCACCGGTGCCGCCCAATCTTGCTGCCGCTGCCATGGCCCCTTCAGCGCCATGACCTTGCTGCCGTTTTTGTTTTTGCCAAGTTCTTATGTACGAGGGACCCCGAGACCACCAAGTTCCCCTTCGGCAAGTACCACGACGATGCGTCAAGTTCCTCTCCGATGCCCAAGTTCAACTACACGGCGATACGTCAAGTTCGACTACAACGAGAACCCGAAAAGTACCCCTCCGATGACAAGTACATCTACGAACGGGAACAACTACACGGCGATACGTCAAGTACCACGACACGATATCGGGACGCCTACTTCCTCTACGGAACGAGTACAACTACTGTCGCTCGACGACCCGTCAAGTACCTCTTCGGAAACGTGAACGACTACTTCCCTCTACGGATGTGTACCAAGACTCACGGAACGACTACTTCCACTACGTCCCTCTACGTCCTCGAACCCCTCCAAGAACGAACGTTCCGAAGGTATAACACCGAGACGATGACCCGTGAGATGTTTGTGTGTTGTATGAAATGTTTTTCCGTGTGTGCACCGTGCCCGTTTAGTCTTTTGTCGTGCTCCTCGGTTGCCTCGTCGCCAACCCATGGGAACCCGGTGACGGGATCGCCCCACCTTTCATCTCGTTTGACTCACTCATGCCATCTTTCCTTTTGCACCGGACTCTCAACGAGTTACCGGAACCGATATGTTGCCGTGGCATAATTTTCGGAATTGTTGCCGTGGCACCCTTTCCTTCCACCACGGTGACAAATGCTTCATATCTTCTTCTTGTTAACTTTTAATAAATTTGCATAAAACTTGATCATGTCATCCGCATCATGTTAACAACATTAAATTGTTTAACTGTTGTTGCTTTAAATTACTAAACATGCTCATGGGGATTTTCCGGATATGTTGTTGTTATTTTCCGGCCTCATTTAAAATGCCTAAATAGTGTAGTTTTATTATGCTTCACCTCTTGCCATGTTAACAAACATTTAATCTTGTCTTGTAAATAGCGAGAGTCAATTAACGAATTAAATGTGGTGTTTCGTCAATATGAAACTCGTTGCATATTGAGCTCCACTTAACTTGTAGTTTTGCTTGTGCTCATTGCCATGCCATGCATATTTAAACCGGACATGCATCATACTTGGATGTGCATCGTATGCCATGTTTATGCTTGTGCATTTACCGTGTTGTTTGTTTCTTTCCGGTTGCTTCTCTGTTAGCTTCGGTTTCATTCCGAAGTTGTGAGGATTCGCTCGACTTCTTGCTCCGTCTACTTCATGGATCCGTTCTTCTTCCTTGCGGAATCCCAGGCAAGATGATCATACCCTTGGATACCTTTACTACCATTGCCATGCTTAGTTGTCTCGATGCTGTCGTTACATGTCGCGCTACCCATCTTTATGTCAGCCTCTCCTTGTTGCCATGAAACCTCTAACCTTTGACACCTTCCTAGCAAAACCACTGTTTGGCTATGTTACCCACTTGCTCAGCCCCTCTTATAGCGTTGTTAGTTGCAGGTGAAGATGAAGATCGTTCCAGGAGGGAACTTGTTGTTGGAATATCACAATATCTATAATTATTATTAACACACCTATATACTGGGCATGGGTGGAAGGCTTGGCCTTTTGCTCGGTGTTTTGTTCCACTCATGCCACCTTAGGCGCCGATAAACCGGCATTATGTTCCTTGATTTTGTGTTCCTTACACGATGGGTGGATGGGGACCCCTTGACAGTTCGACTTTGAATAAAACTCCTCCAGCAAGGCCCAACATTGGTTTTAATTTGCTCATAATAACAACTTAATTAATTAATTAAATTGCATAGGGAGTTAGCGCTACCCGAGGATTCTTTCTACATAGCAGGGGGGCCAGTGCTGATGGTGTTGGTCCCAAACGGGGAGTATGCGGGGCCACCACGGGGAAACTCGAGGATTGGCTCCCGTATAATCGCCCATCCGGTCGTGTCCTGAGACGAGATACGCGCGGCTACTATCAGGGTGTCGACACACCGGGAGGTCTTGCTGGACTTGTTTTACCATTGTCGAAATGTCTTGTGCTACCGGGATACCGAGCCTGATCGGTTTTCCCTAAGATAAGGAGTGATGATATTATATTTATCACTTCAGCTAATCGTGAGAGCTTGTGATGGGCTAAGTTGGGACACCCCTGCAGGGTTATGATCTTTCGAAAGCCGTGCCCGCGGTTATGTGGCAGATTCGAATTTGTTAATGCCCGGTTGTAGAAAACTTGACAGATGATCCTAAGTAAAACACACAACTGTGTGAGTAACCGTGACTGTCTCTTTTCATTTTGAGAAGAGAACACGGTGGGGTTATGTTTGACTCGTATGTAGTTCAGGATCTTTAGCGATCACTACTTTTGCGACCGTTTGCGTAGATGCTCTTCTTATTCTGGTACTCGTAAGTTAGCCACCATATTTTGCTTAGCTGCTGCTGCAACCTCACCACTTTACCTCTTCCTACCCATAAAGCTTTGCTAGTCTTGATACCCATGGTTATGGGATTGCTGAGTCCTCGTGGCTCACAGATACTACAACACCAGATGCAGGTTCAGCCGAGTTTGAAGCAGGAGCTGGTTCAGACCTTCACCGGGAGCTTGGTGAAGAGAGTGGCCGTTTGCTTGTGACGTTTCGACGATCAGTAGTGGTTTCTACTAGGATTCGATCCTGACCTGTGGCTTTATGTTGTTTTTGGTATCTTTCTTTTGGATCTTCGCCCGTAGTCGGGTTGTGATGTTTTGGATGATGTTTTGCTTATTTAATGTATTGTGTGAAGTGGCGAGTGTAAGCCAACTATTCTTTTGCAATTTCATCCATATTTTTACATGAGTCGTGCAAAGATACCAAACTTGAGATTATTCTAGGATGGGCTTATACCTTTAAGTCGTGCCTCGACACGTAGGAGGTATAGTCCCATCCTGGGCATTACAACCTTTCTTTACAGCATAGTTAGCATTGGTTTGCGCACATAATCCTGTCAATTGCCCAGCTGTAATTTGTTTACCTCGCTTAGCTGTTTTATCGTCTTTTGGGAGAGAGACATCACTAGTGAACATCATGGGACCCCGGTCCATATTACCATCACTGATCACACCCGCTATTTACTTCCTGTTCTTATTTCCTAGTTGCAGTCATACCTATCACTATTATCTCTTGTGTTTGATCCTTTGTAAACGACAAGGCCGGAGGGATTGACAACCTCTCTGTACTCGTTGGGAGCAAAGTTATTTGTATCTGTGTGCAGGTCCTGTCAAGCAAAAGTTTCTGGCGCCATTGACACCTTCTTGTCGACCCTCGGAGTTTCACGGGATTCGATCCTTGGTATCTTTGCCAAGGGAAATTTGCCGCTACGCTACATCTCAAACCTTCCACTTGGGGTAACCAACAAGGGGCGAGAAGCCATCACCAACACCATCAGCACTGGCCCCCCTGCTATGTAGAAAGAATCCTCGGGTAGCGCAAACTCCCTATGCAATTTAATTAATTAATTAAGTTGTTATTATGAGCAAATTAAAACCAATGTTGGGCCTTGCTGGAGGAGTTTTATTCAAAGACGAAGTGTCAAGGGGTCCCCATCCACCCATCGTGTAAGGAACGCAAAATCAAGGAACATAATGCCGGTTTATCGACGCCTGAGGTGGCATGAGTGGAAGAGAACACCGAGCAAAAGGCCAAGCCATCCACCCATGCCCAGTATATAGGTGTGTTAATAATAATAATAGATATTGTGATATTCCAACAACAAGTTCCCACCTGGAACGATCTTCATATTCACCTGCAACTAACAACGCTATAAGAGGGGCTGAGCAAGCGGGTAACATAGCCAAACAATGGTTTTGCTAGGAAGGTGTCAAAGGTTAGAGGTTTCATGGCAACAAGGAGAGGCTGACATAAAAGATGGCTAGCGCGACATGTAACGATAGCATCGAGACAACTAAGCATGGCAATGGTAGTAAAGGTATCCAAGGGTATGGTCATCTTGCCTGGGATTCCGCAAGGGAGAAGAACGGATCCATGAAGTAGTCGAACAGAACCTCACAACTCCGGAACGAACCCGAAGCTAACGAGGGAAGCAAACCGGAAAGAAACAAGCAACACGGTAAACACACATATCATAACCATGGCATGATGCACAAACAAGTATGATGCATGTCCGGTTTAAATATGCATGTCATGGCAAAGTGCACAAACAGTACTACAAGTTAAGTGGAGCTCAATATGCAACGAGTTGCATATTGACGAAACACCACATTTTAATTATTTAATTGACTCTCGTTTATTTACAAGACAAGATTAAATGTTTGTTAACATGGCAAGAGGTGAAGCAAAAACAAACTACCTATTTAGACATTTTAAATGAGGCCGGAAAAACAACAACAATTCCGGAAAATCCCCATGAGCATGTTTAGCAATTATTAAGCAACAACAATTTAACATTTAAAGGTTGTTATCATGATGCAGATGGCATGATCAAGTTTTATGCAATTTTATTACAAGTTGACATAAGGGATATGAAGTATTGTCACCGTGGTGGAAGAAAGGGTGCCACGGCAACGAACCGAAAATGATGCCACGTAACATATCGGTTTCGATAACTCGTTGAGAGACCGGTGCAAAAGAAAAGGTAGCGTGAACGAGTCGAACAAGAAGAAAGGTGGGGTGATCCCGTCACCGGGTTCCCACGGGTCGGCGACGAGGCAACCGAGGAGCACGACAAAAGATGAAACGGCACGGTGCACACAAGGGAAACATCTCATACAACACAAACAAACGTTCTCGGGTCATCGTCTCGGGGTTATACCTTCGAAAACACTCGTTCACGGGGCGGTTCGAGGTCGTAGAGGAAGTAGTCATTCTCGCGATTCGTAGTGGAAGTAGGCGTTCTCGCGGGTCGTGGTACACGTTTCGTAGCCGTTCACGTTTCCGAAGATGTTCGGGGTCGACGGTAGAGGTACTTGAGGGTTCCGAGTGATCCGGGAGTAGTGGTACTTGGGGGTTCTCGTTCTTGCGACGGTAGTGGAACTTGACGTATCTCCACGTGTAGTCGTACTCGGTCGTAGCGGTCTTTCCGGTCTCGGTCTCGCGTCGGTAGTTGTACTCGGTCGTCGTGGTACTTGGCATCTTGGCGATTCTGAAGATGGCGGTAGAGGTACTTGATGTCCGTATGTTCCACGGAGTCCTCGAGGGTCGACGGTAGACGTTCACGGGTTGGAAAGGGACTTGGCGCATCCAAAACGAAGCCACTCGAAAGGCCTTGGATCTTGGAAGCGGCAAGGAGGTGATGGTGGTGATCTAGCCAGGATCCACCCAAGGGTCTAGAGGTGCTGGAGGTTGCTCGGGGCGGCGCTGGCACTGCCTGGCCGAGGCCTCACGAGGGCGACGCAGCGAGTCAGGCGCGGTGGCGGGCGGCGCGGAGGAGCAACATCCGGATGAGGGAGAGAGGCCGCTGGAGGGAGACGGCGAGGAGGCAGGGGCGCTGGGCCTTGGCGGCGGACGGCGCGGCTCCTGGCCGGCGCTGGTGATGCGGCGGGGCTGCGGCCCTGGTGACGGAGGGTGCGGGCGCTGCGGCGCTGGGGCTCCTGGCGCGGAGGAGAGGCGCGGACGCGGGCCGGCTGCTGGACGCGGGGAGGGAGGCCACGGCGCGCGGCGGTGCGACGCGGCTCCTGGCCGGCCAAGAGATGGGGACGAGGGGGGTTCGAGAGGGAGAGGAGCGAGATGGAGCGGGCGTCCTGGCGGCGCTGGCGAGGGAGGACGAGAGGGGGTGGGAGAGAGCGATGGGGCGATGAGGAGCGAGGGACTGCGGCGCAACGAGGAGGAGGGAGCGAGGCGCTGCGGCGCTGGGAAGAGCGAGGAGGGATGCGGTCGAAGGACCCTGGAGCTAGGGTTAGGAGGCGGCTGGGCCGTGGGCCTTGGGGCGAAAGGGCCGCCTTGCGAGGCCTGGGCCGCGGGGAGGGAAGCTGAGGCCCAGATGGCCTATCTCTCCTCATTATTTCTTTAGCAGAAAAAAATAGAGAGAGTCAAAATTATTAAGAAAAGAGGCCATGAACAAGAAATAAATGATGGAACATTTTTGTGAGGCTTTAAGGAATATTACCAACCCAACAAAAGTGGTTCCAACAAAATAGGGAAGTGCAAACCAAAAATATTTAGCTTGCCTTAAAGGAGTTTGAAAGGAGTCTAGACTTTAGGAGGAGCCTCGATAAAAGGGAAAGGGAAAAGTTGGGAAGGTAGGAGGGAAACTTGAAGCAAAAGGGCATGGGAAAAAATATGCAAGTGTGTTGCGGTTAATTCCAAAGAATGGAATATTTTTTATAATAGCTCCATAATATTAGGAGGATATGTTATAAAGGGAAGTCATTCTTCCCTCGATTTAAATAGACCGAAGGTCCACACGATTTATTTAAGTTGAGATGCAAAGATTAAAGACATGATGGCATGATGACATGATGCAAAGCAAAATAAATAACACACGCACAAAAGAAACACACAGGAGAACCCGGAACATCTGGAATCTCTGGAATCTTCTGGGACGTCGGTCTTCGGGCGTCACAATATACCTTTCTCAAAACAGCCACCATATCTACCTATCATGGCATTTCCATAGCCATTCCGAGATATATTGCCATGCAACTTTCCACCGTTCCATTCATATGACACGCTTCATATTGTCATATTGCCATGCATGATCATGCAGTTGACATCGTATTTGTGACAAAGCCGTCATGCATAATTTTTCATACATGTCACTCTTGATTCATTGCACATCCCGGTACACCGCCAGAGGCATTCATATAGAGTCATACTTTGTTCTAGTATCGAGTTGTAAATCAATAGAGTGCGATGATCATCATTATTAGAGCATTGTCCCAAAGAAAAAAAGGAAGTAAAGGCCAAGAAAAAGAAAGTCCCAAAAAAAAGAATAAAAAAGAAAAAGGACAATGCTACTATCTTTTTCCACACTTGTGCTTCAAAGTAGCACCATGTTCTTCATGATAGAGAGTCTCATGTTTAGTCACTTTCATATACTAGTGTGAATTTTCATTATAGAACTTGGCTTGTATATTCCAACGATGGGCTTCCTCAAATGCCCTAGGTCTTCGTGAGCAAGCAAGTTGGATGCACACCCACTTAGTTTCTTTTGTTGAGTTTTTATACATTTTTAGCTCTAGTGCATTCGTTGCATGGTAATCCCTACTCACTCACATTGATATCTATTGATGGGCATTTCCATAGCCCGTTGATACGCCTAGTCGATGTGAGACTATGTCCCTCCTTTTTTGTCTTCTCCACAACCACCACTCTATTCCACCCATAGTGTTATATCCATGGCTCACGCTCATGTATTGCGTGAAAGTTGAAACGTTTGAAAGAATAGAGTATGAAAACAAGTGCTTGGATGAAACCGGGGTTGTGCATGATATGAATATTTTGTGTGATGAAGAGGAAGCATAGCCAGACTATATGATTTTGTAGGGATAACTTTCTTTAGCCATAGTATTTTGAGAAGACATGATTGCTTTGTTAGTATGCTTGAAGTATTATTATTTCTTATGTTAATATAGACTTTTGTCTTGAATCTTTCAGAACTGAACATTCATGCCACAATAAAGAGAACTACATTGAAAATTATGTTGGTTAGCATTCCACATCAAAAATTCCATTTTTATCATTTACCTACTCGAGGAGGAGCAGGAATTAAGCTTGGGATGCTTGATACGTCTCCAACGTATCTATAATTTTTTATTGTTCCATGCTATTATTTATGATGTTTTGGATGTTTAAATGGCTTTGTTATACACTTTTATATTATTTTTGGGACTAACCTATTAACCCAAAGGCCCAGTCCAGATTGTTGTTTTTTTGCTTATTTCAGGGTTTTACAGAAAAGGAATATCAAACAGAGTCCAAACGGAATGAAACCTTCGGGAGAGATATTGTTGGAGCAAAATATGCACGGGAGACTTGAGAACCTTGAAATAGGGCTGACGTGGCGTCCACGAGGGTGGGGGGCGTCCCCCCTACAGGGCGTGCCCCCCTGCCTCGTGGGCCCCACGTTTGGCCCCCGGTGCCCTCCTTCCTCCTATATATACCTATGTACCCCGAAAACATCAGAACAAGAGAGAAAACCCTCGTTCCACCGCCGCAACCTTCTATTCCCGAGAGATCCCATCTTGGGGCCTGTTCCGGAGCTCCGCCGGAGGGGGGATCTACCACGGAGTGCTTCTACATCATTATCATCGCCTCACCATGGGTTGTGAGTAGTTTACCACAGACCTTCGGGTTCATAGTTAGTTTTGAGAAGTGTTGTCATCCGAGGTTTAGTATTATTGCTCGCTAGTTGATTATGCCATTGATATGAGTAGACATGAGACTTGAAAGTCATTGTGAATGTGGTTAGTTCATGATCTTGTTGAAAACTTGAATGCTGGCTTTAAATATTTACAACAACAAGAGCAAACAGAGTTTGTTAAAGTTTTTCTTTATCACTTTCAGATTATCAACTGAATTGCTTAAGGACAAGCGAAGGTTTAAGCTTGGGGGAGTTGACACGTCTCCAATGTATCTACTTTTCCAAACACTTTTGCCCTTGTTTTGGACTCTAACTTGCATGATTTGAATGGAACTAACCCGGACTGACGCTGTTTTCAGCAGAATTGCCATGGTGTTGTTTTTGTGCGGAAATAAAAAGTTCTCGGAATGACCTGAAAATCCACAGAGAATTATTTTGGAAAATATAAAAAATATCTACGGAAAGATCCACGTCAGGGGGCCCACACCCTGTCCACGAGGGTGGGGGGCGCGCCCCCTCCCCCTGGGCGCGCCCCCTGCCTCGTGGCCCCCCTGATGCTCCATATATTCACTTTTAGGGAGAAAAAAATCAGATAGGAAGAATTATCGTGTTTTACGATACGGAGCCGCCGCCAAGCCCTAATCTCTCTCGGGAGGGCTGATCTAGAATCCGTTCGGGGCTCCGGAGAGTGGAGATCGTCGTCATCGTCATCATCAACCTTCCTCCATCATCAATTCCATGATGCTCACCGCCGTGCGTGAGTAATACCATCACAGGCTTGCTGGACGGTGATGGGTTGGATGAGATCTATCATGTAATCGAGTTAGTTTTGTTAGGGTTTGATCCCTATTATCCACTATGTTCTAAGATTGATGTTGCTATGACTTTGCCATGCTTAATGCTTGTCACTAGGGCCCGAGTGCCATGATTTCAGATCTGAACCTATTATGTTTTCATGAATATATGTGTGATCTTGATTCTATCTTGCAAGTCTATAGTCACCTACTATGTGTTATGATCCGGCAACCCCGGTGTGACAATAATCGGGACCACTCCCGGTGATGACCATAGTTTGAGGAGTTCATGTATTCACTATGTGTTAATGCTTTGGTCCGGTACTCTATTAAAAGGAGGCCTTAATATCCCTTAGTTTTCACTAGGACCCCGCTGCCACGGGAGGGTAGGACAAAAGATGTCATGCAAGTTCTTTTCCATAAGCACATATGACTATATTCGGAATACATGCCTATGATACGTCCATTTTGCATCATGCTTATAAGTTGATATTTATTGCATTATGGACTGTTCATACATGTTTTGACATGATACTTATGCCCTTTCTCTCTTATTCTACAAGGTTTACATGAAGAGGGAGAACGCGGGCAGCTGGAATTCTGGGCTGGAAAAGGAGCAAACTCTGGAAACCTATTCTGCACAACTCCAAAAGCCCTGAAACTCCACAGAACATTGTTTCGGAAAATATAAAAAAAATCTGGCGGAAGAAACCCATGAGAGGGGCCACTGGCTGGCCTCGAGGGTGGGGGGCGCGCCCCCCTGCCTCAAGGGCCAGTCGGTGGGCATCCGGTGCCCATCTTCTCCTATATGAAGTGTTTTGACCTGGAAAAAATCATAAGGAGGCCTTCGGGACCAGACGCCGCCGTCTCGAGGCGGAACCGAGGCGGAAACCAATCTAGGGCTCCGGCAGAGCTGTTCTGCCGGGGATACTTCCCTCCGGGAGGGGGAAATCATCACCGCCGTCATCACCAACAACTCTCCCATCTTGGGGAGGGCTATCTTCATCAACATCTTCACCAGCACCATCTCCTCTCAAACCCTAGTTCATCTCTTGTATCCAATCTTTGTATCCAAACCTCAGATTGGTACCTGCGGGTTGCTAGTAGTGTTGATTACTCCTTGTAGTTGATGCTAGTTGGTTTATTTGGTGGAAGATCATATGTTTAGATCCATTATGCATATTAATACCCCTCTGATCATGAACAATATTATGTCTTGTGAGTGGTTACTTTTGTTCCTGAGGACATGGGAGAAGTCTTGCTATTAGTAGTCATGTGAATTTGGTCTTCGTTCGATATTTTGATGAGATGTATGTTGTCTCTCCTGTAGTGGTGTCATGTGAACGTCAACTACATGACACTTCACCGTTATTTGGGCCTAGAGGAAGGCATTGGGAAGTAATAAGTAGATGATGGATTGCTAGAGTGACAGAAGCTTAAACCCTAGTTTATGCGTTTCTTCGTAAGGGGCTGATTTGGATCCATATGTTTTAGGCTATGGTTAGGTTTACCTTAATACTTCTTTTGTAGTTGCGGATGCTTGCATTAGAGGTTAATCATAAGTGGGAGGCTTGTCCAAGTAAGGTCAGCACCCAAGCACCGGTCCACCCACATACCAAATTATCAAAGTACCGAACGTGAATCAGATGATCGTGATGAAAACTAGCTTGACGATAATTCCCATATGTCCTCGGGAGCGCTTTACCTTGCATAAGAGTTCGTTCGGGCTTGTACTTTGCTACACAAAGGATTGGGCCACCTTGCTGCACCTTATTTACTTTTACCCTTTTGTCATTTGCTACCAATTATCTTATCACAAAACTATCCGTTACCTATAATTTCAGTGCTTGTAGAAAATACCTTACTGAAAACTGCCTATCATTTCCTTCTGCTCCTCGTTCGGTTCGACACTCTTACTTATCTAAAGGACTACGATAGATCCCCTACACTTGTGGGTCATCAAGACTCTTTTCTGGCAGCATTTCCAGGGAGTGAAGTGCCTTTGGTAAGTGGAATTTGGTAAGGAATAATTTATATAGTGTGCTGAAATTTATTGTCACTTGTTACTATGGCTCAAAATCCTTTGAGGGGCTTGTTCGGGGTATCTTCACCCCAACCAGAAGAGCAAAGAGTTGCTCCTCAACCTACTGCACCTATTGAAAATGTTTGCTTTGAGGTTCCTTCGGGTATGATAGAGAAACTGCTTGAAAATCCCTATATAGGAGACGGAACACTTCTCCCCGACTTACATCTTATCTATGTGGATGAAGTTTGTGGATTGTTTAAGCTTGCAGGTATGCCCGAGGATGTTATCAAGAAGAAGGTCTTCCCTTTATCTTTCAAGGGAGATGCACTGACATGGTTTAGGCTATGCGATGATATGGGATCTTGGAACTATAATCGTCTGAAGTTGGAATTTCATCAGAAGTTCTACCCTATGCACCAGGTTCATCGTGATCGTAATTATATTTATAATTTTTGGCCTCGCGAAGGAGAAAGCATCGCTCAAGCTTGGGGGAAGCTTAAGTCAATGTTATATTCATGCCCCAATCACGAGCTTTCAAGAAAGATGATCATCCAAAAAAATTATGCACGACTTTCTCTCAATAATCGCACCATGCTCGATAATTCTTGTTCTGGCTCTTTTATGATGAAGACTATTGAATTCAAATGGGATTTATTGGAAATAATTAAACGCAACTCCGTAGCAGACTATTGAATTTGACTTGCATATTATTGATAGAAAGGGAGCCGAGAACCCCGTAGCAGATAACTTGTCTAGGTTAGAGAATATACTTGATGACCCACAACCTATTGATGATAGCTTCCCTGATGAACAACTAGCTGTCATAAGTACTTCTCGTACTGCTCCTTGGTATGCTGATTATGCTAATTGTATTGTTGTTAAGTTTATACCACCTAGCTTCACATACCAGCAAAAGAAAAAGTTCTTCTATGATTTGAGACATTACTTTTGGGATGACCCAAATATTTATAAAGAAGAAGTAGATGGTATTATTAGACGTTGTGTACCTGAGCATGAACAGGAACAGATCCTACGCAAGTGCCACTCCGAAGCTTACGGAGGACACCATGCGGGAGACAGAACTGCACACAAGGTATTGCAATCCGGTTTTTATTGGCCTAATCTCTTCAAGGATGCCCGTAAGTTTGTTTTATCATGTGATGAATGTCAAATAACCGGTAATATTAGTAGATGTCAAGAAATGCCTATGAATTATTCACTTGTTATTGAACCATTTGATGTTTGGGGCTTTGATTATATGGGACCTTTTCCTTCCTCTAATGGGTACACACATATCCTAGTTGCTGTTGATTACGTTACTAAGTGGGTAGAAGCTATTCCAACTAGTATTGCTGATCATAACACCTCTATTAAGATGCTTAAAGAAGTTATATTTCCGAGGTTCGAAGTCCCTAGATATCTAATGACTGATGGTGGTTCACACTTTATTCATGGTGCTTTCCGTAAGATGCTTGCTAAGTATGATGTCAACCATAGAATTGCATCACCCTATCACCCTCAGACTAGTGGTCAGGTAGAACTAAGTAATAGGGAGTTGAAATTAATCTTGCAAAAGACAATTAATAGGTCTAGAAAGAATTGGTCCAAGAAACTAGATGATGCATTATGGGCCTATAGAACTGCATACAAAAATCCTATGGGTATGTCTCCATATAAGATGGTATATGGAAAAGCTTGTCACTTACCTCTTGAGCTAGAACATAAGGCATATTGGGCTATCAAAGAGCTCAATTATGATTTCAAACTTGCCGGTGAAAAGAGGCTATTTGATATTAGCTATCTCGATGAATGGAGAACCCAGGCCTACGAGAATGCCAAGTTATTTAAAGAAAAAGTTAAAAGATGGCATGACAAAAGGATACAAAAGCGCGAGTTTCACGTAGGTGATTATGTTTTGCTATTCAACTCTCGTTTAAGATTTCTTGCAGGAAAACTTCTCTCCAAGTGGGAAGGACCTTACGTTATCGAGGAGGTCTATCGTTCCGGTGCCATAAAGATCAACAACTTCGAAGGCACAAATATGAAGGTGGTGAATGGTCAAAGGATCAAACATTACATCTTAGGTAACCCTATAAATATTGAAACTAATATTTTTAAAACCATAACCCCAGAGGAATACATAAGGGACACTTTCCAGAACGATTAGACCTCCGAAAAGGAAGAGGTACGTGATACGGTAAGTAAACCGACTCCGAAACAGTTCTAAAGGCAATTTTTCTCCATTTTGGAATATTTAGAAAAATAGAAAAATAAACCGCAATCCGGAGGAGACACGAGGCCTCCTCAAGGGTAGGGGGCGCGCCCCCCTTCCCAGGGCGCGCCCCCTGCCTCGAGGGCACCCCGTGTGTCCCCTGGACTCCGTTTTCTTGTGGGTTAGTCCTTTCGTTCGGGAAAAATTCATTATATATACTCCCGAAGATTTTGACCTGTGTATCACGCAAAATTCCTTTGTTTTCGTTTCGAGTTGTCATCTGTTAAGGTTTACGAAGCCAGGTATCATGTCGTCTCCCTCCTCCAACAACGAAGGCAACGATGCTTGGCTGATGAAGATAGATCTGAAGAGGGAAGGACCCGAGGAGATCCACAAGGACAAGAAGATCAAGATGAAGGTGGAAGATCCGGTTCCGGCAGCGGGTGAAGAAGACATCCCCAAATACCTTCCTAATCTCTTTACCTCAACTGAGCTAGAAGCTTTCAGGATGCTTGAGTTAACTCAGATCCGCAACAAGCATCTCACAAGTGCAAATCTTTTGTTGAAGGATTACATAGCTGCTCTCAAAGGTATTATCCGCAAGTTGGAAGATCTCCTACGCTCAATATATGAGGATCCCCCGTCACTACTTGCAACTCCATCATCACCGACCGTGAAGAAGGAGACATAATCATATGGGTATGGGCACTCCCCTTGGCAACTGCCAAGCTTGGGGGAGTGACCCCGGTATGGTATCACCATCATTCCTATCTTTACCATTTTACTTAGTTCGATCCTTTTGGTAGTAGCTTGATCTATTAGAATAAAGTTAGCATGATCTAGTTGTGAGCTTTTGCTTTGTGAGCTTTATCCTTTGTAATCGAGTCCGTGAGCTATATAATAAAGATTAGTGTTGAGTCAAGGGCTTGATTTCCTCACTTGGGTCATGATAAAAAGAAAGAAAACAAAAAGAGTATCAAAGAGATCTTATCGGTCTTATGGGAAGTAATGACCTCACATACAAGAGTATGATAAATAAAAGTTGTTGGGAGGTGACAAACATAGTTTTGGTCATCGTTTCAATTAATAGGAAGTAATAAAAGAAGAGAGGCTTCACATGCAAATATACTATCTTGGACATCTTTTATGGTTTTCAGCACTCATTAAAGTATGACATGCTAAAGAGTTGATGTTGGACAAGGAAGACAACATAATGGGTTATGTCTTCTTATATCCGAAATAATGTATATTGTCATGGATCTTCCAACATGTTGAGCTTGCCTTTCTCCCTCACGCTAGCCAAAACTCCTCGCACTAAGTAGAGATACTACTTGTGATTCCATATATCCTTAAACCCAGTTTTTCCATGAGAGTCCACCATACCTACCTATGGATTGAGAAAGATCCTTCCAAGTAAGTTGTCATGTTGCAAATCCGCTAAAATATGTATGATTTATTAGTGTGGGAGAAATTAGCTTTATACGAGCTTGTGATATGGAAGTAATAAAAGCGACAGACTGCATAATAATGGTCCTTATCACAAGTGGCAATATAAAGCGAAGTTCTTCTATGCTAAGACTTTGTGCATTGAACCATAAAAACACATGACAACCTCTGCTTCCCTCTACGAAGGGCCTATCTTTTATTCTCGTCTTATATGTGTCAAGGTGAAATCCACCTTTCCTTTTTACATTTTATCCTTTGGTAAGAACATTGTGTTGGAAAGATCTTGACATATATACCCACTTGGATGTAAGTTTTCATGATCTATTACTGTTGACGTTACCCTTGAGGTAAAAGGTTGGGAGGCAACACTATAAGACCCTATCTTTCTCTGTGTCCGAATAAAACTCCATAACCATAAGTATTGCATGAGTGTGAGCAATTGTGAAAGACTATATGATAGTTGAGTATGTAGGCTTGCTGAAAAGCTCTTATATTGACTATTTCCGATATTACGATAAATTGCAATTGCTTCAATGACCGAGACCAAAGTTTGTTAGTTTCCAATGAAGTTTATGATTCATACTTGATATTGTGGATGAATTGTTACTTTAGCATAATGATCATATGACCATATTAATATAAGTTGTTGTTATAAGAATGATCATGATGCCCTCATGTCCGTATTTTGTTTTTATCGACACCTCTATCTTTAAAATTGTGGACATATTTTTCGATATCGGCTTTCGCTTGAGGACAAGCGAGGTCTAAGCTTGGGGGAGTTGATACGTCCATTTTGCATCATGCTTATAAATTGATATTTATTGCATTATGGACTGTTCATACATGTTTCGTCACAATACTTATACCTTTTCTCTCTTATTTTACAAGGTTTACATGAAGAGGGAGAATGCCGGCAGCTGGAATTCTGGGCTAGAAAAGGAGCAAATTCTGGAAACCTATTCTGCACAACTCCAAAATCCCTGAAACTCCACAGAACATTGTTTCGTAAAATATAAAAAATATCAGGCGGAAGAAACCCACGAGAGGGGCCATTGGCTGGCCTCGAGGGTGGGGGCGCGCCCCCCTTCCCAGGGCGCGCCCCCTGCCTCGAGGGCC
This sequence comes from Secale cereale, assembly GCA_902687465.1. NCBI lineage: Eukaryota > Viridiplantae > Streptophyta > Magnoliopsida > Poales > Poaceae > Secale > Secale cereale. The sequence goes on along the minus strand of LR738709.1, from coordinate 382,400,503 downwards.
AGCCGGTGGGCCCCCGGTGCCCATCTTCTCCTATATGAAGTGTTTTGACCTGGAAAAAATCATAAGGAGGCTTTCGGGACCAGACGCCACCGTCTCGAGGCGGAAACAAATCTAGGGTTCCGGCAGAGCTGTTCTGCCGAGGATACTTCCCTCCGGGAGGGGGAAATTGTCACCGCCGTCATCACCAACAACTCTCCCATCTGGACGAGGGCTATCTTCATCAACATCTTCCCCAGCACCATCTCCCTCAAACCCTAGTTCATCTCTTGTATCCAATCTTTGTATCCAAACCTCAGATTGGTACCTGCGGGTTGCTAGTAGTGTTGATTACTCCTTGTAGTTGATGCTAGTTGGTTTATTTGGTGGAAGATCATATGTTCAGATCCATTATGCATATTAATACCCCTCTGATCATGAACAATATTATGTCTTGTGAGTAGTTACTTTTGTTCCCGAGGACATGGGAGAAGTCTTGCTATTAGTAGTCATGTGAATTTGGTCTTCGTTCGATATTTTGATGAGATGTATGTTGTCTCTCCTCTAGTGGTGTCATGTGAACGTCAACTACATGACACTTCACCATTATTTGGGCATAGAGGAAGGCATTGGTAAGTAATAAGTAGATGATGGGTTGCTAGAGTGACAGAAGCTTAAACCCTAGTTTATGCGTTTCTTCGTAAGGGGCTGATTTGGATCCATATGTTTCAGGCTATGGTTAGGTTTACCTTAATACTTCTTTTGTAGTTGCGGATGTGAGGGATCGAAGAAGGTGAGAGTGTCTAGAGGGGGGGGGGGTGATTAGACTACTCGACAAGATAAAAATTCCGTCTTTTATCAAGGACAGATTTTGGCAGATTTTGCATAACACACAAGTCAAGTAGCATACTACACATGCAATTCTAGAGTATGGGCAGCGGAAAGTAAATTGCACAAGTAGTAAAGAGAAGTGGAGAAGATCAAACGCAATTTGGAGACGCAATGATTTTTCCCGTGGTTCCGATAGGTGGTGCTATCGTACATCCACGTTGATGGAGACTTCAACCCACGGAGGGTAACGGCTGCGCGAGTCCACGAAGGGCTCCACCCACGAAGGGTCCACGAAGAAGCAACCTTGTCTATTCCATCATGGCCTACGCCCACGGAGGGCTAGCCTTACTCGGGGTAGATCTTCACGAAGTAGGCGATCTCCTTGCCCTTACAAACTTCTTGGTTCAACTCCACATCTCGATGACGGAGGCTCCCAAGCGACACCTAACCAATCTAGGAGGCACCACCCTCCAAAAGGTAATAGATGTTGTAGATGATGATGAACTCCTTGCTCTTGTGCTTCAAATGATAATCTCCCCAACACTCAACTCTCCTCACTGATTTGGCTGTGGTGGAAGAAAGGATTGAGTGGAAAGTAACTTGCACATGTAGTAAAGAGAGGTGGAGAAGAGCAAACGCAATTTTGGAGACGCGGTGATTTTTCCCGTGGTTCCGATAGGTGGTGCTATCGTACATCCACGTTGATGGAGACTTCAACCCACGGAGGGTAACGGCTGCGCGAGTCCACGGAGGGCTCCACCCACGAAGGGTCCACGAAGAAGCAACCTTGTCTATTCCATCATGGCCTACGCCCACGGAGGGCTAGCCTTACTCGGGGTAGATCTTCATGAAGTAGGCGATCTCCTTGCCCTTACAAACTTCTTGGTTCAACTCCACATCTCGATGACGGAGGCTCCCAAGCAACACCTAACCAATCTAGGAGGCACCACCCTCCAAAAGGTAATAGATGTTGTAGATGATGATGAACTCCTTGCTCTTGTGCTTCAAATGATAATCTCCCCAACACTCAACTCTCCTCACTGATTTGGCTGTGGTGGAAGAAAGGATTGAGTGGAAAGCAACTTGGGAAGGCTAGAGATCAAGCTTCATATGGTGGGAGTGGAGCAACTTGATCTCAACACAAGGGTAGGTAGTTCTCTTCTCAGAAATGTAAGGTAGGAGTGGTAGTTCTTTCTGATGGCTCTCTCCACGAATGAAGAGGGGGTGGAGGGGTATAAATAGCCTCCACACAAAATCCAACCGTTACACACATTTGAGCAATCTCGGTGGGACCGAAGTGGACAACTCGGTGAGACCGATAGTTCAAATAATGTGAACGTTGGGGTTTTCGGTGGGACCGAATATACAATCTCGGTTAGTCCGATTCGAGCAAAGACAAGAGCATGCCAGTTTTGGTAGGACCGACTTCATCATCTCGGTGACACCGATTTGATGACAGAAGGTTACAGAACCTTGGCAACTCATGTTTCGGTGAGACCGAGTTCAGAATCGGAATATCCGAGTTTACTAGGGTTTGGCTTATGGCTGAGGTGGTTCATCTTGGTGTGACTGAGTTTGGAATATCGGTGGGACCGAGATTACTTATGAGTGTATATGGCAGTGAAAGTTGCTGATAGTTTAGGAGATGTATCACTAAGCACTTGAGCAACCAGATCATCATCATAACCTCATCCCCTTTTAATAGTATTGGCTTTTCCTATGGACTCAATGTGATCTTGGATCACTAAACCAAAAATGGAGTCTTGAGCTTTTGCCAATGCTTGCCTTAGCATTTTGAGGGGTCCACTTCTTCAGTCCTTTTGCCATGCCAATGTGATTGAATTTCCTGAAACATACTTGATAAAAGCATTAGTCCAACCACAAAGTATGTTGTCATTAATTACCAAAACCACCCAGGGAGCAAATGTGCTTTCAATCTCCCCCTTTTTGGTAATTGATGGCAACACACTAATCAAGACATCAAAGCTTATTGAAAGAAAGACAGAATTATCACGAAAGCTTTGACAAACATGTAGTACACAGGCTCCCCCTACAAGTGTGCAAGATTTTCATAAATTATGGTTTTGGACTACCACAAGCACACAAGAGAGATAAGCAAGATGTGCTACATGCAGCTAGGCTATATGCATCAGAGCAGATGAAAAGAGGTGAGTGATAATGCATATGTGCATGGTGATTTCTTGCAAACAAGTATTCACAAGCAAGTCACCATCATGCACATTCTGCAAAGTGCATATACTTACCTTGAGGTTCCTTGGCATTGTACCTGAAGAGATAAACTTGGGAAAACAAGGTTAGATAACACAAGAGTATTTCTTCAACCAACTGCAAGAACATCAAGAGTACCAAGCCAGGGATGACATGTATAAAGAGTGTCTCATATTGAGCACAAGCTTGAATCAGCAAACATGTCTCCGAAACTAAAAGATTTTCAATGAACTCTGAGAGATTTTGCTTTCCATAAGATATCAATTGTGAGGATACCTCTCCCTTTGAGTTCTCTCAGATCAAGGGGTTTGATGGAAAGAGCAAAATCAAAAGAATGATGCCAAATGAGAATGACACCAATAGTAATGTCCAATGTAAAACACGGCAAAGCTTTGATGTGATTCTCTCCCCCTTAAGGTAAGATTGCTCTTCTTCTCCCCCTAAATCTTCTCTTCTCCCCCTAAGTATTCTCCCCCTTTGACATCAAGTGCCGAAAAGGACAACAAACTAGGAAGGTCAGGGAAGATGGAAAGAAAGAAGTGGGATCCTTAAGAACCACAACAGAGCAAATAGGAACATGCATAGAGAGTCACTGAGTAGAGCTGTAGAAGATGATATCCTGGAAGAAATAAATCGGTGACACCGAATTAAGATGAATCGGTGGGTCCGAAAGTCAGGGACTTAGGGCAGATCCTTTTCGGTTAGACCGAAATATTTGAATCGGTGACGCCGAGTTTAATTCCAAGGAAATACAGAAATAATTCAGCTCACTTTGCGAGGAATGTTTCAAAGGATTTGCAATGAATTTGTGAAAGATTTTCGAGGAAATGATCAGAGCCAGAAGGATATTCACAAAGACAGAAGAATAGAAATGAAAAAGATTCCTAGATGAAGTTTTTTTTAAAGAAAACTCAATGAGAGAACATAAGAGAAAATAGAAAGACTCCAAAACATATGTACTTCATCTAGATAAAGGTCGGCGACAAGGTCACCTATGTTTGAGTATATTGACTTAGGAGTCAAATGAGGACATTTGATCATAGGTCATACTCATCATTTAAGCTCAAAATGGGGTTGCCATTTTTCGATTAAGCATTCGATGTGATCACATCTTATGAAGCTGCTTGTACTCATGACTTTGAGCAAAGCTCCTTAAAGATGTGAAGAACATACCTTGGGCTTGTTGTTGCTTTACTCATGTAGGTAAACTTGATGTAGGTGCTCATTGAATGTGAAGTTGGAGCGCCATTTCCACTTGTGTAGTTCATCTTCCTACATGGGTTAGGCAAGCAAGGAAATACTCAAGGATATCCAAGATGACAAGAGTGAAATACTAGATGTATATGATGTCAAAAGGATATGTGGAATTTTGTTCCTTGAGCTCAACATCCCAAAGGGCTAGATACTTGGTCAATGACAAGATTACTCATGATTTGAGTGTGTGGTAATCTTGTGGAATGTAGATCATCCAAGTACCTGCAAGGAGTTAGATGCAATACAAGGAGGCTAATGTGTCCAAGACATATGATCACCATCATAAGAGAAATATCAAGGATTAGTCAAGTGGGCTCATGCCTTGCATGCATCAATGGAGTTCTCACTCCAAGTTTGAAGCATCAATGATGTTCAACTCACTCCTTAAGCGACAAAACACCTTCTCATCAAGAGGTTTTGTAAAGATATCAGCGAGTTGTTTGTCAGTACGAACATGCTTAAGATTGATGTCACCCTTGGCAATATGATCACGAATGAAATGGTGACGAACTTCAATATGCTTCGTTCGAGAGTGTTGCACGGGATTGTGGCCAATTTTAATCGCACTCTCATTGTCACAAAGCAAGGGAACATGTCTCACATGTATCCCATAATCCTTAAGCGTTTGTGTCATCCATAGCAATTGAGCACAACACGAACCAGCAGCAATATATTCCGCTTCGGCAGTGGATAATGATACCGAATTTTGTTTCTTGGAGGACCTAGATACAAGGGATCGACCAAGGAATTGACACGTACCCGAAGTTGACTTTCTATCAACCTTGTCACCGGCATAGTCCGAGTCGGAATAGCCAACAAGGTCGAAAGAGGCCCTCTTAGGATACCAAATGCCAAAGTTTGGTGTGTGTATCAAGTATCTCACAATCCTTTTAACGGCTTTAAGATGACATTCTTTAGGGGCTGCTTGATATCGAGCACACATGCAAACACTCAACATTATGTCAGGACGAGAAGCACAAAGATATAGTAGAGAACCAATCATAGATCGGTAAACCCTTTGATCAACGGGTTCTCCATCTTTTGTCAAGTCATTATGTCCACTTGTAGGCATGGGGGTTCTCATACCTTTGCTTTCTTGCATGTTGAACTTCTTGAAGAGATCCTTGGTGTACTTTGTTTGTGAGACAAAGGTACCCTCCTTAGATTGCTTGATTTGCAATTCAAGGAAGAATTTGAGTTCACTCATCATGGACATCTCATACTTCTCCGACATGAGCTGTCCAAACTTCTTGCTAAAATGAGGGTTAGTTGAACCAAAGATAATATCATCAACATATATTTGGCACACAAATAGTTCACCATTAACCCTTTTCGTGAACAGCGTTGAGTCTATCTTTCCAATCTCAAAGCCTTTTTCAAGAAGAAAGCTAGTCAAGCATTTGTACCAAGCTCTAGGAGCTTGTTTAAGACCATAAAGAGCTTTGTGCAACTTGTAAACATGATTAGGATTTTTGGGATTCACAAATCCGGGAGGTTGTTTCACAAATACTTCCTCCTCAATTTCACCATTTAGGAAAGCACTTTTGATAGCCATTTGATAGAGAGTAATATCATGGTGATTGGCATAAGCAAGAAGAATGCGAATGGACTCAAGTCTAGCAACGGGGGCATAGGTCTCACCATAGTCCATACCTTCGACTTGTGTGTAACCTTGAGCTACGAGACGAGCCTTGTTGCGAATGACTTGTCCATCTTCATCTTGCTTGTTCCGAAACACCCATTTGGTTCCAATGACGTTTTGATCATCCTTGGGCTTCTCTACCAAAGTCCATACCGTGTTCCTCTCGAAGTTGTGTAGTTCTTCGTGCATAGCGTTCACCCAATCCGGGTCTTCAAGTGCTTCTTCTACCTTCATAGGTTCAATACTAGAGATAAATGAGTAATGCTCACAAAAGTTAGCTAAGCGAGTTTTAGAGCGAGTAATTCTCCCGGAGTTGATGTCGTTCATCATTTGTTCCACGGGATGATTTTTCTTGACTCTTGCTCGGACTCGGGATAGCTTTTGTTGAGGTTGTGGCTGAGCTTCCTCATCATCTTCATCTTCCTCTTCTTCTTCTTCATTGTTGTTGGTGTTGTCTTGAGGCGGTGGAGAAGGAGGTTGTGGTGGATCTTCTTGTTGCACTTCCTCATCTTGGTGAGTTCCACTTGTGGAGGCCTCCATGTTGCCTTGAGGTTCATCTCGCCGTGAGGTAGGGGGCTCCACATATGTAGATGAGGTACTCTCCTTCACTTCCATGGGACGGATCTTTCCAATAGATAAATCTTGGATAGCTTCTGATGGGTCCTTGTCTCCTACATCAATAGGCATTTGCTCTACTTGCGAGCCATTAGATTCATCAAATTTCACGTCTACCGTCTCTTCAACCTTTTGGGTGAAATTATTGTAGACACGGTAGGTGTGGGAGTTTGATCCATAACCAAGAAAAAAGCCTTCATGAGATTTAGGAGCAATTTTAGACCGACGATGCTTATCAAGGATATAGCATTTCGAACCAAAGACACGAAAGTATCCCACTTGGGGTTTGTTATCGGTGAGGAGCTCGTATGATGTCTTGCCGAGGAGCTTATGAAGATAAAGCCTGTTGATAGCATGACAAGCTGTCTCGACCGCTTCCCCCCCAAAAATGCTTCGGTGTCTTGTATTCATCAAGCATCGTTCTCGCCATCTCTATGAGCGTTCGGTTCTTCCTCTCAACAACTCCATTTTGTTGAGGAGTGTACGTAGCCGAGAACTCATGTAGAATCCCTTCCTCATCGAGAAAAGAGTCTACATTGGCGTTCTTAAACTCCGTTCCATTGTCACTCCGAACTTTCTTGATCTTCACCTCAAATTGATTTTGGGCCTTTTTGGCAAAGGTTTTGAAGATTCTCTGAACCTGCGATTTGTCATCAAGAAAAAATACCCACGTAAATCTGGAATAATCATCAACTATAACTAGACCAAAGGAGTTACCACCAAGGCTCTTGTAAGCATTGGGACCGAAGAGATCCATATGAAGAAGCTCAAGCGGTCTCCTTGTGGTCATGATGTTCTTCACGAGATGACTTCCACCTACTTGTTTTCCTGCTTGACAAGCACTACAAAGTCTATCTTTGTCAAAGAAAACATCTTTAACGCCAAGAATATGATCACCTTTGATCAGCTTGTCTAGATTACGCATCCCAACATGTCCAAGCCTTCTATGCCATAACCAACCTTTAGAGGATTTAGCAATGAAGCAAGCTCTAGGTTGGGCTTTCTTAGTGATATCAACAATATATAGATCACCTCTACGGATACCGGTAAACGCCATGTTATGATTGTCACGACGAAAGACTTGGCAATCTACTTCGGTGAATAACACATTGAATCCAAAGTCAGCTAATCTAGACACGGAAAGTAAATTGTATCCAAGAGATTCTACAAGCATGACATTTTGAATAGAGCTATCATGAGATATGGCCACCTTACCAAGGCCAAGTACCTTACCCTTGGAGTTGTCTCCAAAAGTCACATACTTGCGTGGACCATCGTTCTTTGCAAGCTCTCGAAACATGTCTTTGTCTCCGGTCATGTGGTCGGTGCATCCACTATCAAGAATCCACTCTTTTCTGCCGGACATGTAGTCTCTCAGATTTGCCATAAGATTGAGACTCTTCATGATCTTGTCTAGCTCGGTGTCCGAATCGGAGTAATCATCATCATGCTCATGCTCATCATCATATTGACCCATAGATTGTTCATCATCAACACCTAGGTCAATTTGATAACTACTTGCATTAGTTTTGTCAATGTGACAATAATCTTCGGAATGCAATACAAGAGCATTTCGAATTAAAACATTGATAAGACCGGGATCACCCTTCTTTTTCATAAGATTACGAAGCTCAAGGAAGCATCTATCAAAGTTGGGATCATTGGGGCGCATCATATCAAATTCAATAGTCTTGTATAGAATTTCATCAAGACCTCTCAAAGAGTAGTCCGGATAAAGTTCTTCCAAGAACTTCCACATAGCATAGGCACACTCAAAGTTTGTAACGAGCTTAAGAAAGTTATCAGGTAACCCTCTAATGATAAGATTTACAGTCCTAAGGTTACGAAGCAAATCAAGCTCTTCATCCATGGTAGGATGCAAGGGGTCAAATGGAGGCACATAGGGGGTCTCAACATATTTGCGCAAATTGTACGTCTTAAAGATACTAAGCATTTCAGTCCTCCACGAGTTATAGGACACTCCATTAAGAATAGGCACTCTATGGCTAATACTCCCAAACGTAGACACGTCCATCTTCCTCCAATGGTGTGTAAACCAAAGCAATGGAGACCAAAGCTCTGATACCAATTGAGGGATCGAAGAAGGTGAGAGTGTCTAGAGGGGGGGGGTGATTAGACTACTCGACAAGATAAAAATTCCGTCTTTTATCAAGGACAGATTTTGGCAGATTTTGCATAACACACAAGTCAAGTAGCATACTACACATGCAATTCTAGAGTATGGGCAGCGGAAAGTAAATTGCACAAGTAGTAAAGAGAAGTGGAGAAGATCAAACGCAATTTGGAGACGCAATGATTTTTCCCGTGGTTCCGATAGGTGGTGCTATCGTACATCCACGTTGATGGAGACTTCAACCCACGGAGGGTAACGGCTGCGCGAGTCCACGAAGGGCTCCACCCACGAAGGGTCCACGAAGAAGCAACCTTGTCTATTCCATCATGGCCTACGCCCACGGAGGGCTAGCCTTACTCGGGGTAGATCTTCACGAAGTAGGCGATCTCCTTGCCCTTACAAACTTCTTGGTTCAACTCCACATCTCGATGACGGAGGCTCCCAAGCGACACCTAACCAATCTAGGAGGCACCACCCTCCAAAAGGTAATAGATGTTGTAGATGATGATGAACTCCTTGCTCTTGTGCTTCAAATGATAATCTCCCCAACACTCAACTCTCCTCACTGATTTGGCTGTGGTGGAAGAAAGGATTGAGTGGAAAGTAACTTGCACATGTAGTAAAGAGAGGTGGAGAAGAGCAAACGCAATTTTGGAGACGCGGTGATTTTTCCCGTGGTTCCGATAGGTGGTGCTATCGTACATCCACGTTGATGGAGACTTCAACCCACGGAGGGTAACGGCTGCGCGAGTCCACGGAGGGCTCCACCCACGAAGGGTCCACGAAGAAGCAACCTTGTCTATTCCATCATGGCCTACGCCCACGGAGGGCTAGCCTTACTCGGGGTAGATCTTCATGAAGTAGGCGATCTCCTTGCCCTTACAAACTTCTTGGTTCAACTCCACATCTCGATGACGGAGGCTCCCAAGCAACACCTAACCAATCTAGGAGGCACCACCCTCCAAAAGGTAATAGATGTTGTAGATGATGATGAACTCCTTGCTCTTGTGCTTCAAATGATAATCTCCCCAACACTCAACTCTCCTCACTGATTTGGCTGTGGTGGAAGAAAGGATTGAGTGGAAAGCAACTTGGGAAGGCTAGAGATCAAGCTTCATATGGTGGGAGTGGAGCAACTTGATCTCAACACAAGGGTAGGTAGTTCTCTTCTCAGAAATGTAAGGTAGGAGTGGTAGTTCTTTCTGATGGCTCTCTCCACGAATGAAGAGGGGGTGGAGGGGTATAAATAGCCTCCACACAAAATCCAACCGTTACACACATTTGAGCAATCTCGGTGGGACCGAAGTGGACAACTCGGTGAGACCGATAGTTCAAATAATGTGAACGTTGGGGTTTTCGGTGGGACCGAATATACAATCTCGGTTAGTCCGATTCGAGCAAAGACAAGAGCATGCCAGTTTCGGTAGGACCGACTTCATCATCTCGGTGACACCGATTTGGTGACAGAAGGTTACAGAACCTTGGCAACTCATGTTTCGGTGAGACCGAGTTCAGAATCGGAATATCCGAGTTTACTAGGGTTTGGCTTATGGCTGAGGTGGTTCATCTCGGTGTGACTGAGTTTGGAATATCGGTGGGACCGAGATTACTTATGAGTGTATATGGCAGTGAAAGTTGCTGATAGTTTAGGAGATGTATCACTAAGCACTTGAGCAACCAGATCATCATCATAACCTCATCCCCTTTTAATAGTATTGGCTTTTCCTATGGACTCAATGTGATCTTGGATCACTAAACCAAAAATGGAGTCTTGAGCTTTTGCCAATGCTTGGCTTAGCATTTTGAGGGGTCCACTTCTTCAGTCCTTTTGCCATGCCAATGTGATTGAATTTCCTAAAACATACTTGATAAAAGCATTAGTCCAACCACAAAGTATGTTGTCATTAATTACCAAAACCACCCAGGGAGCAAATGTGCTTTCAGGATGCTTGCATTAGAGGTTAATCATAAGTGGGAGGCTTGTCCAAGTAAGGGCAGCACCCAAGCACTGGTCCACCCACATACCAAATTATCAAAGTACCGGACGCGAATCAGATGATCGTGATGAAAATTAGCTTGACGATAATTCCCATATGTCCTCGGGAGCGCTTTACCTTGCATAAGAATTCGTCCGAGCTTGTCCTTTGCTACACAAAGGATTGGGCCACCTTGCTGCACCTTATTTACTTTTACCATTTTGTCATTTGCTACCAATTATCTTATCACAAAACTATTTGTTACCTATAATTTCAGTGCTTGCAGAAAATACCTTACTGAAAACTGCCTATCATTTCCTTCTGCTCCTCGTTGGGTTCGACACTCTTACTTATCAAAAGGACTACGATAGATGCCCTACACTTGTGGGTCATCAGCCTACATTACATTGATGATTTGGAGCTAGTTTTGTGTCACCCTAGGTTATAACTTTTACATGGTGAATCGCAATCGACATAATTTCCCATCACCAATCCAATGCATACGAGCTTTTCACATATTGCTTGTTGCTTATTTACTTTTCCGCTGCTACTGTTACAAAAACTACAAAAACACTATCATTACTTTTATCGTTGTTACCACTATTGCCACCTACTTTGCTACTAAATTACCTTGCTGTAGATACTAAGTTTCTAGGTGTGGTTGAATTGACAACTCAGCTACTAATACTTAAGAGTATTCTTTGGCTCCCCTGGTGTCGAATCAATAAATTTTGGTTGAATACTCTACCCTCAAAATTTTTTGCGATCCCCTACACTTGTGGGTTATCACTCCTGCAATAGGCTTGTCACCTAGCGGTGCTTATAGGACATAATTCTTCTGTGCAGTAATGGGGATAATCCTCAAGTTACGGACCCAGTCCGTGTAGTTGCTACCATCATCTTTCAACTTAGCTTTCTCCAGGAACGCATTAAAATTCAACGGAACAACAGCACGGGCCATCTATCTACAACAACATAGACATGGAAAATAATATCAGGTACTAAGTTCATGATAAATTAAAGGTCAATTAATCAAATTACTTAAGAACTCCCACTTAGACAGACATCCCTCTAATCATCTAAGTGATCAGGTGATCCATATCAACTAAACCATGTCCGATCATCACGTGAGATGGAGTAGTTTTCAATGGTGAACATCTTATGTTGATCATATCTACTATATGATTCACGCTCGACCTTTCGATCTCCAGTGTTCTGAGGCCATATCTGCATATGCTAGGCTCGTCAAGTTTAACCTAAGTATTCTGCGTGTGCAAAACTGGCTTGCACCCATTGTATGTGAACGTAGAGCTTATCACACCCGATCATCACGTGGTGTCTCGGCACGATGAACTTTCGCAACGGTGCATACTCAGGGAGAACACTTATACCTTGAAATTTAGTGAGAGATCATCTTATGATGCTACCGTCGATCTAAGCAAAATAATATGCATAAAAGATAAACATCACATGCAATCAATATAAGTGATATGATATGGCCATCATCATCTTGTGCCTTTGATCTTCATCTCCAAAGCACCATCATGATCACCATCGTCACCGATGCGACACCTTGATCTCCATAGTAGCATCGTTGTCGTCTCACCAACTATTGCTTCTACGACTATCGCTACCGCTTAGTGATAAAGTAAAGCAATTACATGGCGATTGCATTTCATACAATAAAGCGACAACCATATGGCTCCTGCTAGTTGCCGATAACTCTATTACAAAACATGATCATCTCATACAATAAAATTTAGCATCATGTCTTGACCATATCACATCACAATATGCCCTGCAAAAACAAGTTAGACGTCCTCTACTTTGTAGTTGCAGGTTTTACGTGGCTGCTACGGGCTTAGCAAGAACTGTTCTTACCTATGCTTCAAAACCATAACGATATTTTTTCAAGTATGTGCTATTTTGACCTTCACAAGGACCGAGTGTAGCCACACTTGATTCAAATAAAGTTGGAGAAACTAACACCCGCCAGCCACCTGTGTGCGAAGCACGTCGGTAGAACCAGTCTCGCGTAAGCGTACGCGTAATGTTGGTCCGGGCCGCTTCATCCAACAATACCGCCGAATCAAAGTATGACATGTTGGTAAGCAGTTTGACTAGTATCGCCCACAACTCACTTGTGTTCTACTCGTGCATATAACATCTACGCATAAACCTGGCTCTGATACCACTGTTGAGGAACACAGTATTTCAAAAAAGTTCCTACGCACACGCAAGATCATGGTGATGTATAGCAACGAGAGGGGAGAGTGTCGTCCACGTACCCTCGTAGACCGTAAGCGGAAGCATTATGACAACGCGATTGATGTAGTCGTACGTCTTCACGATCAACCGATCCTAGTGCCGAACAGATGGCACCTCCGCGATCTGCACACGTTCAGCTCGGTGACGTCCCAGGAACTCATGATCCAGTAGAGCTTCGAGGGAGAGTTCCGTCAGCACGACGGAGTGATGACGGTGATGATGAAGTTACCGACGCAGGGCTTCGCCTAAGCACTGCAACAATATGACCGAGGTGTGTTTCTGTGGAGGGGGGCACCGCACACGGCTAAAAGATCAATGATCAACTTGTGTGTCTATGGGGTGCCCCCACCCCCGTACATAAAGGAGTGGAGGAGGGGGAGGAGGCCGACCTCCTAGGCGCACCCAAAGGGGAGCCCTACTCCCACCGGGAGTAGGATTCTAACCCTTCCAAGAGTAGGAGTAGGGGGGAAGGAAGGAGGGGAGAGGAGGAAGGAAAAAGGGGGCGCCACCCCCCTTCCTTGTCCAATTCGGACTAGAGGGGAGGGGGCGCGCGGCGTGCCATGGCTGCCCCTTCCTCTCTCTCCCAAGGCCCATGAGGCCATTACACTCACCGGGGGGTTCCGGTAGCCCTCCGGTACTCCGGTAAATGCCCGAACTCATCCGGAACTATTCCGATGTCCAAACATAGGTTTCCAATATATCGATCTTTATGTCTCGGACATTCCGAGACTCCTCGTCATGTGCGTGATCATATCCGGGACTGCGAACTACCTTCAGTACATCAAAACTTATAAACTCATAATACCGATCGTCATCGAAAGTTAAGCGTGCGGACCCTACGATTTCGAGAACTATGTAGACATGATCGAGAATCATCTCCGGTCAATAACCAACAGCAGAACCTGGATGCTGATATTGGTTCCTACATATTCGACGAAGATCTTTATCGGTCAGACCACACAACAATATACGTTGTTCCCTTTGTCTCTCGGTATGTTACTTACCCGAGATTCGATCGTCGGTATCTCAATACCTAGTTCAATCTTGTTACCGTCAAGTCTCTTTACTTGTTCCGCAATGCATCATCTCGTGACTAACTCATTAGTCATTTGCTTGCAAGGCTTATAGTGATGTGCATTACCGAGAGGGCCCAGAGATACCTCTCCGACAGTTGGAGTGACAAATCCTATTCTCGATCTATGCCAACACCACAAACACCTTCGGAGACACCTGTAGTGGAGGAGGCCAGCCGGCCGTATATGGCGCGCCAAGTAGTAGGTTTCCTACTCCTAGTAGGAGTAGGAATCCCTCTTTCCTATTCCTACTAGGGGTAGGAAAGGAAGAAGGAAGGGAGAAGGAAAGAGAGGAGAGGGACAGGGAAAGAGGAGCCGCGCCCCCCTCCGCTAGTCCAATTTGGACTCCTAATGGGAGGTGGCGTGCCACCTCCTCGGCTGCTGCCCTCTCTCTTTCCCAAAGCCCACCAAGGCCAAATAGTTCCCCCGGGTTTCCGATAACCCCCCGGCACTCCGATAAATATCCGTTGACCCTCGGAACTCATCCGGTGTCCGAATATAGTCGTCCAATATATCAAACTTTATGTCTCGGACATTCCGGGACTCCTCATCATGTCTGTGATCTCATCCGGGACTCCGAACTACCTTCGGTACATCAAAACTCATAAACTCATAATACCGATTGTCACCAAACGTTAAGCGTGCGGACCCTACGGGTTTGAGAACTATGTAGACATGACCGAGACTCATCTCTGGTCAATAACCAATAGCGGAACCTGGATGCTCATATTGGTTCCTACATATTCTACGATCTTTACCGTTCAAACCGCATAACAACATACGTTGTTCCCTTTGTCATCGATATGTTACTTGCCCGAGATTCGATCGTCGGTATCATCATACCTAGTTCAATCTCGTTTGCCGGCAAGTCTCATTACTTGTTCCGTAATGCATAATCTCGTTACTAACTCATTAGTCATTTGCTTGCAAGGCTTACAGTGATGTCTATTACCGAGAGGGCCCAGAGATACCTCTCCGACACTCGGAGTGACAAATCCTATTCTCGATCTATGCCAACACCACAAACACCTTCGGAGACACTTGTAGAGCATATTTATAATCACCCAGTTATGTTATGATGTTTGATAGCACACAAGGTGTTCCTCCGGTATTTGTGAGTTGCATAATCTCATAGTCAAAGGAACATGTATAAGTCATGAAGAAAGCAATAGCAGTAAAACTAAACGATCAAGTGCTAAGCTAACGGAATGGGTCAAGTCAATCACATCATTCACCAATGATGTGATCTTGTTAATCAAATGACAACTCATGTATATGGCTAGGAAACATAACCATCTTTGATTCAACGAGCTAGTCAAGTAGAGGCATACTAGTGACACTTTGTTTGTCTATATATTCACACATGTATAATGTTTCCGGTTAACACAATTCTAGCATGAATAATAAACATTTATCATGATATAAGGAAATATAAATAACAACTTTATTATTGCCCCTAGGGCATATTTCCTTCATGGAAGATATCACAACACAACTGTAGACATAAATTAAAATAATACAAGCTTTATATTACAAGCTAGGGGCCTCGAGGGCTCAAATGCATAAGCTCGAAAACACAAGAGTCAGCGGAAGCAAAAATATCTGAGTACAGACATAAGTTAAATAAGTTTGCCTTAAGAAGGCTAGCACAAATGTAGCAACGATCGAAAAGGCAAGGCCTCCTGCGTGGGACCTCCTAACTACTCCTCAAAGCCGAACTCCACGTAGAAACATCCTCGGGATGCTCTGGCTCCTAGACTCCACCGATCTGGTTGCATCATCCGAGAAGAGAGGAAAAATGGGGAGCAAAGCAACCATGATTACTCATCCAAAGTACTCGCAAGCAAGGATCTATACTACATATGCAATGGTATCTGTGTAAAGGGGTAATACCTGTGGGCTAAACTGCAGAATGCTAGAATAAGAGGGGGATAGCTAATCCTATCAAAGACTACGCTTCTGGCAGCCTCCATCCTATAACAGTAGAAGAGAGTAGATGGAATAGTAACAAGTATCAATGCTTCTGCCAGCCTCCGTCTTGAGTACCTGGAAAGTTCACCAAGTAACATCGTATACATAATCCTACCCGGCAATCCTCCCCTTGTCGCCCTGTGGGAAAGTGATCACCGCTTTGTAGCTAGCACTTGAAAGGGTGTGTTTTATAAAGTATCTGGTTCTAGTTGTCATGAGGTCGGAGTACAACTCCGTGTTGTCCTTTTACCGAGGGACACGACTATTCAAATAGATAAACTTCCCTGTAGGGGTGCATCACATTTCCCAGCATGCTCGATCCCCTCTGGCCGGACACACTTTCTTGGGTCATGCCCGGCCTCGGAAGATCAACACGTCGCAGCCCTACCTAAGCATAACAAAGAGGTCAGCACGCCGGTCTAAATCCTAAGCGCGCAGGGGTCTGGGCCCATCACCCATTGCACACCTGCATGTTGCGTACGCGGCCGGTGAGTAGACCTAGCAACCTCCATTTAAAAGGAAGTTGTGGTACGCAGTCCAACCCGGCACACGCCGCTCAGTCGCTGACGTCAAGAAGGCTTCGGCTGATACCACGACCTCAAGAGCCCATATCTATTCCCACGTAGTTGGTTAGTGCGTATAGGCTAGTGGCCAGACTCAGATCAAATATCCAAACTCCTTAAGCGTGTTGTTATGAAATCACCGCGGACAACGACCAGGGCTAGGCCACCTCTCAATCGGGTGTCTCAACCCGCCCTGTCGTTTTGCCATAAAGATTCACTCGGGGGCCGTCAGAAACCCAGGGCCACCGCTACCTGGATGGAGCCGCCTGTCCTTTCAGCCCCCAATCTGTGAATCAACTGCGGGTACTCTACGAGCCGACCCGACTTTAGTCACATCATGTATCATGTATAGTATGTATATAGTATATACCCATGATCACCACCCGAAGTGATCACGAACCGATAGTATAGCATGGCAGACGGACAAGAATGTAGGGCCACTAATGGAATACTAGCATCCTCTACTAAGCAATTAGGATAGCAGGTAAAGGTATCAACAGTTGTGAAAACAATGATAGGCTTGAAGGAAATATGCCCTAGAGGCAATAATAAATATGTTATTTGCATTTACGTATATCATGATAAATGTCTTTTATTCATGCTAGAATTGTATTAACCGGAAACTTAGTACATGTGTGAATACATAGACAAAACAAAATGCCCTAGTATGCCTCTACTAGACTAGCTCATTGATCAAAGATGGTTATGTTTCCTAGCCATAGACATGAGTTGTCATTTGATCAATGAGATCACATCATTAGGATAATGATGTGATGGACAAGACCCATCCGTTAGCTTAGCACTATGATCGTTTAGTTTTACTGCTATTGCTTTCTTCTTGACTTATACATGTTCCTATGACTATGAGACTATGCAACTCCCGAATACCGGAGGAACAACTTGTGTGCTATCGAAAATCACAACGTAACTGGGTGATTATAAAGATGCTCTATAGGTGTCTCCGAAAGTGTTCGTGGTATTGGCATAGATCAAGAATAGGATTTGTCACTCCGAATGTCGGAGAGGTATCTCTGGGCCCTCTCGGTAATACACATCATAATAAGCCTTGCAAGCAAAATGACTAATGAGTTAGTCACAAGATGATGTATTACGGAACGAGTAAAGGGACTTGCCGGCAACGAGATTGAACTAGGTATTGAGATACCGACGATCGAATCTCGGGCAAGTAACATACCGATGACAAAGGGAACGACGTATGTTGTTATGCGGTTTGACCGATAAAGATCTTCATAGAATATGTAGGAGCCAGTATGAGCATCCAGGTTCCGCTATTGGTTATTGGCCGAAGATGAGTCTCGGTCATGTCTACATAGTTCTCAAACCCATAGGGTCCGCACGCTTAACGTTTGATGATGATCGGTATTATAAGTTTATGAGTTTTGATGTACCGAAGGTAGTTCGGAGTCCCGGATGAGATCACGGACATGACGAGGAGCCTCGGAATGTCCGAGTCATAAATATTAATATATTGGACGACTATATTCGGACACCGGAAGTGTTCCGGGTGTTATCGGGTAAAACCGGAGTGCCGAAGGCGGTTACCGGAACCCCCCTAGGGAGTATGGGCCTTAGTAGGCCATTGAGGGAAAGAGAGGGGCAGCCCATAGGGCTGGCCGCACCCCCCTAGGGTTCCTAGTTGTACTAGGAAAAGGGGGAGGTTCCCCCTCTCCTTTCCTTCTCCTCTCCCCTTTCCTTTCCTACTCCTAGTAGGAATAGGAACCCCCTTTGCGCGCCCCTGGGCCAGCCACACCTCCCCCCTTGCTCATTTATATACGGGGGCAGGGGGCACCCAAAGACACACAAGAAACATTGTTGTAGCCGTGTGCGGTGCCCCTCTCCACAGAAACACACCTCGGTCATACCGTTAAAGTGCTTAGGCGAAGCCCTGCGCCGGTAGCTTCATCATCTCCCTCACCACACCGTCGTGCTGACGAAATTCTCCCGTGAAGCTCAACTGGATCAAGAGCTCTTTGGACGTCATCAAGCTGAACGTGTGCTGAACGCGGAGGTGTCGTACGTTTGGTGCTTGATCAGTTGGATTGCGAAGACGTTCGACTACATCAACCGCGTCACTAGACGCTTCCGCTTTCGGTCTACGTGGGTACGTAGACACACTCTCCCCTCTCGTTGGTATGCATCTAGTATATAGATCTTGCATGATCGTAGGAATTTTTTTAAATACTACGTTACCCAATAGTGGCATCATGAGCCAGGTCTATGCGTAGATGATATGCACGAGTAGAACACAATGAGTTGTGGCCGATAATAGTCATACTGCTTACCCGCATCTCATACTTTGATTCGGCGGTATTGTGAGGTGAAGCGGCCCAGACCGACAATACGTGTACACTTACGCGAGACTGGTTTCACTGTTATGAGAACTCGTTGCTTAAAGGTGACTGGCGGGTGTCTGTCTCTCTCACTTTAGCTGAATCGAGTGTGGCTACGCCTGGTCCTTGTGAAGGTTAAAACAACACATACTTGACGAAAAATTATTGTTGTTTTGTATGCGTAGGTAAGAACGGTTCTTGCTAAGCCCGTAGCAGCCACGTAAAACTTGCAACAACGAAGTAGAGGACGTCTAACTTGTTTTTGCGGGGCGTGCTGTGATGTGATATGGTCAAGACATGATGAGTTATACGATATTGTATGAGATGATCATGTTTTGTAAAGTTATCGGCAACTAGCAGGAGCCATATGGTTGTCGCTTTACTGTATGAAATACAATCGCCATGTAATTGCTTTACTTGATCACTAAGCGGTAGCGATAGTCGTGGAAGCAATAGTTGGCGAGAAGACAATGATGCTACGATGGAGATCAAGGTGTCGCGCCGGTGACGATGGTGATCATGACGATGCCTTGGAGATGGAGATCAAAAGCACAAGATGACGATGGCCATATCATGTCACATATTTTGATTGCATGTGATGTTTATCTTATTATGCTTCTTATTTTGCTTAGTACGGCGGTAGCATTATAAGATGATCCCTTTCAAAATTTCAAGTTACACGTGTTCTCCCTGAGTATGCACCGTTGCGAAAGTTCGTCGTGCCGAGACACCATTTGATGATCGGGTGTGATAAGCTCTATGTTCACATACAATGGGTGCAAGCCAGTTTTGCACACGCAGAATACTCGGGTTAAACTTGACGAGCCTAGCATGTACAGACATGGCCTCGGAACACTGGAGACCGAAAGGTCGAGCGTGAATCATATAGTAGATATGATGTCGGGACCCCGCTCCTAAGTCACACTGGTCTAGCATGTAACACATCATATCACTTTGCGGCCACACGCACGGTATCCCCACGGGTGCCACCTTACCTGGCCCGGGACCGTTTGCGCATTTTGGCTCACGTATATGATAGTGTCGCTAGCATCCATATGACTAGTTATAAACCCAAGGTGGCACTAACTTACAGGGACAGGCATACATGACCCAACAACGAACTTGTCGGTCATCAACGTATGAACCCAAGTCATAGCAAGCTACAAGGACTTAAAGGAACAACGTGTGACATTTCCCCAAAGGGACAGACACAAGAACGAAAAAGGACACATGCCGGCCAGCCTAAGTGTTCCGGAGCAGTAGCAAGCTACCATGGCTCAGTGAAAGCAGTAGGAGACATTTCCCCAGAAGAGAGGCTACCAAGAGGAAACAACTAGGTTGTCGGATCCCACACATACCAAGCATTTCAATAACATACACACAATATGCTCGATATGTGCAAATACAACATGGCATCACAACAAGACTCTATGAAACAAAGTATTTATTCATTAGGCTCCGAGGAGCCAGATATTACAAACATGGGTCTCATGACCCAACATTCAGAGCATACAAGCAACAAGCGGAAGCATAACATGTCTGGGTACAGACAACTACAAATGAAAAAGGCTAAAGAGCCTCACTATCTACAACACTCGTACAAGATCGTAGCTGAGGTAAGAAGCTACTTGTCGAAGTCCAAGCGGAACTACTAGTGAGACTGAAGTCTCCTCTGCAAAACATAAATTAAGCAAACATGAGTACAAAGGTACTCAGTAAGACTTACATCAGATCCTATCATACATGCATTTGTATCAAGAAGGCAAAGTGGGGTTTAGTTGCAGCAAGCCAGCTTTGACTCAGTGGCTATCTTGTACTTCGACTGCTGGTAACTCTTTTGAGGTGGCACACACGAGTCCACTAAGCACCACACAATACACCACTATGGATTCATCCCCGTCTCCCTACGAGAAGGCCATCCATAGCACTCACACTTATCTTGAGTATTTTAGAGTATCCACTTCAAGTTGTCTATGTACCACGTAAGCATCCAAGAAGTCCATAACCATGGACCCGGCTATTCGAATAGATCATGTTAACCCTGCAGGGGTGTACTTCTTCACACACGCTCTCGCCACTTACCGACATGTACACGTCATGTATCTTGTCAACCTTCAAGCGGAGGCTTGGCGAGGGTTTCGGCCACGACCTGACTAACCACACAAGATTCTAGTCCAGGTTTATCGCCTATTCGGGTTCCATCTGCAAGGAGATCCGGCCGGGGTGTCGCTCACGACCCAAACGATGTGCGCAGGGTTCCCAAGCCCACCTCGCCGGATGGATCTACGCTTGGTACACCGTGCCACGGTGCCTAGTCTGTCCCAAGCCCACCTGGCCGGGTGCCACTTTGTAGACTACTAGCACTACCTACAAACACCAGAAACTAGTTGCAATTCCTGGACAGAGATCATGTTGATTAATAAGTCGAGAGGGGTCGGGTTACAGGAACCCAATGTGTGGCAGTAGCTAGTCATTGGACAACATACACAAAACTCGGTTCTTAGGGACGGTTCCAGTGAGACAACCCACCATGTACTCCTACATGGCCTCTCACCGCTACCTTTACCAAATCGTGTTCACGCACTTGACTCTCAGCATCAGAACATAACATAACACTCCAATTCATTCCCAATGAATCAGACCTGACACACTCTAAGCAATAGCAGGCATGGCATGGTAAGATCACAACATGACTTCAATCAACTCCTACACATGCTAGTGGGTTTCAATTATTTACTGTGGAAATGACAGGTCATGCAGAGGAATGGGTTCAACTACCGCAACATAAAGTAGCAGTTGAATCGTTGTTGTCCTAATGCAATAACAGAGAGCAGGAGCGAGAGAGTGGGATTGTATCGGAATGAACAAGGGGGTTTTCTTGCCTGGTAGAACAACGGTAGAGCACTGCTCCTCTGACACGTACTCTGGAACGGTCTCCGGAGCTGGACCTATCGAGAAGGACGGTGCCGACAATCAAACACAAGCATATGCAACAATATGATGCATGAACATGGCATGAATATGTGATGTTGTTTGAGCTAATGCAACTATCATTCATTTGGGTGAAGTCCATTTGAACTAAGGGTTCAAATGCAACTCCAAACTTAAGCATTTAAAATGCCATTTATGTGTTTTCAAATATTCAGTAGGTATAACTTCTTTTGTCATGCATGAAACTAGTACAGATTGATAGATTGAATTGTTCTGATAATTTTTCATTTATAAATTATTTCAATCTGAGCTATGGTTGAATTTCTGTGATCTTTTGAAGTTTAAACAATTTTCTGGAATTTCCTGAGTTAAAACAAATCCAGAAAATCATTTATTACGTCGGCACTCTGTCATGCCTGCGTCAGCAAGTCAGCAGCGTTGACTGAAGTCAAACCTGACGTGTGGGGTCCACACGTCAGTGACACAGGGCTAACAGAGAGGATTATTCTAACTAACTAAAAGGGTTAGTGGTGCTGGGGCCCATTGTCGGTGTCAGAGTTTTAACTAACAAAGTTAATTAGCACTAATACTAATCCTAACAACAAATTAGCTGGGCAGGGCCCACATGTTAGTGACTCACATGGGAGTCAAACCTAGCCAACCGGGGTCAAACTCACCGGAGTTGACCCACAGCTCGTCGCCGGCGTCCACAAACGTGGCGGAGGGGTTCGGAAACGCCGCTCCAGCGACCACTTGGACGGCGGAGACCACCGGAGCAACGCCCAGGCTCACGCGCATCCAAAGGAATTCGCGGGAGGCCGTGGGGTGGTCGGGGCTCGCCGGAGCAGAGCTCGCGGCGGCGGCCGGAGCACGGCTCGAGCGGGCACTAGGCTGCGGGGCACGGGGGGCTAGCCGAGGGGCTCTACGGGATCCTGGCGGTGTGGCAAAGACGGTGACGCGCTCGGGAGTGAGCTGCGGTGGCTCTGACCACGGCGGCGACACGGCATGTCACCGAGGAGCTACGGCCATGGCAGGGAGCTGGGTTGGAGAGCGCAAACGAGAGGGAAAGAATGGGGTTCGACGCGGAAGCTCACATGGGATGCAGCGGTGCAGACGGCGAGCTCGGAGGAGGGCCGGAGCGAGCAGAGCGGCGGAGGGGATCTCCGGCGGCCGGCGATGAAGACGACGGTGGTGGTGGCTCCATGGGTCGTCCGGCGACGCACAGATCGATGGGGAGGACGAGGATGATGGGGCGGAGCTCGCAGGCACAGAGAGAGGCTGAGGGGGAGGCGGTGGCTACGGCAACAGCGAGCGATGGTGACGGCGCGCTCGGGTCCGAGCGGGGAAGAGAGCAGAGGAGGGGGATGAGGACAGGGAGAGTGAGAGGGGCGTGGGGGGGTGCGTGGCGTCTTCGAGGGCGTCCAGACATCGAGGGGGAGGAGCAGGCAGGCAGGAGGTTGCGCGACGCGCGCAGGCATGCGGCGACCACACGCTCCTGGCCTCCTGGCGAGAGGTTGGGGGTGACTGGCGTCGCCAGTCAGCTGGGCCGGCTGCTGGGCCAGAGCGGATGGGCCACCAGGTAAGGCCCAGGTAAAACTCTCTCCTTTAATTTCTTTTCTGTTTTCTAATTTCTGACATTTGTTTTGATTTAAACTAAATCATTTAAATTCTTCTGACTAATTTGTCGGGACCTAAGGAATTAAACCAAGCCCCTCACAAGTTTCCAGAATTATTGGACATATATTAAAAATATAATAAATATATATCCAATGCAAATAACTATTGCATTAATTCCAAATGCCCAAAATAATTATTTATGAGCTCCTAAAAATATTGGTTTGAAGTTTACCTCTGACCAATATTTTTAGAGAGAAACATGAACATTTTCTTGGACCCTTTTGGAGCAATTTTTATCTGAGTCATTTTCAAAAAGATTCCTGAGGCTTTCACATGTCCTCATTTCAATTTCATTTGAAAATTTAAGCATGATGCAAACACCAAAGCTAGCCTAGTGCATACCACAACTAGGGTTGTGACATATGATCAACATAAGATATTCACCATTGAAAACTACTCCATCTCACGTGATGATCGGACATGGTTTAGTTGATTTGATTCACGTGATCATTTAGATGATTAGAGGGATGTCTATCTAAGTAAGAGTTCTTTAGTAATATGATTAATTGAACTTTAATTTATCATGAACTTAGTCCTGATAGTTTTTGCATATCTATGTTATTGTAGATCAATGCCCCGTGCTACCGTTCCCTTGAATTTTAATGCGTTCCTAGAGAAAGCTAAGTTGAAAGATGATGGTAGCAATTACACGGACTGGGTCCGTAACTTGAGGATTATCCTCACTGCTGCATGGAAGAATTATGTCCTTGAAGCACCCCTAGGTGACAAGCCCCCTCCCGCTAATGTAGGCGCTTTGAACGTCTGGCAGACGCGGTCTGATGACTACACAATAGTTCAGTGTGCCATGCTTTACGGCTTAGAACCGGGACTTCAACGACGTTTTGAACGTCATGGAGCATATGAGATGTTCCAGGAGTTGAAGTTAATATTTCAAGCAAATGCCCGGATTGAGAAATATGAGATTTCCAATAAGTTCTACAGGTGCAAGATGGAGGAGAATATTTCTATTAGTGAACACTTGCTCAGAATGTCAGGGTACTACAATCATAGGACTCAACTTGGATGCAAAGTTGACGAAGATAGTGTTATTGATAGAGTTCTTTAATCACTGCCACCAAGCTATAAAGGCTTCGTGATGAACTATAACATTCAAGGGATGCAGAAGACAATTCCCGAGCTCTTCGCTATGCTCAAAGCTGCGAAGGTAGAAATCAAAAAGGAGCATCAAGTGTTGATGGTTAACAAGACCACTAGTTTCAAGAAAAAGGGCAAGGGAAAGAAGGGGAACTTCAAGAAGAATAGCAAGACAGTTGCTACTCCCACAAAGAAACCCAAGTCTGGAGCCAAGCGTGAAACTGAGTGCTTCTACTGCAAAGGGACTGGACACTGGAAGCGGAACTACCCCATGTATTTGGCGGATAAGAAGGATAGCAAGGTGAACAAAGGTATATGTGATATACATGTTATTGATGTGTACCATACTAATGCTCGTAGTAGCACCTGGGTATTTGATACCAGTTCGGTTGCTAATATTTGTAACTCGAAATAGGGGCTACGGATTAAACGAAGATTGGCTAAGGACGAGGTAAAGATGCGCGTGGGAAATGGTTCCAAAGTCGATGTGATCGCCGTCGGCACACTACCTCTACATCTACCTTTGGGATTAGTTTTAGACCTGAATAATTGTTATTTGGTGCCAATGTTAAGCATGAACATTATATCTGGATCTTGTTTATTGTGAGACGGTTATTCATTTAAATCTGAGGATAATGGTTGTTCCATTTATATGAGTAATATTGTTTATGGTCATGCACCCTTAAAGAGTGGTCTATTCTTGTTGGATCTCGATCGTAGTGATACACATATTCATAATATTGAAGCCAAAAGATACACGGTTAATAATGATAGTGCAACTTATTTGTGGCACTGCTGTTTAGGTCATATTGGTGTAAAACGCATGAAGAAACTCCATAGTGGTGGACTTTTGGAATCACTTGATTCTGAATCACTTGGTGCTTGCGAACCATGCCTCATGGGCAAGATGACTAAAAATCCGTTCTCTGGAACAATGGAGCGAGCAACAGATTTGTTGGAAATCATACATACGGATGTATGCGGACAAATGAGTGTTGAGGCTCACGGCGGGTATCGTTAGTTTCTGACCTTCACTGATGATTTAAGCAGATATGGGTATATCTACTTGATGAAGCACAAGTCTGAAACATTTGAAAAGTTCAAAGAATTTCAGAGTGAAGTAGAGAATCATCGTAACAAGAAAATAAAGTTTCTATGATCTGATCATGGAGGTGAATATTTGAGTTACGAGTTTGGTCTTCATTTGAAACAATGTGGAATAGTTTCACAACTCACGCCACCCGGAACACCATAGCATAATTTAAAGGATCGATATGGTTGACTAGAGGGGGGTGAATAGGCAACTAACAATTTTTTGGCTTTTCTTAACCAAATTAAACTTTGCAGCAAAGTAAGTTGTCTAGATATGCAACTAGGTGGACAACCTATAGGAAGCAACAATAACAACCAGACAAGCAAGCAAGCTAAGGTATGCAAAGAAAGCTTGCACAAGTAAAGGTAAGAAATAACCACAAGTGGAACGGTGAAGACGAGGATGTGTTACCGAAGTTCCTTCCCTTTGAGAGGAAGTACGTCTCCGTTGGAGCGGTGTGGAGGCACAATGCTCCCCAAGAAGCCACTAGGGCCACCGTATTCTCCTCACGCCATCACACAATGCGAGGTGTCGTGATTCCACTAGTGGTGCCCTTGAAGGCGACGACCGAACCTTTACAAACAAGGTTGGGGCAATCTCCACAACCGAATTGGAGGCTCCCAACGACACCACGAAGCTTCACCACAATGGAATATGGCTCCAAGGTGACCTCAACCGTCTAGGGTGCTCAAACACCCAAGAGTAACAAGATCCGCAAGGGATTAGAGGGGGGGAATCAAATTTCTCTTGGTGGAAGTGTAGATCGATGCCTTCTCAAGCAATCGCTAGGAAATCAGCAAGTTTGATTGGCTAGGGAGAGAGATCTGGCAGAAATGGAGCTTTGAGCAACAATGGAGCTTGGGGAGGAAGAGGTGAGTCTTCTTGGGGAAGAAGACTCCCTTTATATAGTGGAGGGACAAATCCAACCGTTATCCCTCAACTCTGCCCGCAGAGCACGGTACTACCGTACTTAACGCGCGGTACTACCCACGGCCCAGCGGTACTACCGCACAGGGTGCGGTACTACCGCTGACGCGGTACGAGCCAGAACTAGCCTCTGTTGCGTTAAAACACCGGGCGGTAATACTGCCAGAGCGGTCTTACCGCACGTCCTTACGGTACTACCGCAAGGGAGGGTCAAACTGGTCGAGGAAGAGTGCGGACTAAATAAAATACGTCTGCAGCTACTTCCGCAGAGTTACGGTCGAGGCAAAAACCCGACACGGTACTACCGCTTGCATGAAGCGATACTACCGCGTAGGACGCGGAAGTAAAAAATTACTTCCGCTCCTACTACCGTACTAGTTACGACGCTAGGGCCGGTCACACAGTACTACCATGTCCTCTATACGGTACTACCACACAGTGCGGTACTATCGTAACCCTAGAGCAGTACTACCGTGGGGCCGTGCGGTACTACCGCCTTCTTTGAGCGGTACTACCGCATGCCAAGCAGTGGTAGTAGTAGGACGCCACTGTTTTTGTAATGACAAGGAAAAACAGTTGGCGCTCAAGAGAAGCGAAAGAAAGGTGGTGCGAATGAATAGACGTGTACGTGTTGATTCCACCCAATCCTTTCCGAAGCGGAACTCCTCTTAATAGTACGACTTTCCTATGACTCAATTCCACCGAAAAGAAACAAAAGGAAACACCTTCTTCCATAGGTTCCGAGGGGCACTTAATCGTCTTGTGCCTAGGTGTGATATATCTGAAAAGCTCAGTGCACACGATTAATCTGCAAAAGCATTGTCATCAATCACCAAAACAACTTAGGGAGAAATATGCCCTTATAGTAATGGTGTGTCCGAACGTCGTAACCGTACTTTATTAGATATGCTACGGTCTATGATTGATACGTCCAAAACGTATCTATAATTTATGCTTGCTCCATGCCACTTTTGGGTGATATTGCTATGATATTTATACACTTCCATACACTTTTGATCATATTTGGACTAACCTACTAATCCAGTGCACCCCAGTGCCAGTTTCTGTTTTCGGCTGTTTTTGTATTTCAGGTTTTCACATTACGAGAAATGTCAGGAAAAATTCAGAAAAATTATATAAAAAATCAGCGTTCCAGAACCTACCTTGCGCCCGAAGTACAGCCAGGGGGGCACCAGGGCCTCAGGCGCCCTGGCGGCGCCCCCCCCCCCCTGGGCCGCGCCAGGGGGGGGGGCGCCTGGGCCCCCCGAGCCCCGTCTGGTGCCCCCCTTTGGCATATATTTAGAGCGTCCTTCGAAACCCTCGGGACGGGAACTCTTTTTCGCGATCTCATCTCTGTTCCGCCACCGCCGCCGCTTCCAAGATCGGGAGCACCAGGAGAACTCTTCCCGGCACCCTGCCGGAGGGGAGGATCACCATCGGGAGCCTCTCCACCACCATGGACGCCTTCCGGAGGAGTTGTGAGTAGTCTCCCTTGGACCATGAGTCCATGACCAGTAGCTATGTGATGTTCTCCTCCCGTTCTTGTGCTTCACTAATTAGTCCTCGTGAGCTGCCCTACATGATCGAGGCACATATGTAATCCTTATGCTGTTGCTATGATGAGTTTGCTGGGATCCGATGGATTATGAGATTATGTTCAGATTGTGATTGAGTAATATATTGGATCTACCTCTTTTATATTTATGTTCATAAGTAATTCTTGCATGTTCTCCGTTGTTATTTATTGCTTTGGCCAAGTAATACGTAGTGACTCCAAGAGGGAACGTTATGCTCGATTGTGGGTTCATGCCCCTCGATGACTAGCTTGAGTGACAGAAACATGAGTCTAGGGGATGTGATGTTGCCACAAGGGGGAAAACAACGGTGCTTGTGCCCGCGGGTGCAAGGATTGTTTACTTTACGCAAAGTTCTTTTAATGCAGTTGTCTGTTGCTTTGAGTTTACACTATGGGTGGGGCTCACAACTTAATACCAGTGAGATGTTCTGGATAGATATCTCAAGGTGGATTATTAGTAGTATATATTGATGGATTTCGGTCTACTTACTTTGGCGTACCGCCCATGCTTTGAACCTCAACCTTTCTTGCAATGTAGTCAGCATTGGTTTGCGTTCGTGGTCCTGTCAATTGCCCAGCTGTAATTCGTTTACCTCACATAGCTGTTTTATCGTCTTTTGGGAGAGAGACATCACTAGTGAACATCATGAGACTCCGGTCCATATTACCATCATTGATCACATCCGCTATTTACTTTTCGCTATTACTTACTATTGCAAACCTTATCTATCACTACTATCATTTGCGTTTAATCCTTTGTGAACTACAAGGCCGGAGGGATTGACAACCTCTCTGTACTCGTTGGGAGCAAAGTTATTTGTATCTGTGTGCATGTCCACGTTGATTGCTAATATCTGGCGCCGTTAGCAGTTGACACCTACTTGTTGAACCTAGGAGTCTCTGGGGATTCGATCCTTGGCATCTTTGCTAAGGGAAAAACTTCCACAACACTGCATCTCACACCTTCCACTTGGGGTAACCAACGAGGGGTTAGAGGCCCATCAAGGAGTTTTTCTGGCGCCGTTGCCGGGGACTCCACTCTTCAGGATAGGGGAGTTGCACGCTATCTTTTACCTTTGCTTTTAGTCTTGTTAGTTTACCTTTCAGTTTTCTTTATGTCTTTTCACCAGTTATGCTTATGGACAACCTTGCTATTGGATCGTTGCTTGCGGGAAGACGCCCCACACCTGTGGTGGTTGCTCCTCCCCCTACTGAAATTGTGCCATATAAAATACCAGCTGGTATTATCGATTATGTTTTGGCTAATCGTTATGCAGGAGACAGACATCCCGGTGAACACTTGCTATATCTGTCACAACTATGTTCATTATTTAAGCTTGCAGGTGTATCAAGGGAGTTTGTCATGAGGAAATTGTTCGCCGTATCACTTATAGATAAAGCTTCAGATTGGTATAAGCTTCTCGATAACTCGCACTTGCTTGATTGGCAAGAGCTTATGTCTCTCTTTTATAATAAGTTTTATCCTCTTCATGATGCTTATGTGGAAAGTAAGAGTACCTTTTTGCGTGTGGATCATGGTAACAATGCTTTATGTGATGCTTATATTGTTGAGTTCATCCATGATGCCACTAAAATTTATAATGAGAGAGGGAGACATGGTTATAAATATCTTAATAATATCAAGTTCCCTCTCTTTATGTTGAAGATTTTGAAGCTGCACTTGTTTTGTCTTCCTATGCTTATTGCTTTATGCTTCAATAATTTATTTATTTTACAAGATTCCAATGCATAGGAAGAGGGGTAGACTTAAATATGATTTATATGTGCTTCTTGATGCTCTCTTTTGTTCTTCAACTCTTATTCCTACGAGAGCATCATTTTTGCATTATGCCTAGCTTAAAGGCATAAAAGAAAGCGCTTTTGGTAGGCAGCCCACATGAATAAATTTTTATATTTTGCTTTTGTTGTGTCTTGATGTTGTTTACTACAGTAGCATCATCATTGTATCTTTTCTTTTCATATTTGTGCCAAGTATAGCCTCTGATTGCTAGAAAGTTCAAAAGTTGTGAGGTGCTGTCCAGGAAACAGATTTTGTCCTTGGATAGAAAAATTCGTATAAAATCACCAGATCATCTTTTTGGTCTGAATTGTTTCGATAGCGTTCTCTATATAATTGTCTTTCGTGCATCTATTCTGAGTTTTTTGATTTGAGTTGCAGAAGTACCCCGAACAAATCAATTACTACCTGCTGTTCTGTTTTTCACAGATTCTGTCATGTTTTGCCTTTCCTTCATTTTGCAAACCAAGAGCTTGCTTTTTCTTTGCAAAAACCTTTTGGCAATCTTGACAAACAGTAGACCTTCAAGAATATCTTTATTTCCAGCAAGGAACAATTATTTTATTAAGGGTACTAACCTCGCTAGTCAGATTATGATGAGTTATGTATGAAGGGAGTTTTCAAGTGTGCGAGGGAAGATGATAAAAAGATTCAGGAGTGTCAAGCGCTCAAGCTTGGGGATGCCCCCGTGCATCCCCAAGAAATATTCAAGGAGACTCAAGCGTCTAAGCTTGGGGATGCCCCCGTGCATCCCCTTCTCCATCAACATTATCAGTTCGTCTTTCGTTCCGCTATATTTTTATCACTTCATGTGTTAAGTGCTATGCTTGGAGCGTCTTGCTTTTAGTTTCTTTTTTAGTTTTTCATAATGAGTCGGAACTCAGCTTTATTTAAGTGGGAGAGAAACACGCTCCACTTCTACCTAGAACATAACATATAATTTTCATGTCTATCTTTGCTGTGTGTGTTCTTTGTCTTTTAATAGCTACTATCATGTTTAGCTCTTAGTATTCATGCTTATCTTTTCAAAGAGCTTTTGTTTAGTTGGTTGCTTGAACTCTCTTTAATTATCATGCTTACCTTATTAAGAGAGTTTGCTTCCATTGCATTGGTTAATATGTCTATGATAAAGATGCTACGTGCATAATGGCGCTTAGTAGTTCAGGTTTTCTTATGGTTAGTCTCAAATAGCTGGGGGATTCCCAATGTGTTATTGGAGTACCAACTTGATTTGTTTGCCTATGATGTGGTATGGTTTAGTAATATCTTCCTTCAAGAATTTATTTTGATTGACTTGGCGTATGCTCATGCATATTTAAGACTATAAAGAAAGTCTGTCAAGCCTTGATGATCTTTTATTTCTGAGTAGCGATATAACTACCATGCCTGATTCAATGTTGCTTTGTCGCTCTGCATGATTATGACCGTCATTGCTCTCTTAGTTGGTCGCTCCCAGTCTTTTGCTAACCTCCACCTGTACTAAGCAGACTAACTTTGCAATACATAGCTCATGGGAAAGTAGCTTAAAAACTATTGTGGTAAAGAATATGTTGCTTATGTATCTTATTTCTTATAAGTTGCTTGCTGAGCGGTAACCATGTTTCTGGGGACGCCATCAACTGTCACACTTTTGTTGAATATCATGTGACTTGCTATGCATGTTCGTCTTGTCTGAAGTAAGGGTGATTTGCCATGGGTTGAATGAGTATGCATATTGTTAGAGAAGAACATTGGGCCGCCAACCAAAGCCATGCATCATGGTGGAAGTTTTAGCTTGGACATTAATCCTCAATCTCTTATGAGAATATGCTTATGCATTGAAGAGGAGTCCATTATATATTTTCTATGTTGTCCCGGTATGGATGTCCTCAAGTTGAGATCTATCAAAAACGAGAAATCAAATGCGATTTATCTCCTTGGACCTTTGTACAGGTGGCATAGAGGTACCCCTTTGTGACACTTGGTTGAAACATATGTAATGCAATGATAACCCATGGAAATCCGAGCTAATTAGGACAAGGTGCAAGCACTATTGGTATTCGATGCATGAGGCTTGCAACTTATAGGATGTCTTATGCATGACACATATGAAGTACTACTACCGTTGACAAAATTGCTTCTATGTTTTCAAAATAAAAAGCTCTAGCACATAACCATTCTTTTACTTTTATGTTGAGTCTCCACCTTCTTTCTTCAAGCACCAACTACTGAGAGCATGATTGTCATTCTAAGTGTAATGTGCATTGTTCCAAAGTAGCATTGTCTTTTGCATGATTGTGATATCGTTTATTTTGAAATCATTGTATCTAGTCATCACTTAAACCTTGAAGGTGCCCCTGCATTTATGTTTTGCTTCACTAAAGGGGGCAAGCTAGATATCACTTTATCATATTTGCACATCATGTTCATTGCAAATCTTTTTGATGTTTCAGTTTCATGTTGTAAAACTTTCAATCATTTGTGATTTTCTCATGAGGCAACTTAATTACTACAGAATCATTGTCTCAGTAAGCTTTTGTCATATGACTATAAAAAGTCCTATATGGTTAATAGCATGTCACCACAGAAATTATTCTTGTTATCATTTACCTACTCGAGGACGAGCAGGAATTAAGCTTGGGGATGTTGATACGTCCAAAACATATCTATAATTTCTGCTTGCTCCATGCCACTTTTGGGTGATATTGCTATGATATTTATACACTTCCATACACTTTTGATCATATTTGGACTAACCTACTAATCCAGTGCACCCCAGTGCCAGTTTCTGTTTTCGGCTGTTTTTGTATTTCAGGTTTTCACATTACGAGAACTGTCAGGAAAAATTCAGAAAAATTATATAAAAAATCAGCGTTCCAGAACCTACCTTGCGCCCGAAGTACAGCCGGGGGGGCCACCAGGGCCCCAGGCGCCCTGGCGGCGCCCCCCCTGGGCCGCGCCGGGGGGGCGCCTGGGCCCCCCGAGCCCCGTCTGGTGCCCCCCTTTGGCATATATTTAGAGCGTCCTTCGAAATCCTCGGTACGGGAACTCTTTTTCGCGATCTCATCTCTGTTCCGCCGCCGCCGCCGCTTCCAAGATCGGGAGCACCAGGAGAACTCTTCCCGGCACCCTGCCGGAGGGGAGGATCACCATCGGGAGCCTCTCCACCACCATGGACGCCTCCCGGATGAGTTGTGAGTAGTCTCCCTTGGACCATGAGTCCATGACCAGTAGCTATGTGATGTTCTCCTCCCGTTCTTGTGCTTCACTAATTAGTCCTCGTGAGCTGCCCTACATGATCGAGGCACATATGTAATCCTTATGCTGTTGCTATGATGAGTTTGCTGGGATCCGATGGATTATGAGATTATGTTCAGATTGTGATTGAGTAATATATTTGATCTACCTCTTTTATATTTATGTTCATAAGTAATTCTTGCATGTTCTCCATTGTTATTAATTGCTTTGGCCAAGTAATACGTAGTGACTCCAAGAGGGAACGTTACGCTCGATTGTGGGTTCATGCCCCTCGATGACTAGCTTGAGTGACAGAAACATGAGTCTAGGGGATGTGCTGTTGCCACAAGGGGGAAAACTGAAGGAAATATGCCCTAGAGGCAATAATAAAGATGTTATTTGTATTTCCTTATAGCATGATAAATGTCTTTTATTCATGCTAGAATTGTATTAACCGGAAACTTAGTACATGTGTGGATACATAGACAAAACAGTATGTCCCTAGTATGCCTCTACTAGACTAGCTCATTGATCAAAGATGGTTATGTTTCCTAGCCATAGACATGAGTTGTCATTTGATCAACGAGATCACATCATTAGGAGAATGATGTGATGGACAAGACCCATCCGTTAGCTTAGCACTATCATCGTTTAGTTTTACTGTTATTGCTTTCTTCATGACTTATACATGTTCCTATGACTATGAGATTATGCAACTCCCGAATACCGTAGGAACACCTTGTGTGCTATCAAACGTCACAACGTAACTGGGTGATCATAAAGATGCTCTACAGGTGTCTCCGAAAGTGTTCATGGTGTTGGCATAGATCAAGACTAGGATTTGTCACTCCGAGTGTCGGAGAGGTATCTCTGGGCCCTCTCGGTAATGCACATCATAATAAGCCTTGCAAGCAAAAGACTAATGAGTTAGTCACGAGATGATGTATTACGGAACGAGTAAAGAGACTTGCCGGTAACGAGATTGAACAAGGAATAGAGATACCGACGATCGAATCTCGGGCAAGTAACATACAAATGACAAAAGGAACAACGTATGTTGTTATGCGGTTTGACCGATAAAGATCTTCGTAGAATATGTAGGAGCCAATATGAGCATCCAGGTTCCGCTATTGGTTATTGACCGGAGATGAGTCTCGGTCATGTCTACATAGTTCTCAAACCCGTAGGGTTCGCACGCTTAACGTTTGATGACGATCGGTATTATGAGTTTATGAGTTTTGATGTACCGAAAGAGTTCGGAGTCCCGGATGAGACCGGGGACATGACGAGGAGTCTCGAAATGGTCGAGACGTAAAGATCCATATATTGGACGACTATATTCGGACATCGTAAAGGTTCCGAGTGATTCGGGTATTTTTCGGAGTATATGGGCCTTATTGGGCCATACGGGAATAGAGGAGAAAGGCCAAAAGGAAGGAGGCGCGCGCCCCCCCTCTGGTCCGAATTGGACAAGGGGTGCAGCCCCCTTTTCCTTCTCCCTCTCCACCTCTTTCCTTCTCTCCTACTCCGAAAAGGAAAGGGGAATCCTACTAGGACTTGGGAGTCCTAGTAGTACTCCCCACACTTGGCGCGCCCCCTCTAGGGCCGGCCTCTCCCTTGCTCCTTTATATACGGGGGCAGGGGGCACCCTAGGACACACAAGTTGAATTGTTCCAGCCGTGTGCGGTGCCCCCCTCCACAGAAACACACCTCGGTCATACCGTCGCGGTGCTTAGGCGAAGCCCTGCGCCGGTGAATACATCATATCCGTCACCACGCCGTCGTGCTGACGAAACTCTCCCGTGAAGCTCAACTGGATCAAGAGCTCGTGGGACGTTATCAAGCTGAACGTGTGCTGAACGCGGAGGTGCCGTACGTTCGGTGCTTGATCGGTTGAATCACGAAGAAGTTCGACTACATCAACCGCGTCACTTGACGCTTCCGCTTCCGGTCTACGAGGGTACGTAGACACACTCTTCCCTCTCGTTGCTATGCATCTGGTAGATAGATCTTGCGTGATCGTAGGAAAATTTTAAAATACTACGTTCCCCAACAAAAACAACGGTGCTTGTGCCCGCGGGTGCAAGGATTGTTTACTTTACGCAAAGTTCTTTTAATGCAGTTGTCTATTGCTTTGAGTTTACACTATGGGTGGGGCTCGCAACTTAGTACCAGTGAGATGTTCTGGATAGATATCTCAAGGTGGATGATTAGTAGTTGATATTGATGGATTTCGGTCTACTTACTTTGGCGTACCGCCCATGCTTTGAACCTCAACCTTTCTTGCAATGTAGTCAGCATTGGTTTGCGTTCGTGGTCCTGTCAATTGTCCAGCTGTAATTCGTTTACCTCACATAGCTGTTTTATCGTCTTTTGGGAGAGAGACATCACTAGTGAACATCATGAGACTCCGGTCCATATTACCATCATTGATCACATCCGCTATTTAATTTTCGCTATTACTTACTATTGCAAACATTATCTATCACTACTATCATTTGCGTTTAATCCTTTGTGAACTACAAGGCCGGAGGGATTGACAACCTCTCTGTACTCGTTGGGAGTAAAGTTATTTGTATCTGTGTGCAGGTCCACGTTGATTGCTAATATCTGGCGCCGTTAGCAGTTGACACCTACTTGTTGAACCTAGGAGTCTCTGGGGATTCGATCCTTGGCATCTTTGCTAAGGGAAAAACTTCCACAACACTGCATCTCACACCTTCCACTTGGGGTAACCAACGAGGGGTTAGAGGCCCATCAATGATGTCTCTTACCGATTTACCACTATCGTTTTGGGGTTATGCTTTAGAGACAGCTGCATTCACGTTAAATAGGGCACCATCTAAATCCCTTGAGACGACGCCTTATGAATTGTGGTTTGGCAAGAAACGAAAGTTGTCGTTTATTAAAGTTTTGGGCTGCGATGCTTATGTGAAAAAGCTTCAACCTGATAAGCTCGAACCCAAATCGGAGAAATGTGTCTTCATAGGATACCCAAAGGAGACTGTTGGGTACAACTTCTATCCCAGATCCGAAGGCAAGATATTCATTGCTAAGAATGGACCCTTTCTAGAGAAGGAGTTTCTCTCGAAAGGAGTGAGTGGGAGGAAAGTGGAACCTGATGAGGTAATTGTACCTTCTCCCGAATTGGAAAATAGTACAGCACAGAAACTAGTTCCAGTGATTCCTACACCAATTAGTGAGGAAGCTAATGATGATGATCATGAAACTTCGGATCATGTTACTGCTAAACTTCGTAGATCAACCAGAGTACGTTCCGCGCCAGAGTGGTACGGCAACCCGGTTCTGGAAGTCATGTTACTAGACCTTGATGAACCTACGATCTATGAGGAAGCGATGATGAGCCCAGATTCCACAAAATGGCTTGAGGCCATGAAATCTGA
This sequence comes from Secale cereale, assembly GCA_902687465.1. Taxonomy (NCBI): domain Eukaryota; kingdom Viridiplantae; phylum Streptophyta; class Magnoliopsida; order Poales; family Poaceae; genus Secale; species Secale cereale. The sequence goes on along the minus strand of LR738709.1, from coordinate 382,363,903 downwards.
GATGGGATCCATGTATGAGAACAAAGTATGGACTTTGGTTGACTTGCCCGATGATCGGCAAGCCATCGAAAATAAATGGATCTTCAAGAGGAAGCCCGACGCTGACGGTAATGTTACTGTTTACAAAGCTTGACTTGTTACGAAAGGTTTTCGACAAGTTCAAGGAGTTGACTATGATGAGACTTTCTCACCCGTAACGATGCTTAAATCTGTCTGAATCATGTTAGCAATTGCCGAATTTTATGATTATGAAATCTGGCAAATGGATGTCAAACTGCATTCCTGAATGGATATCTCAAAGCGGGGTTGTATATGACGCAACTAGAAGGTTTTGTCGATCCTAAAGGTGCTAACAAAGTGTGCAAGCTCCAGCGATCTATCTATGGACTGTTGCAAGCATCTCGGTGTTGGAATATACGCTTTGATGAGGTGATCAAAGCATATGGTTTTATATAGACTTTTGGAGAAGACTATATTTACAAGAAAGTGAGTGGGAGCTCTCTAGCATTTCTGATATTATATGCGGATGACATATTTTTGATTGGAAACGATATAGAATTTCTGGATAGCATAAAAGGATACTTGAATAAGAATTTTTTAATGAAAGACCTCGGTGAAGCTGCTTACATATTAGGCATCAAGATCTATAGAGATAGATCAAGATGCTTAATTGGACTTTCACAAAGCACATACCTTGATAAAGTTTTGAAGAAGTTCAAAATGGATCAGTCAAAGAAAGGGTTCTTGCATGTGTTACAAGGTGTGAAGTTGAGTAAGAGTCAATGCACGACCACTGCAGAAGATAGAGAGAAAATGAATGTCATTCCCTATGCCTCAGCCATAGGATCTATCATGTATGCAATGCTGTGTACCAGACCTGATGTGTGCCTTGCTATAAGTTTAACAGGGAGGTACCAAAGTAATCCAGGAGTGGATCACTGGACAACGGTCAAGAACATCCCGAAGTACCTGAAAAGGACAAAGGATATGTTTCTCGTTTATGGAGGTGACAAAGAGGTCGTCGTAAATGGTTACGTTGATTCAAGCTTTGACACTGATCCGGATGACTCTAAGTCACAAACCGGGTATGTATTTTTATTGAACGGTGGAGCTGTCAGTTGGTGCAATTCCAAGCAGAGCGTCGTGGCGGGATCTACGTGTGAAGCGGAATACATAGCAGCTTCCTAAGCAGCAAATGAAGGAGTCTAGATGAAGGAGTTCATATCCGATCTAGGTGTAATACATAGTGCATCGGGTCCAATGAAAATCTTTTGTGACAACACTGGAGCAATAGCCTTGGCGAAGGAATCCAGGTTTCACAAGAGAACAAAGCACATCAAAAGACGCTTCAATTCCATCTGCGATCAAGTCAAGGAGGGGGGCATTGAAATTTGTAAGATACATACGAATCTGAATGTCGCAGACCCGTTGACTAAGCCTCTTCCACGGGCAAAACATGATCAGCACCAAGACTCCATGGGTGTTAGAAACATTACTTTATAATCTAGATTATTGACTCTAGTTCAAGTGGGAGACTGAATGAAATATGCCCTAGAGGCAATAATAAAGATGTTATTTATATTTCCTTATATCATTATAAATGTCTTTTATTCATGCTAGAATTGTTTTAACCGGAAACTTAGTACATGTGTGAATACATAGACAAAACAGAATGTCCCTAGTATGCATCTACAAGACTAGCTCACTGATCAAAGATGGTTATGTTTCCTAGCCATAGACATGAGTTGTCATTTGATCAACGAGATCACATCATTAGGAGAATGATGGGATGGACAAGACCCATCCGTTAGCTTAGCACTATGATCGTTTAGTTTTACTTCTATTGCTTTCTTCATGACTTATACATGTTCCTATGACTATGAGACTATGCAACTCCCGGATACCGGAGGAACACCTTGTGTGCTATCAAACGTCACAACGTAATTGGGTGATTATAAAGATGCTCTACAGGTTCTCTGTAACTGTTCGTGGTGTTGGCATAGATCAAGAATAGGATTTGTCACTCCGAATGTGGGAGAGGTATCTCCGGGCCCTCCCGGTAATACACATCATAATAAGCCGTGCAAGCAAAATGACTAATGATTTATTCATGAGATGATGTATTACGGAACGAGTGAAGAGACTTGCCCGCAACGAGATTGATCTAGGTATTGAGGTACCGACGATCGAATCTCGGGCAAGTAACATACCGACGACAAAGGGAACGACGTATGTTGTTATGCGGTTTGACCGATAAAGATCTTCATAGAATATGTAGGAGCCAATATGAGCATCCAGGTTCCTCTATTGGTTATTGGCCGGAGATGAGTCTCGGTCATGTCTACGTAGTTCTCGAACCCGTAGGGTCCGCACGCTTAATGTTTGATGGCGATCGGTATTATGAGTTTATGAGTTTTGATGTACCGAAGATAGTTCGGAGTCCCGGATGAGATCACGGACATGACGAGGAGTCTCGAAAGGTCCGAGACATAAAGATTAATATATTGGACGACTATATTCGGACACCGGAAGTTTTCCGGGTGTTATCGGGTAAAACCGGAGTGTCGAAGGGGGTTACCGGAAGCCCCCTCAGAGAGTATGGGCCTTAATGGGCCATTGAGGGAAAGAGAGGGGCAGCCCATAGGGCTGGATGCACCCCCCCCCTAGGGTTCCTAGTTGGACTAGGAAAAGTGGGAGGCACCCCCACTCCTCTCCTTCTCCTCTCCCCTTTCCTTTCCTACTCCTAGTAGGAATAGGAAAATGGGGTTCATATTCCTACTAGGAGTAGGAATCCTACTCCCTCTGTGCGCCCCTTGGCCAGCCGCACCTCCCCCCTTGCTCCTTTATATACGGGGCAGGGGGCACCCAAAGACACACAAGAAATATTGTTCTAGCCGTGTGCGATGCCCCCCTCCACAGAAACACACCTCAGTCATACCGTTATAGTGCTTAGGCGAAGCCCTGCGCCTGTAGCTTCATCATCTCCGTCACCACGCCGTCGTGCTGACGAAACTCTCCCATGAAGCTCAATTGGATCAAGAGCTCGTGGGACATCATCAAGCTGAACGTGTGTTGAACACGGAGGTGAGGTACGTTCGGTGCTTGATCGGTTGGATCACGAAGACGTTCGACTACATCAACCGCATCACTAGACCCTTCCGCTTTCGGTCTATGAGGGTACGTAGACACACTCTCCCCTCTCGTTGCTATGCATCTAGTAGATAGATCTTGCGTGATCGTAGGAAAATTTTGAAATACTACGTTACCCAACAAGGCTATGCAACATAATAGGAGCTATCGAATCATCAATAGTAGCCAACCTAATGCAAGAATAAGATAGAAGAGAATGGGCGATATCTGGTGATCAAGGGGGGTTGGCTTGCCTGGTTGCTCTGGCAAGAAGGAGGGGTCGTAGTCGATGTAGTCGATCTCAGGGTTATCGGTAGCGATCTCGAGGTCTATCGGGAAGAAGTAATGGAGGGGGAACACAATAAATAATAGAGCAAACAATAGCAACACAAAGCATTACAAGGTAAAATGTTGTGCTAGGGGTGACCTAACGCAGTGGTAGGCGATATAGGTGAAGGGGGGAAACATCCGGGAATGTTTTCCCAAAGTTTGTCGTTTTCGCACAAATGAACCAAGGTGAAATGTTGTAGGTTCGGTATGCCAGGGACGTCTGGCTGACAAACGGATCGCGTATTTGTATTCGCCTCGTTGTTCTGAGCAACTTTCATGTACAAAGTATTTTCATCCGCGTTACAGATTATTTTGTATTAATTTATAAAGATTTAATCATTTTCTGGGATTAATACAATTAATTTAAATCAAAATATGTATACTGCATTAGCATAATGTCACAGTGATGTCAGCAGTCAACCAGTCAGTTGATTGGTCAAACCGACGGATGCGTCCCGTCTGTCATTGATTGAGTCTAACTAAACATGCTTAATTTGTTTAGCTAAATGATTAGGTTAATTAGACAAGGTTAATTAAGTTAATTAATACTTTAATTAATTAATTAATTAATTTATTATATATTTTATTATTTATTTGTTTTTAATTCTTCTTTTTGTTCTTAGGGGCGAGGCCCCACTGGTCATTGACCCACAGAGCCTTAACGGGCGCGTGGGCACACGGGTGCGGGTGCGGGGCGCCGGGTTAACGGGCGGAGCCCGACTAGGCACCCGAATGGATGTTACAGCCAGCGAGTGAAGGGAACGGGCGCGCGGCCCGCCACCGGCGGCCGTGGCCGCAGCCCGATCCGTTTGGCGTGGCGAGGGGGCGACGAGCGGGGCAGAGGTGTGAGGCGCGTCATGGCCTGGGCACGTGTGCATGGGCTGGCGAGCCTGGGCGCGACACGACAGACGTAGAGCGTGCGCGCGCGAGACGGGCGCGGCGGCGGTCGGTGAGCAGCGACATGCGGCGTGGGGAGGCCACGGTAAGGAGGCGGGCGGTGATGCCCACAAGTACATGGGATCAATTGTATCTCTTTTCGATAAGTTAGAGTGTCGAACCCAACGAGGAGGAGAAGGAAATGACAAGTAGTTTTTTAGTAAGGTAGTGTCTGCAAGTGCTGAAATTGTAAGTAGCAAGTAGTTTCATAGCAAGGTAATTTATAACGAGCAAGTAACGATAATTGTAACAAGTATGCAACAAGGTAGCCCAATCCTTTTGAGGCAAAGGACAGGCCGAAACGGTCTCTTGTAATAAGCAAAGCGTTCTCGAGGGTACACGAGAATTTCATCTAGTCACTTTCATCATGTTGGTTTGATTTGTGTTCGCTGCTTTGATAATTTGATATGTGGGTTGACCGATGCTTAGGTTCTGTTCTTACTTGAACAAACCTCCTACTTATGATTGACCCTCCCGCAAGCATCCACAACTACGAGAAACGTATAGCATTAAACTCTAGGATCCAATCGGCCCCTTACGGAATAGTGCATAAACAGGGGTTTAAGTTTCTGTCACTCTCGCAACCCACCATCTATTTACTACTCCACAATGCATTCCCTTAGGCCCAAATATGGTGAAGTGTCATGTAGTCGACGTTCACATGACACCACTAAGGGAATCACAACATACATACTATCAAAATATCGAACACGTATCAAATTCACATGATTACTTGCAACATGATTTCTCCCGTGACCTCAAGAACAAAGGTAACTACTCACAAGTGATGAACATGCTCAAGATCAGAGGGGTATTAATATGCATAATAGATCTGAACATATAATCTTCCACCAAATAAACCATATATTAATCAACTACAAGATGTAATCAACACTACTAATCACCCCTAGCAACAATCTATAGCTCCGGTAACAAGATTGAATACAAGAGATGAACTATGGTTTGAGATGATATGGTGCTGGCGAAGATGTTGACAAAGATTGCCCTCCCCAAGATGGGAGAGTAGTTGGTGATGATGATGACGATGATTTACCCCTTGGGAGGGAAGTTCCCTCGGCGGAATCGCTCCGCCGGAGGGCAGAAGTGCTTCTGCCCAAGTTCCACCTCGAGACGGCGATGTTCCGTCCCGAAAGTATTTTTCTAATTTTTTCTAGGTCAACGTCGCTTATATACCAGAAGATGGGCACCGGAGATGGGCCGAGGAGGCCACGATACACCAGGGCGCGCCAAGGGGGGCTGGCGCGCCCAGGTGGGTTGTGTCCACCTGGTGGCCCCCCTCTGGTGTTTATTGACTCCAATATTTCTTAAATATTCCATAAAAAATCCTCGTGGACTTTCAGCTCATTTGGAGTTGTGCAGAATAGGTGGCCTGACGTAGCTTTTTCAGGTCCAGATTTCCAGCTGCGAGAATTCTCCCTTTTGGTGTGTACCTTGCAAATTATGAGAGAAAAGGCATTAGAATTACTCCAAAAAGCATTATTATGGATAAAAACATTGTAAATATCAGTAATAAAACATGATGCAAAATGTACGTATCAACTCCCCCAAGCTTAGACCTCGCTTGTCCTCAAGCGAAAACCGAAATCGAAAAACATGTCCACATGCTTTGAGAGAGAGGTATCGATAAAAACAAAATACGAACATAGAAGCATCATGTTGATTATTAATAACAACAACAAAATTAAACATATGACTTTTATCATAGAACTTGTATCATAAACTTCTCATGAATAAGTGACAGTTCATCACACAACTGAAGTATAAAGCATAAACTCTATCAGAAACCAACAAACTATGTTTTTAGTCGACTTTTGCAACTACAATTCATCATCTTTTCAGGAAGGTTCACGTATCGGAGCCTTTAGGCAAGTCCACATACTCAACCATCATATAGTCTTCTATGATATTTAACACTCACCGCATACACATGAGCAAAACGTTTCGATTGGACACATAGAAAGATAGGGGCTTATAGTTTCGCCTCACAACATACTCACCTCAAGGGTGATGTCAACAATAATAACTCATGGCACCCATATTCAACTGGACATATGTGCCTAGATCTTTCCTCACCACATGATGCTTACCAAAGGATAAAAATAAAAGAGGAAGGATGGAAAACTTTGACTCTTTGCATAAAAGTAAAAGATAGTCCCTTCACAGAGGGAAGCAGATGTTGCCATGTGCTTATTTATTTACATGCTCAATCCGTTAGTGCAAGAGAACGTCACATTGTATTGCCCCTTAAGATGACAACCTTTATTATGCAGTCTATCGCTTTTATTCTTTGTCATCCAAGTTCGTACAACGCTCAATTTTCTCTTACACTAAATGATCTCACATATTTAGAAGCAATTTTTATTGCCTTTTCGCAGCGATGACAAATTGGATCTTATTCAATTCATAGGTAGGTAAGGTGGTGTGACGCCCGAAGACCGACGTCCCAGAAGATTCCAGATGTTCCGGGTTCTCCCGTGTGTTTCATTTGTGGTTGTGTTATTTATTTTGCATTGCATCATGTCATCATGCCATCATGACTTTAATTCTGCAACTCAACCAAATAAGTCGTGTGGACCTTCGGTCCATTTAAATCAAGGGAAGGATGACTTCTCTTTATAACATATCCTCCTAATACTTATGGAGCTATTATCAAATATTCCATTGCTTTGGAATCACCAAAACACACTTGCATGTTTCTCTTGCCACCAGATCCCTTATCAAGTGCACCCCCCCCAGTAGCTTCTTCTTTCAAGTCTCACTCGTTTATTGCAAGTGACATTTTTTCCCTGTTCAAAAAAATGTTCAATATCTTCCTTTAAATATTAGATCATGCCAAAACAACCTCCTCCAATTTTCATGTCTTTTGGAAGTGCTTTGGTTGGCCTAAAGATTTATGCAAGTTTGAGTTATTTCCGAACTCGCATAAATTTGTAGTCTCTAAAAATTGCCAAAGCATTTTATTAAAATATCCCACAATTCCAGGGTTATAGGGATATTTTTATCTTAGCTAAACCCTTCTCCTAACTAACTGATCTTTTCTTGAAACTCCTGTTTATTTTTAAATAGAAGATGAGTTAAAGAGGGAGAGTGAGAGGAGAGCCCAGTCCATCTGGGCCTCTCTCCAGCCAGGCCACCCGTTCCGACAACCACCTAGGCCCAGCTGGGCTTCAAGGCCCAGCCGGCCTTACCGAACCCTAGCTAGCGACCGAGCCCCCTCGACCTCTCTCCTCTCATCTCTCGCTCAGCGCCGCAGCTTCCTCTCCCCCGCGCCCCGATCCCCATCGTCTCCACCACGCGCCCCCCTCTCGCTCGCTGGACCTCGAGGCCGGCCAGCGCCGCATCTTCCCCCGCAGTGCCTCCGCGCCCAAACCCTTGCCGAGCGCCCGCCTCCCCGGCGCCGTCTCGACGTCGCGTCCTCGCCGCGCCTCGCCATGGCGCCCCGCGGGCCGGCCTTGCCGCGTCCGTCTCCGCGGCCCTGCAGAGCGTCATCCTCGACCTTCGCCTCCACCCGGAGCCTCGTCGGCCTCCCCGTCCCCTGCTTCTCCTCACCATCGCCATCGCGCCCTTTTGCCCTGCCGGCGCAACTCTACTCCGACCCTGACCAAACTGCTGCCTCTCCGAGCTGCACGTGCGCCGCCCTTGCCGGCCTTCATCTCCGACGCACCCTCCTGCAACTCCGGCGGCCCCGTCACCATCGCGTCCTCCTGCCATCGGGTCTTCCTGGCATCCCGCTCTGTCGTCACCTTGCCGTGGCGCCGCGCCTGCGCCACCTCGCCGAACTCCACCATCGTTCGATCTCCACCTGCCATGGACGAGACTGTACCCTTGCTGGTTTGGGTTGCCACCCGATGCTGCCTCCGAGCGCCATGGTTCCATATCCAAGGCCATCTTCGATATTTCGCCAAGTACCAACCGTGGCGTGCCGTTTCACCTCTGTCAAGGCCGAGAGGACGCCAAGATACCAAGTACCTCGACACTCGACGCCCGAACGACTACACAAGACGATGCGCCAAGTTCAACTACGCCCGACGACATGTACATCTTCGAAACGAGAACGCCTACACGGCGACACGTCAAGTACGACTACCGTCGGCCCGGAAACGATGGATTCGCCAAGTGCCTTTCCGAAACGGAGCGAGTACCCCTACGTCAACGACGACCCCGACGCCCCGTGTACGACTACGAACGGAACGACTACTTCCCTCTACGAACGTGTACCACGTCCCACGAGTACCACTACTTCCCTCGACGATCTCGATCCTCCCCGAAACGAACGTTCCGAAGGTATAACCCCGAGACGATGACCCATGGACTGCATGTGTTGTATGAGATGAATCGGATGTTTGCATCGTGTCCGTTGTGGCCCTCGTTTGCCTTGTCGCCGACCCGTGGGAACCGGGCAACCGGGTTCACCCCATCTCTTTTGCATGTCACTCTCTCCGCCATCTTTTGCACCGGACTCTCAACGAGTTACCGGAACCGATATGTTGCGTGGCATCATTTTCGGATTCGCCGCCGTGGCCCCTTTCTTTCCACCACGGTGACAAATACTTCATATCTCTTCAGGTTAACGTTTAACTAAAAATTGCATAAATTTGATCATGTCATCCGCATCATGTTAACAACATTAAAATGTGTGAATTATTGTTTGCTTAAAATTGCTAAACATGCATATGGGGATTTTCCGGAATTGTTGTTGTAGTTTCCGGCCTCATTTAAAATGCCTAGATAGCTAGTTTACACTTGCTTCATCTCTTGACATGTATTGCATCATATAGACTTGTGCTGTTTTTCTATGCTTCCTACCTTGCCATGTATTGCTTCCTGTATGAACTTGTCGTGCATCATACCTTGCCATGTATTGCATCATATAGACTTGTGCTGTTTTTCTGTGCTTCCTACCTTGCCATGTTTTGCTTCCTGTATAGACTTGTTGTGCATCATATGTAGACTTGTTTTGCATCATACTTGGTTGAGCATATTGTCATGTTCTTGAGTGGTTTGATTACCGTGTTGCTTGCTTCTTCTCGTTAGTGCTTGTTCCGTTGCGATCGTGAGGATTCGTTCGTCTTCTCGTGGTTCGTCTTCAAGACTTCTTCTTCGTCTTCTTCATAGATCCGTTCTTCTTGCTTGCGGGATCTCAGGCAAGATGATCATACCCTTAGATACCTTTACTACCATTGCCATGCTTAGCTGTCTCGATGCTATCGTTATATGTCGCGCTACCCATCATTATTGTCAGCCCCTCTCCTTGTTGCCATGAAACCTCTAACCTTTGACACCTTCCTAGCAAACCATTGTTTGGCTATGTTACCCGCTTGCTCAGCCCCTCTTATAGCGTTGTTAGTTGCAGGTGAAGATGAAGATCGTTCCATGTTGGAACTTGTTGTTGGAATATCACAATATGTCTTATATATATTAACACACCTATATACTGGGCATGGGTGGAAGGCTTGGCCTTTTTCTCGGTGTTTTGTTCCACTCATGCCACCTTAGGCGCCGATAAACCAGCATTATGTTCCTTGATTTTGCGTTCCTTACACGGTTGGGTATATGGGGACCCCTTGACATTGCGTCTTTGAATAAAACTCCTCCAGCAAGGCCCAACATTGGTTTTTAATTTGCCTCATAATAACAACTTAATTAATTAATTAATTTTGCATAGGGGGTCGCGCCCTTGAGATTCTTTTCTACATAGCAGGGGGGCCAGTGATGATGGTGTTGGTCCCAAATGGGGGGACTGCGGGGCCACCACGGCGAAACTCGAGGTTTGGCTCCCGTAGGCTCACCTATCCGGTTGTGGCCTGAGACGAGATACGCGCGGCTACTATCAGGGTGTCGGCACGCCGGGAGGTCTCGTTGGACTTGTTTTACCATTGTCGAAATGTCTTGTGCACCGGGATGCGGAGCCTGATCGGATTTCCCTAAGATAAGCGGTGATGATATTATATTTATCACTTCAGCTGATCGTGAGAGCTTGTGATGGGCTAAGTTGGGACACCCCTGCAGGGTTATGATCTTTCGAAAGCCGTGCCCGCGGTTATGTGGCAGATTGGAATTTGTTAATGTCTAGTTGTAGAAAAGCTGATAGAGGATCCGAAGTAAAACACACAACTGTGTGAGTAACCGTGACTGTCTCTTTTCACTTTGAGAAGAGAACACGGTGGGGTTATGTTTGACTCGTAGGTAGTTCAGGATCTTTAGCGATCATTACTAGTTGCGACCGTTTGCGTAGATGCTCATCTTATCCTTGTACTCGTATGTTAGCCACCATATTATGCTTAGCCGCTGCTGCAACCTCACCACTACCCTTCTCCATACCCATAAAGCTTTGCTAGTCTTGATACCCATGGTTATGGGATTGCTGAGTCCTCGTGGCTCACAGATACTACAACACCAGATGCAGGTTCAGCCGAGAATGATGCAGGAGTTGGTTCAAGTACTTCACTGGGAGCTCGATGAAGAGAGTGGCCGTATGTATGAGACGTGTTTCGACGATCAGTAGTGGTTTCTACCAGGGGCGATTCGGACCTGTGGCTTTATGTTTTTGGTATCTTTCTTTTGGATCTTCGCCCGTAGTCGGGTTGTGATGTTTTGGATGATGATTTGCTTATGTAATGTATTGTATGACGTGGCGAGTGTAAGCCAACTATCCTTTTGCAATTTCATCCCTAATTTTACATGAGTCATGCAAAGATACCAAACTTGAGATCATTCTAGAATGGGCTTATACCTTTAAGTCGTGCCTCGACACGTAGGAGGTATAATCCCATCCTGGGTATTACAAGTTGGTATCAGAGCCTTCTCCGACCTAGAAGCCCCACTAATTGATCGAATTGTTGACGGTTGAGTCTAGGCACACACTTAAAATGTTTTGCGTCCTATATATATCGGAGAGTAGGATTCTTTTTTGCTCCTCATCCCTTTATTACACTGGTGAGGACTCCTGACGATTACTTGTCTCTTCTACTCTAAAAAATTCACCAATTTTTTTTAAGGATCACGCGAGTATTGTTTGGATTGTTCCGATGTCTTTGTGACAAGAACATTGTTCTCAATGCCTCCTGTCATTTAGGGGTTGTGGCAGTGTCCCGGGGAGTTGAGCTCCGAGGTGTTGTCGTCACAAATATATCGCAGCAGTTCTGGAATACTTAAGACGACCGACATCGAAAACTCTCCTATGCGGTTAGTGGCAAGATAACCCCGACATCACCCAGTACTGGGGAGGTAGTTCGGGAGTATTTCCATAGCTTGTATAGCAGATGCGTTTCGAAGGTCCGAGGGAAACGGTTTCCGGAAATAACTGGTTATGTGTTGAAGGATGGATACAGCTGGATGTAGGATTAGAGTTGAGTGCGCGATGCTTCCCCTGTATCCCCAACACCTGATTGCATAACTAGAAACTTTCGGAAATTAATAGGTGGGTTCATCTAGTACTTCGTAGGCATTCTTCCAACGAATGCATGATATGGAGTTCGGGGTTCTACATTGAGTGAAGTGGTTTTATGGGTGTTGTTCTAATCGGGAGTTGCATCTTAAAGGGTCCTTGGGTATGCTGATCCGGGGATTGCAAAACCCTTTTGTAACACGTTCCATGAGCTTTCAGCACGAAGATGTCGAACGAAACTTCTATCTTGTATTTGTTCTATCTGCTCCTTGTTGTTTTTATTTATATTTTGTTCTCCCAAGTGTCTTCTCGTCAAGTTGATGTATCATTTAAGCTATGGAATTCATTCGTTCAATTCTCTGTTCAGATGATATTGTGAAGATTATGTTGCAACATATATATCCTTTGTTTTTGTTTTGATTCTGGTATTCGAGTTGCTTCATTGTCAAATGTTGATTCCATACCTTTCCTAATCGGCGTTCTCATATTTCTATGGGAGTGCTAGTCCTTCTTGATAATCAAGATTGTCATGTTAAATTCTTCTTAACCGACGTGCTTCTCTTCAAGTTAATCTGATTCTTTCAATATTATGCAAGACCAATTCTTGTTTTTTTCTCAACGGTGTATGTTTCATTCATCCCAAGTTGCCTTTGTTTTTCCCCACCCTCCCACCCTTTTTCTTTATGGAGCCAGCAATTCTCAAATGAAATATCCATTTTATTCATGTGATATTTCTTCATTCTTTTCCTTCAATGTTCTTATCTGGTGATTTATCGTGAAGATGCTCAAGAGTTTCAAGTTCATCATTCTTAATTCTAACATTCTTCTCCGGTGGACTAAATCCAGGCTTTCGTATTGATCATATTTGTGCCTTTTGTTTCACATGCTTTCCGATGTCGAAATTTCTTATCCGAAGTCTCCCTTGATTATTCAACTCTCTAATTCTTCTCCGGAGTGCTGAAGATATCTCGGAAGAGTCGTGTTTCCATTTTCAACCTCTTCAATATATGTTTAGATTTTTATCTCATTCAAGCCATTTAATTCAACCGGTGCAATATCTCTCAAGTAATCATTACAACGGTGTTTCTTTTGAGTGGGCCATAACCCACAGGTCTTTTCCCAGGATCTTACCTGACTCTTCTATTTTCCGGAGTTATTCTGAAATTCTTTTCAAGGGTGACGTAGGAATGATTTCCATCAGTCATATGACTTCTCCAAGATCGCTTTCAAATTCTTTTCATCGTTGGTTCAACATTTTAATTTTTCATTCCGGAGTGCCTCAACAATTCTTATGGCATTTCTCGTCTTCATTCTTAACATTTGGAGACCGGAGAAGTGTTTCTCTTAAATCTTGGCCCGTTCTCTCAAGATTCGTGGTTCTAGCTTAATACCATCCTCATTATTGTTCCGTTTGTGAGGAATTCTTTTTATACCCATCCGAAGCATTTCATGAATTATTTCCATTGTGATCCTCCGAAGGCCATCATTTCAGAAGATTCTTCGTTCTTAGTTTTCAACTTCAACCTCCAACTATTCTTCATCGATGTCTCTTCTTTCGTCTCCATATCCTTACGGTGGTTCATTCAAGTTACTCTTCCTTGTTATCGTATTAATTCACTCGTTCTTTTCATAATCCTATCGGTGATTCGTTGAAGATTTACCCAAGCTTGTGCAAGATCTCTCTTAATTCTTTCCAACGAGAATAAGTAGTATGCCAAATCCATTGTTAGTCACCAATTTAAATTGGTGAAGGATACGCACAACATAATTCTTATTCTTATTTCATCCAAGTGATTAATCCCTTCCTTCGGAGCTTGTTCATCATATCATATCCTTGGTTCTAAGTTGTTCATCTTGTTTTCCGGAGCTCCAAGTTATTTCAATTATACCATTCCAAACCTCCATCTAATTCATCGCAGGCCTTGAATATTATTCTTTTCATCTTTCACTTCTCATGCTTTCATTATCGGAGTTTTCATGGTGGTTCATCAAGATTTAATTCATCCTCGAAGTCTTCATCAAGATTCTTGTTGGATCTCAAGCATTCTTCATCATGCTTTCCAAGTGCAATTCTTTCTACCTTATTGTTTGAGAGGGTGGTATGCCATTTTTGACAATTTCCCTTCATGTTTCATGATTCACAAGTTGTCAGGAATGAGATATTTAAACCCATCATTTTCTTTGTTCAGGAGATCTTTCCAACCATTAAATTTATTTGTTGGAGTAATCTTGGGTTATATTTCACCTAAAAGCTTTCCCTAAGGATTGTTGCTATTTATGGTGCTTATAAATGACCCAAGTTCTTCATTTATCCTCCCGGTGGAAGTTTTTCGTCTCCTTGTTGATATCAATCCAATCAAATGTTTTCGTCAGTGGCTGGTTGTCACCTCTTAATTTTGAGATGTTTTCCATAAGCCCACATCAAGCTTATTCGTTTTCGTTGTTGATTTTTTTCCATCATCCCCATTCAACCCTTCTTCGTAAGGATGCTTTCAAAATCATTTATAGTCGAAGATGTTCTTCTTCTCTGATCTCTTCACTCCATTATTCGTTCCGGAGGCTTTGTGATATTGCTCTCTTCGAACCATCATCTTGTCATATCAAGATCATGTTCTTTTCTTTTCTAATCCATTTAACAGGAGTGTCGTGACCTCCATTCTAAATCTCTCATCTTATCAAGTTTTGCCTGTCTTTTAACCGGAGTGCTGTCTGAAATCCTTCTTACCCCTTGTGCCATTCTTTCAATGTTCCGGAGGCTGTGTGTTGTTGTTTTCATCAAGTATCATCCCAACTTGGCAAGTTCATGTTCAATTCCTTACATTTTTAGTCGGAGTGCTGTCCGAATTATGTCATTCTTATTCATTGGCTATACCATTGAGGTTTCTTATTCTTTTGGTTCGTAAGCTCTTGTTTCATGTTTTTCAACCTACAAGGCTCTCATAATGTTCCTTCTTCCTCTTTCCTAACGGAGTGTTTTCATATTCGTTCATCTCCGTTGTATTCTTCTTTCAATTTGGTCAACCTCTCAAGGTTCGTGGTTTCACTCGTTTGTCCAAGAAGCAACTTTGTTTTACCTCTTCTTTTTCGTTTCTATCTGGTGCCGTCTCTAGGATCTCGGGTCGAGATCCTCTGTTAGTGTGGGAGAGTTGTGACGCCCAAAGACCGACGTCCCAGAAGATTTCAGATGTTCCGGGTTCTCCCGTGTGTTCCATTTGTGCTTGTGTTATTTATTTTGTATTGCATCATGTCATCATGCCATCATGACTTTAATTCTGCAACTCAACCAAATAAGTCATGTGGACCTTTGGTCCATTTAAATCGAGGGGAGGATGACTTCTCTTTATAACATATCCTCCTAATACTTATGGAGCTATTATCAAATATTCCATTGCTTTGGAATCACCAAAACACACTTGCATCTTTCTCTTGCCACCAGATCCCTTATCAAGTGCACCCCCCCCCCCCACTAGCTTCTTCTTTCAAGTCTCACTCGTTTATTGCAAGTCACATTTTTTTCCCTGTTCAAAAAAAATGTGCAATATCTTCCTTTAAATATTAGATCATGCCAAAACCACCTCCTCCAATTTTCATGTCTTTTGGAAGTGCTTTGGTTGGCCTAAAGATTTATGCAAGTTTGAGTTATTTCCGAACTCGCATAAATTTGTAGTCTCTAAAAATTTCCAAAGCATTTTATTAAAATATCCCACAATTCCAGGGTTATAGGGATATTTTTATCTTAGCTAAACCCTTCTCCTAAATCCCTGATCTTTTCTTGAAACTCCTGTTTATTTTTAAACAGAAGATGAGTTAAAGAGGGAGAGTGAGAGGAGAGCCCAGTCCATCTGGGCCTCTCTCCAGCCAGGCCACCCGTTCCCACAACCACCTAGGCCCAGCCGGCCTTACCGAACCCTAGCTAGCGACCGAGCCCCCTCGACCTCTCTCCTCTCATCTCTCCCTCAGCGCCGCAGCTTCCTCTCCCCCGCGCCCCGATCCCCATCATCTCCACCACGCGCCCCCTCTCGCTCGCTGGACCTCGAGGCCGGCCAGCGCCGCATCTTCCCCCGCAGTGCCTCCGCGCCCAAACCCCTGCCGAGCGCCCGCCTCCCCGGCACCGTCTCGACGCCGCGTCCTCACCGCGCCTCGCCATGGCGCCCCGCGGGCCGGCCTTGCCGCGTCCGTCGCCGCGGCCCTGCAGAGCGTCATCCTCGACCTTCGCCTCCGCCCGGAGCCTCGTCGGCCTCCCCGTCCCATGCTTCTCCTCACCATCGCCATCGCGCCCTTCTGCCCTGCCGGCGCAACTCTACTCCGACCCTGACCGACCTGCCGCCTCTCCGGGCTGCACGTGCGCCGCCCTCGCCGGCCTTCATCTCCGCCGCACCCTCCTGCAACTCCGGCGGCCCCGTCACCATCGCGTCCTCCTGCCATCGGGTCTCCCTGGCATCCCGTTCTGCCGCCGCCTTGCCGTGGCACCGCGCCTGCGCCACCTCGCCGAACTCCACCACCGTTCGATCTCCACCTGCCATGGACGAGACTGTACCCTTGTTGGTTTGGGTTGCCACCCGATGCTGCCTCCGAGCGCCATGGTTCCATATCCAAGGCCATCTTCGATATTTTCGCCAAGTACCAACCGTGGCGTGCCGTTTCACCTCTGTCAAGGCCGAGAGGACACCAAGATACCAAGTACCTCGACGCTCGACGCCCGAACGACTACACAAGACGATGCGCCAAGTTCAACTACGCCCGACGACATGTACATCTTCGAAACGAGAACGCCTACACGGCGACATGTCAAGTACGACTACCGTCGCCCCGGAAATGATGGATTCATCAAGTGCCTTTCCGAAACGGAGCGAGTACCTCTACGTCAACGACGACCCCGACGCCCCGTGTACGACTACGAACGGAACGACTACTTCCCTCTACGAACGTGTACCACGTCCCGCGAGTACCACTACTTCCCTCGACGATCTCGATCCTCCCCGAAATGAACGTTCCGAAGGTATAACCCCGAGACGATGACCCGTGGACTGCATGTGTTGTATGAGATGAATCGGATGTTTGCATCATGTCCGTTGTGGCCCTCGTTTGCCTTGTCGCCGACCCGTGGGAACCGGGCAACCAGGTTCACCCCATCTCTTTTGCATGTCACTCTCTCCGCCATCTTTTGCACCAGACTCTTAACGAGTTACCGGAACCGATATGTTGTGTGGCATCATTTTCGGATTCGCCGTCGTGGCCCCTTTCTTTCCACCACGGTGAGAAATACTTCATATCTCTTCATGTTAACGTTTAACTAAAAATTGCATAAATTTGATGATGTCATCTGCATCATGTTAACAACATTAAAATGTGTGAATTGTTGTTTGCTTAAAATTGCTAAACATGCATATGGGGATTTTCCGGAATTGTTGTTGTAGTTTCCGGCCTCATTTAAAATGCCTAGATAGCTAGTTTACACTTGCTTCACCTCTTGACATGTATTGCATCATATAGACTTGTGTTGTTTTTCTGTGCTTCCTACCTTGCCATGTATTGCTTCCTGTATAAACTTGTCATGCATCATACCTTGCCATGTATTGCATCATATAGACTTGTGTTGTTTTTCTGTGCTTCCTACCTTGCCATGTTTTGCTTCCTGTATAGACTTGTTGTCCATCATATGTAGACTTGTTTTGCATCATACTTGGTTGAGCATATTGTCATGTTCTTGAGTGGTTTGATTACCGTATTGCTTGCTTCTTCTCGTTAGTGCTTGTTCCGTTGCGATCGTGAGGGTTCGTTCGTCTTCTCGTGGTTCGTCTTCAAGACTTTTTCTTCGTCTTCTTCATGGGTCCGTTCTTCTTCCTTGCGGGATCTCAGGCAAGATGATCATACCCTTGGATACCTTAACTACCATTGCCATGCTTAGTTGTCTCGATGCTATCTTTATATGTCGCGCTACCCATCATTATTGTCAGCCCCTCTCCTTATTGCCATGAAACCTCTAACCTTTGACACCTTCCTAGCAAACCATTGTTTGGCTATGTTACCTGCTTGCTCAGCCCCTCTTATAGCGTTGTTAGTTGCAGGTGAAGATGAAGATCGTTCCATGTTGGAACTTGTTGTTGGAATATCACAATATGTCTTATATATATTAACACACCTATATATTGGGCATGGGTGGAAGGCTTGGCCTTTTTCTCGGTGTTTTGTTCCACTCATGCCACCTTAGGCGCCAATAAACCGGCATTATGTTCCTTGATTTTGCGTTCCTTACATGGTTGGGTATATGGGGACCCCTTGACATTTCGTCTTTGAATAAAACTCCTCCAGCAAGGCCCAACATTGGTTTTTAATTTGCCTCATAATAACAACTTAATTAATTAATTAATTTTGCATAGGGGGTTGTGCCCTCGAGATTCTTTTCTACATAGCAAGGGGGCCAGTGCTGATGGTGTTGGTCCTAAATGGGGGGACTGCGGGGCCACCACGGGGAAACTCGAGGTTTGGCTCCCGTAGGCTCACCTATCCGGTTGTGTCCTGAGACGAGATACGCGCGGCTACTATCATGGTGTCGGCACGCCGGGAGGTTTTGCTGGACGTGTTTTACCATTGTCGAAAGGTCTTGTGCACCGGGATGCCGAGCCTGATCGGATTTCCCTAAGATAAGGGGTGATGATATTATATTTATCGCTTCAGCTGATCTTGAGAGCTTGTGATGGGCTAAGTTGGGACACCCCTGCAGGGTTATGATCTTTCGAAAGCCGTGCCCGCGGTTATGTGGCAGATTGGAATTTGTTAACGTCTGGTTGTAGAAAACTTGACCGAGGATCCGAAGTAAAACACACAACTGTGTGAGTAACCGTGAATGTCTCTTTTCACTTTGAGAAGAGAACACGGTGGGGTTATGTTTGACTCGTATGTAGTTCAGGATCTTTAGCGATCATTACTAGTTGCGACCGTTTGCGTAGATGCTCATCTTATCCTTGTACTCGTAAGTTAGCCACCATATTATGCTTAGCCGCTGCTGCAACCTCACCACTACCCTTCTCCATACCCATAAAGCTTTGCTAGTCTTGATACCCATGGTTATGGGATTGCTGAGTCCTCGTAGCTCACAGATACTACAACACCAGATGCAGGTTCAGCCGAGAATGATGCAGGAGCTGGTTCAAGTACTTCACTGGGAGCTCGATGAAGAGAGTGGCCATATGTATGACACGTGTTTCGACGATCAGTAGTGGTTTCTACTAGGGGCGATTCGGACCTGTGGCTTTATGTTTTTGGTATCTTTCTTTTGGATCTTCGCCCGTAGTCGGGTTGTGATGTTTTGGATGATGATTTGCTTATGTAATATATTGTGTGACGTGGCGAGTGTAAGCCAACTATCCTTTTGCAATTTCATCCCTAATTTTACATGAGTCGTGCAAAGATATCAAACTTGAGATCATTCTAGAATGGGCTTATACCTTTAAGTCATGCCTCGACACGTAGGAGGTATAATCCCATCCTGGGCATTATAGGTGGACTCTCAAAAAAGGTTTGGGCTTAAGGGTTTTTGGATGCACAAGTGGTATCTCTACTTAGCGTGGAATTTTTGGCTAGAAAATATATCAGGTAAGCACCACATGTTAAAGGATCTATGACAATATGACTTCTATATGAATATGAACAAACATATCATCACATAGCCTATTCCATGCTAATGCTTTTCCCCTCAAAGATAAAGGAAAAAAACCTTCCTCATAACTTTATCCCTGGGTAGACCTGCAAGCTCAAACAATCCTAAAATTTGTCCATATATCAAGTGCATATCAGGATGTTCGGTTCCATCTCCTGCATAAGGATTAGCTACCAGTTGTTCTATCATACCCGAAGGGATTTCATATTCAATATTTTCAGTAGGTGCAGCGGGTTGAGGGGTAGATAATTGTGGTTCCGGACGAGGTGAAGATACCCCGAACAAACCCCTCAAACGATTGTTCTCCATAGTAACAAGTGACAATAAATTTCAGCACACTATATGAGTGTTTCCTTACTAATTTCCACTTACCAGAGGTGCTTCACTCCCTGGCAACGGCGCCAAAAAATAGCCTTGATGACCCACAAGTATAGGGGATCAATTGTAGATCTTTTTGATAAGTAAGAGTGTCGAACCCAACGAGGAGCAGAAGGAAATGACAAGTAGTTTTTAGTAAGGTACTGTCTACAAGTGCTGAAATTGTAAGTAGCAAGTAGTTTGATAGCAAGGTAATTTGTAACGAGCAAGTAACGATAATTGTAACAAGTATGCAGCAAGGTAGCCCAATCCTTTTGAGGCAAAGGGCAGGCCAAAATGGTCTCTTATAATAAGCAAAGCGTTCTTGAGGGTACACGGGAATTTCATCTAGTCACTTTCATCATGTTGGTTTGATTTGTGTTCGCTACTTTGATAATTTGATATGTGGGTGGACCGGTGCTTAGGTGTTGTTCTTACTTGAACAAACCTCCTACTTATGATTAACCCTCCCGCAAGCATCCGCAACTACGAGAAAAGTATTAAGAATAAATTCTAACCATAACATTAAACTCTAGGATCCAATCGGCCCCTTACGGAATAGTGCATAAACAGGGGTTTAAGTTTCTGTCACTCTCGCAACCCACCATCTATTTACTACTCCACAATGCATTCCCTTAGGCCCAAATATGGTGAAGTGTCATGTAGTCGACGTTCACATGACACCACTAAGGGAATCACAACATACATACTATCAAAATATCGAACACGTATCAAATTCACATGATTACTTGCAACATGATTTCTCCCGTGACCTCAAGAACAAAGGTAACTACTCACAAGTGATGAACATGCTCAAGATCAGAGGGGTATTAATATGCATAATAGATCTGAACATATAATCTTCCACCAAATAAACCATATAGTAATCAACTACAAGATGTAATCAACACTACTAATCACCCCTAGCAACAATCTATAGCTCCGGTAACAAAATTGAATACAAGAGATGAACTATGGTTTGAGATGATATGGTGCTAGCGAAGATGTTGACAGAGATTGCCCTCCCCAAGATGGGAGAGTAGTTGGTGATGATGATGACGATGATTTACCCCTTGGGAGGGAAGTTCCCTCGGCGGAATCGCTCCGCCGGAGGGCAGAAGTGCTTCTGCCCAAGTTCCACCTCGAGACGGCGATGTTCCATCCCGAAAGTATTTTTCTAATTTTTTCTAGGTCAACGTCGCTTATATACCAGAAGATGGGCACCGGAGGTGGGCCGAGGAGGCCACGATACACCAGGGTGCGCCAAGGGGGCCTGGCGCACCCAGGTGGGTTGTGTCCACCTCGTGGCCCCCCCTCTGGTGTTTATTGACTCCAATATTTCTAAAATATTCCATAAAAAAATCCTCGTGGACTTTCAGCTCATTTGGAGTTGTGCAGAATAGGTAGCCTGACGTAGCTTTTTCAGGTCCAGATTTCCAAGTGCGAGAATTCTCCCTTTTGGTGTGTACCTTGCAAATTATGAGAGAAAGGGCATTAGAATTACTCCAAAAATCATTATTATGGATAAAAACATTGTAAATATCAGTAAGAAAACATGATGCAAAATGGACATATCAGGCGGCCGGGGCGCAGGGTTAGGACGGCAGCGGCGTTGCAGTGCAGGCGGGGCCGGCGGGTGCGAAGAACAGGGGCACGGAGTGGGGCACGGCCCCGAGCGATGCGGCGAGCATGGGCCAGATGCTGGGGCTTCGAGCAGAGCGCAGGTGTGGGGAGGGCGCGGTGGCTTGGGCCGGTGAAGTGCAGTGCGGGTCGGGGGGAAGAGGAGGGGGCGCGAAGCTCACGCGCGGTGGACGAGTGCTACCTCTTGAGCTTGCGTTGTATTCCCTCGAAGAGGAAATGGAGATGCAGCATAGTAGCGTAAGTATTTCCCTTAGTTTTTGAGAACCAAGGTATGAATCTAGTAGGAGACCACGCGCGAGTCCCTCGCACCTGCACAAACAAATAAGAACTTCACAGCCAACGGGATAAGGGGTTGTCAATCCCTTTACAGTCACTTACGAAAGTGATATCTGATAGAGATGATAGTTTATATTTTTGGTATTTTTAGTTTATAAGAACAACAAATAAAAGCGATAAAGGTAAAGTAGATGTAGATTGATATGTTGAGAATAGACCAGGGGGCCATAGTTTTCTCTAGTGGCTTCTCTCATGATAGCGATATTCTACGGCGGGTAAACAAATTACTGTCGAGTAATTGATAGAAAACGCATAATTATGAGACTATCTAGGCATGATCATTGTATATAGGCATCACGTCCGAGACAAGTAGACCGAAACGATTCTGCATCTACTACTATTACTCCACACATCAACCGCTATCCAGCATGCATCTAGTGTATTGAGTTCATAAGAATAGAGTAACGCCTTAAGCAAGATGACATGATGTAGAGGGATAAACTCAAGAAATATGATGTATACTCCATATTTTTATCCTCGATGGCAACAATACAATACGTGC
Source organism: Secale cereale (assembly GCA_902687465.1). Taxonomy (NCBI): domain Eukaryota; kingdom Viridiplantae; phylum Streptophyta; class Magnoliopsida; order Poales; family Poaceae; genus Secale; species Secale cereale. The sequence continues at coordinate 382,341,604 of LR738709.1, read as the reverse complement.
CTTGCTTCCCCTACTGTCATTGGGAAAGGACACCGCAAGATTGAACCCAAAGCCAAGCACTTCTTCCATTGCAAGAACTATAGATCTAGTAGGCCAAGCCAAACCAATAATTCGAAGAGACTTGCAAGGATATTATGAGCACACATAAAAAGTTCAGAGAAGAACCAAATATCTTTCATAGATAACCTTGATCGTAAACTCACAATTCATCGGATCTCGACATACACACCGCAAAAAGAGATTACATCGAATAGATCTCCTCGAAGACCGAGGAGAACTTTGTATTGAGATCTAGAGAGAGGGAAGAAGCCATCTAGATACTAGCTATGGACCCGAAGGTCTGTGGTAAACTACTCACAACTCATGGTGAGGGCGATGATGACGATGATGATGAAGGCCTCCGTGATGGATCCCCCTCCGGTGGAGCTTCGGAAAAGGCTCCAAGATGGGATCTCCACGGGAACAGAAGGTACAGCAGTGGAATTAGGGTTTTTTCTCTGTTCACGGAGTTTCTAGGGTACAAAGACTTATATAGGAAGAAGGAGGGCCCCGGGGGAGTCACGGGGGCTCCACGAGGCAGGGTGCACGCCCTAGGAAGGGGGCGCGCCCCCCACCCTCGTGGGCCCCATGTGGCTCTTCTGACGTGGTTCTCAAGTTCTTCGTGCGTGATTTCCTCTAAAAATATCTCTCGTGAAGGTTTCATTCCGTTTGGACTCCGTTTGATATTCTTTTTCCGCAAAACCCTGAAATGGGCAAAAAAAACAGCAATCTCGACTCGGCCTTTGGGTTAGTAGGTTAGTCTCAAAAATGATATAAAAGTGAATGATAAAGCCCATTAAACATCCAAGACTTCATAAATAATAGCATGGAACAATAAAAAATTATAGATACGTTGGAGACGTATCAAGCATCCCCAAGCTTAATTCCTGCTTATCTTCGAGTAGGTAAATGATAAATAAAGAATTTTTGATGTGGAATGCTAACCAATATAGTTTTTCAATGTAATTCTCTTAATTGTGGCATGAATTTTCAGATCTGAAAGATTCAAGATAAAAGTCTATATTGACATAAGAAATAACAGAATTCAAGCATACTAACAAAGCAATAATTTCTTCTCAAAATACTATGGCTAAATAAAGTTATCCCTACAAAATCATATAGTCTGGCTATGCTCCCTCTTCGTCACACAAAATATTCATATCATGCACAACCCCGATTTCAGCCAAGCATTTGTTTTCATACTCTATCTTTTCAAACCTTTCTACTTTCACGCAATACATGAGCGTGAGCCATGGACATAGCACTATGGGTGGAATAGAGGTGGTTGTGGAGAAGACAAAAAGGAGAGAGATAGTCTCACATCGACTAGGCGTATCAACGAGCTATGGAGATGCCCATCAATAGATATCAATGTGAGTGAGTAGGGATTGTCATGCAACGGATGCACTAGAGCTAAATATGAATGAAAGCTCAACGAAAGAAACTAGTGGGTGTGCATCCAACTTGCTTGCTCACAAAGACCTAGGGCACTTGAGGAAGCCCATCATTGGAATATACAAGCCAAGTTCTATAACGAAATTTCCCACTAGTATATGAAAGTGACTAAGCATGAGACTCTCTACATTGAAGAACATGGTGCTACTTTGAAGCACAAGTGTGGAAAAAAAGATAGTAGCAATTGTCCCTTTTTTCTTCTTTTTTTGGGTCTTTCCCTTTTTTTCTTTGGCCTTTTTTTTGCGGAGGGGCTTTATAGATTTAGCCTTTCCTCCCATGGGACAATGCTCTAATAATGATGATCATCACACTTTCATTACAACTCGATACTACAACAACAAAGTATGACTCTATATTAATGCCTCCAGCGATGTACCGGTATGTGCAATGAAACACGAGTGACATGTATAAAAATTATGCATGGTGGCTTTGTCACAAATACGATGTCAACTACATGATCATGTGATGGCAATATGACAATATGATGCGTGTCATATGAACGGAAGGGTGGAAAGTTGCATGGCAATATATCTCGGAATGGCTATGGAAATGCCATGATAGGTAAGTATGGTGGCTGTTTTGAGGAACAATATGGTGGCTGTTTTGACGAAGGATATATAGTGGGTTTATGGCACCAGCGAAAGTTGCGCGGTACAAGAGAGGCTAGCAATGGTCGAAGGGTGAGAGTGTGTATAATCCATGGATTCAAAACATTAGTCATAAGAACTCATATACTTATTGCAAAAATCTACGAGTTATCAAAACAAAGCAATCGACGCATGCTCCTAGGGGGAAGGTTGGTAGGAGTTAACCATCGCGCGCCCCCGACCTCCACACAAAGGTTGGCACTCTACAAATACCTCATGTTCTAACTTCGTCACATAGCGGTTCACCATACGTGCATGCTACGGGAATCACTAACCTTAACACAAGTATTTCTCAATTTCATAATAACTCCACTATCATGACTCTGATATCACTATCCTCATGTCTCAAAACAATTATCAAGCATCCAATATCTCATTCTATTCAATGCACTTAGTGTGAATTTTTTTACTACATTGATATTGGATGTATATCATGTGAAGACTAGTTTCTTTAGCCTAAACACATTACCATGATGTTTTAATAGACTCTCAAAAGGATATAAGTGAAGCATGAGAGTTCAACAATTTCTACAAAATTTTACCACCACCGTGCTCTAAAAGATATAAGTGAAGCACTAGAGCAAAAACTATTCAACTCAAAAGATATAAGTGAAGCACATAGAGTGTTCTAACAATTTCTAGGCCATATTTAACTCTCTCAAATAGGTGTGTCCAGCAAGGATGATTGTGGCAAATTAGCAAGCAAAGACTCAAATTATACAAGACGCTCCAAGCAAAACACATAACATGTTGCGAATAAAAATATAGCTCCAAGTATAGTTACCGATGGATGAAGACGAAAGAGGGGATGCCTTCCCGGGGCATCCCCAAGCTTAGGCTTTTGATTATCTTGAATTTAATTGGGGTGTCATGGTCATCCCCAAGCTTAGGCCTTTGCTACTCCTTGTTCCATAGTCCATCAAAGCAATACTCAAAACTTGAAAACTTCACAACACAAAACTTAGAAAAAAAATCTCGTGAGCTCCGTTAGTATAAGAAAGCAAACCACTACTCAAAGGTGCAGCAATGAATTCATTCTTTGTTTATATTGGTGTTAAACCTACTGTATTCCAACTTCTCTATGGTTCATATCCTCCAATACTACTCATAGATGCATCGGAATAAGAAAACAACACACGAAAAACAGAAACTGTCAATAACAGAACAATCTGTAGTAATCTGCAGGTTTTGCCTACTTCTGGAACTCCAAAAAAATTCAAACTAAATTGTTAAATTTGCGGAATTTGTCTACCAATCATCTTCAAAAAGAATCAACTAAAAAGCACGCTCCAGTAAAATCCGAGGACTACTTTAGCGAGCGCTAACGATTCTGTTTTTCACAGCAAGATCATATAAACTTCAAACGAGTCTTCCCAAAGGTTCTACTTGGCACAAACACTAAACAAAACATGAAACCACATATAACCAGAGGCTAGATGAAATATTTATTCCCTAACAGCAACAAAAAAACATAAAATTGGGTTGCCTCCCAACAACGTTTTACGCCCCTTGCTAGGCACGATACAAGATAAATCTAGGTATTGCCATCTTTGGACGGCAAACCATAAGTGGCTCTCATGATAGATTCATATGGTAATTTGATTTTATTTCTAGGAAAGTGTTCCATGCCTTTCCTTAATGGAAATTGGAATCTAATATTTCCTTCCTTCATATCAATAATTGCACCAATCGTTCTAAGGAAAAGTCTACCAAGAATAATAGGACATGAAGGATTGCAATCTATATCAAGAACAATGAAATCTACGGGCACATAATTCCTATTGGCAACAATAAGAACATAATTAATTCTTCCCATAGGTTTCTTAATAGTGGAATCCTCAAGATACAAATTTAAAGAACAATCATCAAGCTCATGGAACCCTAGCAAATCACGCAAAGTTTTTGGGATAGTGGAGACACTTGCACCCAATTCACACAAAGCATAGCACTCATGATCTTTTATTTTTATTTTTATAGCAGGTTGCCACTCCTCATAAAGCTTTCTAGGGATAGAAACTTCTAACTCAAGTTTTTCTTCATAAGATTGCATCAAATCATCAACTATGTGTTTAGTGAAAGCTTTATTTTGACTATAAGCATGCGGAGAATTTAGCACGGATTGTAATAAGGAAATACAATCAATCAGAGAGAAATTATCATAATTGAATTCCTTGAAATCCAAAGTAGTGGGTTCATCACTATGCAAATTTTTAATCTCTTCACTCCCACTTTTAGCAATTTGAGCATCAAGATCTAAAAACTCCGAATCATTGGGACACCTTAAAGCAGAATTATCTCCAATCCTATCTTCATCAAGATTAATACTAGAGAACAAGGATCTAATAGGAGACACATCAATAACTTTCAGATCTTCATCTTTATTTTCATGATAACTAGAAGAACACGATTTAATATAATCTTCTCTTTTATCACGCATTCTAGCGGTTCTTTCTTTGCATTCATCAATGGAAATTCTCATGGCTTTGAGAGACTCATTGATATCATGCTTAGGTGGGATAGATCTAAGTTTCGAAGAATCGACATCAAGAGTAATTCTATCCACACTTCTAGCCAATTCATCAACCTTAAGCAATTTCTCTTCAAGCATAGCATTGAAATTCTTTTGCGAGATCATAAACTCCTTAACACTAGTTTCAAATTCAGAAGGCATCTTTCCATAAGAGTTGTTGTAGGAATTACCAAAATTATTAGAGGAATTACTAGGAAAAGGCCTAGGATTAAAATTACCTCTATAAGCATTGTTACCAAAATTATTCCTACCAACAAAATTCACATCCAAAGATTCATTGTTATTCTCAATCAAAGTGGACAAAGGCATATCATTAGGATCACAAGAAGCACTATTAGCAGCTTATAATTTCATAAGTTCATCCATCTTTCCACTCAAAACACTAATTTCTTCGATAGCATGCACTTTTTTACTAGTAAATCTTTCGGTGTGCCATTGAGAATAATTAACCATAATATTATCTAGGAGTTTGGTAGCTTCTCCTAAGGTGGTTTCCATGAAAGTGCCTCCGGCGGCCGAATCTAAAAGATTTATAGAAGCAAAATTCAAGCCAGCATAAATGCTCTGAATAATCATCCATAGATTCAAACCATGTGTAGGGCAATTACGTATCAATAATTTCATTCTCTCCCAAGCTTGTGCAACATGCTCTTTATCTAGTTGCTTAAAGTTCATAATATCGTTTCTAAGAGAGATAAGCAGGACTTAGAGATAAAAGCATCTTTGCACTTATTCCACGAATCAATACTATTTCTAGGCAAAGAGGAAAACCAAGTTTTAGCACGATCTCTAAGTGCAAACGGAAATAACTTCAATTTAACAATATCATTATTCGTATCCATTTTCTTTTGCATATCACACAAATCAACAAAGTTGTTTAGATGGGTAGCGGCATCTTCACTAGGAAGGCCGGAGAATTGATCTTTCATGACAAGATTCAACAAAGCAGCATTGATCTCACAAGATTCAGCATCGGTAATAGGAGCAATCAGGGTGCTAATAAAATCATTGTTGTTGGTATTGGAGAAATCACACAATTTGGTATTGTTCTGAGCCATAGTGACAAGCAAACAATCCAACACACACAAGCAAACGAGAAGCAAGCGAACGATAAACACACGGCGGAAGAAGGGCAAATAAAACGGCAAGGGTGAAGTGGGGGAGAGGAAAACGAGAGGCAAATAAATGTAATGTGAAGGATAAGGGTTTGTGATAGGTACTTGGTATATGACTTTTGCGTAAGCCTCCCCGGCAACGACGCCAGAAATTCTTCTTGCTACCTCTTGAGCTTGCGTTGTATTCCCTCAAAGAGGAAAGGGAGATGCAGCACAGTAGCGTAAGTATTTCCCTCAGTTTTTGAGAACCAAGGTACCAATCCAGTAGGAGACCACGCGCGAGTCCCTCGCACCTGCACAAATAAATAAGAACTTCACAGCCAACGCGATAAGGGGTTGTCAATCCCTTTACGGTCACTTACGAAAGTGAGATCTGATAGAGATGATAATTTATATTTTTGGTATTTTTAGTTTATAAGAACAACAAATAAAAGCAATAAAATTAAAGTAGATGTAGATTCATAAGTCGAGAATAGACCCAGGGGCCATAGTTTTCTCTAGTGGCTTCTCTCATGATATCGATATTCTACGGCGGGTAAACAAATTACTGTCGAGCAATTGATAGAAAAGCGAATAATTATGGGACTATCTAGGCATGATCATTGTATATAGGCATCACGTCCGAGACAAGTAGACCGAAACGATTCTACATCTACTACTATTACTCCACACATCGACCGCTATCCAGCATGCATCTAGTGTATTGAGTTCATAAGAACAGAGTAACGCCTTAAGCAAGATGACATGATGTAGAGGGATAAAATCAAGCAATATGATATAAACCCCATCTTTTTATCCTCGATGGCAGCAATACAATACGTGCCTTGCTGCCTCTACTGTCACTGGGAAAGGACACCGCAAGATTGAACCCAAAGCCAGGCACTTCTCCCATTGCAAGAACTATAGATCTAGTAGGCCAAACCAAACTGATAATTCGAAGAGACTAGCAAGGATATTATGAGCACACATAAAAAGTTCAGAGAAGAACCAAATATCTTTCATAGATAACCTTGATCATAAACTCACAATTCATCGGATCTCGACAAACACATTGCAAAAAGAGATTACATCGAATAGATCTCCTCAAAGACCGAGGAGAACTTTGTATTGAGATCGAGAGAGAGAGAGAGAGAGAGAGAGAGGAAGCCATCTAGATACTAGCTATGGACCCGAAGGTCTGTGGTAAACTACTCACAACTCATGGTGAGGGCGATGATGATGATGATGAAGGCCTCCGTGATGGATCCCCCTCCGGTGGAGCTCCGGAACAGGCTCCAAGATGGGATCTCCATGGGAACAGAAGGTACGATGGTGGAATTAGGGTGTTTTCTCTATTCACGTAGTTTCTGGGGTACGTAGACTTATATAGGAAGAAGGAGGGCACCGGGGGATTCACGGGGGCTCCACGAGGCAGAGGGCGCGCCCTGGGAAGGGGGGCGCGCCCCCACCCTCGTGGGCCCCACGTGGCTCTTCTGACTTGGTTCTCAAGTTCTCCGTGCGTGATTTCCTCCAAAAATATCTCTCGCGAAGGTTTCATTCCGTTTGGACTCCATTTGATATTCTTTTTCTACAAAAACCCTGAAATAGGCAAAAAAACAGCAATCTGGACTGGGCCTTTGGGTTAGTAGGTTAGTCCCAAAAATGATATAAAAGTGAATGATAAAGCCCATTAAACATCCAAGACTTCATAAATAATAGCATGGAACAATAAAAAATTATAGATACGTTGGAGACGTATCAACGAGCTGGGGGGGTTCGGCGAGGCTTGAGGAAGCCGAGTCGGGGAGGAGACGTGGACGACAGCTCCGGCGAAGTCGAGGGGGAGGAGCTGCGGGCTGCGGCGAGAAGCGATGGCGGGGTCATCCACGGGCGCTGGGGACGGCGTTAGGCGGCGGTTCCTCGGGCTTGTGCGCGCTCGCGAGGTCCGGCGAGCGCCTGGCTGCGGCGGGACAACGGGGTAGGCAGCGGGCGCCGGGGTCGTTTCCGCGATCCAAAAGGGGATCGGGGAGTGGGGGAGCGAGGGGAGAGGGGTAGTGGGGTTTAGGGTTTGGCCTGGGTAGGTTATGGAGAGGGAGTGGGGGCGGCCTGGGCCAGTTGGGCCAATTGGCCTAGCTACCAGTTGGGCCGGTTGGCCCAGTGGGGTGGTGTTTCCTTTCCTTTTCTTTTTTTCTTTGTTCTGTTTGTTTTTGTTTTGTTTATTTTTATAATTATCATTTTCTGTTTTATTTTAGTTCCCCTTTTGTTTTAGTTTTATAAATCATCAAAAGTAGTCCCTAGATTAGTGTTAATAAATGTGCTAGTCCCACATAAGTTTGGGCAACTAAATAAAATAGTTTAATATTTCTTTATTACAAAAGGCATTTAATTAATTGTTTGGCTACTGCTTTAACTATTTTAGGACATTCGAACACTTGATAAAAATGTGGTTTCTCCAACATGATTACCTATGCATTATTTGGCACGACCCGAACATTTTAGTTTTAACACTTGAAAACTTTCAGCATTTGACTTTAGGTAAAATTTGAAGTTGAATCAGTTTTAAACTAACAAGAGTTTATCGACAGTAATTGAGGTGACGTGTCATCATTTGCAGAGGTTCACTGTAGCTTAATTATCCAGGCGTTACAATTCTCCTCCACTACAAGAAATCTCGTCCCGAGATTTAAGAGGTGGAGTAAGGGTGAAAGTTCCGGTTATGAAATTCTAATGAGTCTTCTTAGTCTTGATTGCTCTTCTCGAAGAGGTCGATCCATTACGTTGATGTCTCCATTTCTCTGCTTCAATTCATCATAATGATGTCAACATCCTTTCTTCGGGAACTCCATCGTACTTACGAAAAGAATAACAGGCGGGTATTCCAGGAGAACGGACCTCTGCAAGGTTGACTATCTGGTCGATAACATCGGGGAAGGTGGCAGAAAGCAACTCTCAAATTGAAACTTAAGAAGATATGGAGAGCAAAGTAAGGAGGTATCATGGGAAGTTTCGAGCGGGCAGACAATTATTGGATGCCTGAAACAGGGCGTGAAAGGGGTTCAAAGTGAAAGTGCAGTATATCGACTAGAGGGGGGTGAATAGGTGATTTTTATGAAATGCTTCAAAACATGGTAGTTTTGAAGACAAAAGATAAACTTAATCCTATTAGTATGCAGCGAAAAGTAGACTACACTAGACAAGCCATAGTCATGTATTCAATGAAGTGAAAGCACGAAGACTAATAGCAGCTAGGCAGTAGGGATCAAGATGGAAGAAGGAATGAAGCCAATCACAACAAGTAGATACTCAGTGAAGTCAATCAAATAAGGCAAGCAGGCAATGACTTCACAACATAGAACAGTAAGTAAAGGGAAGGAAAGGATAGAACCAGTAGCTCGGGGAGGACAGTGATTTGTTAGACCAGTTCCAGTTGCTGTGACAACTGTACGTCTGGTTAGGGAGGCTGAGATTTACTCAGAAGACCGCGTCTTCACCTTATTCCCCTTGAGCTAAGGACACCTAGTCCTCGCCCAATCACTCTGGTAAGTATTCAAGGTAGACTTCCAAACCTTCACACACTTCGTTCACCGGCGATCCACAATGAGTCTTGGATGCTCAAAACGCGACGCCTAACCGGCTGGAGGAAACACAGTCCTCAAGTGTAATAAGTCTTCAGGTCACACAGACAGAAAGACTTCAGTGATGCCTAACACTCTTTGGCTCTGGGTGTTTTGGCTTTGTCCTCGCAAGGATTTCTCTCTCAAAAGCTTCGGAGGTGGGTTGCTCTCAAACGACAAAAGCCGTATAATAACTCTGAGCAGCCACCAATTTATGGTGTAGGGGGTGGGCTATTTATAACCACTGGGCAACCCGACCTGATTTGTCCGAAGTGACCCTGGGTCACTAAGGAACTGACGCGTGTTCCAACGGTTAGATCTCAAACACTAACACGGCAACTTTACTTGGGCTACAAGTAAAGCTGACTCATCCAACTCTGGATAAGATTTGCTCTCATTGTCTTCGATCGAAGACATAGGATTTGGTTGACCATCACTTCAGTCACTCTGACTTAGATCACTTGGACCCCACTTAACAGTACGGGGGTTCCTATGACTCAACAAAGAAGAAAAGGAAACAACGAAACGTTTAAGTCTTCGCTCTCCATAGTCTTCACACAATGTCTTCTCTTGTCATAGTCTTCAATAGGATTATCTTCATATACCACCACTGATGTCAATGTCTTCATACATTTTTAGGGGTCATCTCCGGTAGGTAAACCGAATCAATGAGGGACTACTACCTGTGTTATCCTGCAATTCTCACAAACACATTAGTCCCTCAACCAGGTTTGTCGTCAATACTCCAAAACCAACTAGGGGTGGCACTAGATGCACTTACACAAAGCAACAAGAATAAGTGTTGTGTTTGATACCATAATTGATGATCTATCAGAAGGTCGCTCGTGAACTACATACGAGGCCACGCGCGAGGAACAACCATGGGAACAGGGGTGTACAGAAGAGTCAGTTTTCGATCCCGTGGAACTGTGGGTTATGGGCCCACCATGTGGGTTGAAAGTAGGAAGGACGGTGACGTCTTGACCGATCATGTAAGCAAGGCATGTCAGAGGATAGCATGTCAGTTATGTCAGCAACAACATCGGTGCCAAGGGCGAGGGACGAAGAGAACCATTTTCTTGCTCGTTGAAACGAGGCGAACCTGTGGGAAAAGTTCTCGTCCATCGGTGGTTACCGGAATGTTATCAACAATAGTAACCGGTTCTTACTGATAGAGTTGTACACCGAGGTGTTACATAAGCAGAGAATTATTACTGCTTAGATTATATGTAGATCACAAGAAAGGTTAAACAAACCAACGGAAAGGAAAATGTGATTAAACACAGATAACAAGAGTATAACCTTCCCAACGATAACCAGGGCATGCTATCCATGACAGGATATAATGTAGAAAACCCTTTAGGTAAGGGGAGAGAAATTTCATGACATTACCCATACAACGGTGTTTGGGTAATTAAGCAAGAAACATTAAGCATTGGGCTTCAAATGTTCTTGTTGAAAATTGGAGTACTAAATACATACTTCGAGATAGCATTGACATGGTCATTGAGTAAAGCTCAGACTATGGATACACAAAGGGTCCATCATAAACAACTTATAGAATAAGTATTACAATTTCCTCATGGAAGAATGACTAACCTTGCCAAAAAGAAAGCTATAACAATAGGTCCTCCAATCAGGTGTGCCAGGCATGACATCACCTTACCGGGTCATATAAAGACCAATGTTATAACTCTTTGAAATATGTTCCAATCATCATATTTGACCAAGATTCAGATCTAATTGGTGTTAGGATACCTCAGACTCGGGGTGCCTGAGAAGAAATGATGCAACACAACTTAACGAGATGCCATTATAAGATTCTCGTAAATGAACTATGGAAGCGAATCCCGAAACAAGAGTTCATCATTAAACCAAGGAGAGGATGAGGAGGTGGCTGACAGGCTCAGGAACAATTCAACGAGATATCCATAAACATGGATTTCCACAATTAAGTGAACAAGGTGATAGTATTGGACACACCATAGTATATAATGATGTATCTTCGAGGAGAATATCCATAATTGAACTTTGAACAAAAATGTGCATAGAATTATGGACCAAGTAGTACGATCAATGCTAGAATGATGATTCAATAAGAAAAAGACTTAGAATAGAACTATCGCTCGTTAGCTCCAAACTACTAGGGTTGACAGAAGTTTTGAATTCACACATCATAGTTCAATTATAGGTATTCTGGTTGGAAACAACACGGGGACCAAGAAATGGACGGAGATAATGAGAAGTATTGTTGTATCAAGAATTCTTAAGAGGTGGAGCAATTCTCACAATATCCTTGATATATCAGATGGTAATAATCCAGGGTAGACCATAGCATAAGATGGATAGCAAGGAGCTTAAGGTTCAACCAAAACAAGACCAAGACCATGTTTGGAAGGAGGGCATGGATGTGGTCGATGATATCACAAATCATCGACGGGCAAGATGGTATTTCTCAACATGAATTCAGTTGACATCCTGGAAGAAGTCAGAGTGTTGATGATGATCACAACACATTTGTCGAGAGGTTTCATGAAGATGTAACCAATCGACGATTACATCAACCCGGGGGAATCATGAAGCAAAAGGTTATTATATCCATAGATAAGATGCAATGTCAAAATCAGAGTTGTCTCTCAAGACAATCCATATGATGTTGAAAGCTAAATGTAAGCTTAGCTCGTCGCCGAAAATTGTGCTCCGCATAGTTAAAATCGGCATGATAATGATATAACCAAGCAGGCTCGGAATGACATGATCGAGTTTAAATTTCCCAACAACAATTACCATGAGTAGTGAGCCATAAAATGGACTTGAGTCACTTTTTCGGAGTTCTCGAGTGACGAACAACTCAAACCCGGGGAACAACTGAAATTATTGAGAAGTAAAACTTGATGAAGAATTGATAAGGAGTAATGCAGTTATGTAATACCCTCGAGATACCAGGAGGTAACACTCGACGATAGATCAAAGTACATGTTGGACTAGGGTATTGCTCCGCAGAAGACAAGTGTTTAAACTTGCACGAGAAATAGTATTCCAAGGAGAGCATGGTCGGAACCACGATTGCAAAAGGCCAGATCCCAGATATAAGATGAACTTATATCAAGGGGAAAATTATTTCTACGAGAAGCTTTCATGATAAGATCTGCATCGTGTCCATGGGCACGATCACTAAGTTCAAGGTCGACACCCTCTTCTCCAAATGCATAACCTTTCATTCACTTCTTGTTTCAAAAATGGCATTAGTGTTGAAAGCTTTACCTGGTGAATACCAGATGAGTATGACCCGTGAAATCTTTCGGTTCACACAGATTTATGAGGCATAGGTTCAACCATCAGGGCATCTTAGGAATATATACCTAAAACTTGTAGGAGTAATTATCACAAGCTCGATAGTAGAGCATGGTTGACAAAGCAGAGGATACAATTTACCAAAGGCATTATGTATGCAAGGAAAGTCTCACAAAGTTATGGGATATGAAGGACAATGTCGGATAATAATTCAACAAAGGATCAGACAGTCCATAATGGAGTTGATGTGAGCATCGACACAAAATCAGAGGAAGAAACAATGCAAAGGCATTGGATCATGTAAACAACTGACTAATTCAAAGCTCAAAAGCGAAGGAATTTATGATTTCCAAATCAAGGGATCAGAAGCAGAGACTCTAATCAAGAGATAAGTAAGTTGAATAGACATAGATCGAAAATCAATCATGGTTTGATTTGCCGAGAACCAGCTGATATCTGGATTGACGTCTGAGCCGTAAGGATAATTTATAAGGGTCAACTAATGATTGCGTGCATTCACAGACAATAAATCATTAGGTTCAAAAATGGCAAGGACAAGGGATGTCAACGAAGACTACTAGACATTTGGAATTAACCATAATGCAAACAGGCAAGAATTTCTAGAGCAATAGGCTGCTGAGGATTTTTGGAAGACCGATTAGTATTTCAAAGAACTTTGTGAAACCTATGAACAACGGGGGAAGAACGGATACTTGGTAAGTGCGAGGAATTATCTGTAGGGGGTATTCATGAGGCAAGAACTGCAGGGCAGTAAGCTCAAAGGATTCTCGGAACAACGGAGAGCAGCTCAGGGCATCTTGTAATAACAAGATCAATGGGATTGAATGTAGGCAAGTGTATAAAGTTATCCATAAGGATATAATAATGGTAGGGAATTTGCAAAGGCGGTGGCACAAGTGTCTCGGGAGAACATCATAGAGTATCTTCGAAATCTTCTCGTGTAGTAGGCAATCATCTGTAATAAGGGGCTCTCCAGCAAAGAGTAGTTACGAGAACCTAGAGTCAGATTTAGTAAAATCATTTAACCCGAATAGAAGAGATATCAGAGTCTCAGAGCATAGACGAGAAATAAAAGATCCTAATACCACCCAATGGTGACGTGGGACTATAAGCCACACAGCCAAGTTAGTAAAAGGTTTTCAAAGACTAGACTCAACTTTGTCCAAGGAGTTGGAAAGGGGGATTCCTACAGGCAGTCAGCTCTGATACCAACTTGTTACACCCTCGATTTGACCGTACACTAATCATGCGCGCAAATGTGTACGACCAAGATCAGGCACTCACTGGAAGATATCACAACACAACTCTAGACACAAATTAAAACAATACAAGCTTTATATTACAAGCCAGGGGCCTCGAGGGCTCGAAAACACAAGAGTCAGCGGAAGCAAAAATATCTGAGTACAGATATAAGTTAAACAAGTTTGCCTTAAGAAGGCTAGCACAAATCTAGCAACGATCGAAAAGGCAAGGCCTCCTGTCTGGGACCTCCTAACTACTCCTCGAAGCCGAACTCCATGTAGAAACATCCTCGGGATCCTCTGGCTCCTGGAATCCACCGATCTGGTTGCATCATCCGATAAGAGAGGAAAAAGGGGGAAAAGGGGGAGCAAAGCAACCGTTTGTACTAATCCAAAGTACTCGCAAGGAAGGATCTATACTACATATGTAATGGTATCTGTGTAAAGGGTAATATCTGTGGGCTAAACTGCAGAATGCCAGAATAAGGGGGGGTAGCTTATCCTATCGAAGACTACGCTTCTGGCATCCTCCATCTTGTAGCAGTAGAAGAGAGTAGATGGAATAGTAACAAGTATCAATGCTTCTGGCAGCCTCCGTCTTGAGTAGCTGGAAAGTTCACGAAGTAACAACGTATAACATAGTCCTACCCGGCGATCCTCCCTCGTCGCCCTGTGGGAAAACGATCACCGGGTTGTATCCGCCACTTGAAAGGGTGTGTTTTATTAAGTATCCGGTTCTAGTTGTCATGAGGTCTGAGTACAATTCCGGGTCTTCCTTTCACCGAGGGACACGACTATTCGAATAGATAAACTTCCCTGCAGGGATGCACCACATTTCCCAGCACGCTCGATCCCCGCTGGCCGGACACACTTTCCTGGGTCATGCCCGGCCTCGGAAGATCAACACGTCGCAGCCCTACCTAAGCACAATAGAGATGTCAGCACGCCGGTCTAAATCCTAAGCGCGCAGGGGTCTGGGCCCATCGCCCATTGCACACCTGCACGTTGCATACGCGGCCGGTGAGCAGACCTAGCAACCTCCGTTTCAAAGGAAGTTGCATTATGCAGTCCAACCCGGCGCGCGCCGCTCAGTCGTTGACGTTAAGAAGGCTTTGGCTGATACCACGACGTCTAGAGCTCATATCTATTCCCACGTAACTGGTTAGTGCGTATAAGCTAGTGGCCATACTCAGATCAAATATTCAAACTCGTTAAGTGTGTTAGTATGAAAACACCGCGGACAACGACCAGGGCCAGGCCAGCTCTCAGCTGGGTGTCTCAACCTGCCCTATCGCTCCTCCATAAAGATTCACTCGGGGGCCGTCGGGAATCCAGGCCCACCGCTACCTGGATGGAGCCACCTGTCCTTTCAGCCCCAATCCGTGAATCACTTGTAGGTACTCTATGAGCCGACCCGACTTTAGTCACATCATGTATCAATGTATAGTATGTATACAGTATATACTCGTGATCATTACCCAAAGTGATCACGGCCCGATAGTACATCATGGCAGACGGACAAGAATGCAGGGCCGCTGATGGAATACTAGCATCCTATACTAAGAAATTAGGATAGCAGGTAAAGGTATCAACAGTTGTAGCAACAATGACAGGCTATGCAACAGAATAGGAGCTATCGAATTAGCAACAGTGGCCAACCTAATGCAAGAATAAGAGAGAAGAGAATGGGCTATATCTGGTGATCAAGGGGTGTTGGCTTGCATGGTTGTTGTGGCAAGAAGGAAGGGTCGTCATCGATGTAGTCGATCTGAGGGGTATCGGCAACAGTCTCGAGATCTATCGGAAAGAAGTAACAAAGGGGGAACACAATAAATAACAAAACAAACTATAGCAGCACAAAGCATGACAAGGTAAAACTTTGTGCTAGGGGTGACCTAACGTAGTGCTAGGCGATATCGGTGAAGGGGGAAAGCATCCGGGAATGTTTTCCCAAAGTTTGTTGTTTTCGGACAAATGGACCGGAGGTGAAATGTTGTAGGTTCGCTATGCTAGGGACGTGTGGCTGACAAACGGATCACGTATTCGGATTCGCCTCATCGTTCTGAGTAACTTTCATGTACAAAGTATTTTCATCCAAGTTATGGATTATTTTATATTGATTTATAAAGATTTAATCATTTTCTGGGATTAACATAATTAATTTAACTCAAAATACGTATACTGCATCAGCATGACGTCACAGTGATGTCAGCAGTCAACCAGTCTATTGACTGGTCAAAATGACGGGTGGGTCCCATCTGTCATTGAGTGAGTCTAACTAAACATGCTTAATTAGTTTAGCTAAATGATTAGGTTAATTAGACAAGGTTAATTAAGTTAATTAATTCTTTAATTTATAATAT
This sequence comes from Secale cereale, assembly GCA_902687465.1. Taxonomy (NCBI): domain Eukaryota; kingdom Viridiplantae; phylum Streptophyta; class Magnoliopsida; order Poales; family Poaceae; genus Secale; species Secale cereale. Next base: position 382,325,306 of record LR738709.1, on the reverse strand, counting down.
TTATATATATATATATATATATATATTTAATTAATTATTTTTAATTCTTTTTTTTGTTCTGAGGGGCGAGGCCCCACTGGTCATTCAGCCAGAGGGCCTAACGTGTGCGTGGGCAGACGGGTGCGGGTGCTGGGCGCCGAGTTAACAGGCGGAGCCCGGCTGCGCACCCGAACGGGCGCTACAACCAACGAGCGAAGGGGAAGGGGGCACGGCCCGCCGGCGGCGGCCGTGGCCGCAGCCAGATCCATTTGGCGCAGCGAGGGGGCGACGAGCGGGGCAAAGGCGGGAGGCGTGTCATGGCGTGGGCACGTGCACATGGGTTGGCGAGCCTGGATGCGCAGCAACAGACGTAAAGGCGTGCGCGCGTGGGACGGGCGGCAAGCGCGACGGCCGTGACGGCGGTCGGCGTGCAGCGACAGGCGACGTGTTGTAGCAACCACGATCCAAATGGACCGAAGTCTCTGTGTTCTGTGTCATCCCTGGATCGGTATGCTGACACACACAGTACTCGAGGATTTATAACATAGGTAAATCACATGTATTAAGTAACGTAAATACTATTACCTCAATCGATCATAGCGGAAGCAACAGGGTTGTTGATTCCCATCAACACCAACTGCAAAGTTGAGTGTAGAAATCGTAACCCTAACGTATCACTTACTCGTCGTAAGATAATCCTACAACATGAGACGTTGCAGCCACAAAGGGTCAGTACGTTGAATGTATTGGAAAATTCACACTGTAATGATAATGATGAATAAGGCCTACAACTACATGCATATTTGGCTGGTGGAGGCTGTAAGGTTAAAGTTTTTGCGTAAAGCCAATTTTTCCCTACTGCAAAGGAATGCATTTTAATTAACTATCATGGTAGTTGAAACATTGTTGAGAAGATAGACATCCTCTCAACCCCAATTAAAATAATAATTTAAACCCAACAATATTAAATTAGAGTAACATGTTGAGATGCACATGAAAATCCAAGTACTAGATACTCAAGATGTCCATAACCGGGGACACGGCTAATCATGATCAGTTTGTACACTCTGCAGAGGTTTGTGCACTTTTCCCACAAGACTCGATCGCCTCCGTTTGGTTTCTCGCACTGCATAGTGTTTGAGAAGCGGATGGCCGAGACATAGTCTTTCAGAAGCGCTAGCACCTTACGATCGGGCGGACAGTACCAACCTACATCCCCTACATCTGCTAGTCCACCACTATAAGAGTTCGCACAACTTACTCATACTATGCTAGGGCCCATAATAGCATTGTGGCTGCACATGGGAGTTTCTAGTATGAATAATCTCATGATCCCTTTGAGCCTGGGTGGCGGTCCAAAAGAAAAACAGGCAATCACTGGAATACCCAGATGCCTCAGTCCACCCAGATGTGTATTAATGTTGCCACCTTAATTGAACCCTTAATTAACAAACTCACATATGTCATGGATTTCACTCAAACCCAATCCACGTCTACGAGCATAGCATGTCATAATAGCAAACGTAGAAGTAACTCCCAAAGGTTTGAATGTAATGTAGGTAATAGGTACTACCTCAAACTACTTCCCAATCCCACAAGTTAATTGATCCTACTCATGCAATGTATGAGGGTTGGACTAATGCAATGAAAACTAGGTAATTGTAAAGTATGATCAAAGTGTGAACTTGCCTGCAATGTTGATGAAGATGATTCGCACTCAAAACTCTTGATATCTCTACTCGTCACACTCCGGTCAATCTATCGTAAGCAAGCAATAGTAACCACACATAAGCAATCACTCAGAAAGATCGGACAAGACGAATAAACACTTCGGAAAACTTTGAAAACACACGAATGACTCTTGAAACATAAAACAATTTCCAACAGTACCAAAATTATGTGAATTTGGCCTTATCAGAAAGTTTAGCTCAAGAGCTTCGATTTGCAAAAAGAATCAACTGAAACGGAGTTACGAAACTCAAGTTATGAACAATGAAGTTTGAATCTAAAACTAGTTGAGTTCAAATTTTAGAATTTTCAAAAACATGTTGAAGTTGTATTACTGAAAAGAGGTCTTCGTAACGAAGACGTGGGCGTTGGTTTCATTGGATTTGGACTAACCGGTAAAAAGTTAGGCCGTTTGAAGTTTAGGGGTTAATCTGTAAAAATAGTAATTACAGACAGATCCCTGGCCAGAAATTTAAAAGAAAAAGAAAAAGAACTATCGATCAAACGCTCACTATTTACGCCTAACTAAAGAGCGTTCACTGCTTAGCTAAACCTAAACAAGAATTAAAACCGATCTAAAAGAAAACCTAACTAACAAAAAAAGTCGGGCGGTTTATACCTAGCGGTTTTCCGCGGTTTCGGCGAATTGAACTGGGCGGTTCGGCGGTTCGGGCGGATCCGTCGTGGTTGGTGCTCGGAGCTCCGGCCGGCGAAACTTCGGTGAGGGGGCGGGGCAGGCTGCGGCGGCGGCGCTGCGTGGGGCGGAGGCGAGGCGGAGGGCGGAGGGCGAGGCGCGGCTGCGGTGGTGAGCAAGGGCAGCGGCGGAGGCGCAGGCAGCGGCGGCAGCAGCAGCTTTGCGGCGGCGGCGGGCGAGATGCGGCGCGGCGCCGGCGACTCTGCGGCGGCGGCGGCTTGCGGGGAAGAGGGGCCCCGGGGTCGTCGCCTTTTAAAGGCGGAGGGGAAGGCAGTGGCGTGGGGAAGGGGGCGAAGGGGAGGTAGCCGGGTCGACCACGGCGTCCATGACGATGTGGCAGCGTGCGGGAGGAGGAAGGCGCTGGAGCTGGGCCGCGGCCTGGCGGAGCTGGGCCGGCCCAGTTTGGCGAGGAAACATTTTTTTAACATTTTTTTAAACATTTTTTAATAGACAAGAAAACGAATAAAAGCAAAATAAATAAAAATATCCTATAGGCATATAATATATCAAAATTTGCAGAAAAATAAGCCCTACAACCTGAACATTTTACTACTATCATATAAAATGCCCACAAAATCTAATATATCAAAAGGTCCTACTAATGCAAATAAAAACCAATAAAAATCATTCTAAAATACCAAAAAGAATTCAAATACATTTATCTCCAATTTTCTGTTGTACGGAATCATGTTACCCTATTTTCCATGTATTTTATTTTTGGAGAAAAATAATTTGAATAAAACCCAAATAACTCAATATTTGAAATTGAGTTCGAGAAAATTTCAGAAAACTCCCAACCCATATTTCCTATAATTTGAAGAAGTCATTTTATCTTCTCTCGGGAAAATCATTGAGTTGCTTAAAGTTTCTGAATTCGAGAATATTTCGAGGATGAAATTCAAAATCTTTTCAAAGCCCTTTATCATTTAAAATAAATGGAAGAAGTCATATTATCTTCACTCTAGGGTTTTGGTGTTGAAAAGAATTTGAATTCCCTCGGAGATCCAAAAGCAAAGTGAAAGTTTTGGGAAAGTCATTTTATTCCCTCTCATTTAACTTTCAAAAGTTTCAAATTTCACTCAATTTCACTCAGCACATCAAACATCAATCAAATCTATCTATTTATTATAACATTCCAAAATTTAAAATTTTGGGATGTTACAAACCTACCACACTTAAAATGAATCTCGTTCTCGAGATTCGGAGAGGCTAGCAAGAGATAGGTTAGGGTTTGGGGGTCTTCTAACAAATTCATGATTGGTGTGGCCTAGTGTGCTACCACACTTAGGAACAGGGATACGGTTCCATCAAAACTCAGTTATTCCATCCTTTGGGTTTGACGGCGTCGGTCTTCTCAAATCCTCAGGGTATTTCCTTCTCTGGCTCCTTCGGTAGTGGCAAAGATCTTTGTCCTCAATCCTTGTATCCTTACATCTTGGTAACGATCTTTCAGGACTAGTTCTTTTTAACTGACAGGTCTAGCGCCAATACTAAACAAATATCGATATCTCATGGTGGTCATCGGACAGTTTATTGGGTCCCTGTAGAAAACGGGTCTGGGCTTCATCCTCACCGTATATCCTACGGTTGGCAACAGCATGTCGTGTACAAGGGGAAAACTTCTATACCTTTCTAAGGTTTAAACAAGGTTTTGACATCGTCGTCTCTCTGCTATAGGTAAGTCTCTCAGATTTACCATCCCGTATAACAGAGGCGAATAATAAGAGTAAGTCGGTATGGTGATCAATCCATCCCGCACCCAAATCATTACCTTGTATATGGTTTAGTGAATCTTGCATTCTAACACTCGGTCATCCTCACAAGCACTGCAGAATTTCTCTTGTCAACGAACTGAGTTCGGATATATCCATTGATTCTGCAAGCCAAACAACCATCTATCGTGTTCACAACCCTCGGGTTTAGGGCAAAACCTATAAGATCGTCTATTGACAAAGGTCGTAACTACTACCAGGGGTTTTTCCTTCAGCAAGAGTGTGCTTGCTTCCTTGACAGGTCCTGGGCCTGTGGGTTATGGCTCATCTCATACTTGTCACTAGTAACACTTGGTCTCATCATTGGGTTGCAACTGGTCATACTTCCAACATCCAACTTCCTTGGTTCTCTTAAATCCATCCAATTATACTGTACTTCTTTGTGGGTAAAACTACGATGCAATTACTCAGACTCATCTTTGGGCAATCCACTCCAAGTCTGACGTAACCAACCACTAGTTAGTGTATTCGGGTAACGGTGTTGGATTCTACCACACTTAAAATGAATAACACTAGTTTCTTCAAAATCTTATTCCATGCATCATGTCTTCACTCATCACTATAGAGTAACAACTCATAAAAATCCAAAATCAATACCCTGATGCCAACTGTATTGATTCTCAACTTACTACGATCTACTGCACTTCCGTTTTCTTGCTTCAACTCCAATACTTAGCACAAAACTCCTTCTTCTTGGTACAATCTATAGCAAAATGCACTGCTTTACCACAACAGGTACACATAACTATTAACAAGTCTCGTGGTTCCCTTGTGATTATGTAGCCTCCTTAGGTCCTCGGCTAAAGGGTCCATGTCAGAACTTGTATATCCCTAACTCAATCCTTAGAGTCACTATTGCTCCATACTCCAGCATTACCCCCTCTTTAAATCCAATTGTACTTCTTTCCTTCAGACTCTTGGGGTAAGCCTCATATCAAACATAACTCCAACTATTTGTGCAAACTCTACTTCTTGGAGCAACAGTTTCCTTTCTATTGGTCCAGTATTCACTCAATAAGGTTCAACTAAACAAAATACACTGGTTCATCCATAATCCATATTCTCCTCATATCAAATCTTATATTACTACTTGAACCAATTTTCAATACTCCAATTTCCAAGGGTGCATCACTACAATTGCTACTATCCTGATGGTCTGGTAGGGTCAAGGATTCCTTCCATCTATATCCATTCGTCCTAGCTAAGGGTGCTTCAATCCCACTAGAATTGTGCAATGTGATTCTTATATCCATCAATCTTTTGCTTCATCCTATAGGTCGTGTGCTTCATCTCCATCATCTTTGCATGCATCATACTCAGGCATCCCTGAGTATAACGAAGTCTTGCTTCGAGTATTTCTCCAATTTGACGTATGGCCTCCATAGAAGCTTCACGAACAGAATCGAAGAATGTTGGTCGTGGTACTCGGGAGATGAAAAAGTATTGACCCATAGTCTTTGGGCAAACTCCTTTCACACGGTGGAGGTGTACCTCCACGTACCAAAGTTCAACTCCATTCTCCATGAAGGGATAACCCTTGTAAACTGCATCTCCTTCCAGTTGAATATGCTTCATCATGTCCTTCAGGATCTTTGGATAATCTTGGTTGCTAGTCAGGGTCATGATTGTTTCCGGACCTTTGAGAAAATACTCGTAAAGGGTTGTCATCTATGGGTATAAGACAAAAGGGGTTCTTAGGACAACATACGGACATCCTTGGGTAAAATGGGGCGTTTGTCCGATAAAGGTTTGGGGTTAACTGGTCCATGGGTTCTAGGTTTTGGTCTGGGTGAGGTGCACTCGCAATCATCCACCAACTCATAACATCTCCTTCTTAGACTCCAAAATATCAACTTCTATTGCTCCATGAACTACTACAATGTTCTTTCCATAACTCAACTCAACATTCTAATAAAGTGTATTCCATATTTAGCTACATGCTTCATTCTAATATTCAGATCTCAACTACTCTGATCATCCTTCCTGCGGTCTGAAACTTCTCTTGGCAAAATGCTCTACTTCCTTGTAGTGTAAACTAATGTCATAAGACAATCTAGGGACTTCATAGTGGATATCCATGATTCACTGGTTTCTTCGCTTCCTGGTTGGGCAGTTTCTAGCATAATGACCTAAATCCTTGCACCGATAACATGTGATGTCACTCAGGTCCTTTTCCGCAGAAATTGGGTTGTTCTGGGGACACATGCTCTTTCTCCACCTCGTCTTCTTCGTTCCTATCAATTCTTCTATCTTTTGTGGATCAAACTCCACTTCTTCTATTGGGAAGTCTCCCAGATACTCTTGACTTTCCCTCGTGCATTGTTGTGAAAGATGTCCTTTCTCTCCACACGAGTAGCAAGCACGGGAGTAATATCTGTTTAGGCCTTCTCCATCAGGGTCGTCAATATCTTCCTCCATCGCGGATTCCCTTAGGGTTTCCTCGAGGACTTCTTTCATTGCTTCTTTCTTCCGCTGGACAGTTCGTTGCACCATGGGGTAAATGTGACACTGGGCAGGGTAGTGGGTAGTCCCTTCATACAAGAAACAAGTGATCTGCCTAGTTGGGCATTCTTCAGCTAGGTGACTTCCTTCACAATTAGGACATTCATCCTTATGCTCCTCCTGGGTGTGTCCTATTTCTCCACAAATCCTACAGGCACAAGGCTTCTTCTTCGGGTTGTCTCCACGCTCTCGGATGAGACGGGATCCTAACAGATTCTTCTTGAATTCCTTCCAATTTTCTGCTCTATCACATCCTTGTATGTCCTGATGCATCTTCCACCATGTTGCAGCACTTTTTGTAAAGTACTGAAGAGCGTATTGAACTTCATACTTCCTTTCAACTAAATTCTTCCTGAAGTGATCCTCCATGTTTTGTATCCATAACTCTGCCTCCGGCTGGGTCATTGGTCCAGAGACTTCAAGTCTATCTTCTTTCATCCTCTATTGGGTCCAAGAGTTTTGGGATGAGGGTTGGGAGATGGAGAGAGATACACTCAATACAAACAATGGTTTTGAAAAGACGGTTTTCTTTTGTGGCCGTCGGAAAAACATCAAACAAACGATGGCTCACAATCGTCGTATCTAACGTAAATACATAACAGGGGTTTGGTCTTCTAATTATCATCATCTCCTCAAGGTTGTCAACTCTTCAAACCTTCGGAGTATCCATTGTTGTAGCTTCAACACTTCCAATGCATGGTAAAATCCTCTTTACTCTGAAGTGGTCCAAATGGCAAAAGGTATTGTCTAACTATTTAAGGTCAAAGGGAAAGTTTGACAAAGCTCAGAAAAGAAGAGAGGTAAGAATCTTTTGAAAAAGATAGTTTTAGAGAAATCCTTTCCTATGGTCTGGCCAGTTTCTAGGGTCACATCCTACAGTCAACATGTGCTCTGATACCATCTTGTAGCGACCACGATCCGAATGGACCGAAGTCTCTGTGTTCTGTGTCATCCCTGGATCGGTATGCTGACACACACCGTACTCGAGGATTTATAACATAGGTAAATCACATGTATTAAGTAACGTAAATACTATTACCTCAATCGATCATAGCGGAAGCAACAAGGTTGTGGATTCCCATCAACACCAACTGCAAAGTTGAGTGTAGAAATCGTATCCCTAACGTATCACTTACTCGTCGTAAGATAATCCTGCAACATGAGACGTTGCAGCCACAAAGGGTCAGTACATTGAATGTACTGGCAAATTCACACTGTAATGATAATGATGAATAAGGCCTACAACTACATGCATATTTGGCTAGTGGAGGCTGTAAGGTTAAAGTTTTTGCGTAAAGCCAATTTTTCCCTACTGCAAAGGAATGCATTTTAATTAACTATCATGGTAGTTGAAACATTGTTGAGAAGATATACATCCTCTCAACCCCAATTAAAATAATCATTTAAACCCAACAATATTAAATTAGAGTAACATGTTGAGATGCACATGAAAATCCAAGTACTAGATACTCAAGACGTCCATAACTGGGGACACGGCTAATCATGATCAGTTTGTACACTCTGCAGAGGTTTGTGCACTTTTCCCACAAGACTCGATCGCCTCCGTTTGGTTTCTCGCACTGCATAGTGTTTGAGAAGCGAATGACCGAGACATAGTCTTTCAGAAGCGCAAGCACCTTACGATCGGGCGGACCGTACCAACCTACATCCCCTACATCTGCTAGTCCACCACTGTAAGAGTTCGCACAACTTACTCATACTATGCTAAAGTCCATAATAGCATTATGGCTGCACACGGAAGTTTCTAGTATGAATAATCTCATGATACCTTTGAGCCTGGGTGGCGGTCCAAAAGAAAAACAGGCAATCACTGGAATACCCAGATGCCTTAATCCACCCAGATGTGTATTAATGTTGCCACCTTAAGTTGAACCCTTAATTAACAAACTCACATCTGTCATGGATTTCACTCAAACCCAATCGACGTCTACGAGCATAGCATGTCCTAACAGCAAACGTAGAAGTAACTCCCAAAGGTTTGAATGTAATGCAGGTAATAGGTACTACCTCAAACTACTTCCCAATCCCACAAGTTAATTGATCCTACTCATGCAATGTATGAGGGTTGGACTAATGCAATGAAAACTGGGTAATTGGAAAGTATGATCAAAGTGTGAACTTGCCTGCAATGTTGATGAAGATGATTCGCACTCAAAACTCTTGATATCTCTACTCGTCACACTCCGGTCAATCTATCGTAAGCAAGCAATAGTAACCACACATAAGCAATCACTCAGAAAGATCGGACAGGACGAATAAACACTTCGGAAAACTTCGAAAACACACGAATGACTCTTGAAATATAAAACAATTTCCAACAGTACCAAAATTATGTGAATTTGGCCTTATCAGAAAGTTTAGGTCAAGAGCCTCGATTTGCAAAAAGAATCAACTGAAACGGAGTTACGAAACTCAAGTTATGAACAACGAAGTTTGAATCTAAAACTAGTTGAGTTCAAATTTTAGAATTTTCAAAAACATGTTGAAGTTGTATTACTCGAAAGAGGGCTTCGTAACGAAGACGTGGGCGTTGGTTTCGTTGGATTTGGACTAACCGGTAAAAAGTTAAGGCCGTTTGAAGTTTAGGGGCTAATTTGTAAAAATAGTAATTACAGACAGGTCCCTGGCCAGAAATCTAAATGAAAAAGAACTATCGAGCGAACGCTCACTATTTACGCCTAACTAAAGATCGTTCACTGCTTAGCTAAACCTAAAAAAATAAAAAAAAAATAAAAAACCGATCTAAAAGAAAACCTAACTAACAGAAAAAGTCGGGCGGTTTATACCTAGCGGTTTCGGTGAATCGAACCGGGTGGTTCGGCGGTTCGGGCGGATCCGTCGCGGTTGGAGCTCGGAGCTCCGGCCGACGGAACTCCGGCGAGGGGGCGGGGCAGGCTGCGGAAGCGCTGCGTGGGGCGGAGGCGAGGCGGAGGGCGGAGGGCGAGGCGCGGCTGCGGCGGTCAGCAAGGGCAGCGGCGGCAGCAGCAGCTTTGCGGTGGCGGCGGGCGAGATGCGGCGCGGCGCCGGCGAAGCTGCGGCGGCGGCGGCTTGCGGGGAAGAGGGGCCCGGGGTCCTCGCCTTTTAAAGGCGGAGGGGAAGGCAGTGGCGTGGGGAATGGGGCGAAGGGGAGGTGGCCGGGTCGACCACGGCGTCCATGGCGGTGCGGCAGCGTGCGGGAGGAGGAAGGCGCTCGAGCTAGGCCGCGGCCTGGCGGAGCTGGGCCGGCCCAGTTTGGCGAGGAAACATTTTTTTTAAAACATTTTTTTAACAGACAAGAAAACGAATAAAAGCAAAATAAATAAAAATATACTATAGGCATATAATATATCAAAATTTGCAGAAAAATAAGCCCTACAACCTGAACATTTTACTACTGTCAAATAAAATGCCCACAAAATCTAATAAATCAAAAGGTCCTACTAATGCAAATAAAAACCAATAAAAATCATTCTAAAATACCAAAAAGAATTCAAATACATTTATCTCCAATTTTCTGCTGTAGGGAATCATGTTACCCTATTTTCCATGTATTTTATTTTTGGAGAAAAATAATTTGAATAAAACTCAAATAACTGAATATTTGAAATTGAGTTCTAGAAAATTTCAGAAAACTCCCAACTCATATTTCCTATAATTTGAAGAAGTCATTTTATCTTCTCTCGGGAAAATCATTAAGTTGCTTAAAGTTTCTGAATTCGAGAATATTTCGAGGATGAAATTCAAAATCCTTTCAAAGCCCTTTATCATTTAAAATAAATGGAAGAAGTCATATTATCTTCACTCTAGGGTTTTGGTGTTGAAAAGAATTTGAATTCCCTCGGAGATCCAAAAGCAAAGTGAAAGTTTTGGGAAAGTCATTTTATTCCCTCTCATTTAACTTTCAAAAGTTATAAATTTCACTCAATTTCACTCAGCACATCAAACAGCAATCAAATCTATCTACTTATTATAACATTCCAAAATTTAGAATTTTGGGATGTTACACGTGTGGAGGCCACGGTAAGGAGGCGGGCGGCCGGGGCGCTGGGTTAGGACGACAGCGGCATGGCAGTGCAGGCGGGGCCGACGGGTGCGAAGAACCGGGACACGGAGCGGGGCGCGACCCCGAGCGATGCGGCGAGCGCAGGGCCAGACGTAGGGGCTTCAAGCAGAGCGCAGGTGTGGGGAGGGCGCGGTGGCTCAGGCCGGTGAAGGTTAGTGCGTGTCAGGTGGAAAGAGGAGGGGGCGCGAAGCTCAGAGGCGATGGACGAGCAGGGGGGTTCGGCGAGGCTCGAGGAAGCCGGGTCGGGGTGGAGACGTGGACGGCGGCTCCGGCGAAGTCGAGGCGGAGGAGCTCCGAGCGGCGGCGAGAAGCGACGGCGGGGTCGTCCTCGGGCGCTGGGGACGGCGGTAGGTGGCGGTTCCTCGGGCGCGTGCGCGCTGGAGAGGTCCGGCGAGCGCCCGACGACGGCGGGACATCGGGGTAGGCAGCGGGCGCCGGGGTCGTTGCCTTGATCCAAAAAAGGATCAGGGAGTGGGAGGAGCGAGGGAAGTGGGGTAGTGGGTTTAGGGTTTGTCCTGGGTGGGAGGTTATGGAGAGGGAGTGGGGGGCGGCCTAGGCCAGTTGGGCCAACTGGTCTAGCTGCCAGTTGGTCCGGTTGGCCCTGTGGGGGGTGTTTCCTTTTATTTTATTTTTTCTTTCTTTTGTTTGTTTTTGTTTTGTTTATTTTTATAATTATCCTTTTCTGTTTTATTTTAGTTCCCCTTTTGTTTTAGTTTTATAAATCATAAAAAGTAGTCCCTAGATTAGTGTTAATAAATGTGCTACTCCCACATAAGTTTGAGAGTTTAATATTTCTTTATTATAAAAGACATTCAATTAATTCTTTGGCTACTGTTTTAACTATTTTAGGACATTCAAACACTTGATAAAAATGTGGTTTCTCCAACATGATTACCTATGCATTATTTGACACGACCCGAACATTTTAGTTTTAACACTTGAAAACTTTTAGCATTTCACTTTAGTCAAAATTTGAATTTGAATTAGTTTTAAACTAATGCGAGTTTATCGACAACAACTGAGGTGACATGGCATCTTTAGCAGAGGTCCACTGTAGCTTAATTATCCGGGCGTCACATCTATCATTCGGTAAGACATCATATATATCAATATTCGTATATGGACGTATGCGTGTGCTGCTTTAAATTGTGTCATCTAATCATCAATTGTTGTTTGTAGCTTGATGACGCAACGCAGAGGACCGAGAAAACGTCTGGGATGTGTGGGTGTGTCTGTGCCCTCTCGATTTGGAGTTGGGAGCGGCTGCCGGTTGGTCGTCCCGAGAAACTACCATAGATAGAGTGGACGGACTATGGCAAAGATGGCGATAGTGCTCGATACCCTACCGTCGCCTACTCTTGGAACGCGGTTAAAGTCTTGTCGGGCAAGGGCAGTGCTTTGTACAAGGCCTTAACCAACAAGCTGGACAACCTGACATCTTTTCAGGTATACCAATGAGCGAGCTAGTTTTTAGTGTAGCCGCTTTCACGGTTGCTAAACAGTCTTTCTATAGGTTAACTGGTGGTCGTACCACAATATAGATTGGGGGTTCGAACTGAACAAGATGTGCTACCGGGACCGCCTTCTCTACCGGTGCATTGTCCCATTGATATGTGTGTACGTCGTCGAATGGCACATACCATAGCGCGTGGCCACACAATTTGGCGTATTGCAACACACACCGCCGGCACGCCCCCATGATACCAGTGGTTACGACCTTCACTGGTATGGGTTGCCATCTCTTTTACCGTGTTTTCGTTAAATTTGACTTTCTTATGGTCTTTTGTGTTTTCTTGTTTGTTATGCCCTCTGTAGGAAGAGCAGGCAGCATTCTCAGTCGATAGTGGACTGGGCCGAAGAGCACGATACTTTTGTGAAAATGTGGGACGAGAGGACGTTCCTCAAAGACGGGGAGAGGCCAGGCATTTGATGGAATGTGTACGAGAGGCACGTGGATTGGTATGACGATGGCGTCAAGTTTCGTCTGCGTCTAAGGCCACGGTGGACGGAAGCGGACAGAGTGGTCAGTTTTGTAGAAATGCATCCGAGCCGGCAGTTGGATGGTGCTGACATGGCCATTAATGATCCTTACGTTTGCAGGCCGCAAAGCTGAACATAAACATTTTCGATGGCTCGAATGTGCTAAGATCTGACCCCAGAACCATGGAGGGTGACAGCAAGCTGAGGGAAGCGATGAAGGGAACTTTAAGCCTCATAGCATTCTGTTCGAGCAACCACAAATTTGATCCATGCCATGTTCTTACTTATGTGTTATTGCTACCTATTTTACTATGTTAAAACTATTTGATATGTTGAACTTATTGGATACGTCGATTTGCTATCTATAATGTGTGAGGTCATCATATTTTCATATGCAAACATTATTTCCTGCTGTGTGTTTATTTGTCAGTGTCATATTTGTAATTCCAAGTTCTTGCAAAAAAGAAGTAATTCAAAGTTCTTGTAAAGAATAAGTGAGAGAGGACCCTACCATCGGGCACCACGACGGTAGGTTTTCACTGCTTACCGTGAGGTACCCTAGCGGTAGGATGTGAAAACCTACCGCACGGAGGCCCCCTTTTTCAGTCACCAAAAGTTGCCGAGCCTAGCACACCCTACTGCCGCTGAGTGTGGCGGTAGGGTGTGAAAACCTACCGCACCAATACTTCTGTTTTCTGTCACAGAACGCTTTCGCCCGCCCACACCCTACAACCACCCCCTCGGCGATAGCCGTAGCTACCCTACCGCCGTATGTCGCGACATTAGGGCAGTTAGGACACGTCAGACCGTAAACAACAGGTTGACGGGGGCTGTTGTCAACCTACCATCGGTGACCACGGCGGTAGGCTATTCAACCCTATCGCTAAGCCCCCTAACGATAGGAAAAGGGTTAGATCTAAAAAAAAGTCCGAGCCGGAGTTAGATTGTGCAAAATTCGATCAAATGGGTCAAACATTAAGGGGCAGTTTGGTTCGTGTCCACAGCGAGAGACGCCTGGCCTGGGGGCTGCCTGGAATTTCCTGCTGCGTGTTTGGTTGATGTCCACGAAAAGAGGAAGTATGCCTGGCCTGGACAACGAAACAACGTAGTTAGCCTGGTGGAAATGAGTCAAGATGATTAGCCTGGTCCCAGCGTCCTTTTTTGGATGCCTGTACATGCATGGTGCAGCAGCCTGGAATTAATTGCATATATTAATCTATGTGGTGCAGAAAACGAGGCAAATATGGAGCAAACATAGTCAGCTTAGAATCCACCAGGCCAGGCCATCAACCAAACACTCCTTCCATATGCTAGCCTGACCAGGCAACTTTTTTTCAGATTCTCATGCCTGGCCGGGCAGCAACATTTTCCAGGCATGGAGTTCAGGACATGAACCAAACTGCCCCTAAATTATTTTTTTGAGATCTGAAGTAGTGTCATCTACTCAGATAGGGGAGTACACTCGGAGATCATCAAGGATTGAAGACTGCTCGGTACGTTTGCTATAAGCGACTGTTCTCCTGAACTTCTTGTAAGTGCATCAAGACCATGAGCTAAAGCATTGCATCCACGCCTCACATACTGAATTTTGCATGCCGCAAAACTGTCCATGGCCTGTTTGATGTCCATGATCAGGCCATAGTGAGGGGAGCGTGTCAGGGTTGGTGCGTTCAGCTCGTTGACAATGGCTTGGTTATCCAGCTCCAGCACAATCTGATCATTGGCGTGTGCCGCCATCGCCTTCAATCCCGCGAGAGCAGCACGGGCTTCGGCCTCTTCGGCATTCTGACAGTGTGGCAAGTTCGTGCAGATAGATAGTAGAACAAGACCTTGGTGATTTCTTCCGACTATTCCGGCTGCACTTTCTCCGGTCTCGGCACGGAAGGCCGCATCCGTATTGATTTTGATCGTCCCCAGTTCCAGCGGCGACCATTTGTCCACGGCCATAGCCACAAGCCGGTTTCCATAGTTTTCCACTGTCAGATTCTCCCTTCTGCTAGATCCCTCACCAGGACCAGCTGCAGCTCGGAGTTCCTCTTCATATTTAAGTAAGAACTGTCTTGAATTCCCAATCGATTCTCTACCGTCATTTCGTATGCAGTCTTCTCTTAAAAACCAGCTTCTCCATAGCAGCAACAGGATTTTGGTCCGGTCTTCGTCATTGACTGTGTCTAGCAGGGTTTGCAGCCAATTCACTCATGTATACCTGAACTTGTTTTCAGAGGGTAAGCTCCACACTTCTCTCATGGCTGCCCTTAGGCCTCTGCTCTTTGTGCACATGATTACAGCATGGTGCTCATTCTCAGTGTCATTCCCACAAATACTACAGGTGTTGTCAAGTTCGAGTGTTCTCTTCCACTTATTTTCCTTCGTGGCTAGCGTATTTGTCGCCACTCTCCAATTGAAAATCCGCACTTTAGCAGGCGCTTTTGATTTCCATATGAGATCCCAAATACTTCTATCATATGGCTCGCTAGATGAACTCGATGGGTTCTGTACCATTTGGAGAAGGTCTGCTGCTGCTAACTTGTACGCGCTCCTTACAGAGAATACACCGCTCTTCTCATAGTGCCATGCAATTTGGTCATCCACATCCGACGAGGGGATATTCAGCTTGCAGATTTCATCAGCATCAAATGGGTAGAACAGTTGTCTAATTAGCGTCTCATTCCACTCTTTGCGGTTCGGAAGCATGAGTTGGCTTACCCAACGGATCCTTGATCTGCGCATAAACGATGTGGTTTTCAAGCCCTCTCGTCTTGGAATCCATTGATCTCTTTGTATCTGAATGTTTCTGCCATTGCCAATCCTCCATATGATGCCCTTTTTCAGAAGTTCAAGTCCGAACTCAATAGCTCTCCATACAGGAGACGCATCAGAGGCAAACACCGTGTCCAGGAGGTTACCGTTGGGGTAGTATTTGGATTTTAGAACCCTCGCACACAGGCTATTCGGGATCTGGATTAGTCTCCATCCCTGTTTGGCTAGGAGTGCTTGGCTAAATAGGTGCATATCTCTAAATCCGATGCCTCCTGCCCTCTTCGATTTTGTCATCCTCTCCCAAGACATCCAATGTACCTTCCGGTGTCCATCCTCATCTCCCCACCAGAAATCTCGTATCATCCGTTCATACTTCTCGCAAAAGCCTTTGGAGAGCATAAAGACACTCATGACAAAGGTGGGGAGGGCCTGCACAACTGACTTGACGTGGACCTCTTTTGCTGCATAGGACATGAACTTTTCCGACCAGTCACTACATCTTTTCCGGAATCTGTCCATGATTGGTTGGAATTGATCATCTTTCATTCTGCCTTCCGGGGTCGGTAGACCAAGATACTTGCTTTCAAAAGTATCCGATGTCACTCCAAGGATGGTCTTAATTTCCTCTCTAGTTGCTGTAGGGCATACTTCGCTAAAGAGGATGGAGCATTTAGCGGCACTAAGTAGTTGTCCCGTGCATTTCTGGAATTTTGCCAGGACATTCTTTATGGTCTCTGCTTGCCTTGGCTCAGCTCTGAAGAAGATCAAGCTATCATCTGCGAATAGGAGATTTGAAATACCCGGACTGTTCCTCGCAATTTTGATGGGGGAAAGTGTGTTCTCTGCCATTTCCTTCTTCAATAGGTGCACAAGCCCATCAGCGACAAAAAGAAATAGATAGGGGCTGAGGGGGTCCCCTTGTCTCAATCCCCGGGATGGGGAGAAAGCCTCCAGTAACTCGCCATTACATTTTACCGAATATCTCACCGAACTGACACAGTGCATCACCCACTCCACCCATTTGTTGCAAAAACCAAACTTCCTCAACACCCCTTTTAGGTATCCCCAATCCACTCTGTCATAGGCTTTAGCTAGATCCAACTTATACGCACAGTAGTTATCTCTTGGGTTTTTGCAGTGTTGGATCTTGTGGAAACACTCGAAAGCAATGATGGCATTGTCCGTTATCATCCTGCCCGGGATGAAAGCACTTTGGGTTTCCGATATTATTTCGTCGAGCATGGGTCTCAGCCTATTCACAAGGCACTTTGATATCACTTTGTATATCACGTTGCAGAGACTGATTGGTCTGCAGTCCTTGAGGGATTGCGGGTCGTTACCTTTAGGTATGAGGACTATCATCGTGTCATTAATCCCCTCTGGAAGCACTCCCTTATCAAAAAACTCAAGTACTCCTTTCACCACATCATCCTTTAGCACCTCCCAGTTCCGCTGAAAGAAACGGCCCGGGAGTCCGTCCGGACCCGGAGCTTTGAGGGGGCCGATCTGAAACAAGGCGTCACCTATTTCCGTGCACGTGAAGGGTTTTGTTAACTGAACATTCATGTTACTGTCAACACGCTCCGAAATTAGTTCCAGGATATCTGTTGGGTCTACCTCTTTCTCTGCCTCATACAAGTTCTTATAGAAGGTCGAAGTCATTTCCTGTACCTTCATGTTATCCTCAACCCAAGCGCCGTTGTTATCTTTCAGCTTCAAGATCGCATTTTTCTTTCTTCTCCAAGTAGCCCTCTGTTGGAACCACTTGGTGTTCTTGTCCCCTTCTCTAATATAGGTGGCTCTCGACCTTTGTCTCCACATTAGTTCCTCTCGCAAGAGTAATTCATCCAGCTCAGCTGACAATTTATTTTTCTCACATCTTGCATGATCCGTAGGTGGTAAATTCCACAGCCTACTCAGCTTTCTTCGGATCTCTGCTGTTTTCTTTACAACTGACCCAAAATCCCTCTCGGCCCAGCCTTTTAGTACCCCTTGCAAGTGCAGAATTTTCTCGCGGACCTCTTGAAGGTTTTCTGCTGGTCCCTTTTGCTTTCAAGCGTTAACAATAGTGTTCTCCAGAGTGTCAACTCTTTCCCACATCTGCTCGTATCTGAAGATGCTCGTATTCCTTTTATCCACCGGCCTCCACTCCTTTCTACTACCCACTCGGAGGTAGATGGGGAGGTGATCTGATCTTGACGAGCAAATGTGCTCAACCGAGGCATTCCTGAAGTGGTCCGACCACTCTGGTGATGCCACGAATCTGTCCAGACGGGCCCGTACGTTACTCCTCCCTTCCTGTTTGTTATTGTAGGTCCATGATGGTCCTTTGAAGCCAATATCAAAAAGATTGCAGTCTGATAGAGCTTTGCGGAAATTATCCAAGTTGCTTTCGGATCTTTTTGAAACAGAGAAGTGCTCTTCTTGCCACATAGTCCCATTAAAATCCCCCACCATCAGCCATGGGAGGTTGCTTGTATCTTTGATTCTTCTTAACAATGTCCACATGTGGTGCCGTTCATGTGCTTTTGGTTCTCCGTAGACAAACGTGCCCGTCCATTGGAAGCCATTCGGATTTAAACGGACCAACACATCAATATACCTCGTCCCAGCGGCAATCTTTTTTATTTCAACACTCTCATCATAATAGAGGGCAATGCCGGCACCTTTTCCCAGGCCGGGTTGCGTTATACAATGGCGGAGGCCGAGCCTCCACTTCAGACTTTTGACATACTTATTATTCTGCCGCGTTTCAGAAAGGAAGACGAGCTTGGGCTTATACGTGTGCACTAGGCACACAAGTTCTTGAACTGTGCGAGGTTGCCCGAGGCCTCGACAGTTCCAAGCTAGCACCGTCATGGCTCCTGGCAGGCGCCGTCCCTGGCGCCTACCAGTTTGCCGGGAGCCCCCTGCCCGGTCGCTTCCAGATTTTCCACCTTCTCCCCTTCCCCTTCCTCCATCTTCCCTGCACCACATAGTTTCTTCAACTGCTCGTGTCCTTCTCCTGCATTTGCTGTCCCATCCCCTTCGGAGTCCTCAACCTCCCGCTCACCTCTTTTTCCCAACATAGTGGCAGCAAGCACCGAGTTTGAGAGGACACCCCTCTCAGTCTTCTTGAACCTCTTCTTCAGGTGTTCGGTTGCAGTCCCACCTGCCCCCTCCAATGCCTCACCTGTCAGGTCGGTGTAGCGGGGAACGGGCCCAAAGCCAGGGGGGAAGGCAGGTTCATCCGCGTCCATGGTAGCCAAAGCATGGCTCCCGCTCCCACCAAGAGAATCAGCGTTGGCTAGTACTGCACAAGTTTCAGTTGCAGCGCCCAGACTGAGATGTTCAGCTTCAGGCCCCTTCATGTCATCACGAGTGACTCCCTGTTCCGCTGGGTGAGCATTTGGAGCTTGGGCAAGCGGGGCCCCCTTCACTCGTACTGGTTTAATCTTTTTCCCTTTTCAAGTACGAAGTCTCGGCGTCTCAGCTCGATGTGTTCGGCCATGTCGTGATCTGGGGTGCCTGCGGGGCTGGCTGTTGGCATCCACCGGGCCGGCTGACCTCAGTTTCTGATGAGGCGGACGATCGAAACCCCGAGACCGGCCGGGCATGCGGCATATGTTGACCGTATTCGTACGCTCTCCGCCCGACGAGCGATGGGAGCGATGATGGCGTCTGCGTGCGTGATCCATCCATCGATCGTGCCTCGTGGCCGGGCACGCACTTGCTGCCTAGGCCACGTGACAGGGCACCGCCTACGGCGCCTATCTCCCGTATGCTCATCGACCCGGTCTACGCTGCCATCATTTCCGCCGGTGTGCCGTGTGGTAGTAGTGCGATCGAGTCGCAGCAAGCTGGATGCACGCATCGTGCAGACAAGTGTCACGTACTACTACGGTCGCGAGTGGAACCACCGTTGCGCAGGATCAGATTCAGATCGACCCGGGCGCTGGATTTGCCGGTGCATGGCCCCGGGCGGTGAAAAAGCGTGCATGATTCATGTCCAGATCCATTTCCCATTCTTTCACCAGCCTGCTCTTTCGCTGCAGTATATGTAACAGCATGACTAGTATCTTTTTTTTTTAACTAAGATAATAATGATGCTTCACACTTCCATTCTCGCAAGCTGACGGTGAACATGATCCTTCATTTGGCTCAATATTAAGGTGGGCAGGTGGCATGTTACTGTTGCTTCCAATGGCGGCGACCCCAGACAGATTGAGAATGATATTTTCCTGCTTTGTTGCCTGCAAAGTGCCGCGCGTGATCGACACTTGATGCTAACTTATCTCTACTAGCACCTATAGCCTGTCAGTAAGCTGGTACTATGTCACAGTTAGCCAGAACCTTAGTTGGTATAGACGTATATGCATGGGCCACCAGCCGGCACGCCCGTCTGGTTATGCCTGCATGGACGTCTATACTCGAAACTCACACGCGACACCCTATTGGTGGACGAGCTCCGACCATCAGGAGGTCTCTATATGCAGACGATGCTGCCATCTTTGTCAGACCCACGAGCGAGGACGTCCAATTTCTTGCATCCTCCTTAACTACATACGGAAAAGTTACCGGTCTGGTTACTAACCGTGCTAAAAGTACGGTGGCTCTCATTCGGTGTGAAAACATAAACTTAGAAGACATTCTGCAGGCCTTCCCGGCGGTGCGCACCACTTTTTCGATGCGATACCTTGGTCTTCCGCTGTCAGTCAAGCGCCTCAAACTATACGCTTTCAACCCCTCATTGACAAGGTTGTCGGCAAACTACCTCCATGGCAAGGCAGACACGTTGCCAGTGCTGGGCGTGCGGTTCTTGTTAAAGCAATCCTCATGGCCATTGCAATTTATCACCTCACGCCTCTTACCATCCCCGCGGAGGTGCTGAAAGCGATTGACAGCATTCGGCGTGCATACCTTTGGGCAGGAACGTACAAAGTTTCGGGGGAGGGGGGG
>LR738709.1:382291257-382304735 GCA_902687465.1 Secale cereale | reverse complement strand
GGGGGGGGGGGGGGAATGTAAGATTAATTGGGAGCTCGTCTGCAAGCCTAAAGAGTTTGGCGGCCTAGGCGTGCTCAACCTGGATAAATTTGCTAAGGCCCTTCGCCTGCGATGGCTATGGTTTGAGTGGGTGGACAAAACAAAGGCTTGGATAGGCATGGGTTCCCCATGCACCGGAGACGATCGTATCTTTTTTGCGGCTGCTACAACGGTCAATGTGGGCAACGGACACACTACCAGATTCTGGAACTCACCTTGGTTAAACGGCTTTGTGCCCCTGTGACTTAGCTCCGGGCATTTATGCCATTTCTCGCAACAAGAATTCGTCGGTCCAGCAAGCTCTCACCAACAACAACTGGATTTCTCGCATTGACACCTCCAATGGCCTGTCGCTCGCACTTGTACAACAGTTTGCTAACCTTTGGGAGAAGGTCTCCACGACATCCTTGACTGATGACACAGAAGATTCTATCGTTTGGAAGTTCACCAAGGATGGGGTGTACTCTACTTCCTCAGCCTACAGGGCTCAGTTTGAGGGTCTCACTAAGTCAGACTTTGTTCACTCAGTTTAGAAGGTTTGGGCACCTCCAAAGTGCTAGTTCTTTGCCTGGCTTGTTCTACAGGATAGGATTTGGACTTCGGATCGGCTAATACGTCGCGGCTGGCCGAACTGTGGCCTCTGCCCTCTATGCCAGCAATGCCAAGAGTCGGCCGCCCATCTCCTTTTCCAGTGTCGCTACACCATCTGCATTTGGAACAATATTCTTCCGTGGCTTGGTATGCATCACATCACTACGGCGGCTTGGCAGACTATGTTTTCGGTGAAAACATGGTGGAACGGCAACCTTCAAATTCGTCTTGGATCCCCTAAGACGCTCGCCTCCCTGATGATGCTTATCTCATGGGAGATATGGACGGAGCGCAATGCCAGAGTCTTCAGAAACACGGCCATCCCTTCCACAGAATCAATAAGATCAAAGCAGAGGTGTCTCTTTGGGCGATGGCCGACGCGAAGCACATGAGTAGTCTAATGCCGCGAGAGTAGACATCTTTTGCTTTTCTTTTCTTTTCTTTCAGCCGCCTTCTGGCTTTTGTCTGCAACTTCCTTCTTAATCAATGAAATGACAAATCTTTTGCCTTGTTTCAAAAAAAAAGAAAAAAAAAGAAAGATGCCATGGCAACAAACCTTTCGCATATCCTGCTTTATCCCGAGCCGTTGAGCTGTTAGCTTGCCTTCAAGGTCGGAGAAGAAGTGAAGAAGACACTCGTGCGTGCATGCGGGCAGTTTGCTGCCGGAGTTTCGCATGGATCAGCGCAAGCACACAAGGATATGATATCAACGCCGTCCGTCGGGAATTTTCCAAGATGTAGTGCGAACTAAATAGATTGCTCTACATCGTCAGAGAACATTTGGTCTGCAGTGTGCAGGGGCCGGTTAACTGCACGCAGAGCGAGATCACAAGTTCTGAATGCTTTCAGATGGGGCAAATTTGACTATTTTGACCTGTTGTGGCAACAAATTCACAAAATGAACCGCTTGCGAAACTATTTCACTCCCGTAACCTTTTTGTGTAGCGCCCGCCACGACGGCGCTGCACCCTTCTGTGCAGCGCCTGCTACAGAGGCGTTGCACGCCTGTCCACCGTGGCAGCCCCTGGCCCGCACCCCGGCCGTGCAACGCCTCCCACTCAGGCGCTGCACATTGTAATGTGCAGCGCCCCCGAGCCAGGCGCTGCACAGGCAGTTATCCATCAGACGCGCTGTATCAGTTGTTAGATACAGGCATGTGCAGCGCCTGCCTACGAGGCGCTGCACTGTATAGTGCAGCGCCTCTGTGGCAGGCGTTGCACATGCCTGTATGACAACAGAACCTTCTGTTGTTCTGCTGTTAGATACGGGCATGTGCAGCGCCTGCTACAGAGGCGTTGCACTATACAGTGCAGCGCCTTGCAGGCAGGCGTTGTACTATACAGTGCAGCGCCTCTGTTGCAGGCGTTGCACATGTGATTAATAGTAGAACAAATTCAAGACATATAGAAATAGGACAAGTTCAAGACATATAGAAATAGGACAAGTTCAACACATATAGATATAGAGACTAGTTCAAGACATATATAAATAGGACAAGTTGGACACAACAAGAAATAGAGACTAATTCAAGACATATAGAAATAGGACAAGTTCAACACATATAGATATAGAGACTAGTTCAACACATATATAAATATGACAAGTTCAACACATATAGGAATAGAGACACTAGTCCGACATAGCGTTCGACATTACAAAAAGAGACACATATAGAAATATGACTAGTTCCTTCCGCGCTTGCTGGCTCCACCTCGGTTCTTCACACATGTCTTCTTGACCTTCCTAGGAAGAGGAACCCGCTCCGGCTGCGGCTCCGCCTCCTCATCCTCATCGTCATCCAAGTAGTCATCCAAAGCCGCCATCCGCGAGGTTTCGACCGCCCTTTTGCCTTTCTGGGTAAAGTCATCGGGTGTGTATTTCTTGTATTCCCTCCTAGGTTTTAACTTGATTGCAGAACGAGGCTTGTACTTCCCCAAGACCATATCGTCAGGAGCCTATTCAAACACAAAAGTTAAGGAAAGACCGTGTGTGAGCATGTAGTTAGCATTGCAACAACAACCGTACCGTGAGCATGTAGTTAGCAATGCCATACCTCTTGGGTGACCACACCAACATCCTCATCATCCAAAGGATTACCATCGCCAGAAATGGGATCTGATGGTGTCGCCGACCCAGAACGTTCTGGTGATACGTACTCGGGGTCACGACAACCGAAAAGATTAGATAGCCGCCTTAACTTTTGGCCCTGGCGCTGCAACATGAACAAGTGAATGAGAGAAGAAACGTGCAAACACATGTTAAGTGCTAGTTTGAAGGAGATGTGAACCTTAAGGAATGCTCGAAGGGCACCTTCCCCATCGTCTTTGCCAGCCGGGGTTGTTTCCAGCATACTATCGGTCTCATCGGCTGCTTTCTTGATCTGGGAACGCTATGAACACAAATGGTATTAACGTGTTAGGCCAGCGAAGATGTAAATAGTGTGAATGGAAAAGAGTAAAGGGCAAATACCACAAAGTTCATCATTGGGCCTGAAGGGATCACTGAGCTTCCTTTACGAATTAATGAGTTGTACTCGTGCCGGGCTATCTCATCGAATACGGTGGGATCATCCAAAATATCCTCAGCATAGGCAGGCTTGCATACCTCCACACGGGTTCTTGCAAGGAACCATGTGAGATAGTTGTTGAACGCCAACGGGCAGTGCTGACGAAGAGGGGCTCCTTTGTTGCGCCTAGCTTGATCAACAGCATACTGCCACTCCACAACAAACTTCCTGTGATGCTTGGCCCAGTCCTTGATCTTGCGCTGCTTTTTCCTATCCAACCTGAAAGTTATAAACATACTATTAGAACCAACGATGAGGCCGACAAACATCTAGGTGCTAAATGTTAGTTATATCTTACGCGTGTAGCACTTGATCCGTGTCCTGTCATTCCGGCGGGAATGCCTGGAACAAACCAAACTGGCGGTACACCCGATGTGGCAGGTGAACCTCGACCGCCCAGTTGCATATGAGTGGACACCGCATATGCCAGAGTTCCCTATCCCTAGTGCACATCGGATTGAGCACGAACTCAATAGGGTTCCCAAAACTGTCTCCACTGCCATACGGTTCCCATACAACCTGCAAAAGGGGATACAATGCAAAATTGATATCTAGTTAAGATATAAGCATGATAAAAACTTATGCAATATCGACTAACCTGCTCAGCCGTGATGGCGTCCATCTCGCTCCTGTAGAGCTTGTACATGACCGATGGATCATCCGTCATCTCATTTAACACATCCCACTTGTAAGCCCAAGTGGGGCGCCGTAGTGGGTCATGTTTATCATCCCAAGGCTCGTACTTCACGGTCTTCGGTCGTCCAACCGGCAAACGCTCCCAGCTCCATACGGAAAGAGCGAGCAAACATCCACCGATACCTCCAGATAGTCTGCAACTGGCTTCGTCCAACTGCACATAAAAAAGAACATGATCGTATTAAAAGAAAGATCGCATTCAGCATGTACCAATGAGATGAAATATGAACAACTTCATACCTGTCTATACAAGTAAGCCAGTGTCGCCGAACCCCAACTCCAATTGCTATTGAAGACGGTCAACGCCTTCAGCCACATCCATGGAGCATTCTTGCCTGTGCCATCAGCAAACAAGGTCCTGGATATAACATACCACATGTAGACACGAGCATGTGTCCTCACCGTGTCCTCATCAGCCTCCAAAGGGCAAGTACCAAAGTGCGTGGTAATCCAGGTGTAAGGGGCACCGGCTGCGACTCTTTCCTTCTTCTTGCCTTCATCTGCTGGTTCCTGAGGCTCTGGAGGAACCATGCCGATAAGGGCTTCCATCTGCTGGCGCCACCCATCTGAATCAGTGCTCATACATAAAGGAACGCCATCGACAGGAAGACCGGTGATCATTGCTATATCCTGAAGCGTCACCGTCATCTCCCCGGTCCGCAGATGGAAACTGTGCGTCTCAGGCCTCCAGTGATCAATGAGCGCGGTGAGTGCCGCAGCATTGTTGGGTGGCGTCGACCGGCTGACCAGCTGAATGAAAGGGAGAAGTCCTGCCTCCCTAACATAAGGTGTGTAGCGCTCATCATAGCGCATCCACCCAAGGTTCACTCTGTGAGCCCTAAGCTTCAGAGGTGCAAGTTCCTACAAGCAAGACAAATAAATCATTAAATATGGGGTATGTGTTTGAAAATTAACGGAATAATTAACAACGGTAAATTTCATTATTACCCGTTGATCCACGGACATAGCGTAAGACCGGTGTTGTTTGTCTCAGTGATCATCGAGAAGCCACTCCATCAGCCTAACAATTTGAAAAAATTTGAAAAAATGTATTCAACACGATGTAGGTTCCCAACATAGAAGAGTTTCCAACATAATGTGGGTTTCCATCTAAAATAACATCTAACTCATCTAAAATATCATCCTAACTCATCTAACATAACATCTAATACCATCTAACATAATGTAGGTTTCCATCTAAAATAACATCTAACTAATCTAAAATAATATCCTAACTCATCTAACATAACATCTAATACCATCTAACATAGTCTATTTTCAATACATACTAACTACACTAACATCATCCTCCCCCTCTCCTAAATTCATCTAACTCATCTAACTACACTAACATACTAACTAAGCCTACTTCAATACTAACTACACTAACATCATCCTCCCCCTCTCCTAAATTCATCTAACTCATCTAACTAAACTAACACTACTTGAATACTAACTACACTAACATAATCTAATACCATCAAATACCATCTAACATAATCATCTACAAATCACAAAAAAGAGAAAATGTATGGATAGAAAGAAGGGGATCGGAGGAGTGTACCTTGTAGGATCGAAGGGGGAAGAAATCCACGGACAAAAGCTTCAGATCTGAGAGTTTTTGAGATTGGGATTGAGGAGGGGGGAGGAGAAGATGCAGCAGCCGCAAGGGTTAATGGGAGGGGTGGGGATTGGGCGTGCGTGCGGCGAAGGGATAACTGCCTGTGCAGCGCCTGGCTCGGGGGCGCTGCATATTGTAATGTGCAGCGCCTGAGTGGGAGGCGTTGCACGGCCGGGGTGCGGGCCAGGGGCTGCCACGGTGGACAGGCGTGCAACGCCTCTGTAGCAGGCGCTGCACAGAAGGGTGCAGCGCCGTCGTGGCGGGCGCTACACAAAAAGGTTACGGGAGTGAAATAGTTTCGCGAGCGGTTCATTTTGTGAATTTGTTGCCACAACAGGTCAAAATAGTCAAATTTGCCTCCAGATGGAAAAGGGGGTTGCAGGGGCAGCAGAATTTTCTGCACCTGGGGCTTGTGCCTGGCTCAGAAGCTTAAGGCGTAGGGCCAACGTACACAGGTTGAATTAAAGGATGGCTGCTGGCTGAAGCTAGGTACTGAAATGCGGAAGCAGTGCCTGCGAGGGAATTGAAAGGCGGGCCGTGCTGAAGGTTGAATCAATGAGTAGAGCCAGGCCAGCCCATCAGCTGCTACGGAGTGAGCAGTAAGAGTACTTCACCGGCAAGTTTATTATGGTAGAAACAGTAGCAGGGACAGAGACGTGTACAGCTGAAGGCTGTCCAGCGGCGAGCAGGTACGTGAGATGCACGAGACTGAACTTTGAAGGCATGACAACAGAACAGCAAACGAATTCGCAGAAAAAGGCGACGCCGCGTACATGGTCGCATTCAGGATTCTCAACCTACGTTGCACGGATACTTGGATACGTATCGGATACGCGATACGGGGATACGCCCGATACATCAGTTTTCTAAAAATATGGATACGGGGATACGTTCATATATAGATGTTACATATATTAATTATTACAAATATGAAGAAAAAATTAAGGAGCTTCTAGGTCAAAGCATGCCTCAATACGATTACTCCTTTCTTTTCTTGCACTTAGTGCACTTCCATTAATTGGCGTGAGATTTGATCAGGTTTGCTGTTCAAATCAATGCATCGACTCTCGCTTACTCACCTTTCAATTGAATAGAAAACATTGACAGACATGTTTTCACATGAACTCACGCCCATGTTGGGAATCTTCAAAGGTGCGTCTTTATTATTGAGGGGATTTCACGTCGAACGAGGGGTTTCAGGTATCCAAAACGTGACGCAGAAGTATCCTAGGAGTATCAAACATTATTTTCTTTTTTTAATATCAAAATATCGAGGGATACTTACGGGATACATATCGGGAAGTATCGGGACAGTATCCGAGTATCGGGGCAGTATCCGGCTGGATACGGGCACTTTCCGAAGTATCCGTGCAACGTAGTTCTCAACCGGCCGCGTCCGGCTGGTCGGGGCAGTTCCAAGGTTTGGTGGGTGCCGCATCGCTGGCGAGCGGGGGCGCGATCTCGATCTCGCGACCACCCACCGTCGTCGGACTTTACCGGCTTGTCCAGTTCTATATGCCTTCCACGGATTATCGCCATCGGTTTGTTCCTGTGTTGTCCAGCGCGTCCGTAGCAGTTCGCCGTCCGTTCAAGTGCGACTTATTTTTGTGTGTGTGCCGCTGAATGAATCTCTGATGCCGGGTACGGTGTACGTGCCGTCCTCGTCAGTTCGTCTTTTCGGCGTACGTTCAGGTGTGGTTTTCTCTGCTCAAGGAAAGCTACCGGCCTTGCTTGGTTGTACTGGACGATTTCCTTTTTCTAGAACATCAGTACAGACGCAAGACCTCATACATATACGCATATACTCATCTTTATAAATGCACACACGCACAACCTATCTCTATGAGCACCTCCCAAAGACTGATCCGACATGTCATCTTGAAATTCACGAAATCATCGTAGACGCCTCGTCGTCGACGGGAACATCTCCTGCTACTGAAAGCGCATCATCGGAATTCTGAAATAAATTCACAAATAATACGGGCATCAGGACTTGAACCCTGGTGGGCTGGGGACAGTGACGGAGCTAGCATTTGACGACAGGGTTGTCCGCCTCAAATATTTTTGATAAGCAATATGATGACATTCCAACAACCCCTCCTTAAAGAAATATAAGAGCGCTTAGATCACTTACAAAGGGAGTAATTACCAATATCACAAAAGAAATCAATATGGTCTTACAAACACACTAAAAATCTCAATTAAATCTCAGTTTTGTATAAAGAATTACCAATATCACAAAAAACTATATCAGTATGGTCTTACAAACACACTAAAAATCTCAATTAAATCTCAGTTTTGTATAAAGAACATATGTAGTAGACTCTGTAATAAAAAATACATTCTATCAACAAAGCTAATTGATGCATAAACGATGTGCAAAATTGTATATGTGTCCGTGTGTGCAGAAAATTAGGGTAAAAAAGAAAACCCTGAATCTGAAATTGAGGCATTTTAAGGTACAAAATTGGTTGCTCAAAGATTTAGGCATTTTAAGGTACGAAATTGGTTGCTCACTTGTTGACTGACTGCCGCGCTGAGCGGACGAGGCCCGCCGGCTTTGTAGGAGGGCGGCTGGCGGGGGCAGGGGCGCAGTCGCGTGCAGCACAGCTGGCTCAGGGGCAGGGGACGGGCGGGAGCCAGAAAGAGGAGGTGGGAGCCTATGGGGCGGCCAGGCTCCGGGCTCCGGGCAGCGACCGGCGTGGATGCGAGGAACTGCGAGGTGTTGGGTGTCAGGTCGGGCAACGAAAACTGACGACGAGGCGGCTGTGAGAGGACGACAAGCATTCAACTCGATGTGGACAGACCGTGGCTGCGTTCCTCCCTGGATTGCGTTATTGAGCCGTTTTTCTCTCTCTGGCCCAGCTGGAGACATATGTATATAAGCAGATCTAAATTCCCAATGTGGGTCGCGACCCACCCTGTAGATCCGCCGCTGGCTGGGGATACCACTGTCCCTCCAACCATCCAACCACAGGTTGGTTCACACGATTTCCCTTTCTGGCTGTGCTGCTGGATGGTGATTGCCTCAGAGTTTTATTTTGGCGGGTACCTCGGAGTTCATATCAGGAGCACACAATGCTATGTCACAATATATACGCTGGACCGCTTTGACTAACTACACATTCCGAATATCTACTTCTCAGCGAAACAATATGTGGTTGGATGGTTAGAGGGACAGTGAAGTCTTGTTGCTTGCATTATTTCTGAATTTATTTCAAGATTTCCGAAGATGCACTTTCAGTGGGAGGACACGTTCACGTCGATGACGAGATGCTTACGATGACTTCGTAAATCTCAAGATGATATGCCGGCCCAGTCTCTCAAAGGTGCTCACAAGGGTAGGGTGTGCGTGTGTGTTCATGAGTATATGCGCGTATGTATGAGTGCTTGCGTCTATACTGTGTTAAAAAGGAATATCTACTTTTCAGAATCGGAATGCTGATTCAAATCAAGTGAAAATCCCACGCAAAATAAAATGAAAATTCAACTAAAATAACACCCTTCCCCCCCAAGTAAACGGAAACATAACATGTGCATTTTTAGGATATACCATTACATTTATTTATTTCTATTAGGTAAAAATACATTGCGCCTTTCTTTTTCTTTTCTGTTTGAGAAGAATGAAATACATCACACCTTTCTGATCCAGAGAAGAAAAAAAAGAACAGCAGTAGGATCGAAAAGAGGCCCAAGTAACAGAATTAACTGGATCTACTCGGCCCATTCTGCTTGAGGCCCAATGACAGAACATGTGGTGGGTTTTGCCCAAGGCCCGCCTCCCAACCAGACCATGGACCCATTGTGCCCTCTTCCTCAGCACTGCTCATGGACTGGACCCGCAAGGAGTTTGACTTTACACAGGGAAGACTTGGATTCCTCTCCGTCGCCTGACGAGATGGCCGTGCCGGCGCCGGCCAAGGCGGCGCGCGTGCTCGCAGCCACGGCGGTGGCGCTCGTGCTGCTGTGGTGCGTCCACTTCCGCGGCGGCCTCGCCCTCAGCTCCCCCACCAACAAGGGGCTCATCTTTAACGTACGTAAGAACCAACAGCCTCCGCTTCTCCCTAGCTCTCCGTTGATGGATCACTGGTGGATGTGGCATTTCATCCTGGGGGGAGATGCCCCGGTCCTTGGTTAGGTAGGATCTTTAATTGATGTGAAATTCATGCCTTCGCCTGGGTAGGCACTTCTTGAGCCTGGTTAATGGCCCATGCGTGAGCGGTTAATGGTGGCGTCCTTTGCTTTTGGTCGCGACACTGTAGTGTGCTAGCTGTTCTCGTCTTAGGTGGGTCTGATCATGAAACTTGATGATCCAATGCCTGCCCCTTTTTGTCCGTGTGGAAAAGTAAATCGTATGCATCTACTGTTGGAAGGAAGAGCACATGTATAAGGCTCTAGGTTTTTCTTGGAAGATCTTTGCTGAAGGTCATTTTTGAAGTTTACCCATGTAAATGTTATCCTGGAAGACAAGTACTCCCTCTGTTCACAAATATAAGTTGTTGTTTTTTTTAATCTGAATCAGATGTATATAAAAACGTTTTAGTGTGTTTGTTCACTCATTTCAGTTCGTATGTAGTCCATATTGAAATATCCAAAACATCTTATAATTGTGAACGGAGGAGTACATTCTAAGGGCTTTGCCCATAAAAGATGAAGTGGAATTGGCAGTTCCTATTTTGAGCTAAACCAAATACCTGATGGCTAATGTTTTGTTTTATGGTTACCTAATGGCTAATGTTATAAGCTCAGTCAAGGTAACTTTGGTCGTGCTCAAATTCGTAATGTTGTTTATGTCAAAATTCATAACGTCATAAGCTCACTACTATGCAGGTTCATCCTGTCCTTATGCTGATCGGATTCATCATCACAGGGAGTGAAGGTTAGGTTCTCTTCTCTTCCTTGATGGTTTTTCCATGATGAGGAGGTTTAAACATGTCTGATCAAGCTACTTGTAGTTTTTCTGCAGCCATAATGAGCTACAAAACATTGCCATGGAGCCATGACACAAATAAGACGGTCCATTTGATTCTTCACGCCGTTGCGCTTTTCCTGGGATCGTTCGGGATATGTGCTGCCTTCAAGTTTCACAATGAAAGTGGAATCGCTAATCTATACAGCTTACACTCCTGGGTTGGACTTGGCGCCATCATTTTGTATGGTTTACAGGTAATCCGGATAGACCATTGCATTTGGCGATCCCATACTCTGCGAATCTCCGAATTTAAATAACCGTAGTTATTTGGATTGTTCCCCCAAAAAACCTTGCAATTATTTGTTGCATCTGTAAATTCTAGTAACACAGTAGTGTTAGTGCTCCAAGGAGGAGTTCTCCACTAGGAGCCGGCATCATGGGAGACACCGAATTGCTCAGTGAATTTTAAGCTTTGAGATATGTTATGTTTTTCCCCAGCTGTAGAGGGAATATCAAGAATATTTTCTTAGGAGATAACCAAAGCAATAAGCACTAGCACAGAGCTCTCACGGTGTTTGACATGATAAAGGAGACTTTCCAACTAACGGAGGGTCTTAGGGCAATTCATGCTAAAATTCCTCAGATGTGTTCTGTCTCTTCAAACCATCTGCCGACAAGGTTAATCCCTATTAGTGACATTGGGGTATCAATTATGCAAGTAGATTGTCCTACTTCTATCCGTCAGCCAGCTAAGCGTCCTCACACCTCTAGATTGGCAATATGTGTTAATTGTGACAAACGTGATTCACTCTTATAGGATGAGATCATTCTGAAGCATCAATAAATTATTATTTTTAGCATACGTGTCCTCATCTTGTTCAAATTTCTAGTGGCTATTCTTCTTCAGAAATGGTGGTTATGCTTGTGCTATATAATCAAGATAACTGTTTGAAAATAACTAGTTTCAGCTTTGTTTGTGTATTACCTGAAACCTTAATGTTCTGATGCCATCTTTCAGTGGGTATCTGGCTTTCTCACCTTCTTCTTTCCCGGCGCTTCACCAACACTCCGACGTGCGGTGCTCCCGTGGCACGTTCGTGCTGGACTCGTGGTCTACGTGCTGGCGCTACTCGCGGCCGAGCTGGGGTTCCTGGAGAAGCTCACTTTCCTTCAGGCCGCGGGTCTGGGCAAATACAGCTCGGAAGCCCTGCTGGTAAACTCCACTGCTGTTGTTGTCTTACTACTGGGCGCATCTGTTGTGCTGTTTGTCACTGCTCCTGCGCAGAGCGAGCACAGGCTTGGGTATTCATCAGTGCGCAAGTCCTGACTCCTGACCCGGCTGCTTGGTTTTGTTCCATGAATTTGTATATTTGAAGCACAGGCAATAACATTTCATCTTCTTTTACACTCTTTTCTGCAAACTAGTTCTGATTCAGAATTGCAGAATGTAAAACTTTGACGTCTTGTTTACCAGTAGATTTTCTTTAGTTGCTGCAATCTAGTTCAGGTTCAGAACCATGAAATGTGAAATTTTTCCGTCTTGGTGACAAGTTAGATGAGAAATCCTTCTTTGATGCTATCTGTAAAATGACTGCAGAGAATTTCATCCTGAATCGAACCTTTTGCCCAATCAAACAATGTACAAAAGGGCTCAGCTAATTTACAGCTACGCAAATCTGCTGATTCAGCAAGTGCTGAGTGCTGGCCACAAAAACCTACTCATGTACCATCTGGCCATTGCCTGACCGGTCTGCCCAATTTTGGTCCATCATTTGTATGTTTGAAGTACAGGCAATAACTTTTCCACTTCTTTTGCACTATTGTCTGCAATCTAGTTCAGGTTCAGAACAATTTGCTGTCTTGTTTACCAATAGAGTTACTTGAGTCCCTGCAATCTAGTTCAGATTCGGGCTAGGGTATTTGAAATTTTACCCTTTTGATGACCAACAGGGACTGTAGATTTCTAGATAGATGTGGGTTGGGTGACAGGATGAGCAGAAGAGCCTTCGACCCTCTCCGGGAAATGACTGCAAAGAAGTTCACCCTGAAGTGAACCGAACCTTTTGTCCAATGAAACATGTACAAATGGCTCAGCAAATTAATTACAAGCAAGGGAAATCTGCCGATTCGGCAAGTAGTGACTACAAAATCTAGTGAATTACTGATGTTCCTACTCATGGACCATTTGGTCATTGGCAACACACGCAACCGGAAGAGCAGAAGATCCTTCGACCCTCTCCGAGAAATGACTGCAAAGAAGTTCACCCTGAAGTGAACCGAACCTTTTGCCCAGTCAACAGTCATACAATGTACAAAATTTGCCGATTCAGCAAGTGCTGAGCACAAAATCTGGTGATCTGCTGGTGGACCATCTTGGCCATTGGCAAGCGGACGACGACACCTACGCCGACAAATAGGCAAGAATGACCTCATTGCCGCCACTCGAGCTCCACTCAGCTGCATTGGCAATGGCGTTGGCGTTGGCATCTGCATTGCCCTTCTTCTGCCCAGCGTCCGCCCACGACGCCGTCCACCGGCTCCTCCCCGCCTCCTCCTTGACGCCGTCGGCCGTGGCCGCCCTCCGAGCCGCCGCCCTCTTCTCGGCGCGCCGCTGGATCACGTACTCCTCCGAGATGTACACGTCCATGGCTGACGGGGAGCACAGCAAAAATGAGAGCCTTCACGCGCTCCTGATCTCCTCCTGAAGTTTTCTCTTTTTGACAGTATATCTTATCTTGGGGCGTGGAGAAGCTGGAGGCATGGAGCGGCTCGTGTGACCGGCCGGAATTTATCGGGAGCCGGAAGGTGCTGAACCGGTGGGCAGAGCCATAGTTTCTGCCTGCGAAACCACTCGCCGGTGTTGCGCCGTATTCTGCGAGCCATGGCCGCCGGTTTGCAGGCTTGTAGCAGCGCGTGAGGAGACCGTGAACCCAGCGACGGAAAAGTCGTTTTTAAACCTCGTTCGGATGGCTACTCGTGACACGTGGGAAGGTCATCGGCAAAACTCCTAGCTGCAAGTACGTGGAGCCATCCGCTATTTTTTTTTTTTTTTT
>LR738709.1:382277459-382291162 GCA_902687465.1 Secale cereale | reverse complement strand
ATGCGGAACACATGTATGTTTCCATGTATTTATTTCTTCATTTTTTTAACTTTTAAATGGACTTTTTGATTTTTTTTTTAAAATAACGCCCACCATGATGGTTGAGCACCAAAAGTCCGCACTCATGTCTAGTGCCGTAAAACTAACTCGTTATGTGTCCGCGGACATGGATACGAGCCGGCCATTCAACCACATGACTAAAACGTCCGTCCCAAGCCTGGCCCCATCTACCAGATACATTTGAAGTGTAAATATTAATCAATAGCAACAAAATAATAATCTCAAATGATAAGTGCCACATGTGTGGCACGAAACACTCTGCTCTAACGACATGTTAAAAGAGCTACCACCAAGAGAGTCAATGCAATAGAAGAACAGAATACGAAGTTGACCGTTAAGCTTGATGAACTAATCTCTGTCATGAAAGGTAAAGAAGAGGTAAAAGTAAATGCTATCACCAATAAAGAAGTTAATGATGTGAATTTCATTACTCATAATAGTTATAATGCCAATTGTAAAATTTGAGGAAGGGGTCAGTTCAAGTGACCTTCCAACCAACCTCCATGAGGAGGGATGACATGCTTGAGTCAGCTGCTAATCCACCTCCAGCCAAGCAGCAAAAGCTCATGAGTGATGCTATGAAAGACTGCAACCCCCTCCAAGTCTAAGCCTAAAGCTCCTGCATCCAAGCCCAAGAAAATTATTGCATTCAAGCCCAAGGGCAAGACTATAAGAGACATCCCATCTGCTGACTGAAGTTGATGATGATGATGAACCTTAAGTTCCGAGGAAGCTAAGACACAGATAGCCTAACCACAATGAAATAACTCCTGTTGCTGAAAACATGAAGGAGAGGAAGAGCAAAGGGCTGAGAAAATGGAGAGAGCAGACCCATATGTTGTGAGGAGGAGAACTATTGTAGACTATTGCTTTCATACCAAGGAACGACATGACTTCTACGAGACTGTGTTGCTAGACAAGACGCCCATAGTCAGTGATATGAGCTTGGTGGACTAGAAATTCTGTTATGACACCCCGAGACCGATGCGCCAGGTGTCAGCCAGTTATTCGTTGCCGTTGACATGTCATTTGCTTGCGTGTTGCATATTGCCATGTCATCATGTGCATTGCATCATCATGTTTTCAAAACTTGCATCCGTCCGAGTCCCCTCGTCCTCTCCGTTGTCCGTTCTGAGTCCAGACACACTCGCACGTGCCCGCGGCACCTCCGAATATTTATTTTATGAGTGGCCGGGAAATGTTCTCGGAATGGGATGAAACTTGGCGTGTGGTCTTATTATAGCATAGGTAGACTGCTTGTCAGTTTTCGTCACATTCAGAGCTCGTTTGATAGCCCAACGGTTAACCGTGTTAACCGCCAGAAGCCTTTTCTCTTTTGGCCCAGCATCCCTTCACGACAGTCCACTAGCTCATCCCAACCACCTCCATGCTTTCGGTCGTTGGATCGTGATCGCGTGGCCAAAACCGCTCCTCATTTGGAGTCTCCTAGCTTCCTCTACCTATAAAACAGCCCCCTTCCCCGAAATTGTGGACGAAACCCTAGCCTCTTCCTCCTCCGTGCGCCAGATATGTCCACCCCGCCACCGGACACGTCCGCCGCCGCCCTCAGCGAATACGCCGCCGCCACGTGTCCCACGCCGCCTCCCACCGCAGCGCGGGCCCGTGAGCCCGAGGCCGGCCCGCCCGGGTCCGTCCGTCGCCGCCGCCGCCTGCGCGAGCCCGTGCCCCGCTGTCTCCTCGCCTTCGGAGCCGCATCGCCGCCGCTGGCTCGCCACCGCGCCCCGCCGCCACGAGCTCGCCACCGGTCTCCGACCTCGGCACTACAGCTCGCCGCCTGCCGCGCTGGATCCGCCTCCCACCGCGGGGAATGGGCGGATCGGGGCACCCCCGACGTGGATCCCCCTATCCCATGCCTCCGTCATCTTCATCGATCTCCCTCGTCGTCGACGCTGTCAGCCGCCGCCGCCGCTCTTTCCTCTGATCCAGGAGGGATCGGGAGGACGAGCGCCCGCTCGGGCCGCCGTCGCTCGCCGGCTGGGCCTCGGCCCAGCTCCACCGGCCTTCTCCGCTCCTGGGTCGGCCTCCTTCGGCCACGTGGGCTCCCCTCTGTTGGCCCACCTCTCCAACCCCTCTGGCCGGCCTGCCTCGCCACCTCTTCGACCTGGGCCAAGCCCAGTGGTGAGAAGCCCACTCTTTGTCTATTCCCCGCCCGGTGCGTCGGATAGCTATTTTGCGCACGCTCGATTTTTTCTCAGAAAAACTGCCAAGTCCTTAAAAATCTGTTAATTTGTTGCATACTTTGTGGTGCTGTAACTTTTTGTGTGATTATCCAAATGATATGCTCTTCATATTGTTGTACTGTGGCATGCTTGTTTGAGTCCATGTTGAAGCCCCAATCATCGTTGCAAGAGTGCTATATGTTTAAAACTGCTGAAAACTGTTGTTATGATAGCATGTTCGTGATGTGATAACTTTGTGCATGTTTATCCAAATGGAGCATATGATATGTCAAAATGTTCATTGTGAAGTGCTCTACATGATGGTTGTTGTAGCACTCATGTTAGATGCCATATTGCCATGTTTATCTCTGTTGCAAAAGTGCATGTGGCTGTTAAGTGCCGAAACTTGTTATGAGATGCTGATTTGTCTTGTTCATAGCTATTGGTGTGTTTATCTTTTATGCCACATGTCAATATGTTTTAGAAGCACAATCATGCCATCTTTGCTGTGGTGCAATCCACTTTCCATGATATGCCTTGTGGTGTTTGCAACAAGCTTGTAAAGTAGCCTACTCGCTGATGTTGTTTTCTGAGACTTGTTGAGAACTGCTAAGTCTGAAACTGTTAAACCTGGTGCCATGTTTACTTGACGCCCCACTCAAATTCATGCATGTTTTAGTATGTCCAATGATCATGCCTTGTTTTCCATGTTATGCTCTTTCCATTCATGCCCTTGTTTGCATATATGGCCTGATGTAACTTATTTATTTCTTCCTCTCAAGTTGCTATAAATGTATCTATCAGACTGTTATCAGCATGATCAATTTGGTGAAGCTTGGTGTTATTGATCCATGCCTCCTATGGAGTTCTTCCAATGGAGTTGTTTGATGTATGTTATGTCTATTACATGTCCATGATCCTTATATGCTTAGTAGAGTTGATATGCTTGTTGTTTTCTTCCTCCGAAGGCAGCATCGTGATGATGTTTTTGCCTTCCCAGATTTTGGCAAAGTCTGAGAAATCAGTAAACTTATTGAATCTTGCCATGCTTGTTTATTTGCGTTCCAGCAAGTTTTTGGGAGTGTTCTAAGTTCATGCTTGTTAAGTATCATGTCTATTTCACTTCCATGCCTTTTGTTATCATCTTTGGGTGCTGTAGCATATATTTACCTTGCTCCAAAGTTGTTATGTTGCTGTTTTTGGACAGCTTATTGTTATATCTTGTTTCATGTGTATGTGTTGAACCGTTGCTCCGTTTTGAGCGTGTCCTATATGAAACTTGTGTGTTTTTGCATGTAGAAGCATAATATCATGTTGTTTACATGTTTGGAGTGTTTTTGCTTGTTGTTTGGATGCATCTTGCACCGTTGACATGCTTGACTTGTTTTGCTCATATCTTCTAGGCCGTAGCTCCGAATTAAACAAACTTTATATGTAAGTTGACTAGAATTTTGAGTAGATCATCATGGTGCATGTTAACTTGCTATTTAACAACTTGAACTTAAGGTTTGTGCAGATCTGGACCAATTTCGAAACGTGCATATGAGGACTTACCGGAATTGTTGTATGTTGTTTCTGGCCTCATTTAAACTTGTTGGTTTGTGTTGTTCTTGTTTGCATCATCCCTTGCCATGTTTTGCATCATATAGACTTGTCTTGCATCATACTTGGTTGAGCATATTGTCATGTTCTTGAGTGGTGTGTTTACCGTGTTACTTGCTTCTTCTCCCTAGTTCATTTTCCGTTGTGATCGTGAGGATTCGGTCGTCTACATGTGGTTATTCTTTGTGGATTCTTCTTCGTCTTCTTCATGGGCTCGTTCTTCCTTATGGGATCTCAGGCAAGATGACCATCCCCTTGGATACCTTTACTATCATTGCCATGCTAGTTGTCTCGATGCTATCGTTATATGTCGCGCTACCCATCATTTCTTGTCAGCCTCTCCTTGTTGCCATGAAACCTCTAACCTTTGACACCTTCCCAGCAAACCGTTGTTTGGCTATGTTACCCGCTTGCTCAGCCCCTCTTATAGCGTTGTTAGTTGCAGGTGAAGATGAAGATTGTTCCATGTTGGAACTTGTTGTTGGAATATCACAATATATCTACTATATATATTAACACACCTATATACTTGGTAATGGGTGGAAGGCTTGTCCTTTTGCTCGGTGTTTTGTTCCACTCACGCCACCTTAGGAGCCGGTAAACCGGCGTTATGTTCCTTGATTTTGCGTTCCTAACGCGGTTAGGTATATGGGGACGCCTTGACAGTTCGTCTTTGAATAAAACTCCTCCAGCAAAGCCCAACTTTGGTTTTATTTGCAACATAATAAAAACTTAATTAATTAATTAATTGCATAGGGAGTTAGCGCTACCCGATGATGCTTCTACATACAGGGGGGCAGTGCTGATGGTGTTGGTCCCAAACGGGGGTCCTGCGGGGCCGCCACGTGGAAACTCGAGGTATCTGGCATCCCGTAGCATCGCCCATCCGGTCGTGGCCTGAGACGAGATACGCGCGGCTACTATCAGGGTGTTGGCATGTCGGGAGGTCTTGCTGGACTTGTTTTACCATTGTCGAAATGTCTTGTGCACCAGAAATTCCGAGTCTGATCGGGCCTTCCCTAAGATAAGGGGTAATATTATTATTATCTCTGCTGACCGTGAGAGCTTGTGATGGGCTAAGCTGGGACACCCCTGCAGGGTTATGATCTTTCGAAAGCCGTGCCCGCGGTTATGTGGCAGATTGGAATTTGTTAATGTTCGGTTGTAGAAAACTTGACGGAGGATCCGTAATAAAATACACGAAGCGCGTGAGTAACCGTGACCGTCTCTTTTCACTTTGAGAAGAGAACACGGTGGGGTTATGTTTGACTCGTAGGTAGTTCAGGATCTTTAGCGGTCAGTACTAGTTTGTGACCGTTTGCGTAGATGCCCATCTTATTCTTGTACTCGTAAGTTAGCCACCATATTATGGTTAGCCGCTGCTGCAACCTCACCACTCAACCTCTTCCTACCCAATTTAAGCTTTGCTATTCTTGCTACCCATGGTTATGGGATTGCTGAGTCCTCGTGGGTCACAGATACTACAACAACAGCTGCAGGTGCACTTTCCGATGACTTGACATGAGAGCGATGTTACCTTTTGTTGGAGTTCTTTTTCTTCTTCTTCGTCAGTCTTGGGCTAGGTTCCTGGTCGGCAGCCTGGGATAGCAGGATGGATGTCGTTGTGATTTTCTTGTTTGCATCCGTAGTCGGATGTCTTGTATTGATGTTGTTGTATTCATGTAACTTGTATGAATTGTTGTATCCCCCATGTATGTATGTAATGATATGATGTAAGATATCCATCTTGCTAAGCGCCCGAAATGCGGTTGTGCCCCAATCACGAATGTGTCACGTGATCGGGATAGAATCGCATCTTGGGCCTGACAAGTTGGTATCAGAGCCTCGACCGACCATATGAGCCCCCTTGATTGATCATAGTTTGGCCGTTGTCGAGTCTAAAAAAAACTTTTTCGGAGTCTAGTTATATCGGAGAGTAGGAATTCTTTTTACTCCTGCCCCTTCGTCGCTCTGGTGAGGAATCTTGACGTAGGTGTTTTGAATTACTCATCTTCCCCTTCATTTTTTTTAGGATCACACGGTTAGTTTTCGTTCGTTGCGATGTCTGCTCTTTTCATCTGGTGCATCTCTCGTCAAGTCGATTGACCCTCCCGGTCTTTTGCTTCAACCCTCAGTTCTTTCCAACCGATGTTGTTTCCCCTTCCGAAGTTATCTTTCTTTTTCCCACCCACCCACCCTTTTTCTTCTCGGAGTTGGAGTCCGCGATCGAGTATCCATCCTACTTTACATTCTTCCTCAGTTATTTCAACTGGTGAATTCTCGTCTAGTTCGTCCTTCTTCATCCCTTTTATTTTCCGGCGGATTTCAATTCAAGTTTTCGGTATTGATCATATTATTTTCCCTTGGCTCAGATATTTTCCCCTTGCTCATTCACCTCTCGCCATTTAATTGTTCCAGAGTTCTGAAGATATCTCAGAAGAATCGTGTTTGCATTTAATTCATTCGAGGTTGTCACCTCATTCGAGTCTTTTCAAACATTCCGGTGCATCATTTCTCATTCAAATAATCCTTTCCAACAGTGTTTTCTCTTCGGTGGGCTCATAACCCACAGGTCTTTACCCAGGATCTTACCTGACTCTTCTAACATTTTCCCGGAGCTATTCCCAAATTCTTTTTAATTGTGACGTAAGTATGGATTCCATCAGTCATATGCCTTCTCCAAGATCGCTTTTAATTCCTTTCATCATTGGTTCAACCTTTCTCCTTTCATTCTTCCGGAGTATTTCATGAATTCTTTTCATTGTGTTCCTCCGAAGGCCATCATTTCAGAAGATTTATTCGTTCTCAGTTTTCAACTTCGTCCTCCAAATATTCTTCATTGATGCCTCTGTGTTCGTCTCATTTTCGTCCGGTGCTTCGTTCAAGTATTTTTTAATCAGTTCGCGATCTCTTCGTTCTCTTGTATCTAATTTCCTCAAGTTATTTATTCTTCCCGGCGATTCATTCTCTTTTCTTCATTCAATTTTCTAATTCTTCCTGGTGGATTATTCTCCTTCTTCACTCGATTTAAATTTCTTCACGGTGGTCCGTTCCTTTTTCTTCACTCGGCTTCAATTCTTACAGTGGTTCTCTCAAGAGTTCTTTTCCGGTGTTATCGTATCAATCCATTCATTTTTTATTCCAATCCTACCGGTGGTTCATGAATAATTTCTCAAGTGTTACTATATCCCTCTTTAATCATTTCAACGAGAATAAGTTGTATGCGAATCCATTGCTTTCATCAATTTAATAGATGAAGGATAAGCATAACACAATTCTTATTCTTCAAGTAGATTAATTCCTTCCTTCGGAATTTGTTCATGGTGAATAAATTCTTATCCCAAGTGTTTTCATCTTTTGTTTTCAGAGTTCAAAGTTTCTCGGCTATCTCATCGGTACCTCCATCTAAATCATCGCAAGGACTTATTCTTATTCTTTTCACCCTTCATCATCTTTTCGTTACCGGAGTTCCTCATGGTGGTTCCTCTTGAGATAATTCATTCTTCAAGTATTCTGCAAATTTCTTCTGGAGCAGCTCAAGTATTCTTCTTCTCGCGTCTTGAAGTGCAAATAATTCTCCATATTCTTTTGGAGTGGAGTTTTGCATTTCTTCATTCTCAGCTAATCCATCCTTTTGGTTGCGGCATGATATCACCTCAAGTTTTGGGATGATTTCCATAGGTCCACAACAAGCTTATTCTTTTGTGGTTGATTTTCTCAACAACTCCGTTCGAGCCTTTCTCTTGATGATTCTCTTTCAGATTCATTCGTGGTGTAAGTTGTCATCTTCTTCTCCGTTCTTTTCATTGCATTCTTTCCATTCTTCCGGAGGCATTGTATTGTTCATCTCGTCATGTTTTCGTTTCATCTTCTCAAGTTCTTGTTCCATTCCATTCATGTTAAACCGGTGAGCCATTTCTTTCAGTTTTAGCCGGAGTGCTGCCCGAATTCCTTCGTGGAGACTCCTTTATATCTCTTGTTAACCGGAGTGGTTTCGAATTCATTCTTGTTCCTTCAGCTCTTGTTTCGTGCCTTTCAACCTCCTTGATTCTCATCATATTCCTTGTTCATCTTGTTTAACGAAGTCTTTGCAACTTCGTTCATCTCCGTTGTATCCTTTCTTTCAAGTTGTTCAACCTCTCAAGGTTCTTCGGTTTCACCTTCTTCCTTTTCTCTTCCGTCTCGTTCCTAAGATCTCGGGACGAGATCTCTTCTTAGTAGGGGAGTGTTGTGACACTCCGAGACCAATGCGCCAGGTGTCAGCCAGTTATTCGTTGCTGTTGCCATGTCATTTGCTTGCGTGTTGCATATTCCCATGTCATCATGTGCATTGCATCATCATGTTTTCAAAACTTGCATCCGTCCGAGTCCCCTCGTCCTCTCCGTTATCCGTTCTGAGTCCAGACACACTCGCACGTGCCCGCGGCACCTCCGAATATTTATTTTATGAGTGGCCGGGAAATGTTCTCGGAATGGGATGAAACTTTGCGTGTGGTCTTATTATAGCATAGGTAGACCGCATGCAGTTTTTGTCACATTCGGAGCTCGTTTGATAGCCCAACGGTTAACCGTGTTAACCGCCGGAAGCCTTTTCTCTTTTGGCCCATCACCCCTTCACAACAGCCCACTAGCCCATCCCAACCACCTCCATGCTCCCGGTCGTTGGATCGTGATCGCGTGGACGAAAATCGCTCCTCATTTGGAGTCTCCTAGCTTCCTCTACCTGTAAAACAGCCCCCTCCCCCGAAATTGCGGACGAAACCCTAGCCTCTTCCTCCTCCGTGCGCCGAACATGTCCACCCCGCCGCCGGACACGTCCGCAGCCGCCCTCAGCGAATCCGCCGCCACCACGTGTCCCATGCCGCCTCCCACCGCCGCGCGGGCCCGCGAGCCCGAGGCCGGCCCGCTCGGGCCCGTCCGTCGGCGCCGCCGCCTGCGCGAGCCAGCGCCCCGCTGTCTCCTCTCCTTCGGAGCCACATCGCCGCCGCCGGCTCGCCACCGCGCCCTGCGGCCACGAGCTCGCCACTGGTCTCCGACCCCAGCACTACAACTCGCCGCCCGCCGCGCCGGATCCTCCTCCCACCGCGGGGAATGGACGGATCGGGGCACCCCCGACGCGGATCCCCCGGATCCCATGCCTCCGTCGTCTTCGTCGATCTCACTCGTCGCCGGCGCTGTCAGCCGGCACCGCCGCTCTTTCCTCCGATCCAGGAGGGATCGGGAGGACGAACGCCCGCTCGGGCCACCGTCGCTCGCCGGCTGGGCCTCGGCCCAGTTCCACCGGCCTTCTCCGTTCCTGGGTCGGCCACGTGGGCTCCCCTCCGTCGGCCCACCTCTCCAACCCATCTGGCCGGCCTGCCTCGCCACCTCTTCGACCTGGGCAGGGCCCAGTGGTAAGAAGCCCACTCTCTGTCTATTCCCCGCCCAGTGCGTCGGATAGCTATTTTGCGCACGCTCGTTATTCCCCCAGAAAAACTGCTAAGTCCTTAAAATATGTTAATTTGTTGCATTCTTTGTGGTGCTGTAACTTTTGGTGTGGTTATCCAAATGATGCATATAATATGTCAAAATGTTCGTTGTGATATGCTCTTCATACTGTTGTACTGTGGCATGCTTGTTTGAGTCCATCTTGATGCCCTAATCATCATTGCAAGAGTGCTATACGTTTAAAACTGCTGAAAATTGTTGTTATGATAGCATGTTCGTGATGTGATAACTTTGTGCATGTTTATCCAAATGGAGCATATGATATGTCAGAACGTTCATTGTGAAGTGCTCTACATGATGGTTGCTGTAGCATTCATGTTAGGTGCCATATTGCCATGTTTATCTCTGTTGCAAAAGTGCATGTGGCTGTTAAGTGCTGAAACTTGTTATGAGATGCTGATTTGTCTTGTTCATAGCTATTGGTGTGTTTATCTTTAATGCCACATGTCAATATGTTTTAGAAGCACAATCACGCCATCTTTTCTGTGGTGCAATCCACTTTCCATGATATGCCTTGTGGTGTTTGCAACAAGCTTATAAAGTAGCCTACTCGCTTATGTTGTTTTCTCAGACTTGTTGAAAACTGCTAAGTCTGAAACTGTTAAACCTGGTGCCATGTTTGCTTGATGCCCCACTCAAATTCATGCATGTTTTAGTATGTCCAATGATCATGCCTTGTTGTCCATGTTATGTTCTTTCCATTCATGCCCTTGTTTGCATATATGGCCTGTTGTAGCTTATTTATTTCTTCCTCTCAAGTTGCTATAAATGTACCCGTCAGACTGTTATCAGCATGATCAATTTGGTGAAGCTTGTTGTTATTGATCCATGCCTCCTGTGGAGTTATTCCAATGGAGTTGTTTGATGTATGTTATGTCTATTACATGTCCATGATCCTTATATGCTTAGTAGAGTTGATATGCTTGTTGTTTTGTGCCTCCGAAGGCAGCATCGTGATGATGTTTTTGCCTTCCCAGATTTTGGCTAAGTCTGAGAAATCAGTAAACTTATTGAATTTTGCCATGCTTGTTTATTTGTGTTCCAGCAAGTTTTTGGGAGTGTTCTAAGTTCATGCTTGTTAAGTATCATGTCTATTTCACTTCCATGCCTTTTGTTATCATGTTTGGGTGTTGTAGCATATATTTACCTTGCTCCAAAGTTGCTATGTTGCTGTTTTTGGACAGCTTGTTGTTATATCTTGTTTCATGTGTATGTGTTGAACCGTTGCTCCGTTTTGAGCGTGTCCTATATGAAACTTGTGTGTTTTTGCATGTAGAAGCATACTATCATGTTGTTTACATGTTTGGAGTGTGTTTGCTTGTTGTTTTGATGCAT
The DNA here is from genome assembly GCA_902687465.1 of Secale cereale. Classification (NCBI taxonomy): domain Eukaryota; kingdom Viridiplantae; phylum Streptophyta; class Magnoliopsida; order Poales; family Poaceae; genus Secale; species Secale cereale. The sequence goes on along the minus strand of LR738709.1, from coordinate 382,280,498 downwards.
CCTGCACCGTTGACATGCTTGACTTGTTTTGCTCATATCTTCTAGGCCGTAGCTCCGAATTAAACAAACTTTAAATGTAACTTGACTAGAATTTCGAGTAGATCATCATGGTGCATGTTAACTTGCTGTTTAACAACTTGAACTTAAGTTTTGTTCACATCTGGACCAATTTCAAAACTTGCATATGAGGACTTACCGGAATTGTTATATGTTGTTTCCGGCCTCATTTAAACTTGTTGGTTTGTGTTGTTCTTGTTTGCATCATCACTTGACATGTTTTGCATCATATAGATTTGTCTTGCATCATACTTGGTTGAGCATATTGTCATGTTCTTGAGTGGTGTGTTAACCGTGTTACTTGCTTCTTCTCGCTAGTTCATTTTCCGTTGCGATCGTGAGGATTCGGTCGTCTACACGTGGTTCGTCTTTGTGTCTTCTTCTTCGTCTTCTTCGTGGGCTCGTTCTTATTCCTTGCGGGATCTCAGGAAAGATGACCATCCTCTTGGATACCTTTACTATCATTGCCATGCTAGTTGTCTCGATGCTATCATTATATGTCGCGCTACCCATCATTTATTGTCAGCCTCTCCTTGTTGCCATGAAACCTCTAACCTTTGACACCTTCCCAGCAAACCGTTGTTTGGCTATGTTACCCGCTTGCTCAGCCCCTCTTATAGCGTTGTTAGTTGCAGGTGAAGATGAAGATTGTTCCATGTTGGAACTTGTTGTTGGAATATCACAATATATCTACTATATATATTAACACACCTATATACTTGGCAATGGGTGGAAGGCTTCGCCTTTTGCTCGATGTTTTGTTCCACTCATGCCACCTTAGGAGCCGATAAACCGGCATTATGTTCCTTGATTTTGTGTTCCTAACGCGGTTGGGTATATGGGGACCCCCTGACAGTTCGTCTTTGAATAAAACTCCTCCAGCAAAGCCCAACATTGGTTTTATTTGCAACATAATAAAAACTTAATTAATTGGATAGGGAGTTAACGCTACCCGAGGATTCTTCTACATACAGGGGGGGGGGGCAGTGCTGATGGTGTTGGTCCCAAACGGGGGTCCTGCGGGGCCGCCAGGGGGAAAGTCGAGGTATCTTGCATCCCGTAGCATCGCCCATCCGGTCGTGTCCTGAGACGAGATACACGCGGCTACTATCAGGGTGTCGGCACACCGGGAGGTCTTGCTGGACTTGTTTTACTATTGTCGAAATGTCTTGTGCACCGGGAATTCCGAGTCTAATCGGGCCTTCCCTACGATAAGGGGTAATATTATTATTATCTCTGCTGATCGTGAGAGCTTGTGATGGGCTAAGTTGGGACACCCCTGCAGGGTTATGATCTTTCGAAAGCCGTGCCCGCGGTTATGTGGCATATTGGAATTTGTTAATGTCCGGTTGTAGAAAACTTGACGGAGGATCCGTAATAAAATAAACGAACCGCGTGAGTAACTGTGACCGTCTCTTTTCACTTTGAGAAGAGAACACGGTGGGTTATGTTTGACTCGTAGGTAGTTCAGGATCTTTAGCGATCAGTACTAGTTTGCGACCGTTTGCGTAGATGCTCATCTTATTCGTGTACTCGTAAGTTAGCCACCATATTATGCTTAGCCGCTGCTGCAACCTCACCACTTAACCTCTTCCTACCCAATTTAAGCTTTGCTAGTCTTGCTACCCATGGTTATGGGATTGCTGAGTCCTCGTGGCTCACAGATACTACAACAACAGTTGCAGGTGCAGGCTTCCGATGACTTGCTAAGCGCCCGAAATGCGGTTGTGCCCCAATCACGAATGTGTCACGTGATCGGGATAGAATCGCATCTTGGGCCTGACAAAGTCATTGACGCAAATGAGGACCACTTTCCTGATGTTCATGAGAGCTTCCGGATGATAGGAATTGACAAGTTCATATGGAAGAAATTGATTGCTTGGAATGATGAGATGATCATGCAATTCTACTCCACAACTCATAGAAGGAGTTTTTTATGAGTCCAGTGTTGAAGAATGGGTTAATTTGCTAGATGTACCCGAGCCCGAAGAAGGTGACATTGATGTGTATGCCAAGAGCAAGATGTATCACAACTCCATGGCCAACATGTATAAGGAGATTCCTTTGGATGATCTTGAAACTCACAAGTTTTGATCAGTTTATCATCAGTTGGCAGGACTTGCTACCTCCAACATGACCATGAGGCACACTTTGATGCCCAAGTCAGGAGATGAGAAGATGATCAGAGGACACTCCATCAATATGCTTCATCACATTGGTCGATCTGAGAGATTCAAGGTCATGGATCTCATTGTAGAGATCATTACGAGGACTCTCGCGGATCAAAAGAGGTCATTGTTGTGGAACGTAGTATTTCAATAATAATTCCTATGATCACGCAAGATCTATCTAGGAGAAGCATAGCAACGAGCGGGGAGAGTGTGTCCACGTACCCTCGTAGACCGAAAGCGGAAGCGTTTAGTAACGTGGTTGATGTAGTTGAACGTGTTCGCGATCCAACCGATCAAGTACCGAACGCACGGCACCTCCGCGATCTGCACACGTTCATCTCGGTGACGTCCCTCGTACTCTTGATCGAGCTGAGGCCGAGGGAGAGTTTCGTCAGCACGACGGTGTGGTGTCGATGATGATGAAGTTACCGACGCATGGTTTCGCCTAAGCACTACGGCAATATGACCGAGGTGTAAAACTGTGGAGGGGGGCACCGCACACGGCTAAAGATCAACTTGTGTGTCTATGGGGTGCCCCCTCCCCCGTATATAAAGGAGGGGAGGAGGAGGCCGGCCGGCCTCAAGGGGCGCGCCAAGGGGGGAGGAATCCTACTCCTGGTAGGAGTAGGTTTCCCCCTTTCCTAGCCCTAGTAGGAGAAGGGGGAGGAGGAGGAGGAGGAGAGAAGGAAGGAGGGGGGCGCCGCCCCATCCCCTTGTCCAATTCGGATTGGGGCAAGGGGGGCACCTCCTGGCCAACCCTCTCTCATCTCCACTAAGGCCCATGAGGCCCAGTAGCTTCCGGGGGGGGGGG
>LR738709.1:382258900-382277361 GCA_902687465.1 Secale cereale | reverse complement strand
TCCGGTAACCCCCGGTACTCCGTAATTTATCCGATACGACTCGAAACATTCCGGTGTCCAAATATAACCTTCCAATATATGAATCGTTATGTCTCGACCATTTCGAGACTCCTCGTCATGTCCGTGATGTCATCCGGGACTTCGAACAACCTTCAGTACATCAAATCACATAAACTCATAATAACAATCGTCATCGAACGTTAAGCGTGCGGACCTTACGGGTTCGAGAACTATGTAGACATGACCAAGACACATTGATGGCTTCTCGCCCCTCGTTGGTTACCCCAAGTGGAAGGTTTGAGATGCAGTGTAGCGGAAGTTTTCCCTTGGCAAAGATACCAAGGATCGATTTCCCTGAGACTCCCAGTTTCAACAAGAAGGTGTCAACTGCTAATGGCGCCAGATATTAGCAATCAACGTGGACCTGCACATAGATACAAATAACTTTGCTCCCAACGAGTACAGAGAGGTTGTCAATCCCTCCGGCCTTGTAGTTTACAAAGGATCAAACGCAAGTGATAATAGTGATAGGTATTGCTGCAATAGTAAGTAAAAGCTGAAAGTAAATAGCGGATGTGATCAATGATGGTAATATGGACCGGGGTCCCATGATGTTCACTAGTTATGTCTCTCTCCCAAAAGACGATAAAACAACTATGTGAGGTAAACAAATTACAGCTGGGCAATTGACAGAATTATGTGCGCAAACCAATGCTAACTATGTTACAAGAAAGGTAGAGGTTCAAAGCATGGGCGGTACGCCAAGGCAAGTAGACCGAAATCCATCTGCATCTACTACTAATCATCCACCTTGAGATATCTATCCAGAACATCTCGCTGGTATTAAGTTGCGAGTCCCACCCATAGTGTAAACTCAAAGCAACAGACAACTGCATTAAAAGAACTTTGCGTAAAGTAAACAATCCTTGCACCCGCGGGCACAAGCACCGTTGTTTTCCCCCTTGTGGCAACAGCACATCCCCTAGACTCATGTTTCTGTCACTCAAGCTAGTCATCGAGGGGCATGAACCCACAATCAAGCATAACGTTCCCTCTTGGAGTCACTACCTACTACTTGGCCAAAGCAATAAATAACAACGAAGAACATGCAAGAATTACTTACGAACATAAATATAAAAGAGGTAGATCAAATATATTACTCAGACACATTCTGAACATAATCTCACAATCCATCGGATCCCAGCAAACTCAACATAGCAACAGCATAAGGATTACATATGTACCTCGATCATGTAGGGCAGCTCACGAGGACTAATTAGTGAAGCACAAGAACGGGAGGAGAACATCACATAGCTACTGGTCATGGACCCATGGTCCAAGGGAGACTACTCACAACTCATCCGGGAGGCGTCCATGGTGGTGGAGAGGCTCCCGGTGGTGATCCTCCCCTCCGGTAGGGTCCCGGGAAGAGTTCTCATGGTGCTCCCGATCTTGGAAGCGCGGCGGCGGCGGAACAGAGATGAGATCGCGAAAAAGGGTTCCCGTCTCGAGGGTTTCGGGACACGATATAAATATATGCCAAAGGGGGGCATCAGCGGAGGCTCGGGGGGCCCAGGCGCCCCCCCCGGCGCGACCAGGAGGGGGGCCGCGCCACCAGGGCGCCTGGAGCCTTGGTGGCCCCCCTCCGGCTGTATTTTGGCAGCCGGGAAGCTTCTGGAATGCTGATTTTTTATATATTTTTTCCGGGATTTTTCTGGCAGTTCTCGTAATGGGAAAACCTGAAATACAAAAACAGCAGAAAACAGAAACTGGCACTGGGGTGCACTGAGTTAATAGGTTAGTCCAAATATGATCAAAAGTGTATGGAAGTGTATAAATATCATAGCAATATCACCCAAAAGAGGCATGGAGCAAGCAGAAATTATAGATACGTTTTGGACGTATCAACATCCCCAAGCTTAATTCCTGCTCGTCCTCGAATAGGTAAATGATAACAAGAATAATTTCTGTGGTGACATGCTATTAACCATATAAGGATTTTTCATAGTCATATGACAAAAGCTTACTGAGACAATGAATCTGTAGTAATTAAGTTGCCTCATGAGAAAATCACAAAGAACTGAAAGTTTTACAATATGATACTGAAACATCAAATAGATTTGTAATGAGCATGGTGTGCAAATATGATAAAGTGATATCTCGCTTGCCCCCTTTAATGAAGCAAAACATAAATGCAGGGGCACCTCCAAGGTTTAATTGATGACTAGATACAATGATTTCAGAATAAACGATATCATAATCATGCAAAAGACAATGCTACTTTGGGACAATGCACATTACACTCAGAATGACAATCATGCTCTCAGTAGTTGGTGCTTTAAAAGAAGGTGGAGACTCTCGAACCGTGGCTTTTGTTGGCAAGGTTGAAAACCCGTAGTCGGAAACAAAGACAAAACATGTACCAGAGCTCTTGGTTTTAAAAACAGAGGTAATAATTTTTTTTTTGATTATGCATGTTCCGTCAACGAATGCTAGCAGATAGCTCAATCACTTCTTGAGATGGACAAGTTTCGAGGAACGGCTCCCGAATGAGGACAATCACATCCTCTTAATCTCCTTTATTTATCACTTCCAAAGTTTTCTGATTTCTCATGAACAAAGCGTGAAGGATGGTTTGTTTGTTATATTAATTTTGAGCCGGGCGCACTCAATGCCAGTTCCTTCTCGTGTTATGGGTTTGCACATTATACAAGCAATCCCGGGGTGAAGCTTGTCCAACTTAAAAAGATCATGAATTAACTACTACTTCCTCATGGACTTTAAAACAGAGGCACAAAATAGGAATGCATTTTTTTTTCTTTTTGAATAATTTCGAGATGGTACATGCAAGTCTCCATTAGGAATGGCAGGTAAATACCATGTAGGAAGGTATGGTGGACTCATATGGCATAACTGGTTTAAAAGAATTTGGATGCACAAGCAGTCAGTCCGCTTAGTACAGGTGGAGGTTAGCAAAAGACTGGGAGCGACCAACTAAGAGAGCAATGACGGTCATAATCATGCAGAGCGACAAAGCAACATTGAATCAGGCATGGAAGTTATATCGCTACTCAGAAATAAAAGATCATCAAGGCTTGACAGACTTTCTTTACAGTCTTAATATGCGTGAGCATACGCCAAGTCAATCAAAATAAATTCTTGAAGGAAGATATTACTAAACCATACCACATCATAGGCAAACAAATCATGTTGGTACTCCAATAACACATTGGGAACCCCCCAGCTATTTGAGACTAACCATAAGAAAACATGAACTACTAAGCACCATTATGCACGTAGCATTTTTATCATAGACATATCAACCATGCAACAGAAGCAAACTCTCTTAATAAGATAAGCATGATAATTAAAGAGAGTTCAAGCAACCAACTAAACAAAAGCTCTTTAAAAAGATAAGCATGAGAACTAAGAGTTGAACATGATAGTAGCTATTGAAAGACAAAGAACACACACAGCAAAGATAGACATGAAAATTCTATGTTGTGTTCTAGGTAGAAGTGGAGCGTGTTTCTCTCCCACATAAAGAAAGCTGAGTTCCGACTCATTATGAAAAGCTAAAGAAAATTAAAAGGGAAACTAAAAGCAAGACGCTCCAAGCATAGCACATAACACATGAAGTGATAAAAATATAGTGGAACGAAACACGAACTGATAATGTTGAAGGAGAAGGGGATGCACGGGGGGCATCCCCAAGCTTAGACGCTTGAGTCTCCTTGAATATTTCTTGGGGGTGCATGGGGGCATCCCCAAGCTTGAGCGTTTGACACTCCTGAATCTTTTTATCATCTTCCCTCGCACACTTGAAAACTCCCTTCATACATAACTCATCATAATCTGATTAGTGAGGTTAGTACCCATAATAAAATAATTGTTCCTTGCTGGAAAAAATGATATTCTTGTAGATCTACTGTTTCTCAAGATTGCCAAAAGGTTTTTGCAAAGAAAAAGCAAGCTCTAGGTTTGCAAAATGAAGGAAAGGCAAAACAGGACAGAATCTGTGAAAAACAGAACAGCAGGTAGTAAATGATTTTTTCGGGGCACTTCTGCAACTCTAATAAAAAAACTCAAAACAGACGCACGAAATACAATTATATAGAGCACGCTGTCGAAAAAATTCAGACCAAAAAGATGGTTTGGTGATTTTATACGATTTTTTCTATCCAAGGACATAATCTGTTTCCTGGACAGCACGTCACAACTTTTGAACTTTCTTGCAATCAGAGGCTATACTTGGCACAAAGTTGAAAAGCAAAGATACAATGATGATGCTACTGTAGTAACAACATCAAGACACAACAAAAGCAAAATAATCTTTTTATTCATGTGGGCTGCCTCCCAAAAGCGCTTTCTTTTATGCCTTTAAGCTAGGCATAATGCAAAGAGATCAAGTTTTATCAAGAGTAAAAGAATAGCTAGCCCGTATAACGGACTCAAAAGGTAACTTAATCTTCTTTCGAGGGAAGTGTTCCATCCCTTTCTTGAGAGGAAATTGGAATTTTATATTCCCCTCTTTCATGTCAATGATAGCACCAACGGTGCGTAGGAAAGGATGTCCCAAAATAATTGGACAAGAAGGTTCACATTCAATGTCCATAATAGTAAAATCAACGGGAACATAATTGTCATTGACAATGATAAGAACATCGTCGATCCTCCCCAAAGGTTTCTTTATGGAAGAATCAACGAGACGAACACCAAAAGAACAAGAATCAAAAGGTTTGAATTTAAGCATATCATATATTCTTTTAGGCATAACAGAGGTACTAGCTCCAACATCACATAAAGCATAGCAAGAGAAGTTATTCAACTTAATTTAATCATAGGATCCCAACCATCTTCTAGCTTTCTAGGTATGGAGGCTTCTACTCTAAGTTTCTCCTCCCTAGCTTTGATGAGAGCATTAGTGATATGCTTTGTGAAGGCAAGGTTAAGCGTGCTAGTGCGGGGATCTCTAGACATCTTGTGAAGGAAATCAATAACTTTGGTAAGAGTGCAATTATCAAAATCAAGGTCACTACTATCAAGTAAGGTGGTAGTGGTGTCCTTTAGGTTCACTTGTTTGGTAGTTTCTATAGTCATAGCATCACCATTAATAGATCCAATGGGACCAGGAGTGCATTGGGTGCTAAGAGTTTGGATATCCTCAACAACTTGGATAGTAGCAACAGTGTGGTGGGTAGGAAGGTTCTTAATTCTATCTTCTTCCTCCCTTTCTCTAGCCCATCTCTCTTTAAGTTTAGCTATCATCCTAATATTTTCATTAATTTGCACTTGAATAGCATTCATAGGAGTGACCTTCCTCTCCTCAAGAGGAGAAGTTCTAATTTTAAGCAATTCTACCTCATTGGCTAAATTGTCTACCTTGAAAGAGAGATCATCTAGTTTGTTTAGTTTTTCTTCTACACTCTTATTAAAGGCTTTTTGAGTAGTGATGAAATCTTTAAGCATAATCTCTAGTTCAGTAGTGGAGTTCTTGGTGATAGGATAAGCATTGTTGTTCCCATAAGAATTAGAGGGGAACGGTCTAGGATTGTTACCAAAGTTACTCCTATAAGCATTGTTGTTGAAATTGTTTCTAGAGATAAAGTTCACATCTACTTGTTCTTGAGCAATCAAAGAATTTAAAGGAACATCACGAGGATCAACAGAAGATTGCTTCGAAAGTAGAGACATGATCAAGTCAACTTTTTCATTTAGGGAGGAAATCTCCTCGACAGAGTTTACCTTCCTACCTGTGGGAGCGCGTTCGGTGTGCCATTGGGAATAATTGGTCATCATCTCATCGAGAAGCTTCGTGGCAGCACCAAGTGTAGTTGACATAAAGGTTCCTCCCGCGGCCAAATCTAACAAGTTCCGCGAGGTAAAGTTCAAGCCTGCATAAAAAGTTTGGATAACCATCCAAGTAGTCAAACCTAGACTCATGTTTCTGTCACTCAAGCTAGTCATCGAGGGGCATGAACCCACAATCAAGCATAACGTTCCCTCTTGGAGTCACTACCTACTACTTGGCCAAAGCAATAAATAACAACATAGAACATGCAAGAATTACTTACGAACATAAATATAAAAGAGGTAGATCAAATATATTACTCAAACACAATCTGAACATAATCTCACAATCCATCGGATCCCAGCAAACTCAACATAGCAACAACATAAGGATTACATATGTGCCTCGATCATGTAGGGCAGCTCACGAGGACTAATTAGTGAAGCACAAGAACGGGAGGAGAACATCACATAGCTACTGGTCATGGACCCATGGTCCAAGGGAGACTACTCACAACTCATCCGGGAGGCGTCCATGGTGGTGGAGAGGCTCCCGGTGGTGATCCTCCCCTCCGGTAGGGTGTCGGGAAGAGTTCTCCTGGTGCTCCCGATCTTGGAAGCGCGGCGGCGGCGGAACAGAGATGAGATCGCGAAAAAGGGTTCCTGTCTCGAGGGTTTCGGGACACGATATAAATATATGCCAAAGGGGGGCATCAGCGGAGGCTCGGGGGGCCCAGGCGCCCCCCCCGGTGCGGCCAGGAGGGGGGCCGCACCACCAGGGCGCCTGGAGCCCTGGTGGCCCCCCTCCGGCTGTATTTTGGCAGCCGGGAAGCTTCTGGAACGCTGATTTTTTATATAATTTTTCCAGGATTTTTCTGGCAGTTCTCGTAATGGGAAAACCTGAAATACAAAAACAGCAGAAAACAGAAACTGGCACTGGGGTGAACTGAGTTAGGGCTTGTTTGGGACTGCTCTGCTTCACCAAAATCAGTTTCGCTCCACTAAATTCACTTTGGAGCAGTTTCAACTAGAAGTTGTAGCACTACCAAAGAGAATGTTTGGCTTCCATCTAGCTCCAGCTTCAAGAATGAGAAATTTGGTGAAAAGAATCTATTTGATTGGTTGAGGGCGGAGAAACAAAGGGGTATCCACTTACTGGTGGCAGTGGTGGGTAATTTCCACCCAACTCCAGCTTCTATAGTTTTTTGGAGCACCCCTTGAAGAGCTTCATAAAAAACTAGGAGTTATGCCCCAGATTCTAGTTTTTTGCGGAGCAGCATATTGTGGAGCTGCCCCTGTTTGGCTTATGTTTTCCGGAGCAGAGGTGAATTTTAAGGAGTAGAGCAGTCCCAAACAGGCCCTTAATAGGTTAGTCCAAATATGATCAAAAGTGTATGGAAGTGTATAAATATCATAGCAATATCACCTAAAAGAGGCATGGAGCAAGCAGAAATTATAGATACGTTTTGGACGTATCACACATCTCCGGTCAATAACCAATAGCGGAACCTGGATACTCATATTGGCTCCTACATATCCTACGAAGATCTTTATCAGTCAAACCACATAACAACATGCGTTGTTCCCTTTGTCATAGGTATGTTACTTGCCCGAGTTTTGATCGCCGGTATCATCATACCTAGTTCAATCTCATTACTGGCAAGTCTCTTTACTCGTTCCGTAATACATCATCTCGTGACTAACTCATTAGTCATTTGCTTGCAAGGCTTATTACGATGTGTATTACCGAGAGGGCCAAGAGATACCTCTCTGACACTCGGAGTGACAAATCCTAATCTTGACTAGGTGATACCCCGCGCGTTGCTGCGGGAATTGGTTGCAAAATATTTAAGTGAGATTTATTTTTTCCTTTTGTAGGAATATGAACATTGGTAATGAAATGACAAACTGGAATTGAAAATAATATAATTTACTGTACTTGAGTATATTGTATAGTTTCAAAATATCCATTACATATAAGTAGAATAATAGAATGAATGGTGGGTCTATACCCATGCATGAATATGCCAGACTCATTTCAGAAAAACCAAAGTGTATAGCTGAATTATCATAGTAAACAGTAAGGATGAATTGAGGGAGCATCTCCCATCTGTATAATTTTGTATTGTATGGTTGTACTTAATTTTTCTCACGCTGTTATTCCCTGAACCGTGTCGGTGGAATTAAAGGCTGGCAATGGACTCTCAATAGAAATATATAATCCATGGAATTACTCAGGTGGATAATTTAAGTGTCATCCTGGAAGTGACTGAAATTTTGCAATGATAAAAATTAGGTCGATTCAGGAGTCGAGAAAATAAATCTTAACATGTCAGTCATATGTGCGATCCTAATCAAAGGGGTGTGAGATCATATTGATATAGTAAAATGCCCGTGCGTTGCCACAGGCAATAATACATGTTCAAATCATAGACTTCTCCATTTAATTGGATTACAAAATTTAAGTAGCGTGCATCTGTATTGAATTGAACTTAGGAAGAGCACACATTTCTTTTCATTTAACATACAACTATCCACTTCACATGAAATATTTGAAGTAAGCTTGGAAAAAATAGCATTCATCATGTTCAAATTAAAAGAATAAAAATAGTAATAACGTATTGATATAGAGTAAACAAAGATGTTTTACAATGTTGTAGTAAATCTAATACATATGATTCTTAGACTAAAAAATTATCCCAATTCTCTTCACCAAATCACGCACGACTTGTGGAATGTTTTCTACGCATTCATTATCCTTGTACGACAGCAAGTGTACCAACACCTGATTCCGTAGGTCGTAATCATCTTGCACGTGCATTACGCTGTCAAACAAGGGCTCACATCTAAAAGGACACATGAGTGGTGAATGTAGAGAACTCACCGGGAGAATTGGATCTTGAATATACTCCTTTCTTGTCCATCTAGTTACGCGTAAATATCTGGCCAAGAACCTAGGTTAAACTCATTCATTTTAGAAGCAATCTTTAGATGCGCCTCAAGTCCCTGAAGCTGTTAAATAGAAGAAGAGTATGATAATACATGTGAAACTAAATGCATGAATTCCAAGTATAGATATAGTAAAATCTTACCATAAATTGTAGGTCAGCTCGGCCCATTCGAGAACCAAAAGAATCGAGTACCTATATCTCGCGTTGCTTTCGGTTGCTAATACGTGAATGCAAGGAGCTCACCTCGGCGGGTGCGGCGGACGTGACGAGCGGAGCGCAGAGGCAACGACGGTCGTGGCGCAGCGTCACCGGGAGGACGGTCTTGAGGTGCTTTACACGAGTGAGCCCGTCCCGGCTGCCGTCTGGTCGCCGCCGTCCACAGCTTCTCTTCCACACCTGATGAACGTGCCCACAAAGGATCGGCCAGAGAGAGAAGAAAGAGATATATGCAGGGCGGTCAATGGGGTCGGGAGAGAAGCCTAGAGATTTATTTCCTTCTCTTCCGCTGAACTCGGGAAATCCTTCCTGCATGTGACGCATGGCCTTAACTGCCCTGCAATCTCCACGATTATCTTCCCTACATACACGTGATTGTTTCCTTCTGATTTGTTAACAAACTGGCTAGCACCATTATATATCGGGAGCAAGAAAATCGCCCGAGATATCGCTCCGTTTTATTGAATTGATTGTGTCTGGTTACCTTAAGTTAATTGATTGCATTTGGAAAGAATTGATTGTCATGCATTATTGTGTTTGGAAAGAATTGATTGTCATGCATGAATCAGGGACATAAGGGGGGAAACGGAGTAAGAATTGATTGTGTCTGGTTACCTTAAGTTAATTGATTGCGTTTGGAAAGAATTGATTGTCATGCATTATTGCGTTTAGAAAAATTGATTTTCATGCATGAATTGGGGACGTAAGGGGCGAGACGGAACCTGACTGCGTGCGGTGAGTGGGGTGGGGTGTGGGTGGGGATGGTGTGATGAAAAAAAAACGGTTGAAAAAAAACCAAACGAGGTGGGACGAAAAAAAACCTGGAACAAAGACTACCAACTTCTCCATTAAGAATAAAGATCTATACCAACACCACAAACACTTTCGGAAACACCTGTAGAGCGTCTTTTTAATCACCCAATTACGTTGTGATGTTTGATAGCACCCAAGGTGTTCCTCCGGTATTCGGGAGTTGCATAATCTCATAGTCAGAGGAACATGTATAAGTCATGAAGAAAGCAATAGCAATAAAACTAAACGATCATAGTGCTAAGCTAACGGATGGGTCTTGTCCATCACATCATTCTCCTAATGATGTGATCCCGTTGATCAAATGACAACACATGTCTATGGCCAGGAAATATAACCATCTTTGATTAACGAGCTAGTCTAGTAGATGCATATTAGGGACACTCTGTTTTGTCTATGTATTCACACCTGCATCAAGTTTTCGTTTAATACAATTCTAGCATGAATAAAAGACATTTATCATGATATATAAGGAAATATAAATAAAAACCCAAGCGCTACTAAGAGCATTAGTAAGGTACACATCAATAACATGTATATTGTGATAGCCTGGCTTAATAGGGATAATAGACTACTCATATCAATAAGGAATTCCTTCTTTTTCGGGAGCCCATTCAGATAGAACTCCAAAGTTAAGCATGCTCAGCTTGGAGTAGTTTCAGGATGGGTGACCGACCGGGAAGTTGCTCCCGGGTAGGGGGTGGATTAACGAGGTGCTCAGCTCGTTAAGCTCGTGCTCGTTAAGCTCGTGCTCGTTATGGCTCGGCTCGTTAAGCTCGTTAAGATTAACGAGCAGAAAACTCTGCTCGGCTCGGTTCGTTTGAAGCTCGTTAAGCTCGTGAGCGCTCGCGAGCGCTCATTAACAGATTCTGATGACTTATGGTCTATAGGATGAGTGTTTATATGTGGTTTTAAGAAGAAAAATGGTGACTACAAAATGAAATGCACTAGTTTGTTACCTCCTATGTAGATTAGATTGAATAAATGGGTTGAGGTGCTATGAAATTGTTGTCAATTAAGATAAAAATATGTGTTGTGTTGTTACTAACGAGCTTAACGATCTACTCGTGAAACTCATTAGCTCGTTCGTTAAGCTCATTAAGCTTAACGAGCTGAAATCAATGCTTGGCTCTATTCATTAAGAAGCGAGCCACGAGCTTAACGAGTCGAACTATCGAGCGCTCATTATGCTCGCGAGCTACGAGCTTTTGGTCCAGCCCTACTCCCGGGTGCGTACGAGTGAGGACAAAGTGCGCGGAAAAGACTAGTATTGATATGTGGGGCCAGTCTAGATCCCGCCAGGAGTAACGACCATCGGCGGGTGTGTCCGGGGCGTTACAAGTTGGTATCAGAGCCGACCCTCACGATTACACGGATGGTTGCGGACAGTTTGCGGTCATGTTGTGCATGACATTTGTGACCCGTCGTGGCACATGGCATGGCACATGTGCTGTACTGGATGCACAGACGTATGTGCCAAGAGGGAACGTTCTTGTGGCCCGACGAGGACGTCGGTTCCTCTGAGTGGGGGTGTATGTGATAGCCTGGCTTAATAGGGATAATAGACTACTCATATAAATAAGGAATTCATTCTTTTCCGTGAGCCTATTCAAATATAACTCCAAAGTTAAGCGTGCTCAGCTTGGAGTAGTTTCAGGATGGGTGACCGACCGGGAAGTTGCTCCCGGGTGTGCACGAGTGAGGACAAAGTGCGCAGAAAAGACTAGTATTGATATGTGGGGCCAGTCTAGATCCTGTCAGGAGTAACGACCATCAGCGGGTGTGTCCGGGGCGTTACATATATCAAATATACCTTTGTTCAGTTTGCCATCCTTCTTATCCGCTTAATACTTCGGGCAGTTCCGCTTCCAGTGACCAGTCCCTTTGCAGTAGAAGCACTCAGTTTTAGGCTTGGCTCCAGACTTGGGTTTCTTCGCGGGAGTAGCAACTGGCTTGGTATTCTTTTTGAAGTTCCCCTTCTTTCCCTTGCCCTTTTTCATGAAACTAGTGGTCTTGTTAACCATCAACACCTGATGCTCCTTTTTGATTTCTACCTCCGCATCTTTGAGCATAGCGAAGAGCTCGAGAATTGTCTTCTGCATCCCTTGCATATTATAGTTCATCACGAAGCCTTTATAGCTTGGTGGTAGTAATTGAAGAACTCTATCAATAACACTATCTTCATCAACTTTGACTCCAAGTTGAGTCATGTGATTGTAGTACCCAGACATTCTGAGTAAGTGTTCACTGATAGAACTGTTCTCCTCCATCTTGCAGCTATAGAACATGTTGGAGATTTCATATCTCTCAACTCGGGCATTTGCTTGAAATATTAACTTCAACTCTTGGAACATCTCATATGCTCCATGACGTTCAAAACTTCTTTGAACTCCCGATTCTAAGCCATAAAGCATGGCACACTAAACTATCGTGTAGTCATCAGACCGCGTCTGCCA
The DNA here is from genome assembly GCA_902687465.1 of Secale cereale. Lineage (NCBI taxonomy): Eukaryota > Viridiplantae > Streptophyta > Magnoliopsida > Poales > Poaceae > Secale > Secale cereale. The sequence goes on along the minus strand of LR738709.1, from coordinate 382,265,138 downwards.
GACGTTCAAAGCGTCTACATTAGCGAGAGGGGGCTTGTCACCTAGCAGTGCTTCAAGGACATAATTCTCTGTGCAACAATGAGGATAATCCTCAAGTTACGGACCGAGTCCGTGTAGTTGCTACCATCATCTTTCAACTTAGCTTTCTCTAGGAACGTATTAAAATTCAAGGGAACGGTAGCACGGGCCATTGATCTACAACAACATAGATATGCAAAAACTATCAGGACTAAGTTCATGATAAATTATAGTTTAATTAATCATATTACTAAAGAACTCCCACTTAGATAGACATCCCTCAAGTCATCTAAATGATCATGTGATCCAAATCAACTAAACCATGTCCGATCATCACGTGAGATGGTGTAGTTTTCAATGGTGAACATCTTATGTTGATCATATCTACTATATGATTCACGCTCGACCTTTCAGTCTCCAATGTTCCGAGGCCATGTCTGTACATGCTAGGCTCGTCAAGTTTAACCCGATTATTCTGCATGTGCAAAACTGTCTTACTCCCGTTGTATGTGAATGTAGAGCTTATCACACCCGATCCTCACGTGATGTCTCGGCACGACGAACTTTCGCAACGGTTCATACTCAGGGAGAACACTTGTACCTTGAAATTTTGTAAGGGGTCATCTTATAATGCTACCGCTGCACTAAGCAAAATAAGATAAACATCATATGCAATCAAAATATGTGACATGATATGGCCATCATAGTCTTGTGCTTTTGATCCCCATCTCCAAAGCATCGTCATGATCTCCATCATCACCGGCTTGACACCATGATATTCATCATAGCGTCTTGGTCGTCTCGCCAACTATTGCTACTACTACTATCGCTAACTCATAGTTATAAAGTAAAACAATTACATGGCTTTCGCAATTCATACAATAAAGAGACAACCATAAGGCTCATGTCGGTTGCCGATAATTTACAGAACATGATCATCTCATACAATAATGTATAACTCATCACGTCTTGACCATATCACATCACAACATGCCCTGCAAAAAACAAGTTAGACGTCCTCTACTTTGTTCTTGCAAGTTTTACGTGGTTGCTACATGCTTCTAGCAAGAACCGTTCTTACCTACGCATCAAAACCACAATGATTTTTCGTCAAGTGTGCTGTTTTAACATTCAACAAGGACCAGACGTAGTCACACTCGATTCAACTAAAGTTGGAGAAGGTGACCCCCGCCAGCCACCTATGTGCAAAGCACATCGGTAGAACCAGTCTCATGAACGCAGTCATGTAATGTCGCGGGCCGCTTCATCCAACAATACCGCCGAATCAAAGTATGACATGCTGGTAATGCAACACCCCAAATGTAACAATTCCATTTATGTCAATATATTCATCGTTGACTTAATCAATTCCATTCTGGGCTCTTCCTTCATTTTGGGTTTCTGTCTTTTTGCTTTAAGCGTGTGTTGCATATCGTTATGTCATTTCCTTCATGTGCATTGCATTGGCATAGTCTAATTGCATCCGTGTGTAGTTGCATCGTCTCGTCCTCTCCATTGTCCATTTCAGTTTGCGACTCTCCCACACGGCACCCGTTGCACCTCTCTAGCCTTGTGTCATGAGCGGAATAAAAACATCCTCGGAATGTGCCGAGAGTTGTCGAGTGGTCTTGGTATATCACCGGTAGACCGCCTGTCTAATTTCGTTCCATTTGGAGGTCGTTTGATGCCCCAACGGTTAACCGCGTTAACACCGGAAGCCCTTCTCTTTTGGCGCAACACCCCTTCACAACAGCCCACTAGCCCAGCCAAACCACCTCCATGCTCTTGGTCGTTGGATCACAATCATGCGGGCGAAAACTACACCTCATTTGGACTCTCCTAGCCCCCTCTACCTATAAATATGCCCCTACCCCCGAAATCACGGATGAACCATAGTCCACCATCCTCCCACCGCGCCGGACGCGTCCGCCGGCGCCGGACACGTCCCTCGCCGCCCCCTCAGCCAACCAGGGGGTGACACGTCACCAACGCCGGCTGCCTCTCTCTCCTCCCACCGCAGGCCCGTCGGGGCCCGTAGCCGGCCCACGCACGCCCGGATCACCGTCGCCGCAGCCCGCTTCACCCGGATCCCTGCGCCCGCCGCCCGTACGCCGGCTCGCCCCCGCGCCGGCCGAGCCGCCTCCTCGCCGCCGGTCCCCACCGTCGCCGGCACCGGCCGCTCCGCCACCGCGCGCCTACCCCGCCGCCGCCGGCCCGGCTACCTTCACCGTCACCGCCGGCCTCACCAATTCCGCCACTGACCACATCTCCGACCCCTCCGCCGGCGAGCTCCTCCGGCCGCTCCTCCTCGTCGTCTCCGGCGACCCGCTCCGGCGACCCGCTCCGGCGAGATCCGGATCCATTGGGAGGGTGGATCAGATCCACCAATCCCTCGAACCAAACGCCACCGCATCCTTCCTGGATCTCCTCGTCTCGCACGGCCTCGTCCCGTTGACTTTTCGGATGATATAATTCCACTAAGTCCCGAAATATTTATATTTTGTTGCCTCCTTCATCATGTCGTATCTCCGTGCTCGTAGCTCCGTTTTGCGCATATGATATGTCAAAATGTTCGTCTTGTGATGCTCTTCAGGATGGATGCATTTGCATACATGTTAGGTTGCATTATGCCATGTTTAACCCTGTTGCAAAAGTACTTGTTGCTGTTAACTTGCTGAAATTGTTATAACTTGATGATTTGTCTTTTTTGTAGCATTTTGTGTGATTTTATTTTGAGCCACATGTCAACATGTTTGAGGAGCATAAGCATGTTATCTTTGAAGTGGTGAATTTGGTTTTTCATGATATGATCTGTGGTGACTTGAACAAGCTTGTAAACATGCCATGTCAATGTTGCTGTTTTTCTACTTAGTGAAAAACTGCCAAGTCTGAAATCTGTTATAACATGTTGCCATGTAAACTTGATGCCACAATCTTTTCCATGAATGTTCTAGAATAACTAGTGAGAATGTCTTGATGTCCATGTTATTGTCTATCAATCCATGCCTTTGTTTGCATATATACCTTGCTGTAGCTTGTTGTTATCTTGCTCTCAAAATGCTTGAAACATAAACTTTCAGCTTGTTAACATAACATTCATTTTGGCAAAGCTCATGTTAAGCAACCCTTGCATGAAATGATTTGTTTCTTTGGATGAATTGGAAGTATATTATGTCTTATTCATGCGCATGTAATTTTCATGCTTGTTATAGTTGTTCTGCTTGTTGTTGTGTGCCTCCAAAAGCAGCAACATATTGTTCCTGGTAAAATTTCACAAAGTCTGATAAATCTGTTAACTTATTGAATCTTGCCTTGTTAGTTTAATTGTGCTCCAGTAAGTTTTTAGGCATGCTCTGAGTTCATACTTGTTAAGAATCATGTCTACTTCACATCCATGCCTTTTGCCTTCATGTTTGGGTGTTGTAGAATATTTAAACCTTGCTCCAAAGATGCCATGTTGATGTTAACTTCAGTTTTGCATTGCATCTTGTTTTGCTTGCCATTACCAAACCGTGCATCCGATTCCAATGATCTTCATATCGATTTCGACCAAAATCTTTCAATCTATCAAGTGGCATGCTTGGTTTGCAAAGATCTTGCCCATATCCATCATGTCTTTATATGTCCATCCCGGCTTCATCTCCTTTCATACCGGTAGCTCCGTAGCATCATACTTGCATCTCTCTTGCATAGCATGTGTTCTTGTCTTGTCAAGTGTGTTTATTTGGATGCTTGTTTATGTTGGGTAGCACCGGGAGACGAGTTCGAGTCCGAGGTTGAGACAGCCACTGAGTTCGATTACGAAGAACAAGGTCCCCAGTACACCGATGACTTACCAGGCAAGATGACCATTCCTTGATATCACCTCTATTGTTTCTATGCTAGATGCCTCGCTCTATTGCTTATTGTGATACCTATCCTTTTGCACGCTAGCCCCACCTTGCCATGAAACCTCTAACTACCGACCTAGCAAACCATTGTTTGGCTAAGTTACGCTTTTGCTCAAGCCCCTCTTATAGCGTTGCTAGTTGCAGGTGAAGATGAAGTTTGCTCCATGTGGATTGGGTTTTTGGGAATAACACAATATATATTATCTACATTAATGCACCTATATACATGGCAATGGGTGGAAGGCTTGGCCTTTTGCTCGGTGTTTTGTTCCACTCATGCCACCTTAAGAACCGATAAACCAGTGTTATGTTCCTTTATTTTGCGTTCCTCGCACGGTTGGGTATATGGGGACCCCTTGATAGTTCGCTTTGAATAAAACTTCTCGAGCAAGGCCCAACATTGGGTTTACCATTTGCCTAGTGACAACTAAAATTTGCATAGGGACTAGCTGCCCCAAGGACTTAATTAACAACCCGGGCCAATGCTCCTCATGAGTGTTGGTCCAACCTAGAGCAGCTTGCGGCACCGCCCTTTGGAAACTTGGGGTATTTTGGTTGCTATAACCATAGCTCATCCGTCGTGGCCTGAGACGAGATACGCGCGGATCCTATTGGGGTGTCGGCGCGTCGGGAGGTCTTGCTGGACTTGTTTTACCATTGTCGAAATATCTTGTACACCGGGATTCCGAGTCTGATCGGGTAGTCCCTAAGATAAGGGGTTTTAACCTCTGTTGATCGTGAGAGCTTGTGATGGGCTAAGTAGGAACACCCCTGCAGGGTTATGATCTTTCGAAAGCCGTGCCCGCAGTTATGTGGTGGATTGGAATTTGTTAATATCCGGTTGTAGACAACTTGACACAATACCTCAAACATAATACACTACCACGTGAGTAGTTGTGATGGTCTCTTTTCGAGGGAGTTCGGGAAGAGAACACGACTGGGTTATGGATGACTCGTAGGTAGACAGGATCATCTAGTGATCATAATTTAGTTCACGACCAATGGCTTTCACTTCTCTTCTCGCTCTGATGATACGTAAGCTAGCCACCTCATCTACGCTTAGCGCTTGCAGTAGCCCACTTATACACTTTAACCTTACCCAAAAGCTTTGATAGTTTTGATACACGGGAATTGGATTGCCGAGTCCTCGTGACTCACAGTTTACTACAAACAGAATTGCAGGTTCAACTGAGTACGATTCAGTTGATGGCCAGGAACTCAAGTGGTAGTTCGACGAGGAACGTGGGCGTATGTACGTAACGTTTCCAGACGATCAGTAGTGGTTCCTACTAGGGCAGATCGGGCATAGCGAGTGGTTATCTTCTTTTCATTTGGATTTGTCCGTAGTTGGACCATGATTGTACTTGGATGAATGTATGACTTATTTACGCATTGTGTGAAGTGGCGACTGTAAGCCAACTATGAATTTTCCCCTTTGTTCTTGTACATGGGAATGTGTGAAGATAACCTTCTTGCGATCATACCAAAATGCGATTATGCCTCTAAGTCGTGCCTCGACACGTGGGAGATATAGTCGCATCTTGGGCGTTACAGGTAAGCCGTAGGTCTATTATCGCCCACAACTCTTTGTGTTCTACTAATGCATATCATCTACGCATAGACCTAGCTCTGATACCACTGTTGGGGAACGTAGTATTTCAAAAAAAAATCCTACGATCACGCAAGATCTATCTAGGAGAAGCATAGCAACGAGCGGGGAGAGTGTGTCCACATACCCTCGTAGACCGATAGTGGAAGCGTTTAGTAATGCGATTGATGTAGTCGAATGTCTTCACGATCCAACTGATCAAGTACCGAACGCACGCGCCTCCGCGATCTGCACATGTTCAGCTCGGTGACGTCCCTCATACTCTTGATCCAGCTGAGGCCGAAGGAGAGTTTCGTCAGCACGACGGCGTGGTGACAGTGATGATAAAGTTGCCGACGCAGGGCTTCGCCTAAGCACTACGGCAATATGACCGAGGTGTAAAACCGTGGAGGGGGGCACCTCACACGGCTAAAGATCAACTTGTGTGTCTATGGGGTGCCCCCTCCCCCGTATATAAAGGAGGGGAGGAGGAGGCCGGCCGGCCACAAGGGACGCGCCAAGGGGGGAGGAATCCTACTCCTAGTAGGAGTAGGTTTCCCCCTTTCCTAGTCCTAGTAGGAGAAGGGGGAAGGAGGAGGAGGAGAGAAGGAAGGAGGGGGGGCGCCGCCCCTTCCCCTTGTCCAATTCGGTTTGGGGCAAGGGGGGCGCACGCCACCTCATGGCTAGCCTTCTCTCATCTCCACTAAGGCCCATGAGGCCCAATAGCTTCCCACCGGGGGGG
>LR738709.1:382147595-382258791 GCA_902687465.1 Secale cereale | reverse complement strand
GGGGGGGGGGGGGGGGGTTCCGGTAACCCCCGGTACTCCGTAATTTATCCGATACGACGACAACCATTCCGGTGTCCGAATATGAGCTTCCAATATATGAATCTTTATGTCTCGACCATTTCGAGACTCCTCGTCATGTCTGTGATCTCATCCGGGATTCAGAACAATCTTTGGTACATCAAATCACATAAACTCATAATACCAATCATCATCGAACGTTAAGCGTGCGGACCCTACGATTTCGAGAACTATGTAGACATGACCGAGACACATCTCCAGTCAATAACCAATAGCGGAACATGGACGCTCATATTGGCTCCTACATATTCTACGAAGATCTTTATTGCTCAAACCGCATAACAACATACGTTGTTCCCTTTGTCATCGGTATGTTACTTGCCTGAGATTCGATCGTCGGTATCATCATACCTAGTTCAATCTCGTTACCGGCAAGTATCTTTACTCGTTTCATAATACATCATCTTGTGACTAACTCATTAGTCTTTTGCTTGCAAGGCTTATTATGATGTGTATTACCGAGAGGGCCAGAGATACCTCTCCGACACTCGGAGTGACAAATCCTAATCTTGTTCTATGCCAACACTACAAACACTTTCGGAAACACCTATAGAGCATCTTTATAATCACCCAGTTACGTTGTGACGTTTGATAGCACACAAGGTGTTCCTCTGGTATTCGGGAGTTGCATAATCTCATAGTCAGAGGAACATGCATAAGTCATGAAGAAAGCAATAGCAATAAAACTAAACAATCATAGTGCTAAGCTAACAGATGGGTCTTGTCCATCACATCATTCTCCTAATGATGTGATCCAGTTGATCAAATGACAACACATGTCTATGGTCAGGAAATATAACTATCTTTGATTAACGAGCTAGTCTAGTAGAGGCATACTAGGGACACTCTGTTTTGTCTATGTATTCACACATGTATCAAGTTTCCGGTTAATACAATTCTTGCGTGAATAAAAGACATTTATCATGATATATAAGGAAATATAAATAACAACTTTATTATTGCCTCTAGGGCATATTTCCTTCAGTCATGTGGATTTGCTTCACATGTTCAGGTGCTTATCAACTCCAAAGTTGGTAACAAGACATATTTGCTTGACCGTGAGCATTTTTCGCTCAATCCGGAGTTTGAGGACAACACAACGACAATTGATCCTTCCCATCCCACTTTGGTAGCAGCACATGCGAACAAGGAAGCATGAGCGGAGGCTGCTAAGACTGCGGAGCCATGAGCCACATATACACTGCCACTAAAGGCTAAGGTTGATCAGATTAACTATCTTCTTTGAGCTACTCAGAGGATCGAGCGGAGTCTGGCCAACATCGCTGAGAACCAAAAGAGTCTTGAGAGGATCGTTGGGACAAAATTCTATGATCTGGATATCAAGGTGACAAAGATGCAAACTACCGGTGAGAGCCTGAAGAAAGACGTGGATGAGGCAAAGCTTGCTAACAGTGATGATGATGAGCATCGTGGCACGGTACTTCCCACAACAACCCAGTTTCTGAGGATGTCCATGTCAGAAGTAGTTTCAAACACTTCCAGAGCCACATTTTTAGCTCCAGCTCCCGCACCTTCAGTTGCTCCTGCCGTTGTCACTCCTCCACCAGTTCAACAGACTTCTTTAGAGGCATTGCAGATGCACTTTCCACTCCGATGACATCGACACACACCGGCACTGCAAGTCAGAGGACTTCATCGCCATGAGATGTCGGGCATCGAGCCCAGAGCGGCGTCTAGCTCTGTACCTTTTCGAGATTTTTGGTACTTGTTGCCAAAGGGGATAACTAGTATAGATCATTAGGGCTTAGAGAGAGAGAGGGAGAGGAGAGAGAGAGAGTTGTTTCTTTTTCTTGTTTGGTTTTCATTTGAGTGATACTTTGTGTGCTACTTTTGGTTGTTGCTTGTTTGGTACTATGTTTGTTCGTGGTTGATCATACCGTACTTTGATGATGTTATGCTTATATATCCATTCATATACTCCATGTATGGCATTCACTTGTTTGCTTGGTGATGAGTGCTAATTACTATGCAATCATATCATTTTGAGCGCTCCATCAAGATGTATGTGACATGGAAGAGTAACCCATGATCCTAATCGATTGTGCATTTGCATTCAAACACAAATATTTAATAATGCACAAATTTAGGGGAGCTCTTGCTTACACATACTTCTCAAAGCGACGATGTATTTAATTCATTATATCATTTGTCGAAGCTTTGATCTATATGTTGTCATCAATTACCAAAAGGGGGGAGATTGCAAGTGCAACTAATCCTCGGGTGGTTTTGGTAACTAATAACAACATATATGTCATTGATCTAATGAACATTGATGATATATTTCTGAAAAGATCAATGATTACCATGGCAAGGACTAATGGATGTGGACCCCTTAAAATGTCAAGGACAAGAATTGGCTACCCCAAGACTCTACATTTTTTGCTTAGTGATCCAAGATCACATTGAGTCCCTTGGAAAGCCAATACAATTAAAAGGGGATGAGGTGAACGAAATATGCCCTAGAGGCAATAATAAAGTTGTTATTTTATATTTCCTTATATCATGATAAATGTTTATTATTCATGCTAAAACTGTATTAACCGGAAACTTGATACATGTGTAGATACATAGACAAAACACCGTGTCCCTAGTAAGCCTCTACTAGACTAGCTTGTTAATCAAAGATGGTCAAGTTTCCTAACCATAGACATGTGTTGTCGTTTGATGAATGGGATCACATCATTAGGAGAATGACTTGATGGACAAGACCCATTCGTTAGCTTAGCATTATGATCGTTTCAGTTTTACTGCTATTGCTTTCTTCATGTGAAATACATATTCTTCCGACTATGATATTATACAACTCCCGGATACCGGAGGAATGCCTTGTGTGCTATCAAACATCACAGCGTAACTGGGTGATTATAAAGATGCTCCACAGGTATCTCCGAAGGTGTTTGTTGTGTTGGCATAAATCGAGATTAGGATTTGTCACTCCGAGTATCGGAGATGTATCTCTGGGCCCTCTCGGTAATACACATCATAAGCCTTGCAAGCAAATGACTAATGAGTTAGTCTCGGGATAATGTATTACGAAACGAGTAAAGAGACTTGCTGGTAATGAGATTGAACTAGGTATGAAGATACCGACGATTGAATCTTGGGCAAGTAACATACCGATGGACAAAGGGAATAACGTATGTTGTCATAACGGTTCGACCGATAAATATCTTCGTAGAATATGTAGGAGCCAATATGAGTATCTAGGTTCCGGTATTGGTTATTGACCGGAGAGGTATCTTGGTCATGTCTACATATTTCTCGAACCCGTAGGGTCCGCACGCTTAAAGTTCGATGACGATATTGTATTATATGAGTTATGTGATTTGGTGACCAAATGTTGTTCGGAGTCCCGGATGAGATCACAGACATGACAAGGAGTATTGAAATGGTAGAGAGGTAAATATTGATATATTGGACGATGGTATTCGGACACCGGAAGTGTTCCGGGGGGTACCGGGTACTTATCGGGTCACCAGAAGGAGTTTCAGGCACCCCCGGCAAAAGATATGGGCCTTATGGGCCATGAGGGGAGATGCACCGGCCACAAAGGGGCTGGTGCGCCCCCCATATGGGCTGGCCAAATTGGAGAAGGAAAGGGGAAGGAGAAAAGGAAAAAGGAAATAGGATCCCCCTTTCCCCTTTTCCCTTCCTATTCCGAATAGGAATAGGAGAGGGGTTTTCGGAGAATTGGGGAGGACCCCAAGTAGGATTCCTCCTACTTGGGGCACCCCCTTGGCTTCCTCTCCTCCCCTCCAACCTATATATACATGGGGAGGGGGCGCCTAGAACACACACCAACAATTGTTAACCATGTGCGGCGCCCCCCTCCATAGTTTATGTCGTGGAGTTGTCACGGCAGATGTCCTAAGGATAGGACTTAATTGTGGAGCCATATCAATGTGGTTCACTTAAAGGGGTTAAAACGGGACAAAGGACATGGGGAGTTTATACTGGTTCGACCCCTTGCGGTGAGGGTAAAACCTAATCCGGTTGGAGGTCGTATTGCTAGGGTTTCGATTGCTAGGGAGTGAAATACGCTAGCCTGACTTTAGATCTGTTGTTTTTCTTGCCCTAAGCCGCTGCCGGGTCGTCCACTTATACACACGGGTTGACGCCCTGCGGCTTACAGAGTCCCGGCCGGCTCATACAATCGTGTCCGGCTCGATGACTCATTATTACATGCCTTACAGTACAAGTTAAACATACATGGCGGTTTACACTTACGGGCTTTAAGCCGCTCTGGGCTTTGGGCCCCTTATACATTACTCTTATTGAACTGCCATCTTCAACATGCTTCTGGGCTTGGCCCATGAACCGCCATTGGGCAATCCGGCCCCTCCTGGGCGGTTCATATCAAATAGTTATATCCCCAACATTAGGCCCCAGGTTGATTTGAACTTCGTTCATGTCAATCTTTCTTCATATTCTCACGAGATATCGTAACCTGCCATGACGTCAGTCCTTTGAAAGTGTGGTAACCCGCCATGACGTCACCTCTTATTTACTTTTGAACTACCCAGATCTTAACAAATCTCCGCATTTATTGAGGCTCCGATAATCGAGGCGCCTGTGTTGTTACTTATCTGTTTTCCAGTCCGGTACCTAAAGAACACTTCAGCCGCCATTAGCCCCCCAAGTGCCAAGTGTTGTTGCTTGCAAAAGGCTTAGGACTTGAATATTTGTAACTCGGATAATATTTTGTTTCATAACCCCTTGTTTATACAGGATACCACTGCTGGATTGCAATCGCAATTAGATGATGCAAAGGGCCGACTTAAGTTTCAAGAATCTGAGACCCAGAAGGCTGAATCGAAATTTCAATTTAGACTGACTGAAACGGAAGAACTAAAGGCTAAGTTTGAAACGTAGAAATCTGCTTGGGTTGAAGAGAGAACCGCCTTGGTGCAGCGAGCCGAAAAGGCAAAAGCTACTCTTGAAGAGGTGACCACTGAGCTCACCGGTTTAAAGCATCGTGTATCTCAAATGGTTTCAGCTATGTTTGGTAATCCGCCTTGTTGAAAATTGAATCTTTCCTTTGATAGCATAAACCGCCGCTAACCAATTTTATGGCTTATGTAGGCCGCCGGAGCAGCAATCTTGCCAAAGAGACGCTTGTTCAGCTTAAAGCTGTTTATACATTTGTTGAATAGTTATATACTGGAGCTCAGCACACATTGGCTACCGTTTCCCCGTCCAACCAGACACCAAACCTTTTTATAGATATCTTGAGGAAACTTTCTGTGCTGCATGCCAGGATTGATGAAATGAAGCGGTCGTCTACGAGAGCCGATGCTGTAATAGCTTTAAGCCGGGCTAAGGCGTGGCTACCAGAGTTAGACCCAGCCGACTTAGCCACTGGCTATCCAAATCTAAAGGAAGATGGCATATATTTTGATCAAAAAGACTTTGCTGCGTGTGTCAAAGATATCCGTCCTCTAGCCAGCCTGTCCGCCAGTGAAACGGATCTGTCAAGATATCAGCCGACTTACAGCATAGAAAACCATAAGATGCCCACTCCGGCTTACAAAGTGATGGAGCTAATCCCTCCAATCAGTAAGCATACTTTCATCCCTGAAATTGAACCGTCTAAACTTATCGATGATGAAGCTGAATTTGAAGCTTTGGTTGACGTCAATTGGTTGTCACCGAACTTTCAGATAGAGGAGGACGAAGAACCGGGAAGGGTAATCCAGAAGGTTCAAGTTAGGAAGATTGAACCACCGGGCGGTTTACATGCTTGATCCTTTAGAAAAACACTTGATTTTGTCTGGCTCACAGAGTCTTGTAATAGGGTAGTAAAACTTTAATCTGTCGTGCCATTATGCATGGTTCTGTCTCTGCATTATACTGTTGACCCGCCAGTTGCAGAAACACCACTTTATGTTTAGGTCAGTGCTAACTTATGCAGATTAATTTAATGCTTATCCTGCACATAATCAAATAACAAGTGCTCCGGCGGTTCACCGCCGGGCGGGTCATGATGCCCAACCGGTGCCACTGGGGACAAATAGTCCATAACTAGGGCCGACTTAATTACCATGTTTAATATCTTTACGAAAATAATCATACCTGTAATGTATGTTTAAACTGCCGGCTTTATCAGTCTTCATGCGGTTAAGGACTTGTAGAGCTATCACTCCAGACATAAGATTGTTACCTTCTGGCGGTTTAGAGCCGTTCGTTAGGTTGGGTTGCAGAGACCCAGAGAGGCTTCAAATATGAGCCATAAGTAGAGACAGCTTGGCCGAATTTGCAAAAAATGCACCGCAAAAGAAGAAACCACAAATAACAAGAGAACCAAAGAAAAAGAGATCAAAAAACATCTGAGGCTTTTGCAGGCCGCCAAGCCAAAGGTTCTTCTTCAATGAAACTAGCATGTTGGCCATTGGAAGGTACGTGTGTGCTGTGAGCCGGCTCTCACGGTACCCAATCGACATTTGAACCTAGACAAGTGCAGGTCTTTGCTTTAAAGATAGACTTGTCTAGAGTGCGCGGGGTCAGAGTTGCATCTTGCATCACAGGCCGATTTATCCAAGTTTCAAGGAAGGTGGCATTTTGAGCCTGAATCTATCCTGACTATCTGTAAGCCGTGCTCTCGCATGACAGCCGGCGTTTGAACCTTAGCAAGCTCAGGTCTTTGGTCGAATATGCCATATAAGACTTATCTCCAAGAGTTTGTCGGGTCAATCAGGATGACCTGATGGAGTTGAAGCAGCTGGGTACAGGTAGGATGACCCACATGTTATGTCCTCTTTGGTCGAATACGCCTATGTTTGAACATAACCCGGTCAAATGGGTAGTAACGATGTGTTCTCTTTGGTCGAATATGCCTATGTTTGAACGGGAAGCCCCCAAGTGACATACTTACAAATTGTTCTCATCGAGGACCTATGTTTGAGCTGTGCTATGCATCCAACTCTCTTTGGTCCCTGTAATTTGGGCATCAAGCCTCTTGAGTAAACATGCAGGATGATGACAAGGACTCGGCTTCAAGGAAGTGAAAACGACAGAGGCCCCAAATTATCAGGGATGTCGGCTTTATTATATTGTTCTAGTATTTACATCATCAAACTATGTACATCATGAGAGCCGATAGCTCAAGTATAGTAAGGCCGGAGATGAGCAATATTCCACGGCCGACAGGTCTCCTCCTCTGATGTGCGTGAATCCTTGTGTTCCCGAACATCAATCAGATAGTATGACCCGTTATGCAGATTCTTGCTGACGATGAAAGGTCCTTCCCAAGGCGGTGATAGTTTATGCATACCAGTTTGATCTTGGATGAGACGGAGTACTAAATCGCCTTGTTGAAAGGTTCTGGTTTTGACCCGACGGCTGTGATAACATCATAAATCCTGTTGATAGACCACTGAACGAGCCGTCGCGAGATCACACTCTTCATCCAACAAATCCATTGCATCCTGACATGCCTTCTCATTATCAGCTTCAACGTAAGCCGCCACTCGAGGCGAGTCATGGCGGATATCACTAGGAAGAACCGCCTCAGCTCCATAAACCATGAAGAAAGGTGTATAACCTGTAGGTCTGTTGGGTGTTGTATTGATGCTCCATAGCACTGAAGGTAACTCCTCCATCCAACAACCTGGCGTTCTCTTCAAAGGAACCATAAGTCGGGGCTTGATGCCTCACAGAATCTCTTGATTAGCCCGTTCCGCTTGACCATTAGACTGGGGGTGAGCCACGGAGGAGACATCAATTCGAATATGCTCACGTTGACAAAATTCCCTCATAGCACCCTTGGACAAATTAGTGCCATTATCTGTTATGATACTGTGGGGAAAACCAAACCGGAAAATCACCTTGTTGATGAACCGAACCGTTGTTTCTGCATCACACTTGCTAACCGGCTTTGCCTCAATCCACTTGATGAATTTGTCCATTCACACCAAAAGGTGGGTTTTATTATCCTTGGACCTCTTAAAAGATCCGACCATGTCAAGCCCCCAGGTCGCAAACGGCCAAGTTATTAGAATCATCCTCAATTCTTAAGCCGGAACATGAGCACACCGTGAAAACTTCTTACAACCATCACATCTGCTGACCAAGTCTTCAGCATCAACATGAGCCGTCAACCAATAGAACCCATGACGAAAAGATTTGGCTACAAGAGATTTAGAGCCGGCGTGATGACCACAATCTCCTTCATGGATCTCTCGCGGGATCTCACAGCCTTCCTTAGGAGGGACACAACGTTGAAACGCTCCTATAACACTGCGATGGTGCAATCCCCCATTGACAATTGTCATTGATTTAGACCGCCGGGTTATCCGTCTGGCCAAAATCTCATCCTCAGGCAACTCTTCCCGGGTCATGTAAGCCAAATACGGAACCGTCCAGTCAGGAATAACATGAAGAGCCGCCACCAATTGTGCCTCCGCGTCAGGAACAGCAAGGTCCTCCTCTATAGGTAACTTGACACACGGGTTAATCAGAACATCCAAGAACGTGTTAGGCGGCATCGACTTACGCTGCGATCCTAACCGGCTTAAGGCATCAGCAGCATCATTCTTCCTTTGATCAATGTGCTCCACTTGGTAACCCTTGAAGTGACCCGCAATTGCATCAACCTCTCAACGATAAGCTGCCATGAGTGGATCCTTGGAATCCCAAGTGCTAGAAAATAGCTGAACTACCAGATCTGAATCGCCAAAGCATCTCACCCGGCTTAAGTTCATCTCCTTGGCCATCCGAAGACCATGGAGCAAGGCCTCATACTCAGCTGCATTATTAGTACAAGGGAACATTAACAAGAGAACATAAGGAAATTTATCACCTCACGGGGAAGTTAAGACAACTCCAGCCCCCGAGCCTTCTAACTGCCTGGACCCATCAAAGTGAATAGTCCAATATGTGTTATCCGGATTTTCCTCAAGCGTTTGCAATTCTGTCCACTCATTGATAAAATCCACGAGCGCTTGTGATTTGACGGCTGTACGAGGCACATACTTTAAACCATGGGGCCCAAGCTCAATGGCCCACTTGGCTACTCGACCTCTGGCTTCTCTATTTTGGATGATATCCCCTAAAGGAGCAGAACTCACCACTGTAATAGGATGACCCAGGAAATATTGCTTGAGCTTCCGGCTTGCCATGAAGACCCCATAGACTAGCTTTTGCCAATGTGGATACCTATGCTTGGATTCATTAAGTAACTCACTGATATAATAAACCGGCCGCTGAACCGGATACTCCTTGCCGACCTCTTTCCTTTCCACAACAATGGCCACACTAACAGCCTGACTATTTGCAGCAACATATAACAACAAAGGCTCCTTGTCAACGGGAGCAGCAAGAATCGGCGGCTCAACCAATTGCTTATTAAGTGCCTCAAACGCCTCATTAGCAGCTTCACTCCAGACAAAGTTATATGTCTTCTTCATCATCTGATACAGAGGGATAGCTTTCTCACCTCGGCGGCTTATGAACCGGCTCAAAGCCGCTATCCGTCCTGCCAAGCGCTGGACATCATTGACACACTTTGGCCATGTCAAGGAAGTGATGGCCTTGATTTTCTCCGGGTTAGCTTCGATGCCTCGCTCAGAAATCAAAAAACCCAAAAGCTTGCCAGCTGGAACACCAAAGACACATTTGGCCGGGTTAAGCATCATCTTGTACACCCGGAGATTGTCAAATGTCTCCTTCAAATCGTCGATCAGGGTTTCCTTCTTTCTGGATTTAACCACAATATCATCCACATAAGCATGAACATTACACCCTCTCTTTCCGTGAAAGCAATTCTATACACACCACTGGTAAGTCGCCTGGGCACTCTTGAGCCCGAAAGGCATAGACACATAGCAGAAGGCTCCAAATGGAGTAATGAAAGCTGCCTTCTCCTGGTCCTTAACTGCCATCTTGATATGATGATACCCAGAATAAGCATCCAAAAAACTCAAACGCTCAGAACCCGCCGTAGCATCAATAATCTCATCAACACGAGGGAGGGCGAACGGGTCAACTGGGCAAGCCTTGTTCAAGTCCGTGTAATCCACACACATTCGCCAAGTGCCGTTCTTCTTAAGCACCAAGACCGGTTAGCCAACCACCCAGGATGAAAACTTCAACGATGAACCCGGCCGCCAAGAGCTGGGCCACCTCTTCACCAATGGCCTTCCGTCTCTCCTCGTTAAAACGGCGAAGAAACTGTCTGACCGGCTTATACTTCGGATCAATATTGAGAGTGTGCTCAGCGAGTTCCCTTGGTGCACCCGACATGTCTGAAGGTTTCCATGCAAAGATGTCCTGATTCTCATGGATGAACTCGATTAGCGCGCTTTCCTATTTCGGATCCAGATTAGCACTGATGCTAAATTGCTTAGATGAGTCGCGAGGAACAAAGTCAACTAGCTTGGTGTCGTCCACTAACTTAAACTTCAACAAAGGGTCATGCTCTGTGGTTGGCTTCTTTAAAGACGTCATATCTGTCGGGTCAACATTATCCTTATAGAATTTCAGCTCCTCTGTGGCACAAACTGACTCTGCGTAAGCCGCATCTCCTTCTTCACACTCCAAGGCTATCATGCGACTCCCATGCACTGTTATGGTCCCCTTGTGACCTGACATCTTAAGCTGCAGATAAACATAACACGGCCTTGCCATGAATTTAGCATAAGCCGGCCGCCCAAACAGAGCATGATACGGGCTGTGGATCCTAACAACCTCAAACATTAGAGTTTCCGTTCTGGCATCATATTCATCCCCAAAGGTTACCTTCAAATCAATTTTTCCCACCGGGTACGCCGACTTACCAGGCACCACTCCATGGAAAACGTTATTGGATGGTCTAAGATTCTTGTCAGTTAATCCCATACGACGGAAAGTATTATAGTAAAGGATATTGATACTGCTGCCTCCATCCATGAGCACCTTAGTAAATTTATACCCTCCAACCTGAGGCGCCACCACCAAAGCCAACTGACCCGGATTATCAACCCGGGGCAGGTGATCATCACGGCTCCACACAATGGGCTGCTCAAACCATCGCAAGAAACGGGGAACTGCCGGCTCAACGGCATTCACCGCCCTTTTGTAACGTTTCTGATCCCGCTTGCACAAACTTGTGGTAAAAACGTGGTACTGCCCACTGCTCAGCTGCTTCGGGTTACTCTGTTACCGGAATGTTGCTGCTGATTCCCTTGATTGCTCTGCTGATTGTTACCACCTTGATTACCTTGGCCTTGAAAACCGGAACTTGAGCCGCCGCCTCCATAACCCGGACCATGTGAGCCTGACCCTGAACCGTTGTTTGGTCCGTGGCTGTTCTGGATAGACTCCCTGAAGTCTCTCATGACGCTGCAATCCTTCCACAGATGGGTAACCGACATTTCCTTAGTTCCATGCTTTGGACACGGTTGATTCATTACTTCATCAAGGTTATATCTCGGAGCCGGCCTCCCTTTGCGACGCTGTTTAAAATTACGTGTTGCCATGTTAGCTACAAAACCATCAGCTTTGCGCTTGCCGCCACTGCTCTAATTGGCCGGGTTAAACTGCCGTCCTCTCGTATCATTGCTCTTCTTTCCCTTTCCCAATATTTCAGCCTCAGATTCAGGGTCCTTGGTACTATCAGAGTCGGCATATTTAACGAGAGCCGCCATAAGCTCCCCCATATCATCGCAATGACGTGTAAGCCGACCCAACTTCTGCTTGAGTGGAAGGAAACGACAATTCTTCTCCAACACTAACACTTCTAACCCGGCATTGATCTTATGTGAAGAATGTATAATGGTTGAGACCCGGCGCACCCAGCTGGTCGTTGATTCGCCCTCGTTCTGAACACAAGAAGGTAAATCCACAATGGACATCGGCTGCTTGCATGTATCCTTGAAATGTCATATAAACTTGGCCTTCAGCTCTGCCCACGATCCAATGGAGTTGGGGGGGGATCCTTTCAACCAGTTACGGGCTGTGCCTTCCAGCATCATGGTGAAATACTTAGCACACGCGGCCTTACTAATATCCAACATCTCCATAGGCATCTCGTAACTCTCCACCCAAGCCTCGGGGGGTTGATCTGGTGTGTAGTTAGGCACCTTACGAGGGCCCTTGAAATCCTTGGGAAAACGCTCGTTCCGTATAGCCGTCGTTAAGCACGGCACGCCCCAAGCTCGAGAAGTTCTACCTGTCTCTACTGAAGCCACCGGGTAAAACAGCGTCAGCTGATGATCTGTCGCCTGAGCCGCCAGCTCGGCCTCCCGGCGCGTCCTGCCCTGATCCACTAAGTCATAAGAATAAGCCTTCTATTGTGCCAGCACTGTCTGAAGAAGTTCTCGGGCCCTCCGGGGTTTCCACTGCCACCGGAGTTTCGCCCTCAACTGGCAGAGCTGCCAATCTTGTTGCTGCAGCAATCATGTTATCAAGAGGGTTGGAGTAATCACCCGCCGGCGTCGCCGGGTGATGAGGTGCGGTGTGGTTTTGATTCATATATGGAGAACCTATCATGTGTGGTTGAACCGGCGCTCCGCCCCTGGGCACTTCAGCCGTCCGGTTTATCCCCGGCGGGTTACTGCCCCCTGCTCCAGCTGTGTTGAAAAGATTCCATTGCTCGTAAACGAAAGGCATGAGACTCCGATGCTTCCTCCTCATGACCTTGTTAGTAGCATTCTGATCCACCGTGAGCCGGTATGAATCTACTTGAATCCGTTGAGCCTGAGCATCCAAAACAACCCGTTCCGCAATCATCCTAGCGTTCTCTGCCGCCAGGTCATCTTTCGCTTGCGCTATGTCCTGTCGCATCTTAGCCACATCTGCCTTGTGCTGCTCCTGGTTGTCCGGGGTTACCTCTGTTCCCATTAGAGTCGCCAGAGCCTCTAACAGATCTGTCAAGACTTGAGCCGGCGGGCGTGCTGGTCCGCCCGCGCCTGCCGCAGCCGTCGCCGTCGCGCCGGGTGTTATGGCCCCGGCGGCTATCGAGCCAAGAGCCGGCTGGGTGCCGGTCATGAAGAGCGCCACCCTGTTCGGTGGCTCACGAGGGTCCGGAATACTGTTACCATCAGACCAGCCCCCAAGCTGTCCGTTCTATAGCTGGTACATTGAATCGGACTCGCCCATGGATGATTCACCACCAAAGAGAACAACCGTCTCATCGCGGGATCCAGGACCTCCAGCGCCCTGGATGTATCCCACAAAGGCACGCTTCACGGCGGGCTGAACCCGGGCGGGTCGCGCACGCTGAGCCATCTCGATGATGTCGGTGTAGGTGCCCGACTGAGGGCCCGGCTCGCCGATCTTGCCGATGAAGACATGGATTCTGCCAAAGGGGACCCGATACCCGTACTCAATTGAGCCGGCCTCGGGACCCCAGCCTGCATCATTGCTGTGGAGCTTGCCGCGACGACTCTTGGTCATCCGGCCCACAGCATATCTCTTGAGCCCTTCGAAGCTGCCCTTCAAGAACTCGAAACCACCATGCGCAGGCCCCACGGTGGGCGCCAACTGTCGTGGAGTTGTCACGGCAGATATCCTAAGGATAGGACTTAATTGTGGAGCCATAACGACGTGGTTAGCTTAAAGGGGTTACAACGGGATAAAGGACATGGGGAGTTTATACTGGTTCGGCCCCTTGCGGTGAGGGTAAAACCTAATCTAGTTTGAGGTGGTATTGCTAGGGTTTCGATTGCTAGGGAGCGAAATACGCCAGCCTGGCTTTCGAACTGTTGTTTTTCTTGCCCTAAGCCGCTGCCAGGTCGTCCCCTTATATACACGGGTTGACGCCCTGCGGCTTACGGAGTCCCGGCCGGGTCATACAATCGTGTCTGGCTCGGTGACTCATTGTTACATGCCTTATAGTACAAGTTAAACATACATGGCGGTTTACACTTACGGGCTTTCAGCCGCTCTGGGCTTTGGGTCCCTTATACATTACTCTTATTGAACCGCCATCTTCAACATGCTTCTGGGCTTGGCCCATGAACCGCCATTGGGTAACCCGGCCCCTCCTGGGCGGGTCATATCAAATAGTTATATCCCCAATAGTTTACGCCTCCGGTTATATTCTCGTAGTGATTAGGCGAAGCCCTGCGTGGATCATTTCACAATCACCGTCACCACGCCGTCGTGCTGACGGAACTCATGTACTCCCTCGACACTTTGCTGGATCAAGAGTTTGAGGGACCTCATCGAGCTGAACGTGTGCAGAACTCGGAGGTGCCGTACGTTCGGTGCTTGATCGGTCGGAATGAGAAGAAGTTTCACTACATCAACCGCGTTGTCAAATGCTTCCGCTTTCGGTCTACGAGGGTACGTAGACACACTCTCCCCCTCTCGTTGCTATGCATCTCCTAGATAGATCTCGCGTGAGCGTAGGATTTTTTTTGAAATTTCATGCTACGTTCCCAACATGTGGTATTGATGATGAGGTTGTTGCTCAAGTGCTTAGTGATATTGCTCTAAAAATTCTCAATCAGCTTCTCAAAGCACATTTTCCAAAACCCTAAATATTCATTTACTCCGGACCCACCGAGATGATAATTCCATCACCACTGCCAAAACCCTAGCAACTCAGTTTGACTGAAAAAGATCTTGGTCCCACAGAGATGGCATTGTCAAGTTTCTGTGATGATGTTGTTTAACTTCGGAATCACCGAATTGAAACAATCATAATTTACGAGACTGGGTTTTGCCCTAGCCATTGAACTTTGGTCCCGTCGAGTCGTTCCACTTCGATGCCTAACGTTCATGTCTTTTACACTACTCGGTCTCATCGATTTGGGTCAAAAGTGTGTAACCGTTGGATTTTGGGTGAAGTCTATTTATACCCCTCCACCCCCACTTACTCTCAAGGATAGCCATAAGAACGAAACACCACTTCCACCATTCAATTTATGAGAGAGAATCACCTTCTCATGTGTTGATATCAAGAGATTCCATTCCTACCATTTGAACCTTGATTTCTAGCCTCTTCAAGTTGCTTTCCACTCCAATCCGTCCCCTACACAAGAGAAATATGAGAGAGAGAGAGAGATTGGGTGTTGACGAGACTATCATTTGAAGCACTAGAGCAAGGAATTCATCACCAACACAACATCTATTACCTTTTGGAGAGTGGTGTCTCCTAGATTGGTTAGGTGTCACTTCGGAGCCTCCAAGATCATGTGGAGTTGAACCAAGGAGTTTGTAAGGGCAACGAGATCGCCTACTTCCTGAAGATCTACCCGAGTGAGGCTAGTCCTTCATGGACGTAAGCAATGGTGGAATAGACAAGGTTGCCTCTCCGTGGACCCTTCGTGGGAGGATCCCTCTGTGGACTAGTGCAATTGTTACCCTCCTTGGGTTGAAGTCTCTATTAACGCGGATGTACGATAGCACCACCTATCAGAACCCATGCCAAAAATCATCGAGTCTCCATCGCGTTTGAAATCTTCAAACCCCTCCTTTGCTTACATGTGCAATGTTTTATTTTTCGTTGATATACTCTTCGAATTGCATGTGTAGGGTGATACTAGACTTGCAAGAATGGCTAAAATCAGGCCACAACTAAAATTGGGAAAATGATAGTTTTTTATTTGGTCAAGTAGTCTAATCACACACACCCCCTCTAGACATACTTTCAATCCTACAGCTGACCCATGTGAGGCTTTCGCGCTCGCGGCGGGTGAGCACTCGCAGCGGTGGTGCCCGATCTACCGCCTCTGGCTCCCCTGCTTCAGCCGAGACCGTACCAGAATCCCCTCCGCCTCCTGTCTCTCCCGTGCGAAGCTTCGCTCCATCTGATGCCATGCCTCCTCGACCGTGCTCAAAGCCTACGTCTGTGGTGATGGCCACAGGGCAGGCTCAGTCCGCTAGCACCCGCGAGCTCGAGCGCTCCCTGAGGCCCTAGTGGGTGGCGGTCTCCTCACCGCCACCCTGCGTTCCGGCTGGTGAGGGAGTCCTGGATCGGGGGGGGGGGGTCCTCATGTGGCCGGACAAACTCCTGGTGGGCCGTGAAGATTATTATAGAAGATCATCTCTCGTATCCGGATAGGACTCCTGGATTCTTGTAATGGAAAGTTTTAGGCTCGGGTGTAGATTTTCCTTCGTCTGCAAGATGATATGTACAAACCCTAGGCCTCTCCAGTGTGTATATAAACCGGGGGGTTAAGTCCATAGAGGCTAGAGAGGAATCATAATATCCTCATAGGCTAGACCTACGGTTTAGCCATTACGATCTCGAGGTAGATCAACTCTTCTACACATATTCATCCATATTAATATAGCAGGAAGTAGGGTTTTACCTTGATCGAGAGGGCCTGAACCTGGGTAAACATCGTGTCGCCTGCCTCCCATTACCATCGATCCTCAGACGCATAGTTCGGGACCCCCTACCCGAGATCCGCCGGTTTTGACAACGACATTGGTGCTTTCATTGAGAGTTCCACTATGTCGTCGACGGAAGGACTGATGGATTGATGACCCACAAGTGTAGGGGATCTATCGTAATCCTTTCGATAAGTAAGAGTGTTGAATCCAACGAGGAGCAGAAGGAAATGATAGGCAGTTTTCAGTAAGGTATTTTCTGCAAGCACTGAAATTATAGGTAACATATAGTTTTGTGATAAGGTAGTTGGTAGCAAGTGAGAAAAGGTAAAAGTAAATAAGGTGCAGAAAGGTGGCCCAATACTTTTTGTAGCAAAGGACAAGCCTGGACAAATTCTTATATAAAGGAAAGCGCTCCTGAGGATACATGGGAATTATCGTCAAGCTAGTTTTCATCACGATCATCCGATTCGCGTTCGGTACTTTGATAATTTGGTATGTGGGTGGACCGGTGCTTGGGTGCTGTCCTTACTTGGACAAGCCTCCCACTTATGATTAACCTCTAATGCAAGCATCCACAGCTACAAAAGAAGTATTAAGGTAAACCTAACCATAGCATGAAACATATGGATCCAAATCAGCCCCTTATGAAGCAACACATAACCTAGGGTTTAAGCTTCTGTCACTCTAGCAACCCATCATCTACTTATTACTTACCAATGCCTTCCTCTAGTCCCAAATAATGGTGAAGTGTCATGTAGTCGACGTTCACATGACACCACTAGAGGAGAGACAACATACATCTCATCAAAATATCGAACGAAGACCAAATTCACATGACTACTAATAGCAAGACTTCTCCCATGTCCTCAGGAACAAAAGTAACTACTCACAAGACATAATGTGGTTCATGATCGGAGGGGTATTAATATGCATAATGGATCTGAACATATGATCTTCCACCAAATAAACCAAATAGCATCAACTACAAGGAGTAATCAACACTAGTAACAACCCACATGTACCAATCTAAGGTTTGGGTACAAAGACTGGATACAAGAGATGAACTAGGGTTTGAGAGGAGATGGTGCTGGTGAAGATGTTGATGAAGATAGCCGTCCCCAAGATGGGAGAGTTGTTGGTGATAATGGCGATGACGATTTCCCCCTCCCGGAGGGAGTATCCCCGACAGAACAGCTTTGCCGGAGCCCTAGATTGGTTTCCGCCCTCGGTTCCGCCTCGAGACGGCGGCGTCTGGTCCCGAAAACCTTCTCCGGATTTTTTCCAGGTCAAACACCTCATATAGGAGAAGATGAGCATCGGGGGGCCTTCAAGGGGCCCACGAGACAGGATGCGCGCCCCCCACCCTCGTGGACGGCCGGTGGCCCCCCTCGTGAACTTCTTTCGCGAGATATTTTTTATATTTTCTGAGACGGAGTTCTGTGGAGTTTCGGGGCTTTTGGAGTTGTGCAGAATAGGTTTCCAGAGTTTGCTCCTTTTCCAGCCAAGAATTCGTGTTGTCGACATTCTCCCTCTTCATGTAAACCTTGTAAAATAAGAGAGAAAAGGCATAAGTATTGTGACAAAACATATAATAACAGCCCATAATGCAATAAATATCAACATATAAGCATGATGCAAAATGGACGTATCATGGATCACGTCGTCAACTGCAACGACGACGTCGAGGGAATTTTCCCTCCCGGCCAACTTTTCGTGTTCGGCGGCTTCGCGCTTCGTGCCAACACTGAAGGCTACCTTGAGCAGATCGAGAGCTACGTCCCTGGCCATCACGTCAGATTCGGTAGCTTGAACTACGTTGCTGATATCCATGGAGACTTGATCTTCACCGGATTCAAGCCAGCGGCAACCCCTCTCTGCCACCATGATGATCATGACTTAACTCTGTCATCGGATCAGGAAATAGCACCTGCAACAGTTCTGGCCCTAAATCCAGGACAGATTGCATCACCAAAGATGGGAAGCTCAACCCCATCACGGGAGCCGCAGACTCTACGGCGTTGGAGCCGCACACGGACCCAACTGATGGGGTCTGTGTTACCGGAACCCCGGACTCAGCTCCGGTCTCTGATTCCGAACTACCCGTAACCGCGCCCTTTGAATCCAATCAGGCGCCTATCGCCGAATTCTGTGCTACGGATATTTTCCAGCACTCACCACTAGGCGACATGTTAAGGTCATTAAGATCTCTCTCCTTGGATGAGAGCACACAGCCGCACTATATCCGGTTCAAACTGGAGGCTGATGAGCAGCCGTGCTATACCCAGGGGGATGAAGAATTTCGTTCCCCACCCACCACCCACTTGGTAGCCATGGTTGAAGATCTAACTGATCTACTCGACTATGCTTTAGAAGACTTCAACGGGATGGACCTCGAAGCTGAAGCAGATACAGATCAAAGCCGGCCCATAACATGGCAGTGGAAAGCCGACACTGCGTCCTTAGCAGCCGAAGTCCAATGCGGCCTACTCAAGATGGATAATCTATCAATAGCGGACACAGCTAAACGTGTCCGGCATACACTTCAGTGCGGCAGCTCAGAAGAACCTGAGCAGGATTGACAGCTACGCTCCCATCGACCGCCCCACAAGGTAATAGAATATGTGCCTCAAGTACATAATTATGCCTTAAAAATTCCTTGGGTGACGGCCGGGGGCACCTGCATATAGTCCATAGTCCCGCTAGACCCTATTCGGACTTTAAACTTACCTTCTTTAGGTTCATTAAACGAACAAGACTTGTTATGGCCACACCGGATTGATTTATTCTTTTCCAGGTTTACCTTTTTTTCCTTTCTACAGATGGCCATCATACTCACACCTTCAAGGACACATTACATATGAGAAAATGACGCAGACGTGCAGCAGGGACCCGCACTAAGGTTTCTTTTTTAGATTAAGATCATGTGTAAACCTTTTTTCTCTTTCTTGTTATATACCTTCTTGGCATGTAAAATGTCCAAAGAAGGTCATCGACATTATTTGTAAAGTTTGCGGCTCGCTGCACTATAGACGGATTTTAATAGAACAGTTTTATTCGTATTATGTCCAGAGTTTTATTCACTCGCCATGGAATGTTCTTTTCCCGCACCAGATCACCATATGTGCCTTGTCAATAAGGGTTTATTACCAGGGGCTATAGTCAACACTGGTACATATCAAAAAGACCGAACGCTTATAGGGAGTTTTCGGCATCCTGGATATTTGCATTATATGCATCAGTTCCGATTCATGTCTTGGGTCAATAGTTGGGTTGCCCGGCTCCTGTGCTTACCCCTACATTCTCAATTGTCGGCTAGGGTGTAAAGGGAGAACTACTGCGGTAGTACTTCCGACTAGTCCGGTCAAGTACCTCAGTAGAGAAAGCCGAAAACTTACTGTCATGATAAGTGAGAGCCTGGTCTGCAATCCGGTGACTTAGTTTTATACTCTGATCGATAGAGATCTACCCCGTGTTATACGAAGGGTTGGTTTGTTTGCCCAGCCAAGTGCAATTGGATACTTCATCCGCACCAAGGGCTAGTACCTAGCCCCACTTGTCAAACTCCTACGACTAAGTAAAAGGAATAACGCCACATAGTCTGATTGCCTGGTTCGCTCCACATACACCTCCTATACGGACCAAGACGTTGGATAAAGCACGTATTTGCATATGACCGAACACCCCAGTACTATGTACCAGGGGGCTGAAGCCAACGACTGGAAACTTTCAGATTTAAAATAAACAGTCACACAGGAGGAAAAAGACGCTGATACTATAATAGCGCAAAAGTTATATACATTGGATTCATAAGCATAGTCTTTACATCCGGATACAATCATTCGAAGATAGCATCCTTCGAACACTGGACTTCTACAAGGCGGGCGCCGTCGATGACGTCCTCGAAGTACTTCTATGGCTTGCGGTGCTCCTTGCCTGCGGGCGGGCCAGCAGTAGCTATATGCACTGTGTTCATCTTCGCCCAGTGCACATTGACACGAGCGAAGGCCATCCGAGCACCTTCTATGCAGGCCGAACGCGTTAGTGCGTCGATCCGCGGACTCGCCTCAACGAGCCGCTTCACCAATCTGAAGTAGCTACTTGGGATTGGCTCAGCGGGCCATAGCCGGACTATTAAGTCCTTCATGGCTGAACCCGCCATGTTGTGCAGCTCGACCAGCTGCTTCATCTGGTTGTTGAGGGGAACTGGATGTTGTGGCGCATAGAACTGCGACCAGAAAACTTCTCCGTATCATTCCCCTCCTGAGCTCGGAAGTATTGAGCGGCATCTGCGTTGCTCCTCGGAAGATCAGCAAACACGCCTGGAGAACTCCACAATCGTGTCAGCCCAATATACTTCCGCCCTCCGAAGATGCTCTGTAAGAGAAATATCTTATCAGATGCTATCTGTCACGCTTGTTTGATTTCCTCACAGGCGCTGCGCGCCTCGCCTCGCTCATCCTGGACAGACTTTACTGTCGCAGACAGCTCGGTCGCCTGCTCCGAAGCATTCTTATCCGATGCCTCACACTTAAGGATGACATCTTGGAGCTCGACCTTGACTTCGGACACCCGAGATTTGTGCTTCTTGCACTCCGCCATTACGGCCTCCAAATCAACAACCTCTTTATCAGCGGCCGCCTTGTTTTCCTCGGCCGCCTTCTTGGCCTTGGCAACCTCGCCCTTAAGGGCCTCGAGCTCGGCAACACCAACTGTGTAATACAAAATACACTATTAGAATTTGTAAACATACTCAATCAATTAGGTCTTATTGACATTCTAAAAATCAGCATACCTCGCGTTTCATCAAAACGCCAGTTGATGCGGTCGAGGTCCGCGTTGGCCACCTCAAGCTTCCGATTTAGTCCGGCAACCTCTGCGTCTCGCGCAGTCGCCGTAACAAAGGAAGCATGCACAACAGTTCAGCTCTGTAAGTATGCTGCTCTATGGATACTTCGTCCGATTCTTTCCAGAATCATACAAAGCAGCAGGAGCTACTGGTTATATATGTGTATTTAAAACAAATACAATTTCTTAACAGCATTACATTTCTTACCTCAAAGCCTGTTAAAAGGTTGTTGAAGGCTTCATTCAATCCGCCTTGACGGACTGAATCTTCTTCATCACCGCGCCCATCACAGTGCGGTGTTCTTCAATGACGAGAGCACTTTGCAGTGCTCCCTCCATAGAATACGACGCCTCCGGATTAACTCTGGGCGCCGCCGTATCCTTCTCCGCTTGAGGAGCGGGGTCTTCGGACCCCGGAGCCGCACTAGGCTCCGGGATGGTGTTCGGTGAGGCCCCAGATTGATTGGCCCCCACGTCTTCGGTCTCCATGGGGACCGTCTCCCCAAGGTTAGCGGCCGCCGAGGAATTATCCCCGGCCGCCTTGTCTCCTGTCCTGCCCTCATCTCCTTGGGCGGAGAGCACCCACTGGGATGACACTTCGGTGTCCCCGCCGATTACGGGCGATGGAGCCCGGACTGGCTGGTCACTCTCCGTCTCTCCAGGCGCTAGAGAGTTCCCCTCTGATGAGGTAACATCGGGGTTTGCACCAGGAGGGCTGTAGGTCAGCAGGAGAAAAATATTAAGTAAAATACCAGAAAAGTTGAATAAACGGAGGTGCAGCACTTGAGTCCGGACTGACTTACGTCTCGGGCAGGGGGTTTTCCCTGGGCTTCATCACATAGCTATGTTCGAATGAACTCGAACTAGCTCCTGAAGGAAATATGCCCTAGAGGCAATAATAAAGATGTTATTTGTATTTCCTTATATCATGATAAATGTCTTTTATTCATGCTAGAATTGTATTAACCGGAAACTTAGTACATGTGTGGATACATAGACAAAACAGTATGTCCCTAGTATGCCTCTACTAGACTAGCTCATTGATCAAAGATGGTTATGTTTCCTAGCCATAGACATGAGTTGTCATTTGATCAACGGGATCACATCATTAGGAGAATGATGTGATGGACAAGACCCATCCGTTAGCATAGCACTATGATCGTTTAGTTTTACTGCTATTGCTTTCTTCATGACTTATGCATGTTCCTATGACTATGAGATTATGCAACTCCCGAATACCGTAGGAACACCTTGTGTGCTATCAAACGTCACAACGTAACTGGGTGATCATAAAGATGCTCTACAGGTGTCTCCGAAAGTATTCGTGGTGTTGGCATAGATCAAGATTAGGATTTGTCACTCCGAGTCTCGGAGAGGTATCTCTGGGCCCTCTCGGTAACACACATCACAATAAGCCTTGCAAGCAAAAGACTAATGAGTTAGTCACGAGATGATGTGTTACGGAACGAGTAAAGAGACTTGCCGGTAACGAGATTGAACTAGGTATGGAGATACCGACGATCGAATCTCGGACAAGTAACATACCGATGACAAAAGGAACAACGTATGTTGTTATGCGGTTCTGACCGATAAAAGATCTTCGTAGAATATGTAGGAGCCAATATGAACATCCAGGTTCTGCTATTGGTTATTGACCGAAGATGAGTCTTGGTCATGTCTACATAGTTCTCGAACCCGTAGGGTCCGCACGCTTAACGTTTGATGACGATTGGTATTATGAGTTTATGAGTTTTGATGTACCAAAGGTAGTTCGGAGTCCCGGATGAGATCACGGACATGACGAGGAGTCTCGGAATGTCCGAGACATAAAGATTGATATATTGGACGACTATATTCGGACACCGGAAGTGTTCCGGAAAAGTTTCGGATTTAACGGGATTGCCGGAGGGGGTTACCGGAACCCCCTACGAAGGGGGATGGTCCATAGTGGGCCTTATGGAAAAGAGAGAGGCAGCCCATAGGGCTGGCCGGCGCCCCACCTAGGGTTCCTAGTTGGACTAGGATTGGGGGGGGGGGCGCCACCTCTTCCTCTTTTCCTTTCCCTCTCTTCCTTCTTTGGTGGTTCCTACTAGGAATAGGATTGCAATCCTATTCCTAGTAGGATTGCATCCCTAGCCGCACCAAACAAGGGCCGGCCGGCCTCCCCCTTGCTCCTTTATATACGGGGGCAGGGGGGCACCCAAAGACACACAAGTTGAATTGTTCCAGCCGTGTGCGGTGCCCCCCTCCACAGAAACACACCTCGGTCATACCGTCGCGGTGCTTAGGCGAAGCCCTGCGCCAGTGAATACATCATATTCGTCACCACGTCGTCGTGCTGACGAAAATCTCCCGTGAAGCTCAACTGGATCAAGAGCTCGTGGGACGTCATCAAGCTGAACGTGTGCTGAACGCGGAGGTGCCGTACGTTCGGTGCTTGATCGGTTGAATCGCGAAGAAGTTCGACTACATCAACCGCGTCACTTGACGCTTCCGCTTCCGGTCTACGAGGGTACGTAGACACACTCTTCCCTCTCGTTGCTATGCATCTGGTAGATAGATCTTGCGTGATCGTAGGAAAATTTTAAAATACTACGTTCCCCAACAGTGGTATCATAGCCAGGTCTATGCGTAGATGATATGCACGAGTAGAACACAATGAGTTGTGGGCGATACTAGTCATACTGCTTACCAGCATGTCATACTTTGCTTCAGCGGTATTGTGAGATGAAGCGGCCCGGACCGACATTACGCGTACGCTTACGCGAGACTGGTTTCACCGTTACGAGCACTCGTTGCTTAAAGGTGACTGGCGGGTGTCTGTCTCTCTCACTTTAGCTGAATCAAGTGTGGCTAAGCCCGGTCCTTGTGAAGGTTAAAACAGCACATACTTGACGAAACATCGTTGTGGTTTTGTATGCGTAGGTAAGAACGGTTCTTGCTAAGCCCGTAGCAGCCACTTAAAACATGCAACAACAAAGTAGAGGACGTCTAACTTGTTTTTGCAGGGCATGTTGTGATGTGATATGGTCAAGACATGATGAGTTATACGGTTTTGTATGAGATGATCATGTTTTGTCAAGTTATCGGCAACTGGCAGGAGCCATATGGTTGTCGCTTTATTGTATGAAATGCAATCGCCATGTAATTGCTTTACTTTATCACTAAGCGGTAGCGATAGTCATAGAAGCAATAGTTGGCGAGACGACAACGATGCTACGATGGAGATCAAGGTGTCGCGCCGGTGACGAAGGTGATCATGACGGTGCTTTGGAGATGGAGATCAAAAGCACAAGATGATGATGGCCATATCATGTCACATATTTTGATTGCATGTGATGTTTATCTTATTATACTTCTTATTTTTCTTAGAACGACGGTAGCATTATAAGATGATCCCTTACTAAATTTCAAGGTATAAGTGTTCTCCCTGAGTATGCACCGTTGCGAAAGTTCGTCGTGCCGAGACACCACGTGATGATCGGGTGTGATAAGCTCTACGTTCAAATACAACGGGTGTAAGCCAGTTTTGCACACGTAGAATACTCGGGTTAAACTTGACGAGCCTAGCATATGCAGATATGGCCTCGGAACACTGGAGACCGAAAGGTCGAGCGTGAATCATATAGTAGATATGATCAAACATAAGATGTTCACCATTGAAACTACTCCATCTCACGTGATGATCGGACATGGTTTAATTGATTTGGATCACGTGATCATTTAGATGACCAGAGGGATGTCTATCTCAGTGGGAGTTCTTTAATTAATATGATTAAATTGAGCTTTAACTTATCATGAACTTAGTCCTGATAGTTTTTGCATATCTATGTTGTTGTAGATCAATGGCCCGTGCTACCGTTCCTTTGAATTTTAATGCATTCCTAGAGAAAGCTAAGTTGAAAGATGATGGTAGCAATTACACGGACTGGGTCCGTAACCTGAGGATTATCCTCATTGCTGCACAGAAGAATTATGTCCTTGAAGCACCGCTAGGTGACAAGCCCCCTCCCGCTAATGTGGACGCTTTGAATGTCTGGCAATCGCGGTCTGATGACTACACGATAGTTCAGTGTGCCATGCTTTACGGCTTAGAACCGGGACTTCAACGACGTTTTGAACGTCATGGACCATATGAGATGTTCCAGGAGTTGAAGTTGATATTTCAAGCAAATGCCCGAATTGAGAAATATGAGATTTCCAATAAGTTCTACAGCTGCAAGATGGAGGAGAATAGTTCTATCAGTGAACACTTGCTCAGAATGTCTGGGTACTACAATCATATGACTCAACTTGGTTGCAAAGTTGACGAGGATAGTGTTATTGATAGAGTTCTTCAATCACTGCCACCAAGCTATAAAGGCTTTGTGATGAACTATAATATGCAAGGGATGCAAAAGACAATTCCCGAGCTCTTCGCTATGCTCAAGGCTGCGGAGGTAGAAATCAAAAAGGAGCATCAAGTGTTGATGGTTAACAAGACCACTAGTTTCAAGAAAAAGGGCAAGGGAAAGAAGGGGAACTTCAAGAAGAATAGCAAGACAGTTGCTACTCCCACGAAGAAACCCAAGTCTGGAGCCAAGCCTGAAACTGAGTGCTTCTACTGCAAGGGGACTGGACACTGGAAGCGGAACTGCCCCAAGTATTTGACGGATAAGAAGGATGGCAAGGTGAACAAAGGTATATGTGATATACATGTTATTGATGTGTATCTTACTAATACTCGTAGTAGTACCTGGGTATTTGATACCGGTTCGGTTGCTAATATTTGTAACTCGAAACAGGGACTATGGATTAAACGAAGATTGGTTAAGGACGAGGTGACGATGCGCGTGGGAAACGGTTCCAAAGTCGATGTGATCGCCGTCGGCACGCTACCTCTACATCTACCTTCGGGATTAGTTTTAGACCTAAATAATTGTTATTTGGTGCCAGCGTTGAGCATGAACATTATATCTGGATCTTGTTTGTTGCGAGACGGTTATTCATTTAAATCAGAGAATAATGGTTGTTCTATTTTTATGAATAATATCTTTTATGGTCATGCACCCTCAAAGAGTGGTCTATTCTTATTGGATCTCAATTGTAGTGATACACATATTCATAATATTGAAACCAAAAGATGCAAGGTTAATAATGATAGTGCAACTTATTTGTGGCACTGTCGTTTAGGTCATATTGGTGTAAAACGCATGAAGAAACTCCATAGTGATGGACTTTTGGAATCACTTGATTATGAATCACTTGGTGCTTGCGAACCATGCCTCATGGGCAAGATGACTAAAACTCCGTTCTCCGGAACTATGGAGCGAGCAACAGATTTGTTGGAAATCATACATACTGATGTATGTGGACCAATGAGTGTTGAAGCACGCGGCGGGTATCGTTATTTTCTGACCTTCACTGATGATTTGAGCAGATATGGGTATATCTACTTAATGAAGCACAAGTCTGAAACATTTGAAAAGTTCAAATAATTTCAGAGTGAAGTAGAGAATCATCGTAACAAGAAAATAAAGTTTCTATGATCTGATCGTGGAGGAGAATATTTGAGTTACGAGTTTGGTCTTCATTTGAAACAATGTGGAATAGTTTCACAACTCACGCCACCCGGAACACCACAGCGTAATGGTGTGTCTGAACGTCGTAACCGTACTTTATTGGATATGGTACGATCTATGATGTCTCTTACCGATTTACCACTATCGTTTTGGGGTTATGCTTTAGAGACAGCTGCATTCACGTTAAATAGGGCACCATCTAAATCCGTTGATACGACACCTTATGAACTATGGTTTGGCAAGAAACCAAAGTTGTCGTTTCTTAAAGTTTGGGGCTGCGATGCTTATGTCAAAAAGCTTCAACCTGATAAGCTCGAACCCAAGTCGGAGAAATGTGTCTTCATAGGATACCCAAAAGAGACTGTTGGGTACACCTTCTATCACAGATCTGAAGGCAAGATATTCGTTGCTAAGAATGGATCCTTTCTAGAGAAGGAGTTTCTCTCGAAAGAAGTGAGTGGGAGGAAAGTAGAACTTGATGAGGTAATTGTACCTTCTCCCGGATTGGAAAGTAGTACATCACAGAAAATTGTTCCAGTGATTCCTACACCAATCAGTGAGGAAGTTAATGATGATGATCATGAAACTTCGGATCAAGTTTCTGCTGAACGTCGTAGATCAACCAGAGTACGTTCCGCACCAGAGTGGTACGGCAACCCAGTTCTGGAAATCATGTTACTAGACCATGATGAACCTACAAACTATGAGGAAGCGATAATGAGCCCAGATTCCGCAAAATGGCTTGAGGCCATGAAATCTGAGATGGGATCCATGTATGAGAACAAAGTGTGGACTTTGGTTGACTTGCCCGATGATCGGCAGGCCATCGAAAATAAATGGATCTTCAAGAGGAAGACCGACGCAGACGGTAATGTTACTGTTTACAAAGCTCGACTTGTTGCGAAAGGGTTTCGACAAGTTCAAGGAGTTGACTACGATGAGACTTTCTCACCGGTAGCGATGCTTAAATCTGTCCGAATCATGTTAGCAATTGCCGCATTTTATGATTATGAAATCTGGCAAATGGATGTCAAAACTGCATTCCTGAATGGATATCTCAATGAAGAGTTGTATATGATGCAACCAGAAGGTTTTGTCGATCCAAAAGGTGCTAACAAAGTATGCAAGCTCCAGCGATCCATCTATGGACTGGTGCAAGCATCTCGGAGTTGGAATATACGCTTTGATGAGGTGATCAAAGCATATGGTTTTATACAGACTTTTGGAGAAGCCTGTATTTACAAGAAAGTGAGTGGGAGCTCTGTAGCATTTCTAATATTATATGTGGATGACATATTGTTGATTGGAAATGATATAGAATTTCTGGATAGCATAAAAGGATACTTGAATAAGAGTTTTTCAATGAAAGACCTCGGTGAAGTTGCTTATATATTAGGCATCAAGATCTATAGAGATAGATCAAGATGCTTAATTGGACTTTCACAAAGCACATACCTTGATAAGATTTTGAAGAAGTTCAAAATGGATCAGTCAAAGAAAGGGTTCTTGCCTGTATTACAAGGTATGAAGTTGAGTAAGACTCAATGCCCGACCACTTCAGAAGATAGAGAGAAAATGAAAGTCATTCCCTATGCCTCAGCCATAGGATCTATCATGTATGTAATGCTGTGTACCAGACCTGATGTGTGCCTTGCTATAAGTCTAGCAGGGAGGTACCAAAGTAATCCAGGAGTGGATCACTGGACAGCGGTCAAGAACATCCTGAAGTATCTGAAAAGGACAAAGGATATGTTTCTCGTGTATGGAGGTGACAAAGAGCTCGTCGTAAACGGTTACGTCGATTCTAGCTTTGACACTGATCCGGATGACTCTAAGTCACAAACCGGATATGTATTTTTATTGAACGGTGGAGCTGTCAGTTGGTGCAGTTCCAAGCAGAGCGTCGTGGCGGGATCTACGTGTGAAGCGGAATACATAGCTGCTTCGGAAGCAACAAATGAAGGAGTCTGGATGAAGGAGTTCATATCCGATCTAGGTGTAATACCTAGTGCATCGGGTCCAATGAAAATCTTTTGTAACAACACTGGAGCAATAGCCTTGGCGAAGGAATCCAGGTTTCACAAGAGAACAAAGCACATCAAAAGACGCTTCAATTCCATCCGCGATCTAGTCAAGGAGGGAGACATAGAAATTTGCAAAATACATACGAATCTGAATGTTGCAGACCCGTTGACTAAGCCTCTTCCACGGGCAAAACATGATCAGCACCAGGACTCCATGGGTGTAAGGATCATCACTTTGTAATCTAGATTATTGACTCTAGTTCAAGTGGGAGACTGAAGGAAATATGCCCTAGAGGCAATAATAAAGATGTTATTTGTATTTCCTTATATCATGATAAATGTCTTTTATTCATGCTAGAATTGTATTAACCGGAAACTTAGTACATGTGTGGATACATAGACAAAACAGTATGTCCCTAGTATGCCTCTACTAGACTAGCTCATTGATCAAAGATGGTTATGTTTCCTAGCCATAGACATGAGTTGTCATTTGATCAACGGGATCACATCATTAGGAGAATGATGTGATGGACAAGACCCATCCGTTAGCATAGCACTATGATCGTTTAGTTTTACTGCTATTGCTTTCTTCATGACTTATGCATGTTCCTATGACTATGAGATTATGCAACTCCCGAATACCGTAGGAACACCTTGTGTGCTATCAAACGTCACAATGTAACTGGGTGATCATAAAGATGCTCTACAGGTGTCTCCGAAAGTATTCGTGGTGTTGGCATAGATCAAGATTAGGATTTGTCACTCCGAGTGTCGGTTAGGTATCTCTGGGCCCTCTCGGTAACACACATCACAATAAGCCTTGCAAGCAAAAGACTAATGAGTTAGTCATGAGATGATGTGTTACGGAACGAGTAAAGAGACTTGCCGGTAACGAGATTGAACTAGGTATGGATATACTGACGATCGAATCTCGGACAAGTAACATACCGATGACAAAAGGAACAACGTATGTTGTTATGCGGTTCTGACCGATAAAAGATCTTCGTAGAATATGTAGGAGCCAATATGAACATCCAGGTTCCGCTATTGGTTATTGACCGAAGATGAGTCTTGGTCATGTCTACATAGTTCTCGAACCCGTAGGGTCCGCACGCTTAACGTTTGATGACGATCGGTATTATGAGTTTATGAGTTTTGATGTACCGAAGGTAGTTCGGAGTCCCGGATGAGATCACGGACATGACAAGGAGTCTCGGAATGTCCGAGACATAAAGATTGATATATTGGACGACTATATTCGGACACCGGAAGTGTTCCGGAAAAGTTTCGGATTTAACGGGATTGCCGGAGGGGGTTACCGGAACCCCCTACGAAGGGGGATGGTCCATAGTGGGCCTTATGGAAAAGAGAGAGGCAGCCCATAGGGCTGGCCGGCGCCCCACCTAGGGTTCCTAGTTGGACTAGGATTGGGGGGGGGGGCGCCACCTCTTCCTCTTTTCCTTTCCCTCTCTTCCTTCTTTGGTGGTTCCTACTAGGAATAGGATTGCAATCCTATTCCTAGTAGGATTGCATCCCTAGCCTCACCAAACAAGGGCCGGCCGGCCTCCCCCCTTGCTCCTTTATATACGGGGGCAGGGGGGCACCCAAAGACACACAAGTTGAATTGTTCCAGCCGTGTGCGGTGCCCCCCTCCACAGAAACACACCTCGGTCATACCGTCGCGGTGCTTAGGTGAAGCCCTGCGCCGGTGAATACATCATATCCGTCACCACGCCATCGTGCTGACGAAACTCTCCCGTGAAGCTCAACTGGATCAAGAGATCGTGGGACGTCATCAAGCTGAACGTGTGCTGAACGCGGAGGTGTCGTACGTTCGGTGCTTGATCGGTTGAATCGCGAAGAAGTTCGACTACATCAACCGCGTCACTTGACGCTTCCGCTTCCGGTCTACAAGGGTACGTAGACACACTCTTCCCTCTCGTTGCTATGCATCTGGTAGATAGATCTTGCGTGATCGTAGGAAAATTTTAAAATACTACGTTCCCCAACAGCTCCAAGGTTCAGTTTCTTTTGCGGCGCGGCCGTACCCGCGTCAGCGACGGCCCCCCTCTTCCTCCCCCTGCCTTGCGCAGGAGGCATTTCTTCTTCTTCCTCTTCCTCCTCATCATCTTCCTCCGCCTCGTCAGAGGAGAGGATGTGGAGGTCCTCGGGCTTCTTGACCGCAGGACGGGGGCTGTCTCTGCCCCCCTTGCCCGTTGTCTTCTTGGGCTTCTTGGTCAGCGCCTTGTACGGCGCCGGGACCAGCATCGTCGTCAGTAGAGGCAATGCTGTCTCTTCGGGCAAATGCGCCGGACACTTAATCCGGGACGCCTTCTTCGTCCAGCCCTGTGTATCACATAAAAATTCCAACTCCTATTATCATTGATAAGGGAAAGGGTAAGTGTTCGGCAAGGATTATTATTACCTCTATGGCGGAAACTTCAGTGCTGAAGCCCGCATCCACGTCCTCTTTGGGCTATTTCTTCTAGCTCTTGAAGAGGTGCTTCCAGATCTCTTTGTGCGTAGAGCCGAAGAGATGCTTCATCGGCTTGTCTCTTGTCGGATCGAACTCCCATAGGGAGGAATCCCGGCTTTGGCAAGGGTGAACAAGCCGGGTCAGCATCACCTGGATCACGAAGGAGAGCAGGTGCCCCTTGGAGATCACACCGGACACACGACCCACGAGAGTCGTTACCTCAGTATGTGACCCCAAGTCCAGACCCTTTTTGGTCCAGGAGGTCAACCCCATTGGGGGTCCGGATCTGAAAGCAGGTTCCGCCGCCCACTTGGTGTTGCGGGGTTCGATGATGTAGAACGATTCCTGCTACCAGACCTTGTTCGTCTCCACGAACGAGCCCTTGGGCCAAGTTGCATTCGAGATCTTGCTGATCATGGCGCCACCGCACTCCGCGTGTTCCCCGTCAACCACCTTCGGCTTCACGTTGAAGGTCTTAAACCACAGACCGAAGTGTGGGGGGATGCGGAGAAAGGCTTCACACATCACTATGAAAGTGGATATGTGAAGAATTGAGTTCGAGGCTAGATCATGGAAATCTAGCTCATAGAAGAACAAAAGACCCTCGACAAACAGGTGGAGTGGAAACCCTAGCCCCCTAACAAAGTGAGAGGTAAAAGCTACCCTCTCGCCCGCCTTAGGAACGGGAATCACCTGGCCCTTAGGGGGGACTCGGTGTGCGATGTCGCCGGCGAGATACCCCACGCTCCGTAGATCCTCCACGGTCTTTTCAGTGACCGTGGAAGCCTCCCACTTGCCTCTAGCACTGGAACCCACCTTTGCTGGGAAGAGGAGTAGTGGTTGAGGAACGAGGAGTTGTGGGCGCACGAGATGAGAATACGGGGGCAAGGGAGATTGGAGAGCTCGAGCTTGAGGAAGGCGTGGGGCTGATGAAAGGGATTGATGTCCTTTTATAACGCTGCGAATACAGAGCGCCCCCCCCCCCCACTTTAGCCATAAAACTCGCCGGTTCCCAAAGTAGTCATGCGTAATGCACGGCGTGGGTGCTCACATCGCACTCATAAGGATCCCACAATAAGCGGGCATGATCTCTATTCTGATGGGACGTACCAATGAGGATATACCTCGAAACGCGAAATTAGGACCAAATAAAACGGTTCGATGTGTTAGTGGGTTGGACGTGACGCTTCACCCAAAAGTTGTCAGTGGAGATACATTATTCATTTTCTTTAAAGAGCCTTGCCTTCGAGGCTAAGGATTGTACTAATCTTGCAAAGCCGAACACAATCCAACTATTTGGACAAGATATATTCGGGAGGAGGAACCCGCCTTGCAATGCCGAATACAATACGGAAGCCGAACTCATCGTCATCGAAGACAGGTTCAGGGGCTACTGAGGGAGTCCTGGACCGGGGGGGGGGGGGTCCTCATGTGGCCGGACAAACTCCTGGTGTGCCATGAAGATTATTATAGAAGATCATCTCTCGTATCCGGATAGGACTCCTGGATTCTTGTAATGGCAAGTTTTAGGCTCGGGTGTAGATTTTCCTTCCTCTGCAAGATGATATGTACAAACCCTAGGCCTCTCCGGTGTGTATATAAACCGAGGGGTTTAGTCCATAGAGGCTAGAGAAGAATCATAATATCCTCATAGGCTAGACCTAGGGTTTAGCCATTACGATCTCGAGGTAGATCAACTCTTGTACACATATTCATCCATATTAATATAGCAGGAAGTAGGGTTTTACCTCGATCGGGAGGGCCTGAACCTGGGTAAACATCGTGTCCCCTGCCTCCTGTTACCATCGATCCTCACACGCATAGTTCGGGACCCCCTACCCGAGATCCGCCGGTTTTGACACCGATAGCTGGCACGCTGCCGCCCTTAGGCTTCAGGACGAGCGTCGTCCCGTCGCCACCAAGTAAGATGCATGCGCCTGCATCCACGATGTCGGCTGCTCCGCGGGGTTGGCCACCTTCGTCGCAGTGCTGGTAGCAGCTGCCGTGGCCTCCCATAAGGCTGCCTCGGTAGCTGGTGACCGTTTTTCCCGTGCTAGGCTACCGCTGAGTCCGGTTGTAGCTGCATCTCCGATGGTGCATACAGGCATGCAATCCTTCCGTGCCTGTGGCTTCCCCAGACCGCGCCGCTACCGCTTGGGTGTCTCCCGTCCCCGGCCTCTACTGACGCTGCTCTTGTCAGCGCCACGCCGTCAACCTCGACTGCTATTGTGGGAGCGTCGTCCCTGACTCATGACGGTGCTGCTACGTCCTACTTGACTCATGTGGAAGCCCCACTATCACCCCCGACTGCTGCTACTGAAGTGCCGTCCAGGACTCCTGTTGTTGAAGCGTTGTCCACGACTCATGTGGAAGCGGTGGCATCCTCAGCTCATATCGACACTGCGCCACGTCTTGACTCGGAGCGACCTGTTTCGTGGCTCCCTAATCGATGATGAAGAATACGAGGATGATGATGATGAGCTGGCCCCACGGCCGCCGCTGCTGGCTACCAAATCCTCAGTTTCGGCTGCTTGGTAGGGTGAGTCATTTGATTCAGATTCGTCCGAATATTGGCAGAAGGTGTTGCCGCAGCGCAACGTGTGACACCAGGTGTCACTAGCCCCTCCTTCGGCTCCCTGTCCCGTCCCCACTTGGCTTCATGGTAGATGTTGCAGATGTCTCTTTCCTGGACACTATGCAGCGGATTGTCGAGATCCTTTTAGGTGTTATCGATGCCTTGAGAACGGTCATCGAGCGTGTGAGTGTTCTAATGCCCGGTGTCCCCTCAGCTTCTTGGGAAGCCCTGCCGTGTCCCCGTTGTCCCGCCTCCGTGTTGGGCACCAACAAGCTTCATCTCCTTAAAAGGTCTAGAAAGAAGCCCGGACCCTCTCGAAGACATATTGTCGTGATTCTTGGGCATTGGTCATTTTTGCTCTTGCTGGCTCTATGGCCTCGACGGATATCTCGGTGCGGCCCGCTTTAGAGAGGCAGGTCGAGCTGCCGCGCTCTGAGCTCCTTGGTATGGCTTCCTTTCATCTTAAGAAAATGGTCCAGCCGCTGCGTGATTTCGTTGACTCCATGAAAGGTTGGATGTTGCGGATGGAGAGCTTCATGGAGCGAGCTGAGGCTGCACTAGGCGGGCTCTCTCTGGAGCCGCCTTTGTTGCAGACTACTCATGTATTGCGCCCTTTGGTTGTGCCCGATGGCAGCTTCGAGGTTGAGAGGAGAGACGAGCTTCATGGTCGTTTCTCCCCTTATGCTAGGGTCAGCTCACCGCCGTTAGTCTCTGGGGGATTTGACAGTGATGTGGTTGTGACTCTGGTGCTACAGATCATGCCTGAGCTTCGGGAGTTGTGTTCTGCCTCTGTGCAGCGAG
Source organism: Secale cereale (assembly GCA_902687465.1). Taxonomy (NCBI): domain Eukaryota; kingdom Viridiplantae; phylum Streptophyta; class Magnoliopsida; order Poales; family Poaceae; genus Secale; species Secale cereale. The sequence continues at coordinate 382,224,150 of LR738709.1, read as the reverse complement.
CAACTGCAGGTAGATCCTCCCGTGATCTCGAGTGTGGCTTTGCCCCCAGCATCACCCCTGGTGTTGAGCCAGATACTTGATGTCGAGGAGAGTAGTGCTTTGGACGGTGCGATCTCTCGCTCGCCTAAGTCCATTGGGCGTCAGACGTTATTCATAGAGCGTGGAGTTTTAGATGTTGCTGCCCTTCCCTCATCTGTGACCATCGAGCAGCTGATGCCTGTGAGTGGCATGGCCATTGAGCTAAGTGTGTTGGCACCTACTCCAAATCCAGATGCTCTCTTCGCGAAGGAACTTCGTGACTTGCTCGCTAGCGTGGAGGTTGCTGAACCTGATTTGGTAGGAGCGTACGTGCAGTCATGGGGATTCTTGTCATGTGAGTATTTAGTCCCTGCTCCATTTGTGTAGCTTTTCGCCCAATTTCACTTAAATTAACTGGACAAATATCTTCTTAATTAATCGATGAGACAAAATTTACCTCCATTTTGAAAGAAAATCTAGAGTCTAGAAAACAAAGTTGGGTCAGCGACCATATGTCCAACAGTGCATACGTTAGCATCGCAACAGCTTCGGTTTTCGCCCAGTTTTTCGTTAATTAACTGGGAAATTCTCTTCTGCTTAATTAATCGATGAGGTAAATTTTTGGCCTCCGTTCCGAAAAAGAAAACATCGCAACAGCTCACCTATAACTGCTGAGAAACTCAAATCCCGCCAGGGCAAACTGAACTGCACGAGATCTTTACAGAAGTAGAAAAATCCAGCTAGCTTCGACACATTGGTCCACTTATAATGAATGAGTAATGACGATAATGAAGGCATGATTATGTTTGTCGATGGATGATGAGCTGGGCAGCGAGAAGACTACACATCTTTCTGCAAAATCATTCCAGCTCCGTTGTGCGTGGAGCCCCTAGCACAGCGTCCACGGAACACATCCGGGCCATCTTCTTTAAGCTAATCTTGAGTAGTTTAATGGCGATAGGTATATATAGATTCATCGTCCATAAATAAGACGGCGACAGATTAGGCCGACGCACGAAGGAATCCACCGTGATCCCCAGCGCCAGCGGTGCGAACGTGGGCACGTCTCTCGCCGGATAAACATATCTCGCGTCCGGGCAGCTAGCTCCCCTCCTCCGAGTCGCTGTCCGTCCCCGTCGTCGTGCCCGCGACATCGCCGTCGCCGGCCAGAAAGAAACCATTTCGTGATCTCGAAGTTAAACGCCGCGACACGCCTCGTCCATTTCGCTGCCCATCCACGCACGAACACGACGCGTCGGCCGGTGTCATCTATCAGCCGTCGACTGCAAACCGCTCCTGTCGCGTGTCCATCTGCACTTGTGTTTGTATGTCAATTTGAGAGCCTGTTTGGTTCCAATACCTGACTTATAAGTCACCTGACCACACCTTTTCATTCTGTTTTTTGAACCAAAAGCTGAAAAGGTGATAGGACCTACACAAAAGGAGGTGACTTATAAGTTTTAAGTTGGGATAAAGCAACTTATGACTTATAAGTTGGGGTGACTTATAAATTGGATCTGTTTGACAAAATAAGTCATTTTTTTCACTTTTCGATTTATAAGTTGGTGACTTATTTGAAACCAAACAATCCCTGAATGGATCTTGAGAGTGCCTGGCAGTTGCCACTGCCAGCCACCACGGATGGCTTGGGCCGCCTCCCTGCCAAGCGTACGATATCCGGCCGTTTTGTGACCCATGGTGGCCGACCTGCGAAAAAGATCAATCGTTTACGCGGGCAAGTGACATCTGTTGTGAGAAACACAGCTGCCGGGACATAAAAGTGCGAGAGGAGGTGCGCCACCTAATCTGGACCAATCAATCTGTACACTACCACATCCAGCCAACCTCGCCCGTTAAAGTGGTTGATCGGTGTGCTGTGTTCTCCCCTCTCTTCTTGTGGCCACTGCATATATACTCTTGCGTTGGCTTTAGTTTGCCAGCCACCACGTCCGACCAGCACAAACAAGACTGTATTCTGGGCTCCTCTGACTCCGTGTCCTGCTAAAATATCTTGATCAACTCGTTGCGAGGTTGATCAGATGGCGGAGGAAGCGAAGCAGGAGATGGCGCCACCCGCGCCGGAGCCGACCGAGGACGTCGCGGACGAGAAGGCGGCGGTTCCGTCCCCGGAGGAGTCTAAGGCCCTCGTTGTCGCCGAGAGTACGTCGGTTGGTTGATGCGTGTTGCATGGTTAGCAGCGGGGAACTACATGGTCAGGTCAGGGGTGCTAACCCTTTCCATGTTTCTCTCCTTCAGATGATGCTGAGAAGCCTGCAGCTACAGGGGGCTCACACGAACGAGGTACTGGGTCTTCCTCATCCAAGTCGGAAATCAACCATATACTTGAGCAGTTATAATTAATTAAGAAAACTGACGTGCAACTCTGTCACTTCTTCAGACTAGTAAACGTGCACGTGCAATGCACGTGTAGACTAACGGAAAAAATATTATTGTATGTATTTTATATAAAGATTTCTAGTACAAATGATTTCTAAACACTAATGTGTACAAATGATTTTTAGTACATCACCAAATAATAAATGTAATTTATCCGAATTTGCTTTACACCTGGAACTGGGTAGGAAAGCAGGAATAGAATCATAGTGCAAGTATCCACAAAATTTGATTCAGGCTTGTTAGACATGACACAACATCAACACTACTAAGGGCTATGTTCTTTTGTGGTGGTTCACATTTTATATATTTATTCAGCTGCTGAAAATTAAAATAACAATAGTTGTGGACATAGGGCCAAAGTTTCATTTAGGATCTAAGCAGTGGGCAGAGAAACTATAACAATGAGATAATCATCCTGAAAGTACTGATCTTATAAATGAAGAAATATTACGACAATGTACATTAAACATACGGAATTGCGACAATGTACATTAAACATACAGACCCCCTTCTTGTTTTGAGGTACCACAATTCCCCGGACTCGGTGTGCTGTATTAAAATAGCGAGCATTGTCGAATTGTTGCAGAAAACTTTTGCATTTATTTCTTTCCACATATCCCAAGTGACAAGCAAGAGAAGCAAAGAAACAACATTCCTCCTGTGACCACGCCAAAGAGCATAACTGTCCATCAGGTGTGGACCGTGCGGATGCCTCCCCAACTTACAATGTTGAACTCTAGTGTGTCAAGCCAATCCTTGGCGGCACTCCAAATTCTGAGGGAGTACCTACACTTGAAAAGAATGTGTGATGTCCTTGCAACTCCATTCATCGCCATCTTGAGAACACATGAAATAATGGTGACCTTGCAATAGAATCAAACAAAAGATCACGTGTCTCCAAAATTACGCGATGAACTTACCTACAGGAATTTTCGAGGTGTGGGTATAAATTGCAAGCTAACTACTATCACTAACATATATGAGCCGCTAGATAGAACCAAGTGCAAACATGATGTTTAGGTAATTACATCCCTACTAATTTGGTAGAGAAAATCAAGCTGTCATGATCCCATTGGCATGTCAAAACTTGCATCAAAATAAAAAAATCTTACAACTATCATTTTGAAAATGAAATCATAACATACAAAAAATACATTGATCCAATGGTAACTCAAATATGTAGCATCGCTTTAGTAGAAGAAAGAAAATTATAATGTCCTAAAGCTTCTTCGGACACTGCAATGCAGTTATAGCTTCTTCCTTAAGTAGCAAAAGGGGGCTATGCGGGCTATGTGCAATCCATTTTGGATAAGACTTACCACCTGAAGGTAAACCCGAACATGCCGATGGTATAGACCGTAAGTAAAATAAGGCAAGACATATGACTATCAAAATGATTAGAACAAAAAAACAGAAGGAAAAAAGCAGCTTGATTTATATGCTCGTCCCCCTCCCGGTTCCTCTCACATATAAAATTTCAAGAAAAAAAAACAGTGTCTACACATAAAGCTCCCAAACCTGCCGGCTTCAGCCTCACCATCTGATGCATTTGCCATTCATCTCTCTCTAAAAAAAGAGGTGAACGCAGCTGTAATATTTAACATATTTGGGCTGTACAGAACACCGCACAGTTCATACCTATGAAGACATACATTACTGCACTTTGCGGGTTCATTTCTCTCCAAAATTTAAGATACCTTGTGAACATTCTCATCAGATAAAGTGGAACCACTCACCTTTTCCTCTAAGCAGAATAAAGTTGATCTCTGCATAGACAACCTGTCCACTGCCAATAGCAACTTATGTGCACAAAATAGCTCTCCCTGAACCTGCCAAAGCAACAATTAACAATAGCAATGCAGGGAAACTCACAACACAAATAGCTATTATAAGGCTATTAGGGAAACAGGAAGGCAACAAAAACTTCAAAAATAAAATGATTCCATCAATACCCTCTTCTCCTTACCTGTGAATCCTAATTATAGCTGAAGCAGAAGAATATCGATACCTGTCAGTCACATAAAACAGAGCTAATTACTCGAGCTTCTATATTAAAGGATCAAAGGACAATGCATGCCTTGATTAATATGAAATGTGCATATCCAAAACCAAATGTCAGAGCAAGGTTTTAAGAAATAAGATATCCAACTAAAACAATAACCAGGAAGGCAACAAACAAAAGAGATAAATAAAAGCATAATATGTCAAGTTGGCAGCTATGTCCCTGACCATTACGAAGAGAATACCGCTGTCCTGTCCGAAAAACAAATTCAGACCTGCGTCTATATGTTCAAGTGTCATATATCACCAGAGCCAAACAAACAAAAATGAAGTGATCTGTTTTACATTTTTTTACTGTCAATTTGTCATGAAGGCGTCACTAATAAGTTAATAGATGAGAGACGACAATCCTAGTAATATATATTAATGCATTATCAACTTGAATTTCTGCTGCTCAGTTTAACAAGTAATCTAATAGCAGAGGGTAACACATATAAGAATGTTTACCTCCTCTCATGTCCTTGCTGATGCGTTTGATATTTCGAAAATCTTCTTCCAGCCACATTCGCTTTACTTCTGAAATAATCATGTTGCACAAAGGAACAGTAAGTTATGCGATCATTCTAAGATCACCTCGAATCTGATCTGATCACCAATTGTAAAAAGAAAAGCATCATATTCCAAACAATTAATTAATCCATCAAACTGTAATAAGCAGTATGGTAGGAGACATGTGGTTGCCACAATCTTAGCATATATGGGGTCAGCGGTTGCGGAATCTGTGGGAAACAGGACAGGTTAGGTCATGCGTGGGACGGCGAGGTGTGTTGGCATGCAGGGCCGGCGGCAGAGCGAAGGAGCGGCGGCCAGCGGCAGGTGCATACGAGCAGCCAACCCTAGAGGGGCAAGGCGGCGTGTGTGGGGCGCCGCGGAGAGGGATTTTTCATGATGGGTGAAGAGGTGCGAAGGATTAGGGGAATACTGGTATCGTGTAAGTGCAATGCACGTGTCGTGCGAAGGATTAGATGTATTACAAACTTCGCAGTGGAAATAGAGAGTAGTGATAACTGGTAAGGATCAATGAGATGTAGCGTCTATGTGTGAAATGCACTCTTAACTAATGCAACATGGTAATAGAGATTGTTAAGTAAATATGCCAAAACAGGAGGTATAGTTCGCTAGTTTTTCAGCTTTACAACTCCAGGAAAACACAGACAAGATGCCAAAGAATCAGTGAAGAAGAACTCCATGTAGTTCGCATGTAGATTCCTAGGTTCTGCTTCTCAATCCTAATAAGCACATAAAGATAAGATGAAATGATCATGTACCTTACTCCTTATCACTATAGTTCACAAGGATGCATCATACCTTCTCCTGATGGCCATGCAGCTGCAAAGAGAAATAAATAAATAAACTAAGACAGTGCCGATCTATCTTCCTTTCTTTGTAAAAGATTCAAGTTGTGACAAACTTCAGTTCAACATTCCAAAAAAATGAATTATGTACGCCAAAATTCTCCTAGCTCAAAACAGGCAATCCCACATTCTCCGAACAATATTTTAGGATGTTCCTTCATATTATGCATGGCTCCATGTAACTCAATGATTGAAATGAGCATTTTTATGTCCATGACTGATGTAGTCATCTTTGTAGCATCTGGCAAACACTTTTTGTATTCCTCTGCCTGCATATAATCACCACAAAGCGTAGCCCATTCACTTTGTCAAGCTCAAGTATAAAACTGTACTGTGAAAACAAACTAAGAATTCAGGACAAATACCTTAATTATCTCACTCTCAAGTCTTTCCATGGATGGCACCAATGACTTTTATTTCACTTGCCCATCCACTAACAATGTTTCATGCCTGCATCAGCAAAAAAAAGTTTCAAAAATGCTCCTAACAGAACAGGGAAGACTAAACATGCAACTCTATTGGTAGCAGTCAGCAGCACTGGAACCATTGTTTTGATCACGAAAGATTGAATTGACAAAATCAGATTGCTGCTTTGTGCTTCCTACTACCAACTGTAGTATATTTGGCACACAAGTTCTTACCCGGAGTCAAATTCTGCACCGTCGTCTTGGAATTGCAATTGTTCAGAGAAGCCACCATCGCCTTACAACAACTATGACAGCTCCTTGGAGGCCATCCCGTGGGACAAAGTGGGGATGCCGGAAGACATCTGGAGGGGCACCGCGCAGCCGGCAAAGGATGCGCTGGTCCAGATCTTCCTGGCGGCATCGCCCTGGTGAGACGGGTAGATGACGGAGAGGCGCCGGTGCGGGGCGTGCATGCCGGGCACCGACGCAAGGCGAGGCGTTGTGGGCGGGAGGGTGGCGCCGGTGTGAGGCGCGGCAAGGTGTTGCAGCGGACGGCGTTGCGCAGAGGCGACAGCGCGGGGCGGCGAGGCGACGACGCAGCGGAGGGCGGCAACCCATTCGTAGGAGAGGACGATGCTAGATGGGAGAGGCAGCGAGCGGTGGAGCGGGGTGCGCCGGCTGGCCGGCCGGCGGCTAGATGGGAGAGGCGGGGGAAGGGAAGAGGCTACGTGTGTGGGTGCTCGGGGAGAAGTTACGGCAGGGACGGAGAGGTACGAGATTACTAGGGGAAGTGGGCACGATTAGTCTTTCGTAAGTGCACTTTCGTTAACTCAGGTTTTAGACCATCAGATTATTATGTGATTAACGGCTGAGATGGTGATTTGGATCTGCCCTCTCGTGCTTTTATAATGGTAGTAGATGCTTTGCTCACGAGGGTCGCGACCGAGAAGAGGATTTCGCTGATCAAGGCATGGGAGGAGAACGAGAAGGCCAAAGCCGAGAACAAGTGAGCCTCCCGTTCTCTCTAAATTCTCACGAGTAACCACCACCAATGATATTCACCCAGATGGCTCCATTTTTATCCGCATTCAGATTTTAACTTCCGTTGCACTCAGAATTCAGATATCAGGTGCTTCATCACCTCGCGTCTCTCATTTAAGCTCTCTTTAATTAAAAAAAAAACTCGTGTCATGCAGGGCCGTGAAGTTGCTGGCGGACATCACCTCGTGGGAGAACTCCAAGGCCGCGGAACTGGAAGCCGAGCTCAAGAAGATGCAAGTAAGTTTGAGCACCCACTTACCATAGGCGACGCCATTTAGTACTAGTACGTAAGCTATTACTAATTGGCACGGAACTTTTTGGGGGCACCTGCGTACGTGCAGGAGCAGCTGGAGAAGAAGAAGGCGCGCTGCGTGGAGAAGCTCAAGAACAGCGCCGCGACGGTGCACAAGGAGGCGCAGGAGAAGCGTGCCGCGGCGGAAGCGCGGCGCGGCGAGGAGATCGTTGCGGCGGAGGAGACCGCCGCCAGGTACCGCGCAAAGGGTGAGGCGCCGAAGAAGCTGCTCTTCGGCAGAGGATAGATCCTAGCTTCTCTCTGTTTGACCGTTGCAATGTCTGCTGGCCATTGCATCACTTGTCTATTTATCTTTGGGTGTGATCTTAGTTTGTATGGTATCATCAATTGCGTCGTGATGTAATTTGTGGGATAATTTGGTGTGCTGTATAAAGATGGAGTAGTCTTTCCGTGCACACAACAGTATAACAATATCCGATACTTGTTGAAAGGAATTAACCCGCATTCAGATTTTTTTTTGCAAACCCGCAAAAGCTTTGCGCCTCGATGTATTAGAAGAAGAGAAATAAAAACTATACACATAATCCAGCGGCATGCCGCGGTTACAGATACCACGACAATATATGGTGGGCAACCAAAAGCACCGGACAACGTCCTATCCCTAGTAGTACCTATCTTCAAATGTAAGACAACCCTTTTGACTGGGACAACATCCAGAGCTCAACCCACATTCAAAATCATTCTTATGGGTTAAAGGATCCGAATATAATAATTTTGTGTTAACAATTTTTTTTTGAAGGCATGACATCCTATATACATGAATAGCTTATATTCACTAAGTATAATTCTCTCAACATGCAGCCATGCACATTACCAAATGTGCCACGTTATCATCCACTAACACTATTTTGTACCACATGCATACGTCAATTTAATTATTGCAACTATAATGGTCTGCCATACATGCATACTCTTTATTCACGCACACTACTTTAGAAAATAATAGGTTTTGATTTAGGTTATTTAATTAATACATAATTCATCCAAAATTTATTTTTAAATTTCCACAACAACTCGTGGGGAAATCACCAAGTGGACCAAATGCGGCCGTTTGTGGTGATGTTGCAGCCCTCTTGTAAATCACAACTCTCTTTCTATCTTAACTAGCTTAATGCTCGTGCGTTGTCATGAAATAATAATAAAAATAAATACAAACATACAAATGCTAGATTGATCATTAATGCACAACAAAATAATCATTTCAATTAGGAAATTGTTAACTGGATCACACGACATTGACCAAATGTGACAGTTGTGGCAATCCACTTGTAAACCATAACTGATGCGGAGCATCCCAAGCTCATCCCCATGAACCATCAATCATCTCACCAAGTGCCCCAAGGACCAATGACTCGTGCTCGTGCTAGAGCACTTGAATCCCAGGTTAACTCTCTCCTTGTTGAATTCCCATTTGACCACCTTGAGACATGGCTGCTACCTCAAACGGAAACACTTTGTGTGCTTGGGTGCCAAGGAGAAGGAAGGACGCAAGATGGACACCAAACGCATGGACAAGGATTTTCACAGCGCAGTGAAAGAGGTACTACCGGTCTACTACCGCCCAACTACCGGTCGACCGGTACTACCGGCCAACTACCGGTCAACTACCGGTCAAGCTTCTGTGATCGACCGGTGCAAGGCCGATGCAACGCCGAAACAACTGCTAAAACTGCCAAGACTGGTACTACCGGTCCCAGGACCGGTACTACCGCCCTGCCTGCGCGCAGTTGAAGGGTTTTCACCTATGTATCCCCCCAACTTACCCCCTTGGACTATAAGTACTCATTTCCTAGCTCCGTACTAGGGTCAGCTTTTGGATAGCTCATCATAGACACCTCTGTGGATTCTCTCCTTCGAGACCACGGCCTCTTCGGAGAAGATCCACCTCGGATTCAAGACCTCCACATCGGGGAAGATCCCAAGGGATATCCAAGACCTCCTCCGGGAGAAGACTACCTTTGTACCACCGGGATTTGCTATGGATCGTGTATCTTGATGTGTATCGTGGATCTAGCACTTGTGTGATCATATTTGTGTTGATTTGAATGTTTTCCCTCTTGTTTTCCTCCGTTTCCTCTTGTGTCCTCCGTGTTCGTCGTGGGATATTCTCCAATCGTGAAAGATCTGCTGATTAGGGTTCCACCCTACATCATATTATGGTATCTAGAGCATAGGTTGATCACGAATTTGGAGCCCCACACCTTGTTTTCTAGCCTTGTTTTGTTGTGTTCTTCCCAATTTCGAAAATTCCCCACAAAAATAGCCCCAATTTTTTTTTTGTGATCTGTTGATTTGGCGAGATTTTGTTGAATTTGTTCCATGGATTTGCTGTGCCACGAGTGGATCTAGCATTTCCCCAAGTTTCTCCACTTTCCATCCACTAAATCCACCCAATTTCGACCCTGAAATCATCCATTTCCGCCCATATTTCCGCCCCACCCAGTTCTGAGAATTTTCCCGACACCAGCAGTACTACCGGTGGCACTAGCGGTACTTCCGCTGAGCATCTCAACCGGTACTACCGGCCTACAAAATGGTACTTCCGCCCCGCACAGTTTCAGCCTTCCGAGTTTCACCATTTTGACCATAACTTTCACTCTTGAACTCCGATTTGAGTGTTCTTTGGCTCGTTGAAAAGCTAGCGACGTGCCCGAGCTGCTCATCTTGGTTTTACCACCATTAGACTCCATAAAATTTTGTCAAAATTGGCAAGTTTGCTTAGGCCCTCCTCCATATACACCTTCCGCATACCGCCACCACTTCCGCAACCACCATCGTTTCTACCCTTCGATTTTGACAATTTTGTCTTACTTTGCCTTGGATACTTGAGTTGTGGTTTCACCGTTTCCTTGGATGTTTCGGCTACCTTGGAACGGAACAACATCGACAAGACCACCGCTCACCCTCGGCAAGGACGGTAACATTGACAACACCTTGTTCATCCTACCTTGCAATTGCATTGTCACCCTATGGACCATCTTTGCGTAGCTTCCCCATTGAGACTAGCCATTTGAGTATTGCAGGGCCACGACACTTGTGCACATTAGTGATAGCCATAGATATTGCATACTACATCATCATATCTCCGTGTGACAAAAGAGTGTCCCGCATACACAATAGCTACCTTGATCCGAGAAGCATGCATAAGTATCCAAAGAAAGAGCTCACAAGCTTTTAAGCAAAAGAGCCACCAAAGCAAAAGGACAATAGCATCATAAGCCTTGCATCAAAAGAGATCATATGACATAGCAATACATCATCTTGTGCTCAAGCATCGGCACATCATACACTCATAGCATACTTGTGATAGATAGTCGTTACGTGTTGCCTCTTATAGGTCGTGCACAAGTGCGTATCCGCCTATTAAGCAATCGGTTAGCGTCTCTCTAGTGTTGTGCAACACGAGCATTTTCGTGGATTCCACATTTTCGCTCATCCTTGGTTGCACAACCACATTTATCTATCCGTGCGTGTGTTCCTGTGCTATTTCTTTGCTAGTGATCTACTTGTTGCATGAGCAAATTGTGAACCATTTTCAACATCATTGAGTCACTTTGACGATTGCATTGAATTTATTGCCACCATCCTAACCAAGCTCCTCTCAAAGCTTTACTTGTGTAGGTGTGAGAATCGACACGAAGTGGTACCAATAGTGCTATTTCCGGGTTACATTATTGAGTGATCATTGATCCATTTTCAACTTCGGTTAAGGTACATTTGGTATTGTCTTCTCCTTTCTCCCACTTACATACTTGCTTGTGATGAAGGATAGGCCAAGTACATCTTCCAACCCGATCTTCGACGATCCCCAAGAAGCGAACAACTACGTCACCAAACTACATCTCTTCGGTGTCCAACGAGCTCTACATCAAGAGAGTGAAGCTATGCGCGAGTACATTGGTCAAGTCGCAGAGGACGCGCGCCAATTTGAAGCAAGAACAAAAGAGCAATTCGACATCATCAACACCAACATGTCTACTCAATTCAACGAGCTCCGGACATTGATAATCAACCGACGTTCTTCTTCAACATCCTCTCAAAGACGAAGCCGCTCAAGTCGACATTTCGACTCCACGCAAGACTCAAGTACACCTACGTCCAACACTCTTCGTCAAGCCGCACGTCAAGTTCGACATGACAACCGGCAATCTCTTCATGACAAGAGTTCACAAGAGCTATTCGACGAACAAGAAAGCCGACGTCGTCAAAACCAAGCTACACTTGAGCAAGCACAAGAACGGCAACGACTACGCCAACAACAACAAGAGCGAGCACGTCAATACCAAGAAGAACAAGACGCCGAGGCTAACCTCCAAGCACAACAACATCGAGAAGCTCAAGCTATGGAGGCGCAACGAGCATTACAAGATGCACATCGCAATGTGGCAGCCCGCACTCGACACACTCGTCAAGAAGAGGATTTCCTTCGTGATGAGATGCAAGAAAGACGCCACCAAGCAAGAATGCAACAAGAAGCTCCTCCTCAAGCGCGACAAGAGCATCAACCTCAACAGGAACAACAAGCTCGACAAGCACACCATGATAACGGACATCTACTTCGACAAGAGCAACATGACATTGCAAACCGCCAACATCAAGACCGCCCTCCCAATAGGCAAGGAAACAACGACGAGCATCGCTATGGCAAGCTCAAATTCACCATGCCAAAGTTTTCCGGAAGCATCGATCCCGAAGACTATCTCTCATGGGCATTGAAGGTTGACAAGATCTTTCGCCTTCACAACTTCGATGAAGAGAAGAAGATCGCAATGGCATCCCTTGAGTTCCAAGACTATGTTCTCATTTGGTGGGAGCAAATCATAGAGAGAAGAGAAGCAAAAGGCGAACCTCCTATCACCACTTGGGCTCAAATGAAGGAAGTCATGAGAGCACGCTTTGTGCCAACACACTACAACCGTGACTTGTTCAAGAAGCTACAACTCCTCAAGCAAGGTACCAAGTCCGTTGAAGAGTACTACAAGGAGATGGAGATTGCCATGATAAGAGCCAACATCACGGAAGATGAAGAGCAATCAATGGCGAGATTCTTGAATGGACTCAGCTATCCTATCAAGAATATTGCGGACTTCCAACCATACAACAATCTCCTCGAGCTAGTACATCAAGCAACCAAAGCGGAGCGGCAAGTTCAAGAGGACTAGAAGTACTCCAAGTTCAACTCCAAGAACTTCGGCTCCTACAACCAAGCTTCAACGACTTCGGCTACTCCTCCTACCTCTACCAAGCCATCTACAAACTTCGGCGACAAGCCAACCAACAAGAATGCGACTACATCGAGTCGTCCACCTTCTACCAACAACTTCAAGCCAAGAGCTTCCTCGACTACAACTCTAAGCGAAGACAACAACAAGACGAGCTCCATCAAATGCTTCAAGTGCCAAGGACGAGGCCACAAGTCATTTGAGTGCAAGACCGTTCACACCATGATCATCAACGATGACGGATCTTATGACTCCATGAGCGATGATGAGATGGAAGTACTTGAGCATGTCGCTATGCATCGCCAAGTGAATGAAGAAGAAGACCGTCAAGTGTTTTGCGACAATGACTCAAGCCCCAATCTTGTTGTCTCCAAAGTATTGACACTCCAACACCAACAAGATGACGACCAACGATGTCACATTTTCCATACAAAGGCCGGCATCAATGGACGCTCCGTCAAGGTTATCATCGATGGAGGAAGTTGTCACAACTTGGCAAGCGAAGAGCTATGCGACAAACTTCATTTGGTCAAGACGAAGCATCCTCACCCCTACAAGGTCCAGTGGCTCAACGACGCCGGAATTCTTCGAGTCGAGCACACCGTGCAAGTCTCTTTCAAGATTGGCCCCTACGAGGACACTCTTGAATGTGATGTGATACCCATGTCCGTGTGCCACCTTATTCTTGGACGTCCATGGCAATATGATCGTGGAGTCACACACAATGGACGGACAAATCACTATAGCTTCAAGATGAAGGGCAAGGAATTCGTGCTCCGACCAATGTCTCCAAGTCAAGTAGCCGCCGACAAGCTTTTACCTACCAACCATCATGGAGAGAATGGTGAGAGAGTGAGCCACCAAAAAGAGAGTGAGAGCCACAAGCCAAATATTAGCGACTCCACGATGAGCGACAAGAAGCAACTACTCCTATTTGCCACCAAAAGTGAGATGAGAGAAGTGTGTGAGAACCCATCGAGTGTCTTCCACCTTGTGCTTTTATGCAAAGGGGAAGCAAAACCTACTAACACTTCACCACCTCTACCTTTAGTGTTGTCCAATTTGTTGCAGGAATTCTCGGACGTCTTTCCCGATGAGCTACCTCCGGGTCTACCTCCACTTCGCGGAATCGAACACCGCATCGACCTCATACCCGGCGCACCACTTCCAAACAAGGCTCCTTACCGCGTCAACCCCGAGGAAACAAAGGAGATACAACGGCAAGTGCAAAAACTCATCGACAAAGGTCATGTACGTGAAAGCTTAAGCCCTTGTGCCGTTCCGGTTATTCTCGTGCCTAAGAAAGATGGAAGTTTTCGCATGTGCTCCGATTGTCGACCTATTAATGCTATCACCGTTAGATACCGTTACCCTTTTCCACGCTTAGACGACATGCTTGATGAATTATGTGGTGCCACCATCTTTTCAAAAATTGATCTAAAAAGTGGTTACTACCAAATTCGCATTCAAGAGGGTGATGAGTGGAAAACGGCTTTCAAAACCAAGTTTGGGTTATATGAGTGGCTTGTCATGCCAATGGGCTTATCGAAAGCACCCGGTTCATTTATGCGCCTTATGCATTTTTGTCTTCGACCTTACATAGGTGTCTTTGTCGTGGTCTACTTCGATGATATCCTCGTTTTTAGCAAGACGCTAGAGGACCATGTGACACACATCCGTTTGGTTTTACAAACCCTTTGGAAAGAGCGCTTATATGCTAATATGGAGAAATGCACTTTTGGCGTTGACAAGGTTGTCTTCCTAGGATTTGTCGTTTCTTCACAAGGTGTCCACGTTGACGAAACTAAAATTGAAGCAATTAAAACTTGGCCTCAACCAACGAATCTCATGCAAGTGCGTAGTTTCCTTGGTCTAGCCGGTTTCTATCGACGTTTTGTGAAGGACTTTAGCACCATTGCTATGCCTCTACACGCTTTGAGCAAGAAGAACGCACCCTTCATTTGGGGTCCTTCGCAAGACACCGCGTTCAATGAGCTAAAAAGCTTTCTTACACACGCACCACTTCTAGCCCTACCAAACTTTGATAAACACTTTGAGATTCATTGTGACGCTAGTGGTACCGGCATAGGTGGCGTACTAATGCAAGAAAAGCGCCCAATTGTGTACTTTAGCGAGAAGCTATCGGGAGCGCAACTTAACTATCCCATTTATGATAAAGAGCTTTATGCCTTGGTGAGAGTTTTACGTGTTTGGGAACATTATCTTAGACCTCATGAATTCATTCTTTATATGGACCATGAGACTCTCAAGTATCTCAAAGGTCAAACTAAGTTGAACAAGCGTCATGCTAAATGGAGTGAGTTCATTGAGTCTTTTCCCTATGTCATCAAGTACATCAAAGGCAAAGAAAATGTTGTGGCGGACGCGCTTTCCCGCAAATGCATGCTTGTAACACAACTTGAGTTGAATGTGATTGGCTTTGAGCACATAAAAGATTTATATGAGCACGATCCTTTCTTTGCAAATGCTTATGCTAAGTGCTTGACTCACACTTCTTGCGAACATTACTACATCAAGGATGGATATCTTATGAGAGCTAACAAACTTTGCATTCCCGAGTCTTCGCTTCGTTTGCTCCTTTTGCAGGAATCTCATGGAGGAGGACTCATGGGACACTTTGGACGCGACAAGACGTTTGCTACCCTCTCTAAGAACTATTTTTGGCCCAAGATGCTACGTGACGTCTCACGCCTCACCAACCGATGTTCTACATGCCGCAAAGCTAAGTCCAAAGCTCAATCTCATGGTCTTTACATGCCTCTTCCTATTACATACCATCCATGGGAAGACATAAGCATGGATTTTGTACTTGGGTTGCCTAGGACTCAAAATGGCAAAGATTCCGTGCTAGTTGTCGTGGATAGATTCTCTAAAATGGCTCATTTCGTTCCTTGTAACAAGATCGACGATGCTTCACATGTTGCAAATCTTTTTTGTAGGGAGGTCATTCGTCTTCATGGCGTGCCCAAAACGATCGTGTCGGACCAGGACGTCAAGTTCTTGAGCTACTTTTGGAAAACCCTATGCGCTAAGCTCGGAATCAAGCAACTATTCTCTTCGGCGTACCATCCACAAACGGACGGCCAAACGGAGGTGACGAACCGCACGCTTTCGACGCTTCTTCGTGTGTTGATCAAGAAGAACATCAAGGAATGGGAGCAATGCTTGCCCATAGCTGAGTACGCCTACAACCGCGCAAGACATTCGACCATCGGCAAGTCTCCCTTCGAGGTCGTCTACGGCTTCAACCCGTTGTCCCCATTGTACATCCTACCTCTACCTCTACAAGAGCGCACGAACATGGACGCAAGTGCACGGGCAAGCTATCTCAAGAAGGTGCACAAAGATACAAGGGCAACAATCGAGCGACAAGTCCATCGTCTCACCACCAAGATCAACGTCAACAAGACACCAATGGTGTTCCAACCGGGAGATCTTGTTTGGCTTCATCTTCGCAAGGACCGTTACCCACACGAGCGCAAGTCCAAACTACTACCTCGCGCCGACGGACCCTTCAAGGTGCTAGCACTCTACAACGACAACGCCTACAAGATCGACATCCCACGAGACAAGTACTCCGTGAGCGACACCTTCAATGTCAAGGATCTCCCTCCTTTCCATGGTGATGAAGATTTCGATCCGAGGTCGGATCTTTCCCAAGGGAGGGGAGATGATGCGGAGCATCCCAAGCTCATCCCCATGGACCATCAATCACCTCACCAAATGCCCCAAGGACCAATGACTCGTGCTCGTGCTAGAGCACTTGAATCCCAGGTTAACTCTCTCCTTGTTGAATTCCCATTTGACCACCTTGAGACATGGCTGCTACCTCAAACGGAAACACTTTGTGTGCTTAGGTGCCAAGGAGAAGGAAGGGCGCAAGATGGACACCAAACGCATGGACAAGGATTTTCACAGCGCAGTGAAAGAGGTACTACCGGTCTACTACCGCCCAACTACCGGTCGACCGGTACTACCGGCCAACTACCGGTCAAGCTTCTGTGATCGACCGGTGCAAGGCCGGTGCAACGCCGGAACAACCGCTAAAACTGCCAAGACCGGTACTACCGGTCCCAGGACCGGTACTACCGCCTTGCCTGCGCGCAGTTGAAGGGTTTTCACCTATGTATCCCCCCAACTTACCCCCTTGGACTATTTCACCTACTACTTTAGAAAATAATAGGTTTTGATTTAGGTTATTTAATTAATACATAATTCATCCAAAATTTATTTTTTAATTTCCACATCAACTCGTGGGGAAATCACCAAGTGGACCAAATGCGGCCGTTTGTGGTGATGTTGCAGCCCTCTTGTAAATCACAACTCTCTTTCTATCTTAACTAGCTTAATGCTCGTGCGTTGTCATGAAATAATAATAAAAATAAATACAAACATACAAATGCTAGATTGATCATTAATGCACAACAAAATAATCATTTCAATTAGGAAATTGTTAACTGGAACACACGACATTGACCAAATGTGACAGTTGTGGCAATCCACTTGTAAACCATAACTCTCTTTCTACCTTAACTAGGGGTTGGGGCGCCACCATGTGGCGTCTCTTGAGAGGAAACTGAGTGGTGCCAGGTTGGCAAGCACTGATTCCACTTGCTTTCTTGCTACATTGTATGACACATATGCATGGAATGGAAGAAGTTGTGCTACAAATTCGAAAGAGCCAAATAAATGACTCAAATACAAAGAGATTAGGACATCTGAAACACAAAACATCAAAAGGCATGAGATAAAACCAGAGAGAGGGGGAAAGCTCACACATACTCATGAAGTAATGGATCTGTATATGCTGTAAGTTTCTACAATGGTAAGAATTCAACATTTAATTGGGATATGAAGTGTTATAACAAAATAATAAGAACACAACGAAGAAAAGTTTAAAGGGTATTCAAGCTGAATGCTCAAATTGTAAATCACCACGAAATATGTGACAAAAATGCCACCCAGTTCCATATAGATCTTGACGTGGTGGATTCTGAGACACGTCCTACAGAGCAACCATACCATTCAATAAGCCAAAAATTGTGTGGACAACAACTGGAGTAAAAAATTGCTTTCAATGCTAACCGGCGAAGGAAGACAGTCTCCAGCATGTCTCCTAAAAATAGGGAAATCACCATGGATACTCATGTCCGAAGTTGTTAGTGTCTTGCAAAAGGAATACATGATGCCTTTCTCGAGTTGCTGTGGTTCATGACCCAAGCTTGTGAGAACCTTACTTATTAAGGAGATTCAAATGGGGAAATTAATGAATGTACATGTAAACAAGAACATGGAACATAACTAATAAAGTACACATCTACATGTAAATAGGAAAATGAAATATAACTAACAAGACCATTGGAACATCTCACACAATTTGGGACAATAATTAGGTTAACTCAAATGCCTCCAGCAGAAAATAAAAAGACTCCAAGCATAAAAATGTAATGAAAAATTAAAACTTTAACCGAATCAGTTGAAAATCAAATAAAGTGGCATTGGAACATGCTTGAATGTTTGAAAAACAGAAGATGTTACTGAATCATCTCACTAACCTCTTCCTGGTGAGATGAAAGATGAATAATTTCATGGACTAGGTTAGGGAGCAATCGGTGCAGTAACAACAGATGATGCAATATGTACCTTTGTGTTCCTACAATGAAAATTCGAGTCAGTTTCGTAGAATATATTGCTCAAACACTGGCTCAATGATTTTGGAAGGTCCATTTTATTACTCGCCAATTTTTTACAGAAAGCAATGATTTCAGAAGTTCTTTACCTGATGTAGATTAACTGCTCCTTGCACTGTCCAATAAATGAGCATAAATGAGAATGTAAATACAACAAGAGAAACTACTTCATAACCGATGAAATGATGTATAAAACATACATGTTTCTTACGCTTCATCTATAGCCATTTCTACCATAACGGGCCCCCAAATCAAAACAAGATTATTCTTTATTCTTCGATACAAACTTTGAATCTACCTACAGATTGAGCTAGGGAAATTCGACAGTATGAAGAACCTGTAATGTGAAGAGTCGGTCGTTAATTCACACCTAGGATCGTCGCCCTATACTTATTGCTGAACTTCTTGTTGATTTACTTGCACATGAACCACCCAATCTATGAATTTCAATACTAGGATAGATAACCCAAAATTATGTAAACTCTATACCCTAAGACCTGATCACATGTCTTTCAGAAAACATGACAATATAAGTCAATATGCCAGGATGGTCTTAAAGTTGCACCACAAACAAAACCAGACCAAGGTACAAAAAGGAATTCATAGAAAAGAATCCCATGTCCATAGTGAAACAAATTGGAAGAAGTTTGTATAAAACTTTAATCGGCAATCATGTACACTATACACCCTATCGTCATATCAACAAGTTTAATACAGTATAAATCGGTAAAAAGCTTGATCTTATCAATCATTACATACACGCTCTCATGTATCACCCTGCAAGTTTACTCTCTACAGTGGCATTGCAATAACATGCTACAATATCACTCCAATTAGACAATGGAAAAGGAAAAACAACACATTCGAAATTAGATATTACACAGAAGAAGAGAGAGAATGTGTGCCTTGGAGATCTAAATTACCATGCTAAAATATCATGCACAAAATGGAAAGCAACTAAGTAGCTCTGTGTTCTAACTGTACATATCAATTCTGAATACGAAGTAATGTCACTAGTGAAGTGTATCAGTAGTTTGTATTATTCCTTGTAATCAATAAGACATTAGGATCAACAACTTTGAATTTGTAATATATAGGAAAGTAATAAATCTAGAGAGCTAGTCATCTTATCAATTCATCAACACGCCGGTGAGGGTGAGTGACTCCTAAACTAAGAGCTAAAATTTTATATTGTGAATCAGAGTTCTGTATAAAGAGGGATGTTCTAGATTACATGATAACTTGAAGGAATGTGTGATGCTATTTTGTACAGGTGCAATGTCAAGCAACAGATGGCATATTAGACCTAGGAACCTATATATTAATCAAGTATTAACGTTTAGTGTGGTTCCAGAGTGGATCGAGTGGCATAGTTAAGAGTCGTGGAAGAAAGGCATTCAAGTGTATCAGGCAAACGAAACGGCAGAGTCTGAATACTTGACCTCTTGTCACGCTGAAGCTCGTAGTTAGTATGAAAATTTGCTTTAATATACTGCTATCCGCAGCTAATGCATGTATGGATCCACCGAAATGTGTAATAATAAAGGAGCATTATTTGTTTAGCAAGCAAACGACAGTAATTATTACAGCTGAATACTTCTTAATAAATTCAATGCCCCAGATAGGTGTTACCTTCTTACCATTCGGGTAGTTTTCCTCGTGTAGCACGCACTAAAGGTATTTCTCCAAGATGGAGTTCTTGATCCGGTGGTCGGTGGTGCAGTATGTGGTGCTGATGCAATTAGCAGACTGCCCTGGCTGTAATTGGTGAAAGCCTATAAATACATTCAAGTTAACAAATTATGAATGAATTAATAATTAACCATGCATAAACATGTCAACCGAAAGAATAATACAAGCCATCCTCGGGAGTACTCGTCTCGATATGTAGGGTTATATCAACACAAATCTGCACTACAGAACTAATTCTTAGTTTGTACAAATATGAGTATTAATGACTCAAAACAATCAGCAATGACCGGGGAGTGACCAATATACATATAACAAAGCAGATTTGTTAACACCAAAATTGCAGAACCTATCATCATGTAAACAAAAATGATAAGAAAAAACCATTAATATGCTTGCAAAGTGCATACATTCCTTTTGATTTCCAAAAAATATATCAACATGGTAACAACAGTGAAAATCAAATCAAACTTGCACACACTATGAAACAGTGCAATCTTTGCATATATGGGCAGAGAGAGAGAGAGAGAGAGAGAGAGAGAGAGAGAGAGAGAGAGAGAGAGAGAGAGAGATAGAGAGAGAGAGATACATATCGGGAGTGAATGGGGAGAAGGATTGATATAAGCTCACCTTGACATCAGCCATCCCTCGATGGCAGTTCCCTATGGATCCATGACACTACCGCTCCTTATCTGTATCGTCAAACTCTCCTCTACCCATGAGGCGTCCGCTGATACGTCCATTTTGCATCATGTTTTACTATTGATATTTATAATTTTTTTGGTCATTATCTCACTTTATGATGCAATTATAATGCCTTTTCTCTCTTAATTTATAAGATTTACATGGATAGAGAAATTATCGACAGTTGGAATTTTGGAACTAAAAGAGCTACAACAGAGATTGCTATTCCACGGAGCTCGAAATGACCTAAAACTTCACAAGAATTTTTTATTGAATATATAAAAAAATGGAATAAAGAAATGCGAGAGGGGACTACTTGCTACTCACAAGGCAACAGGGCGCGCCATGTTGCCTTTTGGGCCCACTATAGGCCTTTGTTTCCCATCTTCTGCTATATGAATGGTTTTTCCCTAGAAGAAATACAAGGAGGACTTCCGAGACGAAGCGCCGCCATCTCGAGGTGGGATCTGTGTAGGAACACTTTTGCTCTTCGGCGGAGCGATTCCGTCATGGATACTTCTCTCCAGAAGGGGGAAATCGAAGTCATCGGCATCACCAACGATCCTCTCATCGTGGGAGGACCAATATCCATCAAAATATTCACTAGCACCATCTCATCTCAAACCCTAGTTCACCCCTTGTATGCAATCTTTGTCTCCAACCTCAGATTGGTACCTGTGGGTTGCTAGTAGTGTTGATTACATCTTGTAGTTGACGCTAGTTGGTTTATTTGGTGGAAGATTCACTACAAAAAAACTACACTTCCATGATAATACGTGATTGTCACAGTAGGTCACGTTTTCTGTCATGCATGTACATCCATGGCAAATTTATGACAGAATCAAGATAGTCATACCTGTGCTGTCGTGAGGTGTTCCATGACATTACCAAAATTATCATCACGGAAGTGTCCACTTCCATGATGATAAATCGCGCGTCACAGAAGTGCTTTCATCAAGGGTGACCGACACGTGGCATCCACCGTAACGGAACCCCGTTAAGCTATCGGGTCCGGCTTTGGATCCGATAACCCGTTAACAGCCTCGACCAATGGGGATTTTCCACGTGTAAAATCATCATTGGCCGAAGGAAACACGTGTTGCCTCACCCCTGGGACAGATGTCATCCACTCATTGGACAGGAGGCGCCTATGATAGGTAGACACGTGGCACGGCCCAACAGTGGCCCATTCCGGTGAAAAAGGCTGACCCAGTAAAAAATAGCAGGCCGACCCATTTAAGGCCTACTTGTGTCAGGTTCATTTAAGCCCACGGCCCATACGAGATGTGCCAATTCGGCCCGTCAACGGCCCGTTAAAGATTTGACACCATTGCAGCCCATCATCAGTTCAAGCCCGTTAATAGCCCGCTATATATTTGGGCTCAATATCAGCCCGATGAGATTTCGGCCTGTTAACAGCCCATTCAGTGGATGGGCCAATTTTCACGATGTACATCTTTCGGCCTTTTAGCGACCCATTTAAATAGTATTAGGCTAATTTCTGGCCCGGTGTGTCTTTCGGCCTCTTGACGGCCCATAAATCAGTTGGGCCATTTATAGTCCGACCTGAGTTTCGCCTCTTAGCGACTCATTTAAGTGTTGGGCCAATTTCCGGCCCGGTGTGTCTTTCAGCCTGGTGACGACCCATATATCTGTTGGGCCATTTGTAGTCGGACCTGAGTTTTGGCCTTTTAGCGACCCATTTCAGTGTTGGGCCAATTCCTGGCCCTATGTTCCTTTCAACCTGTTAACGGACCATAAATGAGTTGGGCCATTTGTAGTCGGACCTGAGTTTTGGCCTTTTAACGGCCCATGCCCTTCATGGTCCAATACCAGCCCAGTTTCTCTTTCGGCCTGCTAAAGGCCCACAACACAGTTGGGCCATTTACAATACGACCTGACTTTCGGCCTCTTAGCGACCCATGCTCTTCATGGTCCAGTACAAGCCTGCTGTCTCTTTCGGCCTGCTAAAGGCCCACAGTATAGTTGGGCCATATGTAGCCCGAACTTAGTAACAGCCTGTTAACGGCCCGTGAAATCAATTGGGTCCACCTGTTGCCCGCTTCGATGTCAGCTAGTTAACGACCCGGGAGTTAAGAGGGCCGACCATTAACTTTTGGCCTGGTAACGGCCCATTAACTTAATGGGCCCACTAAAGTTCGTACATGTCTTTAGGCCAAATTAGATAATTTGAGCCCATTACGATGAGCAATTATGCACAGGACCAAAACCGATCAAGCAAAGGTACGGCATACAGGGAAAAACGTTGCACATCCAACATATATTACAGGAAATTACATCCACTGGGCAATCAAAGATTGATGCCAGTGCAAATAAATGAACAGAACCTAACGATCTACAACGTCACAATCTGCAACCTCAGCACGGATGACGCCCATAAGCATGTGGGCAAGTTCTTGCTGCTTTGCTACACTGTCTCTGAAAACATTCATCAGTTGTTGTGTCGCACGACTCTGCACCTCTGACTCCTCCACCATTTCCATCATTCCTTCAGCCATTAATTGGTTCACAAACATACATTTTTTCGTTGCATTCGAGACAGAGGATACTGAGCAGATTCAGATGGCGATTTTGGCAGGCTTGTATTATTCATAGTGGAGAGTGTCTCAACCACTGCATCATAACATAAATTAGGAGGGGAACCAAACAAATTAATCATGAGTTATTGGCATATTACCTGGCCTAGATTTATTAGAAATAAACAATGGGGTTGCCTTGCTGTTTTCTGAGTTTGTCTTCTTATCTTCAGCAACCTGCACCAAATTAAGACACTAGCATTGCTATCATTGGCCAAGTCAGATAATAGGAAAGCAACATTGACACAACGAACGTTTGGGCAACTAGCCAACACCAAATTAACACAATATGGCATAACTATCATCAGCCAGGTAAGGTAATACGCAAGCAACATTGAAACGATGAATGAATGGGCAACCAGAGCAGCACTACAATTCAGTAATGTGCATGATATGAGATAGTACACTCATGCAGCTCAGTATGCAAAACTACCAGGCAGTTTTCTTTACAAAAATCAACATTGGCGCCTTTAACATTTTGCTACAACTAATTTTAGATCAGACAAATGTTGGATTCACGCCGATTAACAAAATACATGCTGATGTAAAAATATAATGATATACAACAGATACTTACATCAACATTGGAGCACAAAGAATTCCCGCAAGATATTTTCCTCGAATACAATGTCAAGGAAGGAAATCTTCTATCATTTAACCATATTTTCTAAAAGAGTTATGGGTAAGAAACATGTAGAAAATATGATCAAAATGCTATAAAATTTCATGATGCGAGGATACGCACACGCTTCTTAGAATGGAGTTGACATTCTTTTGCTGGACTGGAGTGGATTAGTTCTTTGGCCACTGGAATCTGCTTATTGTCGGTGGGAGTTGGGTTTCTCTATGCTGGAGCAGTATCTATGAAAAATGGAGTTGGTTTATTATCTACTGGCGTTTAGATCTTTTGCAAAGACCTGGTTTGTAACCCTTCAGATTCTAACATAGCCGTCTTCCCCTTGCATACCTTATATAGAAGAATGGTGCTTCAATTATAAAACATGCTACAATAGAGATGGAATAGGTACTGAAGAATAGAAAGGCATGCCATATTGACATGTATTCCCTCCATCCGGAATTAAATGGATGGGTCTAGGCGTATTTCAGTTCTAGATACATCCATTTTTATCCATTTCTGTGACATGTAATTCAAACGGAGGGAATATGATGTAAGAGCTAGGGATACGACAGGACAACACAGTAAAAAAAACACTGAAAACCACTGCAAAACCAAAGTAATCAAACTCACCGATATGAGATAGCACACTCATGCAGCTCAGGATGCAAAACTACCAGGCAGTTTTCCTTACAAAAAATCAACATTGTGGCCTTTAATCATACATTTTGCTACAACTAAATTTAGATCAGATAAAGGTTGGATTCACGCCGATTAACAAAATACATGCTGATGTAAAAATATAGTGATATGCAACAGGTACTTACATCTGCATTGGAGTACAGAGACTTCCTGCAAAAATCTTTCCTCGCAGATGATACCAGTGCAGAAATTCTTCTATCTGTTAAGCTTATTTTCTAAAGAGAGATGGGTAAGAAACATGTAGAAAATATGATTAGCATGCTATGAAATTTCATGATGCAAAGATACACACACGCTTCTTAGAATGGAGTTGACATATTTTTGTTGGACTGGAGCGGACTAGTTCTTCGGCCACTGGAATCTGCTTATTATCAGTAGGAGTTGGGTTTCTCTGTGCTGGGGCAATATCTATAAAAACTGGAGTTGGTTTATTATCTCCTGGCGTTTGGATCTTTTACAAAGACCTGGTTTGTAACCCTTCAGATTCTAACATAGTCGTCTTCCCCATGCAAGCCTTGTATAGAAAAATGGTGCTTCAATTATAAAACATGCTACAACAGAGAGATGGAATAGGTATTGAGGAATAGAAAGGCATGACATATTGACATGTATTCCCTCCATATGGAAAAAATGGATGGGTTTAGGCGTATTTCAGTTCTAGATACATCCTTTTTTATCCATTTCGGCAACATGTAATCCAGACGAAGGGAGTATGGTGTAAAGCTAGGGATACGACAGGACAACACAGTAAAAAAAACACTAGTTGAATGTAAAACTGTATGCTAGCGGAATACGTACAGGAAAAACTAAGGCAACATACACATGTATGATTGGGAATCTAAGATCGCATTGCAACAGAGCACTAGAACAACACTTCAATGTAAAAAACATGGTATGGTAGACAGATGAAGTACATACTGATGAATAACAATGCATAAGATATTCAGAAGCATGATGTCCAAATTAAGCAGATGGCATTGCGATAGAGTAGAATGACAATACTTGAATTTGAAAACATGTTATCATGAATGGAATAGGTACTGAAAAACAGGAAGGCATGACATATTTACATGCATGATCAACATGCTAAGCACATGTCATTGCAACAGAGTAGATACACTCCAGGACATTATATGCTTGTTGTACCCATATCACGGGCCAAGTTAGAGCAAGGACCTTGTGGGGTGAAGAGGATTCAACATCTTTCTGCAAGTCTTCGGAAGAACTGCCTTTACATGTTCCATCATATTGGGTATCATTGACATCAAGTTTATTGGCCTTTACATTGCTCCGTGAGGTTCTTGTGGATATATCAGTGTGTGCAATTATATCTGACATGCATGGAAGACAACTAGTAGTTAGATTTATGTAATGAGTGCCTGTAGGAGACGACATAAATAATAGGACTGGGATTAGCTAGCAGCAACATGTCTCAAAAACTAAAGGGAGAACATAGATGAAAGCTACAGAATGTCTATCGTTTGTACTCGAGATTAACTAGATGGCACACAAAAGTATTAAAGAACAACATAGGTAATACTAGAAGTGGTATAATACTATAATCACCAGCCTGTGGGATAGCATTGGCTGAAGGATGATAACTATGGAACAACGTTACCTAAAGAACAAGTATCTTAGCTGAACTGTGGAACAACGTTAACTCCTGAACAAGACCCGTAAGAGATCAGCATCAATATACAGTGAAATTTGATAATCTATTTTTCATGCTTAGATGAATAACAAAACCATAAATGTTGCACACAAGTAAGATGAGGGTACAACCTATATGGCCGCCATCCATAGGAGTGAGCATCATTTGCTGACTTGTCGATGGCCCTGCAGTTGTTGTGGCTGTCCATGTCGAGCACGCGCATTCGATGCAGGGAACTGTTGAGTGGGGACTATAGCTCCCTTCTGGTGTATGCTTCCCTTGTTGGAGCAGCTGCGGTGAGTCGGAAGACGGTGTGGCTGAAGATGCAGATAACGCATAATGTTAAGAACGACACATCTCTTTGATCTGAAGAAATACACTAAGAGATCAACAGCAAGGTACGAGAGTGGTCACACGTCTGTTGACTGAGACTAAATTGGGGTCACACAATTTTATTTTATTTTGGTACTGTCCGATCTACGCCGGATGGCTTGATGGCCGTCTTGTGCCTCCCGGCTGACGCTGTTAGGAATCTTCCCCGAAGAGTCAGCGACCAACAGCAGAGCAGCTTGGCTCCGCCTTCCATGGCCCCGGCCAAAACCCCGCCCCGCCGCACTGCCGTGGTTGCGCCGCCCCCGGACCAATCCACAAAGACTCCCCGTCATCTAGATCCGGCGGCGGTAGTACCTTGAACCCACGCAACTCTAAGATAGCCATCTAAGCACTGCTTCCGCGGCGAACTTGCGGCCCCGCAATCTTACGTTAGACACTAGCCAACCGGCAGCCTAGGAGCTCCGCCGCCTCGAGGGGTGCTGCTTCCCATTGGGAATCGATTGGCCCAGAATAAAAATTCAGACAACCGACGCCTAGTGATTTGAGATGAGGGTGCAACCTATCTGGCGGCATGGTGAAGTAGGCAGGTCCAGCTGCCGAGTCAGTGAGGCCAACACGGTTGCGGTGGCCACCGGCGGCATGGAAACAACAATGTCGCGACGGTCGACGGCTACGGGAAGCAGCGCCGGGACTCTGGACGGATCCAAAGTTGGAGCCGCTCCGGCGCCGTGAACAACGGCGGGGGTGAATCGGCTCCGGTACGGTTCACGCGGCCGTCGTCGAGGCATCTCGACCAACACGGAGTAAGAGGCACACGGCCCAGTGCACGATGGCAAATGGACAGTGTCTCCGGCATTAGGGAGGAGGGCGGCTGTGAAATTGGTGCGGTGGGGGGCGCCATGGAGGAGGGGCTGAGGTTTTGCGGCTCGGGAGAAGGGAGCTTCCGAGGAGAAGGTGATTTGGCGCCCACGAGGTATGAATGGGGGGGGGATTGGGAGGGGAGTGGAACCATGTTTTACGGACGCATTTGTCTGAAATGTGAGGGGGAGTTACAGTTCTACCCCTGCCTTGAGGCTTCTCGGCTTGGGTTTGTGTACTGAGGGTCGGGGATAGTAGAGTAACTTTGCTTCTCCCCAAATAGTGGGCGGGAGCGATTTTGGGCGAGGAGGGCGTGTTTTGAAATATAGTGGGAACGAGCGATTTCGGGCAAGGAGAGAGTGTTTTGAAATAGTTGGCGCGAGCTATTTCGGGCGAGGAGAGCATGTTTTGCCGACCATGGTTTATGAATTATTCAGCACATGTAATTTCGGCCGAGGAGAAGGCGCGCTTGGATGAAGTTATGAAGCTACCCTCGATGCACAACGGGCCAATTAATGCGTCTCCCACATAGGACGGTAATTTTGCGTCTCCCATTTATTTGCTCGGGCGAATTCCACCGAGCAGAGGATGTTTAACGGTTCGTTCAAAATTTGGGAGAACGAGCATCCACGTCTACCTTACCAAGCAGATTCGAATCAAATTTAGAAATATTAGCTTGCCACTTCATTTTTAGATGGAGAGATGATTGATACGTCCCCAACGTATCTATGATTTTTTATTGTTCCATGCTATTATTTATGATGTTTTGGATGTTTAATGGGCTTTGTTATACACTTTTATATTATTTTTGGGACTAACCTACTAACCCAAAGGCCCAGTCCAGATTGCTGTTTTTTGCCTATTTCAGGGTTTTACAGAAAAGGAATATCAAACGGAGTCCAAACGGAATGAAACTTCTGGAGAGATATTTTTGGAGCAAAATACGCACGGGAACCTTGAGAACCACGAAGTAGGGCTGACATGGCGTCCACGAGGATGGTACCCCCCCTATAGGGCGCGCCCTCCTGCCTCATGGGCACCTCGTCTGGCCCCTAGTGCCCTCCTTCCTCCTATATATACCTACGTACACCGAAACCATCAGAACAACAGAGAAAACCCTAGTTCCACCACTGCAACCTTCTATTCCCGTGAGATCCAATCTTGGGGCATGTTCCGGAGCTCCGTCGGAGGGGGGGGTTCTACCACGGAGCGCCTCTACATCATCATCATCGCCTCACCATGAGTTGTGAGTAGTTTACCACAGACCTTCAGGTCTATAGCTAGTATCTACATGGCTTCTTCTCTTTCTTTGGATCTCAATACCAAGTTCTCCTCGGTCTTCGAGGAGATCTATTCGATCTAATCTCTTTTTGCGGTGTGTTTGTCGAGATCCGATGAATTGTGGGTTTATGATCAAGATTGTCTTTGAGAAATATTTGGTTCTTCTCTGAACTCTTTATGTATGATTATAATATCCTTGCAAGTCTCTTTGAATTATTGGTTTGGTTTAGCCTACTAGATCTATAGTTCTTGCAGTGGGAGAAGTGCTTGGCGTTGGGTTCAATCTTGCGGTGTCCTTTCCCAGTGATAGTAGGGGCAGCAAGGCATGTATAGTATTGTTGCCATCGAGAATAAAAAGATGGGGTTTATATCACTATGTTTGAGTTTATCCCTCTACATCATGTCATCTTGCTTAAGGCGTTACTCTGTTCTTATGAACTTAATACTCTAGATGCATGCTGGATCGTGGTCGATGTGTGGAGTAATAGTAGTAGATGCAGAATCGTTTTGGTCTACTTGTCTCGGATGTGATGCCTATATACAATGATCATGCCTAGATAGTCTCATAATTATTCGCTTTTCTATCAATTGCTCGACAGTAATTTGTTTACCCGTCGTAGAATATCGCTATCTTGAGAGAAGCCACTAGAGAAAACTATGGCCCCCGGGTCTATTCTCAACACATCAATCTACAAACTACTTTACTTTTCCGCTTTTACTTTATGTTCTTATATCCAAAAATACCAAAAATATCAAACTATCATCTCTATCAGATCTCACTTTCGTAAGTGAACGTAAAGGGATTGACAACCCCTTATCGCGTTGGCTGCGAAGTTCTTATTTGTTTGTGCAGGTGCGAGTGACTCGCGCGTGGTCTCCTACTGGATGGATATCTTGGTTCTCAAAAACTGAGGGAAATACTTGCGCTACTGTGCTGCATCACCCTTTCCTCTTCGAGGGAATACAACGCAAGCTCGAGAAGTAGCAAGAAGAATTTCTCGCGCCGTTGCCGGGGAGGCTTACACAAAAGTCGTATACCAAGTACTTATCACAAATCCTTATCCTTCGCATTACATTTATTTGCCTCTCGTTTTCCTCTCCCCCACTTCACCCTTGCCATTTTATTCACCCTTCTTCTGCCGTGTGTTTATCGTTCGCTTGCTTCTTGTTTGCTTGTGTGTTCGATTGCTTGCTTGTCACTATGGCTCTCCCTATCAGTATTGATCCCCACCTCAAGAGGCTGGAGGAAATTGAAAACAATGTTAGACATTTTATGACTATACAATTTGAGCACAATGATTTCTTCATAAACGAGCTCAAAGAACAGAATTTTTTTATAGAATATATGAATAAATACCTTTCTGATATGTCTAAGGAATTTTATGGGTTGAAATATCAGTTTTCTCATCTTGAGAACTTAATAGCTCAAATTTCGGATAAACAGTCCACCTTAGTTAATAAGATGGCTGCTAAACCGGAAGATCATGAAAATAAAGATGAAGATCTGAAAGTTATTGATATGTCCCCTATTAGATCCTTGTTTTCTAGTATGAATCTTGATAAATATAGGATTGGAGATGATTCTACTTTAAGGTGTCCCAATGATTCGGAGTTTTTAGATCTTGATGCTAAAATTGTTAAAAGTGGGAGTGAAGAGATTAAAACTTTGCATAGTGATGAACCCACTACTTTGGATTTCAAGGGATTCAATTATGATAATTGCTCTTTGATTGATTATATTTCCTTGTTGCAATCCGTACTAAACTCTCCGCATGCTTATAGTCAAAATAAAGCATTTACCAAACACATAGTTGATGCTTTGATGCAATCTTATGAAGAAAAACTTGGATTAGAAGTTTCTATCCCTAGAAAGCTTTATGATGAGTGGGAACCTACTATAAAAATAAAAATTAAAGATCATGAATGCTTTGCTTTGTGTGATTTGGGTGCAAGTGTTTCCACTATCCCAAAAACTTTGTGTGATTTGCTAGGATTCCATGAGCTTGATGATTGTTCTTTAAATTTGCATCTTCGGATTCCACTATTAAGAAACCTATAGGAAGGATTAATGATGTTCTTATTGTTGCCAATAGGAATTACGTGCCCATAGATTTCATTGTTCTTGATATATATTGCAATCCTTCAAGTCCTATTATTCTTGGTAGACATTTCCTTAGAATGATTGGTGCAATTATTGATATGAAGGAAGGAAATATTAGATTCCAATTTCCGTTAAGGAAAGGCATGGAACACTTTCCTAGGAAGAAAATCAAATTACCATATGAATCTATTATGAGATCCACTTATGAATTGCCTTCGTAAGATGGCAATACCTAGATCTATCCTTGTATCGTGCCTAGCTTGGGGCGTAAAACGATAGTGCTTGTTGGGAGGCAACCCAATTTTATATTTTTTGTTTTTGCTTCTATTTAGGAATAAATATTGCATGTAGCTTCTGTTTAGATGTGGTTTTGTGTTTTAAACTTGTAATTAGTGTTTGTGCCAAGTAGAACCTTTGGAAAGACTTGTGTGAAGTTTATATGATCTTGCTGTGAAAAACATAATCATTAGCGCTCGCTAGAATGGTCACCAGATTTTACTAGAGTGTGCTATTTAGTTGATTATTTTTGCAGATGATCATTATATAAATTTCTCACGTTTAACAATTTATTTCAATTTTTTTGGAGTTATAAAAGTATGCGAAAACTACAGATTACTACAGACTGTTCTGTTTTTGACAGATTCTGTTTTTCGTGTGTTGTTTGCTTATTTTGATGCATCTATGAGTAGTATTGGGAAGTATGAATCATAGAGAAGTTGGAATACAGTAGGTTTAACACCAATATAAACAAAAAATGAATTCATTGCAGTACCTTTGAGTAGTGGTTTGTTTTCTTATACTAACGGAGCTCACGAGATTTTTGTCTAAGTTTTGTGTTGTGAAGTTTTCAAGTTTTTAGTATTGCTTTGATGGACTATGGAACAAAGAGTGGCAAGAGCCTAAGCTTGGGGATGCCCAAGGCACCCCAAGGTAAAATTAAAGGACAACCAAAAGCCTAAGCTTGGGGATGCCCTGGGAAGCATCCCCTCATTCGTCTTCATCTATCGGTAACTATACTCGGAGCTATATTTTTATTCACCACATGATATCTGTTTTACTTGGAGCGTCATGTATAATTTGAGTCTTTTCTTGTTAGTTTGCCACAATTATCCTTGCTGTACACACCTTTTGAGAGAGTTAAATATGGCCTAGGAATTGATAGAACACTCTATGTGCTTCACTTATATCTTTTGAGTTGAATAGTTTTTGTTCTAGTGCTTCACTTATATCTTTTAGAGCATGGTGGTAATTATATTTTGTAGAAATTGTTGATCTCTCATGCTTCACTTATATCCTTTTGAGAGACTATTAAAACAGCATGGTAATGTGCTTTGGCTATAAAACTAGCGTTCACATGATAGGCATCCAAAATCAATATAGTAAAAACTTTCACATTAAGTGCATTGAATATGATGAGAAGTTGGATGCTTGATAACTGTTTTGAGATATGATGATAGTGATATTAGAGTCATGCTAGTGGAGTTATTATGTAATTGAGAAATGCTTGTGTTAAAGTTAGTGATTCCCGTAGCATGCACGTATGGTGAACCGCTATGTAACGAAGTTAGAGCATGAGGTATTTGTAGAGTGTCATCCTTTGTGTGGATGTCGGGGGTGCGCGATGGTTAACTCCTACCAACCTCCCCCCTAGGAGCATGCGTTGATTGCTTTATTTTGATGACTCGTAAATTTTTGCAATAAGTATATGAGTTCTTATGAATAATGTTGAGTCCATGGATATTACACACTATCACCCTTCCACCATTGCTAGCCTCTCTTGTACCGCGCAACTTTCGCCGGTACCATACACCCACTATATATCCTTCGTCAAAACAGCCACCATACCTACCTATGATGGCATTTCCATAGCCATTCCGAGATATATTGCCATGCAACGTTCCAGCATTCCATTCATATGACACGCTTCATGTTGTCATATTTCCATGCATGATCATGTAGTTTACATTGTATTTGTGGCAAAGCCACCATGCATAATTTTTCATACATGTCACTTTTGATTCATTGCATATCCCGGTACACCGCCGGAGGCATTCATATAGAGTCATACTTGTTCTAGTATCGAGTTGTAATATCGAGTTGTAAATCAATAAAAGTGTGATGATCATCATTATTAGAGTATTGTCCCATGTGAGGAAAGGCGAATAAAAAAAGGAAGTTGGCCCAAAAATATATATATAGAGAGGGGCTAAAAAAAAGAGAGAGAAAGCCCCTCCAAAAAAATGAGAGAAAAGATAAAAGGACAATTGCTACTATCCTTTTCCACACTTGTGCTTCAAAGTAGCACCATGTTCTTCATGATAAAGAGTATCATGTTTAGTAACTTTCATTTACTAGTGGGAATTTTTCATTATAGAACTTGGCTTGTATATTCCAACGATGGGCTTCCTCAAATGCCCTATGTCTTCGTGAGCAAGCAAGTTGGATGCACACCCACTAGTTTCTTTTGTTGAGCTTCCATACATATTTATCTCTAGTCCATCCGTTGCATGGCAATCCCTACTCACTCACATTGATATCTATTGACGGGCATCTCCATAGCCCATTGATACGCCTAGTAGATGTGATACTATCTCCCTCCTTTTTGCCTTCTCCACAACCACCTCTCTATTCCACATAGTGATATGTCCATGGCTCACGCTCATGTATTGCGTGAAAGTTGAAAGGTTTGAAAGAATAGAGTATGAAAACAAGTGCTTGGCTGAAACCGGGGTAATGCATGATATGAATATTTTGTGTGATGAAGAGGGAGCATAGCGAGACTATATGATTTTGTAGGGATAACTTTCTTTAGCCATAGTATTTTGAGAAGACATGATTGCTTTGTTAGTATGCTTGAAGTATTATTATTTCTTATGTCAATATAGACTTTTGTTTTGAATCTTTCAGATCTGAACATTCATGCCACAATTAAGAGAATTACATTGAAAAACTATGTCGGTTAGCATTCCACATCAAAAGTTCTGTTTTTATCATTAATCTACTCGAAGACGAGCAGGAATTAAGCTTGGGGATGCTTGATACGTCTCCAACGTATCTATAATTTTTTATTGTTCCATGCTATTATTTATGATATTTTGGATGTTTAATGGGATTTGTTATACACTTTTATATTATTTTTTGGGACTAACCTACTAACCCAAAGGCCCAGTCCAAATTGCTATTTTTTTTGCCTATTTTAGGGTTTTACGGAAAAGGAATATCAAACGGAGTCGAAACGGAATGAAACTTCTAAAGAGATATTTTTGGAGCAAAATACGGACGGGAGACTTGAGAACCACGGAGTAGGGCTGATGTGGCGTCCACGAGGGTTGGGGGCGCGCCCCATCCTATAGGGCGCGCCCCCATGCCTCGTGGGCACCCCGTCTGGCCCCAAGTGCCTCCTTCCTCCTATATATACCTATGTACCCCGAAACCTTGAGAACAACAGAGAAAACCCTAGTTCCACGCCGCAACCTTCTGTTCCCGTGATATCCCATCTTGGGGCCTGTTCCAGAGCTCCGCCGGAGGGGGGATCTACCACGGAGCGCTTCTACATCATCATCATCATCGCCTCACCATGAGTTGTGAGTAATTTACCACAGACCTTCGGGTCCATAGCTAGTATCTAGATGGATTCTTCTCTCTCTTTGGATCTCAATACCAAGTTCTCCTTGGTCTTCGAGGAGATCTATTCGATGTAATCTCTTTTTGCGGTGTGTTTGTCGAGATCCGATGAGTTGTGTGTTTATGATCAAGATTATCTTTGAGAAATATTTGGTTCTTCTCTAAACTCTTTATGTATGATTATAATATCCTTGCAAGTCTCTTCGAATTATTGGTTTGGTTTGGCCTACTAGATCTACAGTTCTTGCAATGAGAGAAGTGCTTGGCTTTGGGTTCAATCTTGTGGTGTCCTTTCCCAGTGACAGTAGGGGCAGCAAGGCACGTATTGTATTGTTGCCATCGAGGATAAAAAGATGGAGTTTATATCACTATGTTTGAGTTTATTCCTCTACATCATGTCATCTTGCTTAAGGCGTTACTCTGTTCTTATGAACTTAATACTCTAGATGCATGCCGGATAGCGGTCGATGTGTGGAGTAATAGTAGTAGATGCAGAATCGTTTCGGTCTACTTGTGTCGAACGTGATGCCTATATATAATGATCATGCCTAAATAGTCTCATAATTATTTGCTTTTCTATCAATTGCTTGACAGTAATTTGTTTACCCGCCGTAGAATATCGCTATCATGAGATAAGCCACTAGAGAAAACTATGGCCCCCGGGTCTATTCTCAACATATCAATCTACAAACTACTTTACTTTTCTGCTTTTACTTTATGTTCTTATATCCAAAAATACCAAAAATATCAAACTATCATCTCTATCAGATCTCACTTTCGTAAGTGACCGTAAAGGGATTGACAACCCCTTATTGCGTTGGCTGCGAAGTTCTTATTTGTTTGT
Organism: Secale cereale; assembly: GCA_902687465.1. NCBI lineage: Eukaryota > Viridiplantae > Streptophyta > Magnoliopsida > Poales > Poaceae > Secale > Secale cereale. The sequence goes on along the minus strand of LR738709.1, from coordinate 382,188,645 downwards.
GCAGGTGCGAGGGACTCGCGCGTGGTCTCCTACTGGATTGATACCTTGGTTCTAAAAAACTGAGGGAAATACTTATGCTACTGTGCTGCATCACCATTTCCTCTTCGAGGGAATACCACGCAAGCTCGAGAAGTAGCAATGATGCTCGAGAGTAATTTGTTTTAACATGCTCGTTGCTAGCGATACTATATGACAAATAGTTGACCCACTCAAAAACGGGAATCAAACCCAAAATGAAATATCTCGATTCAATGAAATAGCTCGTTCACCAGGTCAAAATAGTGAACTAAATCCAAAATTGAACACCTCAAACGAATAACATGTTGTACAGTATTATAGTACTCCATGAACATGTTGAAAGTCAAATTAATGAACTTGTTTGATATACGCATATATCCGTTCATGTGTGGATTGCAGACAACATGTTCTCCAATTTAAATATTTGAATGCAAGTTTATATCGAAACATGGTTTATATCAGTCTTTGATGCATAAAACGCGACCTCCCCCTCTCCCGGACTCCTGCTCTCTCTCTCTCTCTCTCTCTCTCTCTCTCTCTCTCTCTCTCTCTCTCTCTCTCTCTCTCTCTTGCGAACAATCTTCAATTCTGTCGCATGCATCCAACGCACAAACCTTGTTGGTCCTCTCTCTTTCTCTCCATCTCTCTCTCTTTGTGTGTGTGCGTGGGGGGGGTCTGTCTAGTTCGCATGCATATATACTCCATCTATAGGTCTCTCTCGCACACTATGTATGATTCTCTAGTCCAAGCTAGATATCTTGGGTGCACTCATCATACGCACACAAATTCCTTGGCTCATTGCCCGTAACTCTCTCACGCACCACTCTGTCGTCTCGGAGCTCTTCCCCTCTCTCTCAAACTCTCCATCTACCTGGGTCACACATACACATGCATATCTCACTCGCACTCGATAGGCCCATCTAAATCTCTATCTCTCTCCCTCGTTCTCTCTCCATCTCACACGCACACACACACACAATCTCATGCCTAGCTAGCCAAGTATGATGGTCTCTCACTCAATTGTAGGCACACGCAGTCCCCTCTATATGTATATGACTAGCTAATCTTAGTCTTTATCACAAACATGTGCATGGTCTATCTCGATTTCTCTCGGGGCATCTTTCTATCGCGCACGCACCTCCCTCGATCTCCCACCCATATAGTCCCCTCATGATCTCGAGGGGTCTCTCTATCACAAACAGACCCTCTCGCCCTCCCCATGTGTCCATGTTCTCCATGTGTCCCTCTCGACCTTTGTTCCTTGTTGGCCATACCTCTTTTGGACATGTGCTATAGGGGTGTCTCTCTCCATTGCAAACAATCACAAACTAGCTATCTTCGTGTATCTCCTCGCCTCGCTTTTCTATCTCAGAGCTGCATGCGTGATGTGTTCGCCTAAGAAACGAAAAAAAACACACTCTCTCTAATTTATCGTTTGTTGTCACTTTCTCTTTCACACACATACTCTTTTTGCACACTTACTCATTCTCCTCCACATGCACTTGATCCCTCTCGACTTAGTCACTCTCCTCGGTCCATAGCATATTGATTTATTGAAAACTCAAACATCACAAAGTTTGACCATATACGTGGAGAAAAACAATTACATCTGGAACGACAAACATATACCATTAGATTCACCATGAGATGTAGTTTCGTATGATGTATCTTTGGTACTGAAGATATAAATAAGATTTGTGTAAATCTGATCAAAGTTTCCAAAGTTTGACTTCTAAAAAATTTACATGCACTGCATTACCGAGCGGATGGAATATCTCTTTCCCCCTGTCATCTATCTGACGCACGACTCAGCCTTATCAGGGCTCCTCAATCTCTCTCAAACTTTATATGTCCCTGGTTCACACATACACATGTCTCGCTCGCGCTATACATATAGACCCATCCAACACTCTCCGCCCTTGTTCTCTCTCTATGTGACACGCACCCCCCCTAATAAGTACCATAATCCCTCACTCTGTCATAGGCGCAAGCACTCCCCCCCTAAGTATGATTATCTCTCACTAGCCATCAGGAACACACGTATTGTCTCCTTCCATCCATACGTCTATCTCGATATCTCTCAGGGTATCTTCTATCGTGCACACACCTTGTCACTCGATCTCCCACCCATGTAGTCCCATCACGATCTCCCGGGGATCTCTCTATGACAAACATACACTCTCTCCTCCCCATGTCTGCATTTTCTCCGTACGTCTCTCTCGAACTCTCTCCCTTGTTTGTCAGACCCCTCTTGGCCACGTGCTAGGGGTCTTGCTCTCTCGGTTGCAAACAGCCACACACTATCTCCTCACCTTGCTTCCATTGTCGAAGATGCATGTGTGATATGTTTGCATAAGACGCACACATTTTTTCTCGACTTTTATCGAGTATTGTCCATGTCTCTTTCACACACGCACACACACGTTTTTCACTCACTCTTTCTATTTCACTATCTCTCTCTCTCTAGTTAGGGACTCTCTCACATCCATAAGCATATGGATGTTTTGAAAAGTCAAACCTCAGAAAAGTTTGACCAGGTATATGTGGAGAAAAACATTTACATCTGGAAAGATCATTAGATTCGTCACAACATGTACTTACTTCATACTATCATTTATCTTTTGTATTGTAGATATAAGTAATTTCTTTATAAACTTGGTCAAAGTTTCAAAAGTTTGACTTTAAAAAAAATGTTGGAACTACATTATTGAACGGAGGGAGTAGCTCTTTCTCTGTCTCTGCTATCCCTCATGGGCCTCCCCTCTCACATGAACACTCTATACCGACGGATTATACGCTCACTGTGTCAGCGAATAGCTCAGTATATTGCTTAGTTGACCGGTCAACCAGTCCACATGCTGCCTTGTCAGCTCGTGTTCTGTATCTTCGTGTGTTGGCCCATGTGTCAGTGGGTGAAAATAGGTAAACTAGAGGCCCATCTGACACGCGGTGAAGTAAGCGAAGTTGAAACCACTCGGGGTAGCACCCCGCACGCTAGTTAATTGAGGGCGCATTGAGGACACACTTCTTCCGCGTGGAGGACGCACTCGCGCACAATTCACCACTGCGCGGCGGCATGCACAGAAGGACACACTCGCGCACACCCAGCACACAACACACACGAGCACACGTGTACATCAGCGTCGCCGCCGGTTGAGATGGATAGCGAGGCAGCCAACAAGAGGAGGCGGCTCGAGCCAAAACCGCATCCGGCGAGCCTGGACTTCATCAGCAGTCTCCCCGACGACATGCTGCTCATCATCATCGGCCTCCTCCCCACCAAATCTGCCATGCGGACCGCCCTGCTCTCCCGGCGGTGGCGCCCCCTCTGGCGCCGCGTCCCCCTCAACCTCATCGTCGACAGCTGCCTCTGCGACGGGGATTGCAAACGCATGGCCGCAGTCTCCAAGATCCTTTCATCGCACCCTGGGCCATCCATACGCCTTAACATTCGCATGTTCAGTACCAACTGCAAGGTACAACCCAAGTTCGATGAGTGTTTCTTATCCCCCACCTTAGATCAGCTCGAGGAGCTCAGCTTTGAAGCTGGACGATGTCGCTCTCTGCCGCCGTCCGCGCCCCGCCTCACGCGAACGCTGCGCCATGCCGGCTTCAACTCCTGCTGTCTTCCCCAGATTAATGTCGCGCCCGCCCTTCTTCTCCCTCAACTCAAGCAGCTCGACCTCTTCGACGTTGTCATCTCGAAGTAGGCTATGGAGCACCTGCTCCGCATCTGTACTGCGCTCGAGTACCTTTGTCTTGAGCAGATCCACGGGTTCATTAGCCTCCACATCGCCTCGACGAATCTCCGATGGATTTATGTGTCTTGCTGGCCCCGCAACAAGACATCAATTGGGAAGAGAACACTCCAGCTATTCCACGTTATGGTCATTGAGAATGCGCCTTTCCTTGAGAGATTGCTTGTATCGGATCTAGAAGGTCCAACAAAAATCAGGGTCATTGACTCGCTGAAATTGACATCATTGGTGCACTCGTCTGCCAAATTCTCCGAACTCTTTATTGGATCCGTAATCATTCAGGTACAACACTCATCTTCTTCTCCGTCTTTTTGAAATTCACATTTTTAAATTTCTTCTTGATGTATTTACGACCGTCTTCCAAAAATGATTCCCACAAGCTTGACCCAGTCTATGCGCACAGTGAAGATCTTGGCAATAAAATCTATCGGCCCCAATCTGGATCAAGTTATTGGATTCCTTACATGCTTTCCGTGCACGGAGAAGCTACTGATCGAGGTGAAACTTCTTTCCTATTAGTAAACAGTAATCACAACGTAGCTCAAATTTTTCGTGATTTTCCAAAATTACGATGACAAGTGCAGTGTTCAAAACTGCATCTACGCACTGCACCGAAAGAAATGTTTTTAGTATTTTTTCTCACGTGATCACCTGCATCGTTTTGTTGTTGTACTACTATAATAGCCTAGGCTAGTCATAGTGGAAAGTAACTTAGACTACTCCAGTAACTCTTTGGTTACCCTAAGAGAAAGTACTACCTCCGTCCTGGTTTACTCTTCCTATTTTGTAGTATCAAAATTTGACCATAGATTTAACCGACAAAATGTTAATGCATGTCACTAAGAACTATATCGTTGGATTCGTATTTGAACATAATTTAAAATGGTGTAATTTTAGTGACATGCATTGGCATTTTCTTACATAAATATATTGTCAAAATTTTATACTAAATAAGAGGTAGTACAAAAGTGGGCTATAACAGCCCTCCACTATGTAGGCCAAACATGTGCCAAATTCACTTGTGATGCATTTGGCATCGATGTCCCTCCGTTGCTCACCTGGTGCCCCAATCTGGATCACCTACTTTGCTCCGGTGCCAAATTAACTCACGCAATGAAAAAACACTTGCTGGGAGAGAGAGAGGACCGAGGCAATAAAAAAACACTTGTTTGGGAGAGTGAGAAGCTGGTGTAGTTGGTTTGATTGATTTGTTTATACATGTGGGTCTGTGTGCACAGCGGTGCCAACTCTCTCACATCGCGAGAGCGGTGCCAAAATCTTTTGATTTGACATCGATGCGTATTATGTGGCATACTTTTGCGAAATATGGCATCGGCCACATAGTGGAAGGCAACAAATGCCCAAGCTCTTCACGTACTCCTAGGTAAATGAGAGGAAATAAAAAGAGAGAGAGGGAGAGAGAGGGCGAAAGTGAAAAAATATCACTAGCTAGCCAACCCTATCATATGAGCGAATGATATTGGTACCTCTTGATGACACATCAATCTTATACATCCAGCTGCTCTAATATGTTCTTCTCTTTTGCAGATAAAAAAAGACCCAAAAGTGAAAAATGTGCTGCACTATAACAATCTCATCGAAAGCCTTGATCTCCATCTTACAGAAATTGATGATCGACTATCGAGGCAACACATCTGAGATTAAATTGGCCAGGTTCTTTGTTCTGGAGGCAAGTATGCTCAAGGTAATGAGGTTTGGCGTTCTCTGGCGCAACAATGAATGGCATACTGATCACCGCAAGCGTCTAAGCCTAAATGACAAAGTCTCCGCAGAAGCTGATTTTTTTTTTGAAACATCAAGTGGCCAGAGACTCGAAAACTTATTTGCCCATTAGTGACTTGTCAGGGCGGTGGATTTTAGTTTGTACGATAATGCTGCATCCACCTAAAGTAACGAAAGTTCTTACGTAACCTTCCTAATAATTCCCTCTTCGTAGGTGCATCATTACTCCAAACATTTTTAATATTAGTTTGAAACTTGTAATATTGCCGTGTCCTATTCCTGCGTTTTCAAAATCCTGCAAATCAAACAAGTCCTGAGTTGGTGATGATGTTGTGTCTGCCATCTTTCACCAATAGCCGTCGGATCTAGATCTAGCGCATACAAACCAAACTTCTCCAGTTTTGCAAAAAGATGCCCTCACTTGTTCCCTATTTACAAACAACTCCTTGTCTCTCACAATCAACCTTATCTCCTCCCCACCACATCTAGAAGGCCATGGAAAAATCTGGCGCGATGGCCGCTGCCGGCGCCGTCCATCCCCCAATCTTGGTGTTCCGTGCAATGCACGGGCATCTACGCACGGGAAATTATGTCGAACACGGCTAGTTGTAAGCAAGCTAGGTCTACAGCCATGATGATAGTGCCTGCAGACGGTGAGGCTGACTATGGTATGCCGAACACAACGCCTATACTCAGGTGTCATCTTCGGCATAGGGTCTTGTCACTTCACTGTGAGGAGCAACACGTAATAATTTGACCAACGGGTAGTACAGTGCTACTACATTGGTAGTACTACTACTACTACTAGTACTAGCACCACCGTCTGGATTTAGTAGTACTACCACGTCCATCTGGATTTAATATTTGACTAGCAATATCTAGTAATGCATGTCAGAAAAAATGTACTACTCCCTCTGTAAATAAATACATGATGTATTCTTTTGTTCCTATCGGCGATATAACTTAATGTCTTTTTGCTACTTAATAAGATTACATGCAATTAACTAACCACTGCATGTGATGTTTGGTAGTCTCAAGTCATTGAAAGCATGCACGGGAACGGAGGGGGACGCAGCTTCATTGACTTACTGCACCTGCCTTTGGGTGTATGACATGTGGGCCCAACGGGTGGCTGGCCAACCTGTCATACATCCAAAGGTAGGTGCAGTAGAGGGGCGAGGAGTAGATGACCAACACGCACATGAATTCAACGTAGTCTGCACTTCTCATAGAAAGGCTCCCACCGGTCCAATCTACGAAATCCTACGCACCTACGCACCCAAGGGCAAGAGTTATCACTCCAATCGCAAGATCAGTTGACTAGAAGCTAGACCCATGGAGGCGATGAGCACGAGCATCAGCCGGCTGTGCCAGATAGTCCACGACGCCGGCCTGTGGCCCGGCACCGAGGAACGTCTCCAGGTAGTGCTTGAGGCCGCCAGGGCAAGGGGCCGTTTGGACGACAGCTTCATCTCCTTGTTCGACGAGGTCCTCGTCGGCTTCCTCGACAAGTTCACCGTCGTTAAGAAGCTCGCGGACGACCTTGACGTACGCCTCCAGCCCACGCGCCTAGGCTCTACGATGCCTGCCACCCTCAATGGCCTCTATGGTGACAACCTCTTCGACGCACTGGTGGCTCTGCGACTGCCCGCCGTCGCCCCGGAGAATGTCCACCTCGAGGTCGTGCTCGCCGCGTAGCGCCTGGCGCAGCAAGACACCATCGACATAATCACCCACGTCTACGCGCAAATCGTCCACAAGGACTACTACATGCAAGAGGAGGACGATAGGACGCTGGCCTTCTTAGACCGCTGGGCAACCTTGGACGGCATTGTTCAGAAGCACGTTGAGCTTGCCGCCAACGCCGCTGCTCCTCACATGTTGGTTGGTGACCCGGTGCACTAGGGCGTGAGGATGTCGTTGATGGATCCGTATGTATCTTTATCTTTCCGTCAAATCCATGTAGTAGTATATGGTACTACTAGTAATTATCTTACCTTTCACATCAACTTCATAATTTTCCTACGTACTCCATGCATGAAACGCGGCAGAACCAAATTTCTCATTACTCTAGGGAAAATCGTTATTTATATCTATCGGTCGCGCCATGGAGCAGAACCAAATTTTACAAGTTACAAGTTCAAAAGGAAAAGCCTGCCGTGCTCGCGTCGCACCCCCACATGGTTGGTCCGGCACGCCGCTCAAGGGGGAATGCATGCTGTGTTGCATTTTCACTTACAAGTGGGACCGTAGTTGAGCAAACCGACTATCAGCAAACCCCCACCCCGCCCACCGCGCGATGGCTGAGAAAGCAGGAAGGAGAAGAGATGGTCGTAGCACGGACTCCAAGAAAATTGGTGTCGAATGGGACTCATGTGGGTGGCGTGTGCCATACTGCTAGACATGAATGCTAGTTATGGACCATGCCACCCCACTATATCGAGGTGATGGTTACGTAGACCAAATTTCCTGGAGTCCGTGCTCAGCCCACCTCTATCTCTCTTCTCAGCCAGCCAGCAGACGCGCGGAGCCCATCATCTGTTTGCTCATATGCGGTCCCACATGTCAGTGAAAACTCAAGAGGACCCACCGAACATGCACATCTTTCACCTCGACGTGCTGGTGATGAAAAACAAATCCAATAAAGATATTCGGTGGCCGCTTTTGAAGTTACTCAAGAGTAGTAAGATTCTATTTACAGTTTAACCGAAGATGCACATCACGTGGCTTCAACTACCACTCTATTTTCTTGCATGACACGACCTGGAGGCTGGATGTCCCACGTGTCGGCAAAAGGAGGAAGAACTCGACCAAATCTTCGATTATGCTCTCGGATTAGACTAGTTGTGCTAACTTAAAATTTTATTGTGTAGAATGGATGCAAATTTTGGTATTTGGAAGAAGAGTACAACGATATATTGATAGAGCGCAATTTAGTAGATGTTCTAGCACTTTTAGCTAGCATAGAGGCTAGAGATGAGACTAGTGCACTTGTTGATAGAATAGAGGCTAGACACGTCCACTTCTTTACACTCGAAGAAGAAAGAAGCACGCAGGATCGAGCCTCCGTAGATCAACAATGAATGTATCGAGAAGGCACTAATCCAACTTACAGGAGCACTTATGGAAGTTGGATATCTTCTAAAATGTATTCTTGAGGTTCTTGTTTTTCTAGTCAAAATCTTGGTGATGTATTTCCATGTACCAAAAAATCAATGATGAAAAAAAGATACGTGTTTGCAAAGAAAAATATACGCGGCCGGGATGCGTCCGTGCATTCGGCGCACGACCACCGCATCCGAGAAATGGCCCGGACACGACCCCATTGCCCTACCCAAACGGACAGAATCCGGGAAAAACGGAGGTCCGTTTGGGGTCGTGCGTTGGAGTTGGCCTTACAAGTGGGACCGCAGTTGAGGAAACCGGCTATCGGCAAACCCCCACCTCACCCGCCGCGCGATGGTTGAGTTAGAGAAACGACGAGGTTGAAGAGATTGTTGTAGCACGAACTCCAACAAATATGGTGTCAGATGTAAGTCGTGCTGGTGGCGTGTGTCGTACTCCTGGACGTGAATGCTTGTTCTAGCCCATGCCACCCTACTACTCCTACTACTTATAGTAGTAGTATCAAGGATTCGAGGTGCTGGTTACATACAACGAACACATTAACATATGGCCCACCTCACATTGTGGCCAAATTTCCTGGAGTCTGTGCTAGGTTAAAAAGTGTTCTTTGTGAGGATGGGTGGCTGGTCTCAAGTTTAAAACTTGTTCTATTACGTATGTAGACGTAGAGATAGTGCAACATGTGAAGCTAGTACAAATAGTGTACTGTTGTTGATTGGCCTCATCCGATAACCCGTTGCAATGCACGTACAATTATGTATTCGAAAAATATTTTTTACCTCATCGCAGCACCCACTCAGAGAAGCGACTCGAAAGCCATTCATAAATTTAGTAATTTATCACAGGCATATCATTTTATTACCTACAATAGGTCATCAACCCACAACGACAACAATGATACATTATAAGTACTAAAGTTTTCATCACACAACAAATAACAAGCAATGAAATGAACTTTAACTCAACCAATCCTCAGCGTTGGAAACACTTGCTTTGAACCACAAGTGATTCTCTGGGAAGGGCCAGCTAGTGTCAATCTCGAGACCAACGGATGACTGATCATCCAGGCTGAAGCGGCCTACTATATCACAACCCGGGTAGGAAACCACCGCAATGTCCGACGTATAGATATAGTTGCTTCTCATAAATGGTAGTAACGTTGTGTCAACAGCGTTGGATCGCCTTTCACCATCATTGGATAGTTTTGTCCAAGGAAGAGCGAGTTTGCTCCAAGACTATCAATACTGTACCAGGGAGAAGGTGTTGGCACTAGCACACTAGTATCCATCCCGAATACCATGCAGCGGGTGTTGGAATAGGTCCGGAGAATGCAACCATGGGAAACAACACCTGCTCCCTCAGTAGTAACATCAGCAGTGGGCTGTATACAGATAAGAAGTTGTGATCCATTGGAATTAGTTGCCAGCCGCCAGTAAGCATATGGGCCCTGCTCGTCCTCATGCTCGTGATCATCACCATCGTCATCTCCCCCTTGGTTATAAATTTTTTCAAGTATAGGTGGTGGAATGTTCACTAGACCTTGGAAACACAAGAAGAAGGTTAATTAGTAGAGAAGGGAAACTTGCTAACTCGCATGCATGTGGTTGAAACAATTATAATTACGGTGGAAGACAAACGTGCCGAAACTACGAGGATAACATGCAAAAATAGTGCCTTGAGTGGTGGCAGCAAACACAAGACGCTCGTATTCAATTGCATCACAGTACACATCCGTGTATAGAAACTGATTTTTGAGCAATATCCATCCAGTCGAACCACGAAGGACAACAACAAACTTGTCGAAGATAGCAACAACTTGATAGTTCTTGTAATTCCAAGAGGGGTTGGGTACTCGAGAAATTGCTATCTTCCGTAGACGACAGTCACCATGATCATATTTGAATGTACGTAGATCATCTATGTGCTCAACCTAAGGGCACTCAGAGGTTTTTGGAAGTGGAATCCGCTGATGAGTGTACACATTCACAAGTTCCCACTCGCAATTGTACCCAATATAAACAACCCAATATCCATTTGTGCCTGCTCAATCCTTGCCCTCAAGCGATGGCATCTTAACATCATACGTATCATTATCAAGCGGCATCAATTTGCACAAGGCGAGGCTTCCCTCGTCCCCGCGCCAGTCAGCAGGGTCACGGCGGAGAAGATAGGGGAGATCAAACCGCTCCTGGACCCTTGGGTTCCTTGTAATGATGTTATTAGTTGAGTCGATAATGTTCTTGAACGAACCTGCAATGCTAGCCGAGGTGATGACGTCGCATCGATCAATGAGTTCCCCCACCACGTCATCTTTCAGATCAGGGCAAGAATAACGGAGTCGTTTCCGGCTTGTTCCCTCCATGGAGAAGACGATCGAACAATGGCAGAAGGAAGGGTGAAGGCAAATGGAGGAGGGAGGAAGAGCGTCCGACAACAGTTCCAAATCGAGAGGGAAAGACAAAGAGTTGCTGGACGATTGCCAGTTTGCCACGGTACATGAAAAGGCGCCCGGCCTACACATCCTTTCGTAAATTGTACAAAAGGACTCACCGTCGTTTCACTGACATGTTGGAACGGGACCACATGTCAACAAAACATGGTGTGTAATTTGTCATGCAAAATGCGTTCTGGCCGCGTTGGCCCGAGGTCCGCATTAGTTATCGACCTTTATTTTTTAACATACAGTCTGAGTGGATAGCTCCTGTGGTCATCACACGTGAGCGGATATATAGGTGGGCTAGGTGGGCAGGCGGCAACAAATAAGTGCTAAAAGAGTTGATCTTGAAAAAAGAGTTGATCCAATGCTTGGTTTTGTTTGGATTTTCCAACTATGACCATTGGATAGAGTGAATCAATGGCTTACGTTCAAAGTTATTCTCATACTATAGAATAGCATAGGAACGTGGAGAGATTTGGTTGATTTTATATCGCTGAATAATATAAAATATTATGAGTGCAGACGCTCCACCCCGAGGTTTGTAGCTCCTTCTCGGTTGTCAGGAATCTATGTTCTTCCACTCTTTCATTTAAGACACGAGCTTTGTTCATCCTGTTGCCGGCAGGCGGGACATCTATATGCCTCCATTTTACAAAATCATACTATATGCCTCCATGACACACGGGACATCTAGCATCAAGGTGGTGTGTCAGGTAAGAAAATGGAGATAGGCACTGCGTAAGTGAGTCGTGCACTTCGATGGCACCTAGTACTACGCAATATTTTTTCTCCTCGATGGCACGTGAATAGTGCACGTACTGAATGACAGAGAACGGGATGGTAGCCATGGACATGGTCTACCCTTTTTGAAGAGAGTACTAATAAATACATAACTTTGATGTGTCCCATCAACTCACAGAACGACGACAAGCTTTCTTACTATGCCTTCTCCCTCGCCAATGCATGCGTGGTGGCTCGCAGCACGAGGAGAAACTTTTGCTTACAAGCGGTGGGCGTGCAGTAGTTCATTTGGTGTCAGATTGCCAGAAGTAGTACCATCATTATTTTTCGACTTCCGGAAGAGGAGAAGAGCCAAGCGCAAGGTCTCCTACTAACCTACAGTACTACTATAGCCAAAGCTGGTCCACCTTTTTAGAGCATGGTTAATTAATATAGGCGGCTCTTAGAGCGGCACATCATTTAGAGCAAGTACTCTCTTCGTAGGATCAAAGGAAGTGAAATAAAAGTTGGAGTGGATGCTAGATTGCCAATTAAAACATGATTTCATAGGGAAAAAATCCTGTAGCATTCTATCCTATGAATCAAACGACCAATGTAGGGAAATTATGAGGGGGGTCTCTCCAACAGTGTTCCTCGGCTCGCACCTAGCATCACGGTGGTTGAACTTGGAGTCATTCATCTGGTACACGGGACCACATGTCAACGAAACATGGTGTGTAATTTGATACGTCTCCAACGTATCTATAATTTTTTATTGTTCCATGCTATTATTTATGATGTTTTGGATGTTTAATGGGCTTTGTCATACACTTTTATATTATTTTTGGGACTAACCTACTAACCCAAAGGCCCAGTCCAGATTGCTGTTTTTTGCCTGTTTTAGGGTTTTACAGAAAAGGGATATCAAAAGGAGTCCAAACGGAATGAAACGTTCGGGAGAGATATTTTTGAAGAAAATCACGCACGGGAGACTTGAGAACCACGGAGTAGGGGCCACGAGGTGTCCACGAGGGTGGGGGGCGCGCCCCCTGCCTCGTGGGTCCCTCGTGATGCCCCCGGTGTCTTCCTTTCTCCTATATAAGCCTACATACCCCGAAACCATCAGAAGAACAGAGAAAACCCTAGTTCCACCGCCGTAACCTTCTGTTCCCATGAGATCCCATCTTGGGGCCTGTTCCGGAGCTCCGCCGGAGGGGGGATCCATCACGGAGTGCTTCTACATCATCATCATCGCCTCACCATGAGTTGTGAGTAGTTTACCACAGACCTTCGGGTCCATAGCTAGTATCTAGATGGCTTCTTCTCTCTCTCTGGATCTCAATACAGAGTTCTCCTCGGTCTTCGGGGAGATCTATTCGATGTAATCTCTTTTTGCGGTGTGTTTGTCGAGATCCGATGAATTGTGAGTTTATGATCAAGATTATCTATGAGAAATATTTGGTTATCTTTTGAACTCTTTATGTGTGCTCATAATATCCTTGCAAGTCTCTTCGAATTATTGGTTTGGTTTGGCCTACTAGATCTATAGTTCTTGCAATGGGAGAAGTGCTTGGCTTAGGGTTCAATCTTGCGGTGTCCTTTCCCAATGACAGTAGGGGCAGCAAGGCACATATTATATTGTTGCCATCGAGGATAAAAAGATGGGGTTTATATCATATTGCTTGAGTTTATCCCTCTACATCATGTCATCTTGCTTAAGGCGTTACTCTGTTCTTATGAACTCAATACACTAGATGCATGCTAGATAGCGGTCGATGTGTGGAGTAATAGTAGTAGATGCAGGCAGGAGTCGGTCTACTTGTCTCGGACGTGATGCCTATATACAATGATCATGCCTAGATAGTCTCATAATTATTCGCTTTTCTATCAATTGCTCGACAGTAATTTGTTTACCCGCCGTAGAATATCGCTGTCATGAGAGAAGCCACTAGAGAACACTATGGTCCCCGGGACTATTCTCAACATATCAATCTGCAATCTACTTTACTTTTCTGCTTTTACTTTCTGTTCTTATAATAAAAAAATATCAAAAATATCAAACTATCATCTCTATCAGATCTCACTTTCGTAAGTGAATGTAAAGGGATTGAGAACCCCTTAACGCGTTGGCTGCGGAGTTCTTAATTGTTTGTGCAGGTGCGAGGGACTCGCTCGTGGTCTCCTACTGGATTGATACCTTGGTTCTCAAAAACTGAGGGAAATACTTACGCTATTGTGCTGCATCTCCCTTTCCCCTTCGAGGGAATACAATGCAAGCTCGAGAAGTAGCAAGAAGAATTTCTGGCGCCGTTGCCGGGGAGGCTTACACAAAAGTCATATACCAAGTACCTATCACAAACCCTTATCCTTCGCATTACATTTTTTTGCCTCTCGTTTTCCTCTCCCCCACTTCACCCTTGTCATTTTATTTTCCCTTCTTCTGCCGTGTGTTTAACGTTCACTTGCTTCTTGTTTACTTGTGTGTGTTGGATTGCTTTCTTGTCACTATGGCTCTCCCTAGTAGTGTTGACCCTCACCTCAAGAGGCTGGAGGAGATTGAAAACAATGTTAGACAGCTTATGACTATACAATTTGAGCATAATGACTTTCTCAGAAGTGAGCTTAAAGAACATAATTTTTTTATGGATTATACGAATAAAGACCTTGATGATATGTCGAAGGAATTTTATGGTTTGAAATCTCAATTTACTCATCTTGAGAACTTAATAGCCCAAATTTCGGATAAACAGTCCACCTTGATCAAAAAGATGGCTGCTAAACCGGAAGAGCATGAAAATAAAGATGAAGATATGAAAGTTATTGATGTGTCTCCTATTAGATCCTTGTTTTGTAGTATAAATCTTGATGAAGATAGGATTGGAGATGATTCTACTTTAAGGTGTCCCAATGATTCAGAGTTTTTAGATCTTGATGCTAAAATTATTAAAAGTGGGAGTGAAGAGATTAAAACATTGCATAGTGATGAACCCACTACTTTGGATTTCAAGGGATTCAATTATGACAATTGCTCTTTGATTGATTGTATTTCCTTGTTGCAATCCGTACTAAATTCTCCGCATGCTTATAGTCAAAATAAAGTTTTCACCAAACACATAGTTGATGCTTTGATGCAATCTTATGAGAAAAACTTGAGTTAGAAGTTTCTATCCCTAGAAAGCTTTATGATGAGTGGAAACCTACTATTAAAATAAAAATTAAAGATCATGAATGCTATGCTTTGTGTGATTTGGGTGCAAGTGTCTCCACTATCCCAAAAACTTTGTGTGATTTGCTAGGTTTCCATGAGCTTGATTATTATTCTTTAAATTTGCATCTTGCGGATTCCACTCTTAAGAAAACTATGGGAAGGATTAATGTTGTTCTTATTGTTTCCAATAGGAATTATGTGCCTGTAGATTTCATTTTTCTTGATATAGATTGCAATCCTTCATGTCCTATTATTCTTGGTATACCTTTCCTTAGAACGATTGGTGCAATTATTGATATGAAGGAAGGACATATTAGATTCCAATTTCCGTTAAGGAAAGGCATGGAACACTTTACTAGAAAGAAAATCAAATTACCATATGAATCTATCATGAGAACCACTTATGGATTGCCTTCCAAAGATGGCAATACCTAGATCTATCCTTGTATCGTGCCTAGATAGGGGCGTAAAACGATAGCGATTGTTGGGAGGCAACCCAATTTTATATTTTTTGTTTTTGCTGCTGTTAGGGAATAAATATTGCATCTAGCTTCTGTTTAGATGTGGTTTTGTGTTTTGTTTAGTATTTGTGCCAAGTAGAACCTTTGGGAAGACTTGTGTGAAGTTTATGTGATCTTGCTGTGAAAAACATAATCGTTAGTGCTCGCTAGAATGGTCATCAGATTTTACTGGAGCGTGCTATTTAGTTGATTCTTTTTGCAGATGATTAATACACAAATTCCTCGCGTTTACCAATTCAGTTTGAAGTTTTTGGAGTTACAGAAGTATGCGAAACCTGGAGATTACTACAGACTGTTCTGTTTTTGACAGATTCTATTTTTCGTGTGTTGTTAGCTTATTTCAATGCATCTATGAGAAATATTGAGAAGTATGAACCATAGAGAAGTTGGAATACAGTAGGTTTAACACCAATATAAACAAAGAATGAATTCATTGCAGTACCTTTGAGTAGTGGTTTTCTTTCTTATACTAACGGAGCTCACGAGATTTTTGTCTAAGTTTTGTGTTGTGAAGTTTTCAAGTTTTGAGTATTGCTTTGATGGACTATGGAACAAAGAGTAGCAAGGGCCTAAGCTTGGGGATGCCCAAGGCACCCCAAGTAAAATTCAAGGACAATCAAAAGCCTAAGCTTCGGGATGCCCCGGGAAGGCATCCCCTCTTTCGTCTTCATCCATCGGTAACTATACTCGGAGCTATATTTTTATTCACCACATGATATGTGTTTTGCTTGGAGCGTCTTGTATAATTTGAGTCTTTGCTTGTTAGTTTTCCACAATTATCCTTGCTGTACACACCTATTTGAGAAAGTTAAATATGTCCTAGGAATTGATAGAACACTCTATGTGCTTCACTTATATCTTTTGAGTTGAATAGTTTTTGCTCTAGTGCTTCACTTATATCTTTTAGAGCACGGTGGTGATAATATTTTGAAGAAATTGTTGAACTCTCATGCTTCACTTATATCCTTTTGAGAGTCTACTAAAATAGCATGGTAATGTGTTTAGG
Source organism: Secale cereale (assembly GCA_902687465.1). Lineage (NCBI taxonomy): Eukaryota > Viridiplantae > Streptophyta > Magnoliopsida > Poales > Poaceae > Secale > Secale cereale. Next base: position 382,172,108 of record LR738709.1, on the reverse strand, counting down.
CTATTAAACTAGTCTCCACATGATAGACATCCGATATCAATGTAGTAAAAAAATTCGCACTAACTTCATTGAATATGATGAGAAGTTGGATGCTTGATAATTGTTTTGAGATATGATGATAGTGATATTAGAGTCATGCTAGTGGAGTTATTATGAAATTGAGAAATACTTGTGTTAAGGTTAGTGATTCCCGTAGCATGCACGTATGGTGAACCGATATGTGACGAAGTTAGAACATGAGGTATTTGTAAAGTGTCAACCTTTGTGTGGAGGTCGGGGGCGCGCGATGGTTAACTCCTACCAACCTCCCCCCTAGGAGCATGCGTTGATTGCTTTGTTTTGATGACACGTAGATTTTTGCAATAAGTATATGAGTTATTATGACTAATGTTGAGTCCATGGATTATACGCACTCTCACCCTTCCACCGTTGCTAGCCTCTCTTGTACCGCGCAACTTTCGCAGGTACCAAACACCCACTATATATCCTTCCTCAAAACAGCCACCATACCTACCTATCATGGCATTTCCAGAGCCATTCCGAGATATATTGCCATGCAACTTTCCACTGTTTCGTTCATATGACACGCATCACATTGTCATATTTCCATGCACGATCATGTAGTTGACATCGTATTTGTGGCAAGGCCGCCATGCATAATTTTTCATACATGTCACTCTTGTTTCATTGCACATCCCGGTACACCGCCGGAGGCATTCATATAGAGTCATACTTTGTTGTAGTATCGAGTTGTAATGAAAGTGTGATGATCATCATTATTGGAGCATTGTCCCATGGGAGGAAAGGCTAAATCAATAAAGCCCCTACACAAAAAAAGAAAAAAAAAGGAAAGGCCAAAGAAAAAAGAAAGGCCCAAAAAAAAGAAAAAAAAGAAAAGAAAAAGGGACAATTGCTACTATCTTTTTTCCACACTTGTGCTTCAAAGTAGCACCATGTTCTTCATGATAGAGAGTCTCATGTTTAGTCACTTTCTTATACTAGTGGGAATTTTCATTATAGAACTTGGCTTGTATATTCTAACGACGGGCTTCCTCAAATGCCCTAGGTCTTCGTGAGCAAGCAAGTTGGATGCACACCCACTAGTTTCTTTTTGTCGAGCTTTCATACATTTTTAGCTCTAGTGCATCTGTTGCATCCTACTCACTCACATTGATATCTATTGATGGGCATCTCCATAGCCCGTTGATACGCCTAGTCGATGTGAGACTATCTCCCTCCTTTTTGTCTTCTCCACAACCACCTCTCTATTCCACCCATAGTGCTATGTCCATGGCTCACGCTCATGTATTGCGTGAAAGTTGAACGGTTTGAAAGAATAGAGTATGAAAACAAGTGATTGGCTGAAATCGGGGTTGTGCATGATATGAATATTTTGTGTGATGAAGAGGGAGCATAGCCAGACTATATGATTTTGTAGGGATAACTTTCTTTAGCCATAGTATTTTGAGAAGACATGATTGCTTTGTTAGTATGCTTGAAGTATTACTATTTCTTATGTCAATATAGACTTTTGTCTTGAATCTTTCAGATCTGAACATCCATGCCACAATTAAGAGAATTACATTGAAAAACTATGTTGGTTAGCATTCCACATCAAAAATTCTGTTTTTATCATTTACCTACTTGAGGACGAGCAGGAATTAAGCTTGGGGATGCTTGATACGTCTCCAACGTATCTATAATTTTTGATTGTTCCATGCTATTATTTATGATGTTTTGGATGTTTAATGGGCTTTGTCATACACTTTTATATTATTTTAGGGACTAACCTACTAACCCAAAGTCCGAGTCCAGATTACTGTATTTTGCCTGTTTTAGGGTTTTATAGAAAAGGGATATCAAACAGAGTCCAAACGGAATGAAACCTTCGGGAGAGATATTTTTGGAGAAAATCACGCACGGGAGACTTGAGAACCACGGAGTAGGGGCCACGAAGTGTCCACGAGGGTGGGGGGCACGCCCCATGCCTCGTGGGTCCCTCGTGAGGCCCTCGGTGTCCTCCTTCCTCCTATATAAGCCTGTGTACCCCGAAACCATAAGAAGAACAGAGAAAACCCTAGTTCCACCGCCGTAACCTTCTGTTCTCGTGAGATCCTATCTTGGGGCCTGTTTCAGAGCTCCGTCGGAGGGGGTATCCATCACGGAGTGCTTCTACATCATCATCATCGCCTCACCATGAGTTGTGAGTACTTTACCACAGACCTTCGGGTCCATAGCTAGTATCTAGATGGCTTCTCCTCTCTCTCTGGATCTCAATACAAAGTTATCCTCGGTCTTCGAGGAGATCTATTCGATGTAATCTCTTTTTGCGGTGTGTTTGTCGAGTTCCGATGAATTGTCAGTTTATGATCAAGATTATCTATGAGAAATATTTGGTTCTTTTCTGAACTCTTTATGTGTGCTCATAATATCCTTGCAAGTCTCTTCGAATTATTGGTTTGGTTTGGCCTACTAGATCTATAGTTCTTGCAATGGAAGAAGTGCTTGGCTTTGGGTTCAACCTTGTGGTGTCCTTTCCCAGTGATAGTAGGGGTAGCAAGGCACGTATTGTATTGTTGCCATCGAGGATAAAAAGATGGAGTTTATATCATATTGCTTGAGTTTATCCATCTACATCATGTCATCTTGCTTAAGGCGTTACTCTGTTCTTATGAACTCAATACACTAGATGCATGGTGGATAGCGGTCGATGTGTGGAGTAATAGTAGTAGATGCAGGCAGGAGTCGGTCTACTTGTCTCGGATGTGATGCCTATATACAATGATCATGCCTAGATAGTCTCATAATTATTCGCTTTTCTATCAATTGCTCGACCGTAATTTGTTTACCCGCCGTAGAATATCGCTATCATGAGAGAAGCCACAAGAGAACACTATGGCCCCGGGTCTATTCTCAACATATCAATCTACACTTACTTTACTTTTTCCGCTTTTACTTTCTGTTCTTATAATCAAAAATACCAAAAATATAAACTATCATCTCTATCAGATCTCACTTTCATAAGTGACCGTAAAGGGATTGACAACCCCTTATCGCGTTGGCTACGAAGTTCTTATTTGTTTGTGCAGGTGCGAGGGACTCGCGCATGGTCTCCTACTGGATTGATACCTTGGTTCTCAAAAACTAAGGGAAATACTTACGCTACTGTGCAGCATCTCCCTTCCCTCTTCAAGGTAATACAACGCAAGCTCGAGAAGTAGCATAATTTCTCGTGCAAAATGCGATCTGGCCGCATTGGCCCGAGGTGCCGCATTAGTTATCGACCTTTATTTTAATGGCGTGCCGTTCAGTTTTGAAGCACGACTAATTGGTACTGTTTGCAGAGAAAATATAAACTACTCTACTACTACTCCACCTCTAGTACTAGTAGTATAAAAAAGATATATAGGTTGGAGCTTCAGAACTTTCTTGCTAAGGGCTGCCCACTTGCTTCTCACACTATCACCCTCTCTCCAGATCTAAAAAATACGGCCTCTCTCTCCCTCATCACCGGTGGTCATAGATCCATGGGGGAAGAAAAGGACGTGCAACGTTGACGCACTCGTCGTCGGCGAGCATGGTCATGCACTAACGACAAGGCCGTCCTCTCAGACGTAGCGCCCGCGCGGGATGGCCTCCGTCCCCAAGCTCGCTGCCGTAGTGCATGCGGAGGACGACGACCACGAGCGAAGCCACTTCCCGCCGACCCTCGGGTATGCTACCTCTTTTGGAACCATACCCTTGTTCTATTGCCCCATCTACCACGTCCCTGCATGTGGATCTTTTTCCACTCCACCATCTTCCCAATTTGTTATCCTCTGCTCCGTTGGTCACGCAGACGAAAACCTGAATTTGCACTATTAAAGGAAACCCTACTTCATGCAGACTAATCCATGTCTGGGTTGAATGAGGAAAGGAAGGGAGACTGTACTGTCCAAGAGAGTAGGCATCGAACCCGCATCTAGGTTGAAAAGGGGAAAATCAGTAGCTAAGGAACGAGTCTCGTGTCTCTTGGTTGAAGAAGGGTAGAAAGGCATGACAATGCAATAGAGAATGACCAGGTCGATCGGTTTGTTGTCCTCACATAGGAAAAAGGTGGCAAGCTTTCCCAGATATGTGCTCAAGAAAACTACTACCTATTTTTCTAAATAGTAGATGTTTGGGTACTTTAAACTGAACCGCGAAAACATCTTATATTAAGGAATAGAGGGTGTAAAGTTCACTCAAATTATCCCGGTAAAGCTAGTCACACCTTTGTTAAAATTAATGTTCATTATGTTATCGAAGGAGGTATGTAAGTTTGTCTCTAATGCATGTTGACTACATACCTGACATCATGATGTAATGTTAAGTCATTTCCTTTTTGTACAGTGTCACTGAATTGTCAAGGCGGTGATGTCATTTTTTTAGTTGAATTGCTGATGACCCACAACCGTAAGGGATCTATTGCAGCGTTTTCGATAAGTAAGAGTGTCGAACCCAACGAGGAGCAGAAGGTATTGATAAGTGATTCTGAGCAAGGAATAACTGCAAGCACTGAAAGATAACATTTTAGGGGTTTTCTTGATATAAGCAACAGGAAAGTAAAAGCGAGCAAAGTAAAAGGCACTGGAGAGTAACAAGTGGCCCAATCCTTTCTGAGCAAAGGAGAGGCCTAGCAACTGAACTTATAAAGGTAAAGTGTTCTTGAGGACACACGAGAGAGGTAGTCATGTGCTTTCGCCATATTCCGTATCGGTACTATGTGATGTGTTGATAAGTGTTGAGTGGGTGGATCTATGCTAGTACACCCTCTAGACTAAGATGAGTGCACTCTTATGATTAAACACCTTGCAAGCATCCACAAATACAAGATAGTATTTAAGGCCAAAGCCTAACCATAGCAATACGATCGATGATCCATTGTTCCCTTGTGCAAAAGCGTGCGAACCGGGGTTCAGGTTTCTGTCACTCCGGCAACCCACCGTAAGCATTCTTTGTACACAATGTATTCCCCTAGGTCCTTAATAAGGCGAAGTGTTGAGTGTTCGACTCACACAACACCACTAGGAAAATAACAACACAACTTAAGTATCAAACAACACATATTACTTCAACATTATATGACTACTAACAACAAGACTTCTCCCATGTCCTCAAGAACTAAAGTAACTACTCACAAGACATAAAAGAGATCATGATCAGTGGAGATAGATGGATGATAAACAATCTGGACACAATGATTTTTCTCCAACAAAACTCAATATCATTCACCACAAAGTAGTAATCAACACCGATAGGGTACAGAGGATAGATAGTACGGATTACAACACAAGTTGCAATTGTGAGATGAGATTGGATGAAGATGGAGATGGTGCTGATGTGGGGGATGATGTTGATGATGATCTCGATGATGCCCGTGACGATGGTGATGACGATGGCGATGATCTCCCCTTCCGGGAGGTGATCTCCCCGGCGGAATCTGCCCGCCGGAGATGGCTTTTCATCTCTGTAGGTTTCCGCCACGGAGCGGCGGCGGAACTCCGTAAACTCTCCCCCTTTTAGGGTTTCTGGATGACGAGGAGTATATAGGCCAAAGGGGGGAGCCTGGAGTGGGCCAGGGGATCCAGGCGCCCTCCCGGCGCGGCCAGGGTGGGGGCCGCGCCAGGTGGCCGCCTGGGCACCCTGTGGCCCCCCTCTGGTTGCTCTTTTGCGTATCTTCGTGATCCTTCTGGAAAATACCCTCCGTCGATTTTCAGGTAATTTGGAGGTATTCTTCTTCAGCAACTCAGCGTCCACTTTTTACCGCTGAATCCTGCGTCTGCTGCTTCGGCACCGGAAAGTTGCAAACTGTGTAAAATAGGCCAAAACAACATAAGAACATCATCGTAATGTGAAATATATCAATGAATAAGGATGAATTACGATATAAAATAGTAATGCATTTTGGACGTATCAACACCCCCAAGCTTAGACCTCGCTTGTCCCCAAGCGAATACTGAGCTCGATAAACCTGTCCACAAGTTTAGAGAGTGAAGTGTCGATAAATAGAATACAGACAAGAAGCATCACAGTTTCTTCACCAAACTCAAATATCCTCAACAGCAATCTTCAACTCATAAGGCCCTTATAAAAGAGTGGTAACACTTATAATCGAAAGTAGGGCTAAGGAAACTCATCAAATCATGGCAAACATGTCCTTTGGTCAAAGAACAACTAATAGATTTTACTTTTGCTCTTTCTCTTTATGTTTTGATGAGATTAATTGAAGCTTTTGAAAGAACATGTTATTATGCAAGAAGTGAAAGTGTTAACACAAAGGAAGATGTTTGCTTTAGCTGGGCTTGACAAACAACTTACTTATCAAATGATAATGTCAACAAGGATATGATATGACAAATCTTAATGCAACTTTATATGAATGAATCCTCGTCAACATCAAATGTCTGCTCCCTTTAAGAATAGAAGGAAGTAGAAATAACTGACTCAACCTAAAACTAAGAGATAGGCCCTGCTCTAGGGAAGTAGGGAAAACTCATGTGCTATCCTTAAATCAAACAGAATGAAAACAAGTTTTGAGAGGTGCATGATTTGTCAACGAATGCTAATAGATAACTCAATTACTTCTCAAACTGGACAAGTTTAGAGGAACGGCTCCCGCACGGGGACGATCACATCCCCTTAATCTCCTTTGTTTATCACTGCCAAAAGTTTTCTGATTTCTCATGAACAAAGCGTGAAGGAGGGTTTCTTTGTTGTATTATCTTTTATGAGCCGGGCGCACTCATGCCAGTTCCTCCTCGTATTAGGGGTTTGCAGATTAGACATGCAATCCCAGGGTAAAACTTGTCCAACCTAAAAAGATCATGAATTAACTACTACTTCCTCATGAGCTAAAACAGGGGCACAAAATAGAAGATTTTGAACATTTAAGGATAACACATAAATTATATACTTTAGGAGGTGGTAGTGGAATACCACGAATAGGAAGGTATGGTGGACTCATATGGAAGGTATTGGTTTAAGGGTATGGATGCACAAGCAGAATTCCGCTTAGTACAGAGTTTAGGCTAGCAAAGGCTTTGAGAGAACAGACAATTGATGATGACTAAGATGCAAAGCAATATAAAGCATAAACATTAAAATAAGCATAACACATCAAGTTGTCTTCCTTGTCAGCATAACACTTCAAGCATAATAACATAAAGGTTTTGGCTATGTCGCTACTTTAAGAAAATCATGCTTGTTGTTATGACCAAAGCTATGTTTGCCAAGATTAAATAAAGTTTTCAAAGCCATACCTGATATAAGGTCAATACTCCCCATAAGAATCATCATATAAGGTCGATTGCGTGAAGAGAATACCGAGTGCAGCAAAGGAACCAATAGACTTCTCATTAATATTCCATCATAGACGACTCCACACTCACGGATACAATCTCTCCACAGAAGGAGTGATAGACCTGAATGCACACACCTATTTCATATAATAACCTCCCTAGACATGATACAACTCTACTTGACTCTAAAAGACAAAAGATAAAGATAAAGATACCGGGCACTCCCCCAAGCTTGGAACAAGCCAAGGGGATGCCATTACCCAAGGAGATTTCACTCCTCATTCTTGTTGACGTTGATCACGTAGTCCTCGGCAAAGCGCTTCCATGGAAGGGGTTCTCCAGTCTCATATGAGAAGTTTGTCTCCTGAATCCTGCATGCAACACCCATACCCATGCGCATAAACCTTAGTTCATACTCAGAGTTCTGGTGATGTAGATCATAAATTTGCCCTTGGAGCTCTTCAATTCTTTCTTCAGATGTGGTGATGCTTTTCCACATCTCCTTCATCTCCTTCAGGAAGTAGGTCTTCAGCTCGTTGATGATGTCAAAGTTAGCTTCAACACCACACTCGATCATCTTCTTATAATTGAAGACTTCTTGCTCCACTTCTTCTAGCCTGGCCTGGATGCTCCCCTCCTTGATAGGTCCCTTCAGATCTTCTTGATGGAGGACACCGTCCTCCATCCGAACAACCTGAGGGTGCTTCTTCACCTCAGCGAGGTAAGGGTTGATGACGTTGACGACGAACTTGTCCTTGGGGGAACTTGGGGAAGCCATGGCACCTAGGTCTAGCTAAAAGATTTCCTGGCAGAAACAGATCGAAAAGAAAACACACGAAATCGCGAGATACGTTGCCGGAACAATCCGGGCAAATATATAGCAAAAATTTCTGCACAGAAAGGAAGGTAACAAGCTAAAGTGTGGTCGGAGACGGACTCCTGGGTGCCCAGGCGGCCTCCCGGCGCGGCCAGGAGGTAGGCCGCGCCAGGGGGGCGCCTGGGCCCCTTGGAGCTTGTCTCCGGCTCCACTTAGGCTTAGAATTTCCTAATTTTGCAAAAACTCATAATATGGAACTTTTATGTCGGTTCGCGATGTTTCCTTACCGTAATACATACCTTTTCTTATTCTGCTTCTGCTGGTGTCTGAAACAGGGCTGCAGCATGTTCTTCGTGAGTTGTTGTGTATATCATATTCACATCAACATTGACAAGGTCTCCTGCTATGTAATGCTTAAGTCTTTGCCCATTCACAACTTGAGGTTTGGTGCCTTCAAAATTGTTAATCTTGATTGCACCAGACCGATAGACTTCTTCAATATGAAATGGCCTTTCCCACCTGGAAAGTAGTTTGCCTGGAGAAAACCTGAAACGGGATCTAAACAACAAAACTTTATCACCAACATTAAATTCACGTTTCAGAATCCTCCTATCATGCCACTTCTTTACCTTTTCCTTGAACATTTTAGCGCTCTCGTAAGCTTCACTTCTCCACTCATCTAGAGAAGTCAAGTTCATGAGACGCTTCTCACCAGCTAACTTTGGGTCGGCATTAAGCTCTCTAACAGCCCAGAAAGCTTTGTGCTCTAATTCTAATGGCAAATGGAAAGCCTTGCCATAAACCATCTTATAGGGGGACATGCCCATGGGGTTTTTGTAAGCAGTTCTATACGCCCACAAAGCATCTCCTAACTTATTTGACCAGTCCTTTCTATTTCTATTTACTGTCTTCTATAAGATCAACTTGATCTCTCTATTGGTGAGCTCAACTTGCCCACTAGTTTGAGGATGGTACGGTGAAGCAATTCTATGATTGACATCGTACTTGGCTAAAGATTTTCTAAAAGCTCCATGCGTGAAGTGTGATCCTCCATCAGTCATGAGATACCTAGGTACACCAAACCTAGGGAAAATCACATCTTTGAGCATTTTCAAAGATGTCTTGTGGTCAGCACTTTCAGTGGGGATTGCTTCAACCCACTTGGTCACATAATCAATAGCTACTAAAATGTGAGTGTACTTGTGCGAAGAAGGAAAAGGACCCATAAAATCAAAACCCCAGCAATCAAAAGGTTCAATCACTAGTGATTAATTCATATGCATCTCATTCCTTCTACTAATGTTACCAACTCTCTGACATTTATCACAGGCTAAAACATAATTTCTAGCATCCTTGAAGAGAGTAGGCCAATAAAAACCTGATTGAAGAACCTTATGTGCAGTCCTCTCACCGGCATGATGTCCTCCATAGGGACTATCATGACATTGTCTGAGAATGTCCTTCTGCTCATGTTCCGGTATGCATCTTCTCACGATCTCGTCTGTACCTTCTTTGAAAAGATGTGGGTCATCCCAAAAGTAGTGCCCCAAATCATGAAAGAACTTCTTCCTTTGCTGAAATGTTAAACCTGGAGGCAAATACTTCGCAACGATAAAATTAGCATAATCTGCAAACCAAGGATCAGAAAGAGATTGTACTTTTACAACGGCAAGTTGCTCGTCTGGAAAAATGTCCTTGACTGGGATGGGATCATGCGGTATATCTTCCATCCTTGAAAGATTGTCCGCCACCGGATTGTCTTCTCCTTTCCTATCAACAATCTGCAAATCAAATTCTTGAAGAAGGAGTACCCATCTGATAAGTCTTGGCTTGGCATCCTTCTTTGTCATAAGGTACTTAATGGCAGCATGGTCAGTATGAATAATAACTTTGGAATCAACAATATACTGCCTAAACTTATCACAAGCAAACACTACAACTAAGAATTCCTTCTCAGTAGTAGCATAATTCTTTTGAGCACTATCAAGGGTTTTACTAGCATAATGTATAACATTCAATTTCTTATCAACCCTTTGCCCTAAAACAGCTCCAACAGCAAAATCACTAGCATCACACATAATCTCAAAAGGTAAATTCCAATCAGGTGGTTGTACTATAGGAGCGGTTATTAAAGCTTCCTTAAGAACTTCAAAAGCCTCCTTACAATCTTCATCAAATACAAAAGGAACGTCCTTCTGGAGAAGATTAGTGAGGGGTCTCGAAGTCTTAGAAAAGTCTTTAATAAATCTTCTATAGAAACCAGCATGACCGAGAAAACTGCGAATACCTTTGATGTCCCTTGGATAGGGCATCCTCTCAATTGCTTCGATCTTGGCCTTGTCCACCTCAATTCCCCTTTCGGAAATCTTGTGACCAAGAACAATTCCTTCGTTAACCATGAAGTGGCACTTCTCCTAGTTGAGTACCAGATTTGTCTCCTCACATCTCTGCAAAACTTTATTAAGGTTGTGGAGACAATGGTCAAAGGAAGTTCCATAGACGGAGAAATCGTCCATGAAGACTTCCACAATCTCCTCACAGAAACCATGAAAGATAGCAGACATACACCTTTTAAAAGTAGCAGGGGCATTACATAAACCAAAAGGCATACGCCTGTAAGCATAAGTACCATAGGGACAAGTAAAAGTGGTCTTCTCTTGATCAGCAGTGTTAACATGAATTTGAGAGAAGCCAGAATAACCATCGAGGTAACAAAAGTGGGTATTTTTGGATAACCTATCAAGCATTTGGTCGATGAACGGCAACGGGTAGTGATCCTTCCTGATTTCCTTGTTCAGCTTCCTGTAATCAATACACATTCTATATCCAATAATAATTCTCTAAGGTATTAGTTCATTCTTATCATTAGGAACCACAGTTGTACCTCCTTTCTTAGGAACACAATGTACCGGGCTTACCCACTTACTATCAGCTATAGGGTAGATAATACCTGCGGCTAGAAGCTTGCGAATCTCAGTTCTTACAACATCCATCATCTTCGGGTTCAACCGTCGTTGATGATCAACAACTGGTTTAGCATCGGGCTCAAGGTTGATAGTATGTTTACATTTAGATGGACTAATCCCCTTAAGGTCATCAAGGGTATAGCCAATTGCACCTCGGTGTTTACGAAGTACTTCCAATAGTCGCTCTTCTTCATATCCTGAAAGGTTAGAGTTGATAATAACAGGATATACTTTCTTTTCATCTAAATAAGCATACTTGAGCGTATCGGGAAGAGGTTTCAGATCGAACACCGGGTCTTCTTTTGGTTTTGATAAAATTCCCAAAGGTTCAACCGGAAGGTTGTGCTTCAGGATAGCAGGTTGTCTCAAGAATATTTCATCTAGTTCATTTCTTTCCCGCATATGCAAATCATTCTTGTGGTCCTCCATATATTGCTGCAAAGGATCATTAGGGGGAATAGCAATAGAAGCAATACTTTCAATAATTTTATCATCACTAGGTAAATCGGTACCACGAGGCTGCTTAGAGAACTTAGAAAAGTTAAATTCATATGGCTCACCATTGAATTCAACAAAAACTTTGCCTTTCTTGCAATCTATTATAGCTCCACAAGCTCTGAGAAAAGGTCTACCAAAAATAATAGGACAAAAATTGTCCCTCACTGAACCAAGTACTAGAAAGTCGGTAGGGTATTTTACCTTTCCACATAGGACTTCAACGTCTCTCACAATTCCGATAGGAGAGATAGTTGCTCTGTTTGCAAGATGAATGGTAACATCAACTTCTTCAAGTGCACAAGGTGAAATCTCACCGATGATCTCTTGATAAAGTGAATAGGGGATGGCACTAGCACTCGATCCCAAATCGCATAGCCCATAATAATTGTGATCTCCTATTTTAACAGATACTACTGGAGTACCTGAAATTGGGCCTTTATTCTTGGCTGTGACAAGGTTAGTGGAAACAGCACAAAAATTTACATTGGAATCCAAAACATCATTAGTAACAAGGTCTTTAACCAATGCAACTTGAGGATCGACCTTGATCTGGTCCTCAGGCTCATCAATTCTTCTCTCACTTTTATTTATTATGCCTGTCACAAGAGAGTGCTCCCTTATCCTTTCGGGAAAAGGAGGCTTTTCATATATAACTGCAGGCAAAATAGGGTCAGCAACATGAATATCAACAGGTAACTCTTTGAAAGGTTCATGATGCTAATCTCTCTTCTTTTTAAAAGAATCAACGTGAGAGGCAAAATCCTTACAGAAATCAATCATTAGATGGGAATCAAGACCAATCTTAGAGCAAAAGGTATTGAAGTAATCAGTTTTCACATAGCTCTCAATATAATCATGCTCATAATTTATAGCGGGTTCAATACCTTTATCGATTTCCCAATCTTCGGTATTCCTCTGGATCCTTTCAATGAGATCCCACCTTTCTTCAATGCTCTTTGTCTGAAATACCCCACTAGAGGAGGCATCCAGCATCTCCTTATCCTGACGGGAAAGCCTGGCATAAAAATTTGTAAGTATAATTTTCTTGGGGAGCTCATGAATAGGACATTTGAGCATTAGGGACTTCAATCTCCCCCAAGCTTGAGCAATGCTTTCTCCGTCACGAGACCTAAAGTTATAGATATAGTTCTTGTCTCGATGAATTTCATGAAGAGGATAAAACTTGGTATAAAAGAGAGACATAAGCTCTTGCCAATCAAGCAAGTGTGAGTTATCGAGAAGCTTATACCAATCTGAAGCTTTATCTATAAGCGATACGGAGAACAATTTCCTCATGACAAACTCCATTGATACACCTGCAAGCTTAAATAATGAACATAGTTGTGACAGATATAGCAAGTGTTCACCGGGATGTCTGTCTCCTGCATAACGATTAACCAAAACATAATCGATAATACCAGCTGGTATTTTATAGGGCACAATTTCAGTAGGGGGAGGAGCAACCACCACAGATGTGGGGCGTCTTCCCACAAGCAACGATCCAATAGCAAGGTTGTCCATAAGGACAAAGAGCAGCAACATCAAAATAAAAACAGAAATATAAAAACTTCCTTACCAGCTTCACTTACCAATAGCGCTACACTCCCCGGCAACGGCGCCAGAAAATGGTACTTGATGACCCACAACCGTAAGGATTCTATTACAGCGTTTTCAATAAGTAAGAGTGTCGAACCCAACGAGGAGCAGAAGGTATTGATAAGTGATTCTGAGCAAGGAATAACTGCAAGCACTGAAAGATTACTTTTTAGGGGTTTTCTTTATATAAGCAACAGGAAAGTAAAAGCGAGCAAAGTAAAAGGCACTGGAGAGTAACAAGTGGCCCAATCCTTTCTGAGCAAAGGAGAGGCCTAGCAACTGAACTTATAAAGGCTAAAGTGTTCTTGAGGACACACGGGAGAGGTAGTCATGTGCTTTCGCCATATTCCGTAACGGTACTATGTGATGTGTTGATAAGTGTTGAGTGGGTGGATCTATGCTAGTACACCCTCTAGACTAAGATGAGTGCACTCTTATGATTAAACACCTTGCAAGCATCCGCAAATACAAGATAGTATTTAAGGCCAAAGCCTAACCATAGCAATACGATCGATGATCCATTGCTCCCTTGTGCAAAAGCGTGCGAACTGGGGTTCAGGTTTCTGTCACTCCGGCAACCCACCGTAAGCATTCTTTGTACACAATGTATTCCCCTAGGTCCTTAATAAGGCGAAGTGTTGAGTGTTCGACTCACACAACACCACTAGGAAAATAACAACACAACTTAAGTATCAAACAACACATATTACTTCAACATCATATGACTACTAACAACAAGACTTCTCCCATGTCCTCAAGAACTAAAGTAACTACTCACAAGACATAAAAGAGATCATGATCAGTGGAGATAGATGGATGATAAACAATCTGGACACAATGATTTTTCTCCAACAAAACTCAATAGCATTCACCACAAAGTAGTAATCAACACCGATAGGGTACAGAGCATAGATAGTACAGATTACAACACAAGTTGCAATTGTGAGATGAGATTGGATGAAGATGGAGATGGTGCTGATGTTGGGGATGATGTTGATGATGATCTCGATGATGCCCGTGACGATGGTGATGACGATGGCGATGATCTCCCCTTCCGGGAGGTGATCTCCCCGGCGAAATCTGCCCGCCGGAGATGGCTTTTCTTCTCTGTAGGTTTCCGCCATGGAGCGGCGGCGGAACTCCGTAAACTCTCCCCCTTTTAGGGTTTCTGGATGACGAGGAGTATATAGGCCAGAGGGGGGAGCCTGGAGTGGGCCAGGGGCTCCAGGCGCCCTCCCGGCGCGGCCAGGGTGGGGGCCGCGCCAGGTGGCCGCCTGGGAACCCTGTGGCCCCCCTCTGGTTGCTCTTTTGCGTATCTTCATGATCCTTCTGGGAAATACCCTCCGTCGATTTTCAGGTAATTTGGAGGTATTCTTCTTCAGCAACTCAGTGTCCACTTTTTACCGCTGAATCATGCGTCTGCTGCTTCGGCACTGGAAAGTTGCAAACTGTGTAAAATAAGCCAAAACAACATAAGAACATCATCGTAATGTGAAATATATCAATGAATAAGGATGAATTACGATATAAAATAGTGATGCATTTTGGACGTATCAACTGCACAAAATATGCTTAAAAGAAGAGGAAAGGTCAGGAATCGATCATTCTTTCAGAAAGAACTATATATGCCTTTCTGACATCAGCCGTTGTTGCCTTATTTATTCCTTCAACCAGGTGGTTCGAAGCAGTCTTGCTACCTTTTACCATTAAGAAATTGGAATGCTTATATTTGTGAGTCTATGCTTCAACTAGTTCCACTTTTATAGTAATCACACTTTCAATATCTATGCAAACAGGGATGCTCGATTTTAGTGGAACTGCACAAAAAGTCCAACTGGTTCAACATTAGGAGCATGTTTTCTTCCAAACCTTTATATCCAATTGGTGGCACTATGATCTGTTAATTAAGAAGGTACATGGTTTGCTACTATCTTGCTACTCTTTTTGTACTGTCATTAGATAGTAATACTAGTGGTTTGCATGTGAATTTATTGGCAGGGTGGACCTACATTGGAGGTGAAGGACATGATTCAATGATTGGATGCTCAATTTCGGTTGTATCGATTTCACCTCTTCCATCACTGCGAACATGGATATCCTTGGTCTGATGAAGAATATGCGCTATATTCTTGCTTTGAACAAGCAAATCAATTCAGTACGAAATTGTCCAAGGCAAAACATGACTGTATCAAATTGTCTAGTGCAAAACATGACAGATGCTAAGCGGAAGAGACATGTTTAAACCAAAAATACAAGGTGGGGTATATGTTTACTAGCTGCTTGATATTTGTGCAGACAGAGATGTCTACCTGTTGCTATTTGGCAAACACACAAAGTGACCGCAATTTTGGTTGAACTGCCCAAGCGAATAGTATAGTCACTGCATGCAGTGGCATTTGAAAATAGACACAGAAAGATTGGATAGTCACTTCATGGACTGCAGAAAAATAGTATTTTACTATTTATTGGCCAACACTAGGTGCTTCATTGCTTTGGTATGATTATACAATGGGCATCATTTTGCCTAAGTTAATGTTTGTATTCCAAAAATAGTCTCGCCGTGTGATCGAGAGAAGACCAAATCATATTGCAATGGATGTTCCTCCATCATGTGTGGTTCATTCTCTTGGTTCCAACTGTTGGTGAAACCACTTACGTTTGTAAGAGGAATTGTAGACTTCACAAACAAATTTTTCTTTCAGTCTGTACTGAATGTTGGCCAAGAGAAGCATCCATGTTAGTAGGAAGAACATATGTTTTTTTCTAGATATTTGCTTTTGGAGCTACATATTTGTATATGATCTGTGAATCATTGAGATGCATTAACATGTTGATCTTATGTATGGGAATCGTACTAGTTGGTTTTAGTTGTGGCTGATCTTTTCTTTTGGAGCTACATATTTGTATATGATCTGTGAATCATTGAGATGCATTAACAGTTCCTAATATCTATTCGCTCAGTGTTTACAAGTTACTGGTCGATCACTAGCTAGCCGACTAATGCGCTCATGGTAGTTTTAGTTGCGACGCAAGATCCGTAGTGGTAGTTTTTGAATAAAAATGCCAGCCTCTGAAGAAACTGACAAGCTGCTCTAAAGAAAATGCCATGCAATTCTGAAGAAACTGCCAGCAAAAACGTTCGCAAATGCCTTATCTCCCAGTGAATGTTCATCAGTTAATGCGATCGTACATGTACACCATCCGACCTACTCGATCCTATACGTACACTATCCGACCTACTTGATCCTACACGGATAAATAGCGGATCACACACGTACTACCTCATTTCCGGTTTGCAGGGCTCAATTCAAAAAACGACCTACTCGATCCTACACAAATAAATAGCGGATCACGCACGTACTACCTCCTTTTCGGGTTGCAGGGCTTAATTCAAAAATCTCATCAACCAAGGTAGATTATGAGTGGTGGAATGATTTTTGACAAGGAGGGAGTACCTCATCTGGATGATTCGACTTCGCAAATGCCTTATCTCCTAGCTAAATGCCTTATCTCCTATTTAAAGTTCATCAACTAATGCCCTCGGCTGTGACTCATTGCATGCTGCTCCGCGTACTGGCTGCGAGCGATTTTGAGTGCCTGCATGCAGCCGACCATAATTAAGGTAGCGAACTGATGCAAAAAAAAGATGCGCTTTAATTGTTGCGGGCCTTTTAAATCCGTCGAATCATTATTGACAAGGAGGGAGATGATTCGAGTGCACTCGTTTGACCGTCATGCCGGCGTGCGACCCAGCATGGATGGGACAGGACGGCACAGTCAGAATTTCAATCTGTCTAGTTTTCCACAGCAAGCTAGCGCGCTAAGCCATGCCTACTTAATTATGCATTGAATTCCGATGAGCGTCACGCTACCTTCCGCCTATAAGTACTGTTTCCCGGCCTTCTATGGTGGCACCGTGACCCAACTCACCCTATCCTCATAAGCCCCCACCGGCCTGACGTCGCTCACCACTTATCCTCGCCCTCGCCATGTCCGCCATGCCCCCGCCCGTCCGCGATAGGCGAGGCCGGAGGCGGTCTCTGCCGGAACTAGTGTTCGATTTTTCACCGGAAGGCAGACGGAGGGAGGATGCATTCTATCGGTCTTTAAATGGCAATGCGGATATCAAGGACTTGTTGGAGCGCGACCGCCTGGCGGAGGAGCACGAGTTGTTGGAGCACGACCGCTTGGCGGAGGAGCAGCGTATCGCCAATTTGCGTCGCCAGCAGGACATGGAGCAGCATCGCACCGACGCTCTGAGTCATGAGCAGAGCGCCCGCAACTGGGCCGACTACGTGGAGGCTGGCGCCCGAAAAATAGCCCTGGAGGCTGTCGGGCACGCACTCGTTCGTGACGCCGATTTTTACTAACAACACGTCAAGTAGGTTTCCCGCTTAGAAGCCGAAGCTTCGGTGGACCACGCCGGCATGGAAAGGGCCAACGGGCGCTAGCAATGCGCCCTATCGCACCTCTGGCAAGTCCTAGGCGAGGCGGAGGACGCCGGTGCCAGCGTTTAGCATGTACCGCAGATGGCGGCTGACATCGTCTAGTTAGCTAAGAGTAAGTTAGTACTTGTATGATACTAGAGTATTAGTGGGAGTAGATAGTTAACTTGGCTATGATGGTTGTCAACATGGAAGTTCAATACTCTATATGTGGATCAGACCTGTTACTTTGCTCTGAATATTGAACTTTCCGTTTGAACGTATGGAATGGGCTGTTATTATTTTGAATGGGTTGTATTTGTTCTCCACAGGTTTAGAGGCTGACTTGTGGGCCTACCAAGTTGACGTCTACACAATCAGGAGATGATTGTATGTGGAGAGGATGACAGCAGGGACCCGCCAAGGTCATGGCAGTACGCAAGCAAGTGCCTCCTTATTTCAAGCCAATAATAAAATGGCTCCTCCTAATGGATTTCTGGCATCTGGGTCCCATGCCATTGTCAACGTAGTCAATAAACGAGAGAATTGCACAACGAGCGGCTGACACCAGGGACCCAACAACTCGCCCAGTTATTTATTTTGGGTTAATTTGATAAATGCCACTCCAAATCTGGTGTTTATGAGAAATGCCACTGCAATTTCCAAACTTTAAAAAATGCCATTTCATGCCATTTCCAGTGGCATTTTTCAAAGTTTGGAGTGGCGTTTTTCAAAGTTTGCAAATTGCAGTGGCATTTTCCAAAGTTTGCAAAAATTGCAGTGCCATTTTTCAAAGTTTGGAAAATGAAGTGGCATTTTTACGAATCGCCATAATTGGAGTGGCATTTATCTAATTTATTTTTGAGACGGAAGCAGGGTGTCAACTGGGCTGTGCGGGGCACTCTGGCCTGTCAAGACAGCCTTCTCTTTTATGTTTACCACAGACCATCCCGATAGTTTTTTTCTTTCTGAAAATGGCTAGACCAGTTTTTTTTGTGATTTTCCAAGTAAGTCACTTTGTCAGGCCTGTTGGGCTGCAAATCTTTCAAGACGAGGAGAGCTTCATTCGGCTGGACGAGAAAATGGCCTATCAGTAATGAGAAATGGGTTGTACATTTTTAAACACATCAAACCGGCAATTAGTTTCAAATTTCTTTTTTTTTTCATTTCGAGATTGTAAATTGTATTAATTTTTATGCATGGACATTTTGTTGGATTTTATATTAATATACATTTATTTTTAAAATCTGTTTGAATGTGACTCGAAATTTCGGGATTAAAAACAGTTCAGACCGCACCGAAATATGCAAAATTTCGTATAATTTTTTAACCGTGGCCACAATATGGGTTGTAATGCTAACAAAAAGAATATGGGCTCAAAAACAAACCTTAAGAATTATCAAATGGACTGTAAATTATTAGAAATAATGGCAGATGGGCTGTATGCTGTTTTCCACAGATTTGAGGCTTTCCTAAAAAAAGGTTGACGCACAAGAAGTGATTGTTTGATGTCCATCCAATGGTCGTCGTGCTTCTTCAATCTTTGCTCTTCCTGCTCCACCCGCTCAAACAAGCACCGGCGGGACTGCCTGCTCCCTCCTCCCCGCAGCCGGCTATGCTGCCACGCAGGCCTCACCGCCCCACCGTACTCCCATCGCTGGCCTTGCCGTCCCTCTACTCACCCACACTTATTGTTATTCCCCAGCGACGGCAGACAAACCTGTAAACCCTCGTACAGTTGTACTCCCCTCCGCATGGGAAACAACTACCGAGTCTTCCCTGCCTCCGTGTCGTTACCTTCCTAGGCCTCGCCGTTGTCCACCGCCCTGGTGCTCTCGACGCGGCCTGGTCAACGTGGTCAACGACTGACATGCATCTGAAGTGGACTGTACGTGGAGAGGCTGACAGCTGGGTCCATGGCCGCACGCAAGGAAATGCCTCCTTATTATGGGCAAAATAATTATTCCTCCACCTGACATCTGGGACCCACCGAAAGGGCCTCTGTATTTCACGAAAAAAACGTTACCTCCGCTGACAGCTCGGACCCACCAGCTATATCTTTGCACACAAGGAAGTGCGTCCTTATTACTCACAAAAAATGAACACTCCCCCTGCTAGCTGGGACCCAGTATAGTGGCAGGCTGACTTGTGGTCCTACTAAGTTGACGGGGACGGTGGGCTTTGTCAACTTAGTCAATATGCACGATTCTAGCTCCAATGACCGTACGAAGTCCATCCAACGGCCGTACCTAGTGCTTCTTCAACCTCTGGTCTTCTTGCTCCAGCCACCCAAACCAGCGCCGGATGTGCCACGTGCTCCTGCCTCCCGAGGCCTGCTGCGATGTGGTGGAGGCCTCACCACCCCTACTACTCCCACCGATGGCCAGACCATCCCTCTACTCACCCACACCCCCTGTTATTTTGCGGTGACGGCAGCCCCACACCGCAGCGAACCAGTGAACCCTCATACTCCTCTACGCGTGGGCATCCACTGTCGCGTCTTCCCCGGCTCCATGTTGTCCCCTTCCTAGGCCTCTCCGTCTTCCACCGCCCTGGTGCTCTCGGTGCGACGTGGTCAATGTGGCCAAGGATCGACTTCCATCAGAAGAGTACTGTACGTGGAGAGGCTGACAGCTAGGTCCATGCAGCCACAAGGAAGTGCCTCCTTATTATTCAGAAAATAATTAATCCTCCACCTGACAGCAGGGACCGACCGGACGGGCCACCGTATTTGGCAAAAAAACGTTGCCCCCCTGACTGCTGGGACCCACCGGACGGGCCACCGTATTTCGCGAAAAAACGTTCCCCCCGCTGTCAGCTCGGACCCACAGGAAGTGCCGCCTTATTACGCACAAAAAAAATGAATACTCCCCGTGCTTGTTGGGACCCACCTTGGTGGGTGGCTGACTTGTGGGCCTACTAAGTTCACGGGGATGGAGTGCTTTGTCAACTTAGTCAATATGAACGATTCTAGCTCTAGTGACTGTACGATGTCCATACAATGCTGTAGTGCTTCTTCAACCTCTGGTCTTCTTGCTCCAGGCGCCCAAAGCAGCGCCGGTCGTGCCGCATGCTCCTGCCTCCCGTGGCCGGCTGTGCTACCGCAGAGGCTTCATCGCCCCCTACTATTCCCACCGCTGGCCAGGCCCTGCAGCGATGGCAGCCTCACACCGCAGCCGAACCAGTGAACCCTCGTACTCCTCTCTGCGCGGGCTTCCATTGCCGCGTCTTCCCCGGCTCCGCATCGTCCCCTTCCTAGGCCTCGCCGTCGTCCACCGCCCTGGTTCTCTCAGCGCGGCGTGGTCAACGTGGTCAAGGAATGACTTCCATCGGAAGAGTACTGTACGTGGAGAGGCTGACAGCTGGGTCCATGGCCGCAGCAAGTAAGTGCCTCCTTATTACGCACAAAATAATTATTCCTCCACCTGACAACAGGGACCCATCGGATGGGCCACCGTATTTCATGAAAAAAACGTTTCCCCCTGACTGCTAGGACCCCCCAGCTACATCTTTGCATGCAAGGAAGTGCGCCCGGGCAAAAAAAAAACGATTCGCCGCCCTGGCGGCTGGGACCCACCAGCTACATCTTCGCACACAAGGAAAGCCTGACAGTCGGGACCCACCTAGTCGAAGCGTACGTAGCATTGTCATTCTAGTCGCGAACGTGTACGTACATACTGGTCGATGTAGAGGCGCGCACGTGTCGTAGCAAAGGCGCGCACATAGCATGTACACGTATGTACATCGGCCAGGGTGCAAGAAAGTAAATATGGCCACATACGTACATACGGACGGGCTCTCGAACGCCTACTCGCGCGTACGTATGGCCAGGGCTCGTGTACATGGCTGGGTCAGAACAGAGAAACATCATCGTCGTCGTGTTCACGGGGAGCCAACTGGCTGGGTTGGAAAGGAATGCGTCGTCGTGTTCATCGGGACGGCTTGGACGGAACAACCGATGCAAACGAGGCCTGGCGTACCGCAGAACGGAGGAAACAGCCTTGTGTTCGACCGACCATGTTCGAAACGGGATCCTGTTCATCAGGAGGGGTCTGGTGATACGTCTCGAACGTATCTATAATTTTTGATTGTTCCATGCTATTATGTATTCTGTTTTGGATGTTTAATGGGCTTTATTATAGACTTTCATATTATTTTTGGGACTAACCTACTAACCCAAGGCCAAGTGCAAATTGCTGTTATTTGCCTATTTCAGTGTTTCGCAGAAAAGGGATATCAAACGGAGTCCAAACAGAATGAAACCTTCGGGAGAGTTATTTTTGGAACCGTATCTACCCAGAAGACTTGGAGTACACACGAGGGAACGAAGGAGGTGGCCACGAGGGTCCAGGGCACGCCCCTCCCCCTAGGTGCGCCCCCCACCCTCGCGGGCCCCCTCTAGCTGCCCCGATGCCCTCCTTCCTCGTATATATATATATATATATATATATATATATATATATATATATATATATATATATATATATATATATATATATATATATATATATATATCCATATACCCTGAAAACATCAAGGCAACAGAGAAAACCCCATTTCCACGGCCGCAACCTTCTTTTCCCGTGAGATCCCATCTTGGGGCCTGTTCCGGAGCTCCGCCGGAGGGGGGATCTACCACGGAGTGCTTCTACATCAACACCATAGCCTCACCAATGAGTTGTGAGTAGTTTACCACAGACCTTCCGGTCCATAGTTATTAGCTAGATGGTTTCTTCTCTCTTTTTAGATCTCAATACAAAGTTCTTCTCGATCTTCGAGGAGATCTATTCGATGTAATCTTTTTGCGGTGTGTTTGTCGAGATCCAATGAATTGTGGCTTTATGATCAAGATTATCTATGAACAACATTTGATTCTTTTCTGAAATCTTTTATGTATGATTATAATATCCTTGCAAGCTTCTTCGAATTATTGGTTTGGTTTGTCCTACTAGATCTATAGTTCTTGCAATGGGAGAAGTGCTTGGCTTTGGGTTCAATCTTGCGGTGTCCTTCCCCAGTGACAACAGGGGCAGAAAGGAACGTATTGTATTGTTTCCATCGAGGATAAAAGGATGGGGTTTATATCATATTGCTTGAGTTTATCCCTCTACCTCATGTCATCTTGGTTAAAGCATTACTATGTTCTTATGAACTTAATACTCTAGATGCATCCTGGATAGCGGTCGATGTGTGGAGTAATAGTAGTAGATGCAGAATCGTTTCGGTCTACTTGTCACGGACGTGATGCCTATATATAATGATCATGCCTAGATAGTCTCATAATTATTCGCTTTTCTATCAATTACTCGACAGTAATTTGTTCGACAGTAATTTGTTCACCCACTGTAGAATTCTTCTTTCATGAGAGAAGCCACTAGTGAAACCTATGGCCCCCGGGTCTATCTTTATCATATTACTTTACTTCAATTTCTACTGCTGTTGCTTATTTGCTTTATTTACTTTCTGTTCTTATACCATAAATACCAAAAATATTATACTATCCTATCTATCAGATCTCCCATTCGTAAGTGACCGTAAAGGGATTGACAACCCCTTATCGCGTTGGCTTCGAAGTTCTTATTTGTTTGTGCAGGTGCGAGGGACTTGCCCGTGGTCTCCTACTGGATTGATACCTTGGTTCTCAAAAACTGAGGGAAATACTTACGCTACTGTGCTGCATCAGCCTTTCCTCTTCGAGGGAATACAATGCAAGCTCAAGAAGTAGCAAGAAGAATTTCTGGCGCCGTTGCCGGGGAGGCTTACGCAAAATTCATATACCAAGTACCTATCACAAACCCTTATCCTTCGCACTACATTATTTGCCTGTCGTTTTCCTCTCCCCCACTTCACCCTTGCCGTTTTATTCGCCCTTCTTTTTCCGTGTGTTTACCGTTTGCTTTGCCTTACCGTCATAGCTAGCACACCTATCATTATCAATACTCCCGAGAGTGAGGTTTTTAATTTTAAACAAAGGGAGGAGGAAAATCTAAAAGATGCCTAGTTTAGAATTTGCAATGCTCAAAACAGATCTACTAGGAAGCTTTCCACTTCCGTGCTTCTTCGCAATTTTTATATTGGCATAACTCCTTGGAATAGGCATATTCTTGATACCATTACCGGAGGAAATTTCTTGGGTAGTCATACTCTTGAGTCCTATAATGCTTTGATAGAGTTGTTTGGGCAACCCTCTACCCCAGAGGACACACAAGTTTTTGATAAGATTTGCGAAGTAACATTTTTTTACAAAAGTCTCTTTAACCTCTTAAGGGTATTGTCAGAAATTTACATCGCATGAATATGTTGATCAACCTTTGTAATAAGCGGTTGGATACTTTAGATCTGAAAATTTCTGAATATGAAGGAAAACGAGAACCTCCCGGATTTGAGTGTGATCCCACTAAAGGGGAAAAACCCGAAGATGGCAATACCTAGATCTATTCTTGTATCGTGCCTAGCTAGGGGCGTTAAATGATAGCGCTTGTTGGGAGGCAACCCAATTTTATTTTCTTTGTTTTTGCTTCTATTTACGAATAAATATTGCATCTAGCTTCTGTTTAGATGTGTTTTTGTGTTTTAATTAGTGTTTGTGCCAAGTAGAACCTTTGCGAAGACTTGTGTGAAGTTTATATGATCATGCTGTAAAAAACAGAAACTTTAGCGCTCACGAGTTTGGCTGTATTTTTTTACTGGAGAGTGCTATTTAATTGATTCTTTCTACAGATGATTAATAAAAAAATTCCTCATGTTTACCAATTTATTTCAAATTTTTTAGTTACAAAAGTATTCGAAAGTTACAGATTACTACAAATTGTTCTGTTTTTGACAAATTCTGTTTTTCGTGTGTTGTTTGCTTATTTTGATGAATCTATGAGTAGTATCGGGGGGGGGGGGGG
>LR738709.1:382047106-382147508 GCA_902687465.1 Secale cereale | reverse complement strand
GGGGGGGGGAATGAATCATGGAGAAGTTGTAATACAGTAGGTTTAACACCAATATAAAAAAAGAATGAGTTCATTACAGTACCTTTGAGTGGTGGTTTGTTTTCGTATACTAACGGAGCTCACGAGATTTTTGGCTAAGTTTTGTGTTGTGAAGTTTTCAAGTTTTGAGTATGGCTTTGATGGACTATGGAACAAAGAGTGGCAAGAGCCTAAGCTTGGGGATGCACAAGGCACCCCAAGGTAAAATTCAAGGACAACCAAAAGCCTAAGCTTGGGGATGTCCCGGGAAGGCATCCCCTCTTTTGTCTTCATCTACCGGTAACTATACTCGGGACTATATTTTTATTCACCACTTTATATGTGTTTTGCTTGGAGCGTCATGTATGATTTGAGTCTTTGCTTTTTAGTTTGCCACAATCATCCTTGCTGGACACATCTTTTGAGAGAGATAAATATGGTTTAGAATTTATTAGAATACTCTATGTGCTTCACTTATATCCTTTGAGCTAGATAGTTTTGCTCTAGTGCTTCACTTATATCTTTTAGAGCACGGTGGTGGTTTTATTTTGTAGAAATTGATGATCTCTCATGCTTCACTTATATATATTTGATAGTCTTTTAGAACAGCATGGTAATGTTCTTTGGTTATAAAACTGGTCCTAATATGATAGGCATCCAAGATGAGTCTAGTAAAAACTTTCATAAAAAGTGCATTGAATATGATGAGAAGTTGGATACTTGATGATTGTTTTGAGATATGAGGATGGTGATATTTGAGTCATGCTAGTGGAGTAATTATGAATTTCAGAAATATTTGTATTAAAGTTTGTGATTCCCGCAACATGCACGTATGGTGAACCGCTATGTGACGAAGTTAGATCATGAGGTATTTATTGAGTGCCATCCTTTGTGTGGAGGTCGGGATCACGCGATGGTTAACTCCTAGCAACCCTTCCCCTAGGAGCATGCGTTGAATACTTTGTTTTGATGACTCGTAGATTTTTGCAATAATTATATGAGTTCTTTATGACTAATGTTGAGTCCATGGATTATACGCACTCTCACCCTTCCACCATTGCTAGCCTCTCTTGTACCGCACAACTTTCGCCGGTACCATACACCCACCATATAACTTCCTCAAAACAGCCACCATACCTACCTATCATGGAATTTCCAGAGCCATTCCGAGATATATTGCCATGCAACTTTCCATTGTTCCGTTCATATGACATGCTTCATCATCATTCACATAGAGTCATATTTTGTTCTAGCTTTGAGTTGTAATCTTTGAGTTGTAAGTCAATAAAAGTGTGATGATCTTCATTATTAGAGCATTGTCCCATGTGAGGAAAGGCCAAATAAAAAAAAGATATATATATATATATATATATATATATATAGAGAGAGAGAGAGAGAGAGAGAGAGAGAGAGAGGGGCTAAAAAAGGAGAGAAAGGGACAATGCTACTATCCTTTTCCACACTTGTGCTTCAAAGTAGCACTATGATCTTCATGATAGAGAGTCTCTTGCTTTGTCACTTTCATATACTAGTGGGAATTTTTTTCATTATAGAACTTGGCTTGTATATTCCAACGATGGGCTTCCTCAAATGCCCTAGGTCTTCATTAGCAAGCAAGTTGGATGCACACCCACTTATTTTCTTTTGATGAGCTTTCATACATTTATAGCTCTAGTGCATCCATTGCATGGCAATCCCTACTCAATCACATTGATATCTATTGATAGGCATCTCCATAGCCCATTGATACGCCTAGTTGATGTGAGACTATCTTCCTCCTTCTTGTCTTCTCCACAACCACCACTCTATTCCACATATAGTGCTATGTCCATGGCTCACGCTCATGTATTGCGTGAAAGTTGGAAGGTTTGAAAAAATTTGAGTACGAAAACAATTGCTTGGCTGATACTGGGGTTGTGCATGATATGAATATTTTGTGTGATTAAGAGGGAGCATAGCCAGACTATATGATTTTGTAGGGATAACTTTCTTTGGCCATGTTATTTTGAGGAGACATGATTGCTTTGTTAGTATGCTTGAAGTATTATTATTCTTATGTCAATATAGACTTTTGTCTTGAATCTTTCGGATCTGAACATTCATGCCACAACAAAGAGAATTACATTCAAAATTATGTTGGTTAGTATTCCACATCAAAAAAATTGTTTTTATCATTTACCAACTCGAGGATGAGCAGGAATTAAGCTTGGGGATGCTTGATACGTCTCTGCTACTTCTCGATCTTGCGTTGTATTCCCTCGAAGAAGAAAGGGAGATGCAACACAGTAGCGTAAGTATTTCCCTCGGTTTTTGAGAACCAAGGTATCAATCCAGTAGGAGACCACACGCGAGTCCCTCGCACCTGCACAGACAATTAAGAACTTCGCAGCCAACGCGATAAGGGGTTGTCAATCCCTTTACGGTCACTTACGAAAGTGAGATCTAATAGAGATGATAGTTTGATATTTTTGATATTTTGATTATAAGAACAGAAAGTAAAAGCGGAAAAGTAAAGTAGATTGTAGATTGATATGTTGAGAATAGACCCGGGGGCCAGAGTGTTCTCTAGTGGCTTCTCTCATGATAGCGATATTCTACGACGGGTAAACAAATTACTGTCGAGCAATTGATAGAAAAGCGAATTTAATTATGAGACTATCTAGGCATGATCATTATATATAGGCATCACGTCCGAGACAAGTAGACCGAAATGATTCTGCATCTACTACTATTACTCCACACATCGACCGCTATCCAGCATGCATCTAGTGTATTAAGCTCATAAGAACAGAGTAACGCCTTAAGCAAGATGACATGATGTAGAGGGATAAACTCAAACTTAGTGATATAAACCCCATCTTTTTATACTCGATGGAAACAATACAATACGGGCCTTGCTGCCCCTACTGTCACTGGGAAAGGACACCGCAAGATTGAACCCAAAGCCAAGGACTTCTCCCATTGCAAGAACTATATATATAGTAGGCCAAACCAAACCAATAATTCGAAGATACTTGCAAGGATATTATAATCATACATAAAGAGAAAAGAACCAAATATTTCTCATAGATAATCTTGATCGTAAACCCCCAATTCATCAGATCTCGACAAACACACCGCAAAAAGAGATTACATCAAATAGATCTCCTCGAAGACCGAGGAGAACTTTGTATTGAGATCCAAAGAGAGAGAAGTAGCCATCTAGATACTAGCTATGGACCCGAAGGTCTGTGGTAAACTACTCACAACTCATGGTGAGGCGATGATGATGATGTAGAAGCACTCCGTAGAAGATCCCCCTCCGGCGGAGCTTCGGAACAAGCCCCAAGATGGGATCTCACGGGAACAGAAGGTTACGGCGGTGGAACTAGGGTTTTCTCTGTTGTTCTGATAGTTTTGGGGTACGTAGGTATATATAGGAGGAAGGAGGGCACTAGGTGTTAAACGTGGGGTCCACGAGGCAGGGGGCGCGCCTTATGGGGGGGGGGGGGCGCCCCACCCTCGTGGGCGCCACGTGTGCCCTACTCCGTGGTTCTCAAGTCTCTCGTGCATGATTTTCTCCAAAAATATCTCTCCCAAAGGTTTCATTTCGTTTGGCCTCCGTTTGATATCCTTTTTCTGTAAAACCCTGAAATAGGCAAAAAACAGCAATCTGGACTGGGCCTTTGGGTTAGTAGGTTAGTCCTAAAAATAATATAAAAGTGTATGACAATGCCCATTAAACATCCAAAGCATCATAAATAATAGCATGGAACAATAAAAAATTATAGATACGTTGGACACGTATCAAGCATCCCCAAGCTTAATTCCTGCTCGTCCTCGAGTAGGTAAATGATAAAAACAGAATTTTTGATGTGGAATGCTAACCAACATAGTTTTTCAATGTAATTATCTTAATTATGGCATGAATGTTCAGATCTGAAGGATTCAAGACAAAAGTCCATATTGACATAAGAAATAATAATACTTCAAGCATACTAACAAAGCAATCATGTCTTCTCAAAATACTAAGGCTAAAGAAAGCTATCCCTACGAAATCATAGCCTAGCTATGCTCCCTCTTCATCACACAAAATATTCATATCATGCACAACCCCGATTTCAGCCAAGCACTTGTTTTCATACTCTATTCTCTCAAACCTTTCAACTTTCACGCAATACATGAGCGTGAGCAATGGATATAGCGCTATGGGTGGAATAGAGTGGTGGTTGTGGAGAAGACAAAAAGGAGGGAGATAGTCTCACATCGACTAGGCGTATCAATGGGCTATGGAGATGCCCATCAATAGATATCAATGTGAGTGAGTAGGGATTGCCATGCAACGGATGCACTATAGCTAAATATGTATGCACACTCAACAAAAGAAACTAGTGGGTGTGCATCAAACTTGCTTGCTCATGAAGACCTAGGGCATTTGAGGAAGCCCATCATTGGAATATACAAGCCAAGTTCTATAATGAAAATTCCCACTAGTATATGAAAGTGACTAAACATGAGATTCTCTATTATGAAGAACATGGTGCTACCTTGAAGTACAAGTGTGGAAAAAGATAGTAGCAATTGTCCATTTTCTTCTTTTTTTTGGGCCTTTCCTTTTTTTTGGATTTTTTTTCCTTTTTTTGGATGGGCTTTATTGATTTAGCCTTTCCTCACATGGGACAATGCTCTAATGATGATGATCATCACACTTTCATTGAATTACAACTCGATACTAGAACAAAGTATGACTCTATATGAATGCATCCGGCGGTGTACCGGGATGTGCAATGAATCAAGAGTGACATGTATGAAAAATTATGCATGGTGGCTTTGCCACAAATACGATGTCAACTACATGATCATGCATGGCAATATGACAATATGAAGCGTGTCATATGAACGGAATAGTGGAAAGTTGCATGGCAATATATCTCGGAATGGCTATGGAAATGCCTTGATAGGTAGGTATGGTGGCTGTTTTGAGGAAAGATATATAGTGGGTGTTTGGTACCAGCAAAAGTTGCGCGGTACAAGAGAGGCTAGCAACGGTGGAAGGGTGAGAGTGCGTATAATCCATGGACTCAACATTAGTCATAAGAACTCATATACTTATTGCAAAAATCTACGAGTCATCAAAACAAAGAAATCAACGCATGCTCCTAGGGGGGAGGTTGGTAGGAGTTAACCATCGCGTGCCCCCGACCTCCACACAAAGGTTGACAGTTTACAAATACCTCATGCTCTAACTTCGTCACATAGCGGTTCACCATACGTGTGTTGGGGAACGTAGTATTTTCAAGATTTTCCTACGATCACGCAAGATCTATCTACTAGATGCATAGCAACGAGGGGGAGAGTGTGTCTACGTACCCTCGTAGACCGGGAGCGGAAGCGTGAAGTGACGCGGTTGATGTAGTCGAACTTCTTCGCGATCCAACCGATCAAGCACCGAACGTACGACACCTCTGCGTTCAGCACACGTTCAGCTTAATGACGTCCCATGAGCTCTTGATCCAGTTGAGCTTCACGGGAGAGTTTCGTCAGCACGACGGCGTGGTGACGGATATGATGTATCTACTGGCGCAGGGATTCGCCTAAGCACTGCAATGGTATAATCGAGGTGTGTTTCTGTGGAGGGGAGCACCGCACACGGTTGGGAGAGATCAACTGATCAACTTGTATGTCCTAGGGTGCCCCCTTGCCCCCGTATATAAAGGAGCAAGGGAGAGGCCGGCCCTAGAGGGGCGCGCCAAGTGTGGGGAGTCCTACTAGGACTCTCAAGTCCTAGTAGGATTCCCCTTTCCTTTCCGGAGTAGGAGAGAAGGAAAGAGGTGGAGAGGGAGAAGGAAAAGGGGGCTGCACCCCTTGTCCAATTCGGACCAAAGGGGGGACGCGCGCCTCCTTCCTTTTGGCCTTTCTCCTCTATTCCCGTATGGCCCAATAGGGCCCATATACTCCGAAAAATACCTGAATCACTCGTAACCTTTTCGATGTCCGAATATAGTCATCCAATATATCGATCTTTACGTCTCGACCATTTCGAGACTCCTCGTCATGTCCCCGGTCTCATCCGGGACTCCGAAATCCTTCGGTACATCAAAACTCATAAACTCATAATACCGATCGTCATCAAACGTTAAGCGTGCGGACCCTACGGGTTCGAGAACTATGTAGACATGACCGAGACTCATCTCCGGTCAATAACCAATAGCAGAACCTGGATGCTCATATTGACTCCTACATATTCGACGAAGATCTTTATCGATCAAACCACATAACAACATACGTTGTTCCTTTTGTCATTGGTATGTTACTTGCCCGAGATTCGATCGTCGGTATCTCTATACCTAGTTCAATCTCGTTACCGGCAAGTCTCTTTACTCGCTCCGTAATACATCATCTCGTGACCAACTCATTAGTCTTTTGCTTGCAAGGCTTATTATGATGTGCATTACCGAGAGGGCCCAGAGATACCTCTCCAACACTCGGAGTGACAAATCCTAGTCTTGATCTATGCCAACACCACAAACACTTTCGAAGACACCTGTAGAGCATCTTTATGATCACCCAGTTACGTTGTGACGTTTGATAGCACACAAGGTGTTCCTACGGTATTCGGGAGTTGCATAATCTCATAGTCATAGGAACATGTATAAGTCATGAAGAAAGCAATAGCAGTAAAACTAAACGATCATAGTGCTAAGCTAACGGAGGGGTCTTGTCCATCACATCATTCTCCTAATGATGTGATCCCGTTGATCAAATGATAACTCATGTCTATGGTTAGGAAACATAACCATCTTTGATCAATGAGCTAGTCTAGTAGAGGCATACTAGGGACACTCTGTTTTGTCTATGTATTCACACATGTACTAAGTTTCCGGTTAATACAATTCTAGCATGAATAATAAACATTTATCATGATATAAGGAAATATAAATAACAACTTTATTACTGCCTCTAGGGCATATTTCCTTCAGTCTTCCACTTGCACTAGAGTCAATAATCTAGCTCACATCGGCATGTGATTTAATACCGATAGTTCACATCGTTATGTGAATAACACCCATAGTTCACATCGCCATGTGACCAACACCCAAAGGGTTTACTAGAGTCAATAATCTGGTTCACATCGCTATGTGATTAATACCCAAGAGTAATAAGGTGTGATCATGTTTTGCTTATGAGAGAAGTTTAGTCAACGGGTCTGTCACATTCAGATCCGTATGTATTTCGCAAATTTCTATGTCTACAATGCTCTGCATAGAGCTACTCTAGCTAATTGCTCCCACTTTCAATACGCATCCAGATTGATACTTAGAGTCATCTTAGTGTCAAAGCTTGCATCGGCGTAACCCTTTACGACGAACTCTTTATCACCTCCATAATCGAGAAACATTTCCTTAGTCATCCAGTTACTAAGGATAATTTTGACCGCTGTACAGTGATCTACTCCTGGATCACTATTGTACCCCCTTGACAAACTCATGGCAAGGTACACAACATGTTTGGTACACAGCATGGCATACTTTATAGAACCTATGGCTGAGGCATAGGGAATGACTTTCATTCTCTCTATATTTTGCTGCCGTGGTCTGGCTTTGAGTCTTACTCAACTTCACACCTTACAAGTCAGGCAAGAACTCCTTCTTTGACTGATCCATTTTGAACTACTTCAAAATCTTATCAAGGTATGTACTCATCGAAAGTCTTATCAAGCGTCTTGATCTATCTCTATAGATCTTGATGCCCAATATGTAAGCAGCTTCACCAAGGTCTTTCTTTGAAAAACTCCTTTCAAACACTCCTTGGAAGATCATTATATATAGGCATCACGTCCGAGAGAAGTAGACCAAAACGATTCTGCATCTACTACTATTACTCCACACATCGATCGCTATCCAACATGCATCTAGTGTATTAAGCTCATAAGAACGGAGTAACGCCTTAAGAAAGATGACATGATGTAGAGGGATAAACTCAAACTTAGTGATATAAACCCCATCTTTTTATCCTCGATGGCAACAATACAATACGTGCCTTGCTACCCCTACTGTCACTGGGAAAGGACACCGCAAGATTGAACCCAAAGCCAAGCACTTCTCCCATTGCAAGAACTATAGGTCTAGTAGGCCAAACCAAACCAATAATTCGAAGAGACTTGCAAGGATATTATAATCATACATAAAGAGTTCAGAAAAGAACCAATATTTCTCATAGATAATCTTGATCGTAAACGCACAATTCATCTGATCTCGACAAACACACCGCAAAAAGAGATTCCATCGATTAGATCTCCTCGAAGACCGGGGAGAACTTTGTATTGAGATCCAAAGAGAGAGAAGAAGCCATCTAGATACTAGCTATGGACCCGAAGGTCTGTGGTAAACTACTCACAACTCATGGTGAGGTGATTATGATGATGTAGAAGCACTCCTTGGAAGATCCCCCCTCCAGCGGAGCTCCGAAACAGGCCCCAAGATGGGATCTCACGGGAACAGAAGGTTATGGCGATGGAACTAGGGTTTTCTCTGTTGTTCTGATAGTTTCGGGGTACATAGGTATATATAGGAGGAAGGAGGGCACCGGGGGCCAGACGTGGGGTCCACGAGGCAGGGGCGCGCCCTATAGGGGGGGCCCACCCTCATGGGTGCCACATGTGCCCTACTCCATGGTTCTCAAGTCTCCCGTGCTTGATTTTCTCCAAAAATATCTCTCCTGAAGGTTTCATTCTGTTTGGACTCCGTTTGATATTCCTTTTGTGTAAAACCCTGAAATAGGCAAAAAAACAGCAATCTAAACTGGGCCTTTGGGTTAGTAGGTTAGTCCCAAAAATAATATAAAAGTGTATGACAAAGCCCATTAAACATCCAAAATATCAAATAATAGCATGGAACAATAAAAAATTATAGATACATTGGAGACGTATCAGTCTCCAACGTATCTATAACTTTTGATTGTTCCATGCTATTATATATTCTATTTTTGATGTTTAATGGGCTTTATTATACACTTTTATATTATTTTTGGGACTAACCTACTAACCCAAGGCCCAGTATAAATTGCTGTTTTTTTTGCCTATTTCAGTGTTTCACAGAAAAGGGATATCAAACGGATTCCAAACGGAATGAAACCTTCGGGAGAGTTATTTTTGGAACAGTATCTACCAAGAAGACTTGGAGTACACGCAAGGGAACGAAGGAGGTGGCCACGAGGGTCCAGGGCGCGCCGCCCACCCTCGTGGGCCCCCTCTAGCTCTCCCGATGCCCTCCTTTCTCCTATATATATCCATATACCCTGAAAACATCGAGGCAACAGAGAAAACCCTAATTCCACCGCCGCAACCTTCTGTTCCCGTGAGATCCCATCTTGGGGCCTGTTTCGGAGCTCCACCGGAGGGGGGATCTACCACGGAGTGCTTCTACATCAACACCATAGCCTCACCAATGAGTTGTGAGTAGTTTATCACAGACCTTCGGGCCAATAGTTATTAGCTAAATGGCTTCTTCTCTCTTTTTGGATCTCAATACAAAGTTCTCCTCGATCTTCGAGGAGATCTATTCGATGTAATCTTCTTGCGGTGTGTTTGTCGAGATCCGATGAATTGTGGGTTTATGATCAAGATTATCTATAAATAATATTTGATTCTTTTCTAAAGTCTTTTATGTATGATTATAATTTCCTTGCAAGTCTCTTCGAATTATTGGTTTGGTTTGGCCTACTAGATCTATAGTTCTTGCAATGGGAGAAGTGCTTGGCTTGGGGTTCAATCTTGCGGTGTCCTTTCCCAGTGACAGCAGGGGCAGCAAGGCATGTATTTTATTGTTGCCATTGAGGATAAAAAGATGGGGGTTATATCATATTGCTTGAGTTTATCCGTCTACATCATGTCATCTTGCTTAAAGCATTACTCTGTTCTTATGAACTTAATACTCTAGATGCTTGCTGGATAGCGGTCGATGTGTGGAGTAATAGTAGTAGATGTAGAATCGTTTCGGTCTACTTGTCACGGAAGTGATGCCTATATATAATGATCATGCCTAGATATTCTCATAACTAAGCGCTTTTCTATCTATTGCTCGACAGTAATTTTTTCACCCACCGTAGAATTCTGCTTTCATGAGAGAAGCCACTAGTGAAACCTATGGCCCCCGGGTCTATCTTTATCATATTACTTTACTTCAATTTCTATTGTCATTGATTATTTGCTCTATTTACTTTCTGTTCTTATACCAAAAATACCAAAAATATTATACTATCCTATCTATCAGATCTCACTTTCGTAAGTGACCGTAAAGGGATTGACAACCCCTTATCGCGTTGGCTGCGAAGTTCTTATTTGTTTGTGTAGGTGCGAGGGACTCGCGCGTGGTCTCCTACTGGATTGATACCTTGGTTCTCAAAAACTGATGGAAATACTTACGCTAATGTGCTGCATCACCCTTTCCTCTTCAAGGGAATACAACGCAAGCTCAAGAAGTAGCATCTGGCGTACCGCAAAATGGGGGAAACGGACCTCCTACGGTCGAAACGGGGGTCCTATTGATCGGGAGGGGTGTGGCGTACCACAAAACGGAGGAATCAGACTTGTGTTGGAGTGCTATAGTCGAAACGGGGGTTCTGTTCATCGGGAGGGGTGTGGCGTACCGCAAAACGGGACTCCACGGGATACTTTTCATCTCCATCGTCGACCCCCTCCTGCCTCCACGTGCTACTGTTCATCCACCGTCGACCTCCTCCAGCCTCCACCTGCGACCGTTCATTCACGGGCTCCTGTTCATCCAGCCTCCACCGCTCGCTACTCCACTGGCTACTGTTCAACCAGCCCTCTCCACGGGCTCCTGTTCAACCACCCCTCCACGAGCTACTGTTCATCTAGATCTCCACCGTATACTGTTCATCCTTCCCTCGACAGGGTGGTCCTATTCATCCTACCCTCCACGGGGTCCTGTTCATCCAGCCCCAACCGGCTCGATCGATCGGGGTCCTGTTCATCCAGAGGCAACACCAGGGGGTCCTGTTCATCCAACCCCACCAGGAACAATTCATCCAAACCCCCCAGCAACGCTCACTGTTCATCCAGAGGCAGCATCGATCGGCTTTAGTTAGCAGCAGTAGCAAAGGAATCGCTCGATCGGGTTCAGTTAACAGCCATCGATCGATCGCTCGGGTTCAGTAACGCGTAGTCTGCAGTGCAATCGCTCGGGTTCAGTTAGAGCCCAACGCCTCGCTCGGGTTCATTTAGAGCCCAATGTCTCGCACCCACGCGCGTGCGTGTACGAGAGAAACGAGCATCGCTCGGCCCCGACCACCAACCGTAACCGGGAACACCCCGATATTTTCCTCGCCCTCGCTTCTACCATGGTTTTTTCCATCATGGACGGCCCAGAGAATGTCATGCAGCTGCGTCTCCGGCCTGCCCAGGACGAAAAGCCCATTTTCTGTCATGATTTTTTGTCATAGAAGTAGGACCCCACCACATCTATGATGATACCGGGTTTTGTCACAATTATCGTCATAGAAGTGTCATAAGTATGACAGAAAAAAATCCCGTTCGGCCCAAAATGTCACGGATATGTCTTTTTTTGTAGTGATTATAAGTTTAGATCCTTAAGCATATTCAATATCCCACTGATCTTGAACGTGAATTTGGTTTGTGAGTTGTTACTTTTGTTCTTAAGGACATGGGAGAAGCCTTGTTAAAAGTAATCATGTGAAGTTAGTATTCGTTCGATATTTTGATGATGTGTACGTTGTCTTTCCTCTAGTGGTGTCGTGTGGACGTCGACTACATGACACTTCACCATATTTTGGCCTATGGGAAGGCATTGGCAAGTAATAAGTAGATGATGGGTTGTGAGAGTGACAGAAGCTTAAACCCTAGTTTATGTGTTACTTCGTAAGGGGCTAATTTGGATCCATATGTTTCATGCTATGGTTGGATTATCTTAATTCTTCTTTCCTAGTTGATTATTCTTGCGAAGTAAGAATAGCACCTAGCACCGATGCACCCACATATAAAATTATCAATGTAGCAAACGCGAATCAACTAAACATGATGAACGCGAATAGATGATAATTCCCATGCGTCCTCGGGAACACCTTGCTTTCTATAAAAGAACTTTTCGGCTTGTTCTTTTGATATATAAAGGATTGGGCCACCTTGATGCACAGTGTTACCGTTGTCACTTGTTACTTGCTAAGAATTACCTTGCTACAAAACTATCTGTTACCGCTACTTTCAGTGCTTGCAGAAAATACCTTGTTGAAAATCACTTGTCATTTCCTTCTCCTCCTCGTTGGGTTCGACACTCTTACTTATCGAAAGGACTACAAGTGACCCCCTATACTTGTGGGTCATCAGGACTCTTTTCTAGTGCCGTTGGTGGGGAGTGAAGCGCCTTTGGTAAGTGGAATTTGGTAAGGAAACATTTTTATTATGTGCTGCAATTTACTGTCACTTGTGACTATGGATAATAATCCTTTGAGGGGCTCGTTTGGGGTATCTTCACCTCGACCGAAAGCAATAAGATTTGCCCCTAAACCCACTGAAACTACTTAAGATATTTACTATGAGATCCCTTCGGGCACGTTAGAGAAACAATTAGCTAATCCATATGTAGGAAATGGAACAGTACATCCTGATTCACACTTAATCCATATAGATGCAATTTTTGGGTTGTTTAGGCTTGCAGTTTTATTTGAGGATAGAGTTAAGAAGAAACTTTTCCCTTTATATTTGGAGGGAAAAGCATTGACATGGTATAGGCTATTGGATGATACTGGATCATGGGACTCGAACCGGTTGAAGATGGAATTTCGCCAAAAGTTTTATTCTATGCATTGGGTTCATCGTGGTCAGAATTATTGTTGGGGAACGTAGCAGAATTCAAAAAAATTCTACGCTTTCACCAAGATCCAACTAAGGAGACATCTAGCAACGAGCATATTAGAGTGCATTTACATACCCTTTTGTAGATCGCGAGCGGAAGCTTTCGAAGAAGTGTGGATGAAGTAGTCGTACTCTTCACATTCTTCGTCACCGATGATCTAGCGCCGAACGGACGGCACCTCCGCGTTCAACACACGTCTGGTACAGCAACGTCACCTCCTTCTTGATCCAGCAAGGGGAGAGGAGAGGTCGTCGGAGATCCAGCAGCACGACGGCGTGGTGGTGGATGCAGCGGGAAATCCTGCAGGGCTTCGCCGGTGCCCTGTGGAGGAGGAGGAAGGTGTGACGGGAGGGGGAGAGGCGCCAGAGGATTGGGTGCGGCTGCCCTCTCCCCCCACATATATATAGGGGGCCAGGGGGGTGCGCCAGCCCCTGCAGATCCAATCTGCAGGGGGGGGGCGGCGGCCTAGGGGGAGACTTGCCCCCCAAGGCATAGGGGGCGCCTCCCTCCCCTAGGGTTTCAACCCTAGGCGCATGAGGGAGGGCCCAGTAGGGTACCTAGCCCACCAGGGGCTGGCCCCCTTCCCCTTGCGGCCTAGGGGCCCCACCAGGATGGGTGGCCCCACCCGGTGACCCCCGGGACCCCTCCGGTGGTCCCGGGACACTCCCGGTGACCCCCGAAGTTCACCCGATGGCCGAAACTGGACTTCCTATATATCATTCCTTACCTCCGGACCATTTCGGAACTCCTCGTCACGTCCGGGATCCCATCCGGGACTCCGAACAACTTTCGGGTTTCCACGTGCATGTATCTCTATGACCCTAGCGTCACCGAACCTTAAGTGTGTAGACCCTACGGGTTCGGGAGACACGTAGACATGACCGAGACCACTCTCCGGTCAATAACCAACAGCGGGATCTGGATACCCATGTTGGTTCCCACGTGTTCCTCGATGATCTTCATCGGATGAACCACTGTGTCAAGGATTCACTCAATCCCGTAGTTATTCCCTTTGTCCATCGGTACGGTACTTGCCCGAGATTCGATCGTCGGTATTCCCGATACCTTGTTCAATCTCGTCATGGCAAGTCTCTTTACTCGATCCGTAATCCATCATCCCGTGACCAACTCCTTAGTCACCTTGAGCTCATTATGATGATGTCTTACCGAGTGGGCCCAGAGGTACCTCTCCGTCATACGTAGTGACAACATCCCAATCTCGGTTCGTATCAACTCAACAGACACTTTCGGAGATACCCGATGCGTACCTTTATAGCCACCCAGTTACGTTGTGACGTTTGGCACACCCAAAGTATTCCTACGGCATCCGGGAGTTGTACAACCTCATGGTCTAAGGAATAAATACTTGACACCGAAAAGCTTATGCATTACGAACTATATGATCTCGTGCTATGCTCAGGATTGGGTCTTGTCCATCACATCATTCTCCTAATGATGTGATCCCGTTATCACTGACATCCTATGTCCATGGTCAGGAAACCGTGACCATCTGTTGATCGACGAGCTGGCAACTAGAGGCCTACCAGGGACTCATTGTGGTCTATATATTCACACATGTATCGCTGTTTCCGTACAATACAATTCAAGCATGAATAACAGACGATTATCATGAACAAGGAAATATAATAATAATACTTTCATTATTGCCTCTAGGGCATATTTCCAATAGTCTCCCACTTGCACTAGAGTCAATAATCTAGTTACATTGTGATGAATCGAACACCCATAGAGTTCTGGTGTTGATCATGTTTTGCCCGTGGAAGAGGTTTAGTCAACGGGTCTGCAACATTCAGATCCGTATGCACTTTACAAATATCTATGTCTCCATCTTGAACATAATTCCGGATGGAGTTGAAACGGCGCTTGATGTGCTTGGTCTTCTTGTGAAACCTGGGCTACTTGGTAATAGCAATAGCACCAGTGTTGTCACAGAAGAGAGTCATCGGGCTTGACGCGCTTGGAATGACTCTAGGTCGGTGATGAACTCCTTCATCCAGACTCCTTCCTGCGCTGCTTCGCAAGCAGCTATGTACCCCGCTTCACATGTAGAATACGCCACTACGCTCTGCTTGCAACTGCACCAGCTGACTGCCCCACCATTCAAAATATACACGTATCCGGTTTGTGACTTCGAGTCATCCAGATCTGTGTCAAAGCTAGCATCGACGTAACCCTTTACGACGAGCTCTTCGTCACCTCCATAAACGAGAAACATATCCTTAGTCCTCTTCGGGTACTTTAGGATGTTCTTGACCGCTGTCCAGCGTTCCATACCGGGATCACTTTGGTACCTCCCTACCAAACTTATGGCAAGGTTCACATCAGGTCTGGTACACAGCATGGCATACATGATAGAACCTATTGCCGAGGCATAGGGTATGACACTCATCTCTTCTCTATCTTCTGCCGTGGTCGGTGACTGAGCCTTGCTCAATCTCATACCTTGCAAAACAGGCAAGAACCCCTTCTTGGACTGATCCATATTGAACTTCTTCAATATCTTGTCAAGGTATGTACTTTGTGAAAGACCGATGAGGCGTCTTAATCTATCTCTATAGATTTTGATGCCTAATATGTAAGCTGCTTCTCCAAGGTCCTTCATTGAAAAACTCTTATTCAAGTAGGCCTTTACAGTTTCCAAGAATTCTATATCATTTCCCATCAGCAATATGTCATCCACATATAATATGAGAAATGCTACAGAGCTCCCACTCACTTTCTTGTAAATACAGGCTTCTCCATAAGTCTGTATAAAGCCAAACGCTTTGATCACATCATTAAAGCGAATATTCCAACTCTGAGATGCTTGCACCAGCCCGTAAATCGAGCGTTGGAGCTTGCATACCTTGTTAGCATTCTCTGGATCGACAAAACCTTCCGGCTGCATCATATACAACTCTTCCTTGAGGAAGCCATTAAGGAATGCCGTTTTGACGTCCATTTGCCATATATCATAATCATAGAATGCGGCAATAGCTAACATGATTCTGACTGACTTCAGCATCGCTATGGGAGAGAAAGTCTCGTCGTAGTCAATCCCTTGAACTTGTCGATAACCTTTAGCGACAAGCCGAGCCTTATAGATGGTCACATTACCATCCGCGTCTATCTTCTTCTTAAATATCCATTTATTTTCTATGGCGTGCCTATCATCAGGCAAGTCCACCAAAGTCCATACTTTGTTTTCATACATGGATTCTATCTCGAATTTCATGGCTCCAAGCCATTTATTGGAATCCGGGCCCGCCATCGCTTCTTCATAGTTCGAAGGTTCATCGTTGTCTAACAACATGATTCCCATGACAGGGTTGCCGTACCACTCTGGTGCGGAACGTGCCCTTGTGGACCTTCGAAGTTCAGTAGTAACTTGATCTGTTTCTTCATGATCATCATCATCAACTTCCTCTCTTGTCGGTGCAGGCACCTCAGGAACAATTTCCTACGCTGCGCTACTTTCTGGTTCGGGAGGGGTGACTCTCACCTCATCAAGTTCTACTTTCCTCCCACTCACTTCTTTCGAGAGAAACTCTTTCTCCAGAAAGGATCCATTCTTGGCAACGAAGACTTTGCCTTCGGATCTGTGGTAGAAGGTGTACCCAATCGTTTCCTTAGGGTATCCTATGAAGACGCATTTTTCCGATTTGGGTTCGAGCTTCTCAGGTTGAAGTTTCTTGACATAAGCATCGCAACCCCAAACTTTCAGAAACGACAACTTCGGTTTCTTGCCAAACCAAAGTTCATACGGTGTCGTCTCAACGGATTTCGACGGAGCCCTATTTAAAGTGAATGCGGCAGTCTCTAAAGCATAACCCCAAAAAGATAGCGTGGAACCTTTTATGGTTCGCAAGCACCAAGTGATTTATAATCAACTAATTTTAGCAACTAAACCGGTATCAAATACCCAGGGGTTGCTATGAACACTAGTAAAGTACACATCAATAATCTGTATATCAAAATATACCTTTGTTCACTTTGCCATCCTTCTTATCCGCCAAGTATCTAGGCCAGTTCCACTTTCAGTGACCATTTCCTTTGCAGTAGAAACACTTAGTTTCAGGCTTGAGTTGTAGCTTTGGGTTTCTTCATGGGAGTGACAACTTGCTTGTCATTCTTCTTGAAGTTCCCCTTCTATCCCTTTGCCCTTTACTTGAAACAAGCGGTCTTGTTAACCATCAACACTTGATGCTTTTTCATGATTTCTACCTTCGCCGACTTCAGCATCGCGAAGAGCTCGGGAATTCCTTTCGTCATCCCTTGCATATTATAGTTCATCACGAAGTTCTACTAACTTGGTGATAGTGACTAGAGAACTTTGTCAATTACTATCTTATCTGGAAGAATAACTCCCACTTGATTCAAGTAATTGTAGTACCCAGACAATCTGAGCACATGCTCACTGGTTGAGCTATTCTCCTCCATCTTGTAGGCAAAGTACTGTCAGAACTCTTATACCTCTCGACACGGGCATGAGTATGAAATACTAATTTCAACTCTTGGAACATCTTATATGCTCT
The DNA here is from genome assembly GCA_902687465.1 of Secale cereale. Taxonomy (NCBI): domain Eukaryota; kingdom Viridiplantae; phylum Streptophyta; class Magnoliopsida; order Poales; family Poaceae; genus Secale; species Secale cereale. Next base: position 382,130,083 of record LR738709.1, on the reverse strand, counting down.
CTGGCGTTCAAAACGTTTTTAAAGTCCCGGTTCTAAGCCGTAAAGCATGGTAGACTTAAACTACCAAGTAGTCATCATACCGAGCTTTTGTCAAAATGTTCATAACGTCTACATCTGCTCCTGCAATAGGTCTGTCACCTAGCGGTGCATCAAGGACATAATTCTATGTGCAGCAATGAGGATAATCCTCATATCACGGAACAATTCCGCATCATTGCTACTAACATCTTTCAACTTAGTTTTCTCTAGGAACATATAAAAAAATAAACGGGGAGCAACATCGTGAGCTATTGATCTACAACATAGATATGCTAATACTACGAGGACTAACTTCACGATAAATTAAAGTTCAATTTAATCATATTACTTAAGAACTCCCACTTAGATAGACATCCCTCTAGTCATCTAAATGATCACGTGATCCAAATCAACTAAACCATGTCCGATCATCACGTGAGATGGAGTAGTTTCAATGGTGAACATCTTATGTTGATCATATCTACTATATGATTCACGCTCGACCTTTCGGTCTCCAGTGTTCCGAGGCCATATCTGCATATGCTAGGCTCGTCAAGTTTAACCCGAGTATTCTGCGTGTGCAAAACTGGCTTACACCCGTTGTATTTGAACGTAGAGCTTATCACACCGAACTTTCGCAACGGTGCATACTCAGGGAGAACACTAATACCTTGAAATTTAGTAAGGGATCATCTTATAATGCTACCGTCAAACTAAGCAAAATAAGAAACATAATAAGATAAACATCACATGCAATCAAAATATGTGACATGATATGGCCATCATCATCTTGTGCTTTTGATCTCCATCTCCAAAGCACCGTCATGATCACCTTCGTCACCGGCGCGACACCTTGATCTCCATCGTAGCATCGTTGTCGTCTCGCCAACTATTGCTTCTATGACTATCGCTACCGCTTAGTGATAAAATAAAGCAATTACATGGCGATTGCATTTCATACAATAAAGCGACAACCATATGGCTCCTGCCAGTTGCCGATAACTTTACAAAACATGATCATCTCATACAAAACCGTATATCTCATCATGTCTTCACCATATCACATCACAACATGCCCTGCAAAAACAAGTTAGACGTCCTCTACTTTGTTGTTGCAAGTTTTACGTGGTTGCTATGGGCTTAGCAAGAACCGTTCTTACCTACGCATACAAAACCACAACGATGTTTCGTCATGTATGTGATGTTTTAACCTTCACAATGACTGGGCGTAGCCACACTTGATTCAGCTAAAGTGAGAGAGACAGACACCCGCCAGTCACCTTTAAGAAACGAGTGCTCATAACGGTGAAACCAGTCTCACGTAAGCGTACGCGTAATGTCGGTCCGGGCCGCTTCATCTCACAATACCGCCGAAGCAAAGTATGACATGCTGGTAAGCAGTATGACTAGTATCGCCCACAACTCATTTTGTTCTACTCGTGCATATCATCTACGCATAGACCTGGCTCATGATGCCACTGTTGGAGAACGTAGTATTTTCAAAAATTTCCTACGATCACGCAAGATCTATCTACTAGATGCATAGCAACGAGGGGGAGAGTGTGTCTACGTACCCTCGTAGACCGGGAGCGGAAGCGTCAAGTGACGCGGTTGATGTAGTCGAACTTCTTCGCGATCCAACCGATCAAGCACCGAACGTACGACACCTCCGCGTTCAGCACACGTTTAGCTTAATGACGTCCCATGAGCTCTTGATCCAGTTGAGCTTCACGGGAGAGTTTCGTCAGCACGACGGCGTGGTGATGGATGATGTATCTACCGGCGCAGGGCTTCGCCTAAGCACTGCAACGGTATAATCGAGGTGTGTTTCTGTGGAGGGATGCACCGCACACGGTTGGGAGAGATCAACTGATCAACTTGTGTGTCCTAGGGTGCCCCCCTGCCCCTGTATATAAAGGAGCAAGGGAGAGGCCGGCCCTAGAGGGGCGCGCCAAGTGTGGGGAGTCCTACTAGGACTCCCAAGTCCTAGTAGGATTCCCCTTTCGTTTCTGGAGTAGGAGAGAAGGAAAGAGGTGGAGAGGGAGAAGGAAAAGGGGGCTGCACCCCTTGTCCAATTCGGAACAAAGGGGGGACGCGCGCCTCCTTTCTTTTGGCCTTTCTCCTCTATTCCCGTATGGCCCAATAAGGCCCATATACTCCGAAAAATACCCGAATCAATCGGAACCTTTCCGATGTCCGAATATAGTCGTCCAATATATCGATCTTTACGTCTCGACCATTTCGAGACTCCTCGTCATGTCCCCGGTCTCATCCGGGACTCCAAACTCCTTCGGTACATCAAAACTCATAAACTCATAATACCGATCGTCATCAAACGTTAAGCGTGCGGACCCTACGGGTTCGAGAACTATGTAGACATGACCGAGACTCATCTTAGGTCAATAACCAATAGCGGAACCTGGATGCTCATATTGGTTCCTACATATTTTACGAAGATCTTTATCGGTCAAACCGCATAACAACATATGTTGTTCCTTTTGTCATTGGTATGTTACTTGCCCGAGATTCGATCGTCGGTATCTCTATACCTAGTTCAATCTCGTTACCGGCAAGTCTCTTTACTCTTTCCGTAATACATCATCTCGTGACTAACTCATTAGTCTTTTGCTTGCAAGGCTTATTATGATATGCATTACCGAGAGGGCCCAGAGATACCTCTCTGACACTCGGAGTGACAAATCCTAGTCTTGATCTATGCCAACACCCCGAATACTTTCGGAGACACCTGTAGAGCATCTTTATGATCACCCAGTTACGTTGTGACGTTTGATAGCACACAAGGTGTTCCTACGGTATTCGGTAGTTGCATAATCTCATAGTCATAGGAACATGTATAAGTCATGAAGAAAGCAATAGCAGTAAAACTAAACGATCATAGTGCTAAGCTAACGGATGGGTATTGTCCATCACATTATTCTCCTAATGATGTGATCCCGTTGATAAAATGACAACTCATGTCTATGGTTAGGAAACATAACCATCTTTGATCAATGAGCTAGTCTAGTAGAGGCATACTAGGGACACTCTGTTTTGTCTATGTATTCACACATGTACTAAGTTTCCGGTTAATACAATTCTAGCATGAATAATAGACATTTATCATGATATAAGGAAATATAAATAACAACTTTATTATTGCCTCTAGGGCATATTTCCTTCAACGTGCATGCTACGGGAATCACTAACCTTAACACACGTATTTCTCAATTTCATAATAACTCCACTTGCATGACTCTAATATCACTATCCTCATATCTCAAAACAATTATCAAGCATCCAACTTCTCATCATATTCAATGCACTTAGTGTGAAAGTTCTTACTACATTGATATTGCATGTCTATCATGTGGAGACTAGTTTTATAGCTTAAACAAATTACCATGCTGTTTTAGTAGACTCTCAAAAGGATATAAGTGAAGCATGAGAGTTCAACAATTTCTTCAAAATATTATCACCACCGTGCTCTAAAAGATATAAGTGAAGCACTAGAGCAAAAACTATTCAACTCAAAAGATATAAGTGAAGCACATAGAGTGTTCTATCAATTCCTAGGCCATATTTAACTCTCTCAAATAGGTGTGTACAGCAAAGATAATTGTGGCAAACTAACAAGCAAAGACTCAAATACAAGATGCTCCAAGCAAAACACATATCATGTGGTGAATAAAAATATAGCTCCGAGTATAGTTACCGATGGATGAAGACGAAAGAGGGGATGCCTTGCCGGGGGCATCCCCAAGCGCTATCGTTTTACACCCCTAGCTAGGCACGATACACGGATAGACCTCGGTATTGCCATCTTTGGAAGGCAATCCATAAGTGGCTCTCATAATAGATTCATATGGTAATTTGATTTTCTTTCTAGGAAAGTGTTCCATGCCTTTCCTTAACAGAAATTGGAATCTAATATTTCCTTCCTTCATATCAATAATTGCACCAATCGTTCTAAGGAAAGGTCTACCAAGAATAATGGGACAAGAAGGATTGCAATATATATATGAAATCTGCGGGCACATAATTCCTATTGGCAACAATAAGAACATCATTAATCCTTCCCATAGGTTTCTTAATAGTGGAATCCGCAAGATGTAAATTCAAAGAACAATCATCAAGATCATGGAATCCTAGCAAATCACACAAAGTTTTTGGGATAGTGGAGACACTTGCACCCAAATCACACAAAGCATAGCACTCATCATAAAGCTTTCTAGGGATAGAAACTTTTAGCTCAAGTTTTTCTTCATACGATTGCATCAAAGCATCAACTGTGTGTTTGGTAAAAGCTTTATTTTGACTATAAGCATGCAGAGAGTTTAGTACGGATTGCAACAAGGAAATACAATCAATCAAAGAGAAATTATCATAATTGAATCCCTTGAAATCCAAAGTAGTGGGTTCATCATTATCCAAAGTTTTAATCTCTTCACTCCCACTTTTAACAATTTTAGCATCAAGATCTAAAAACTCCGAATCATTGGGACACCTTAAGGTAGAATCATCTCCAATCCTATATTCGTCAAGATTTATACTAGAAAACAAGGATCTAATAGGAGACACATCAATAACTTTTAGATCTTCATCTTTATTTTCATGATAAATAGAAGAACACGCTTTTATATAATTCTCTCTTTTAGCACGCATCCTAGCGGTTCTTTCTTTGCATTCATCAATGGAAATTCTCATGGCTTTGAGAGACTCATTGATATCATGCTTAGTTGGGATAGATGTTTCAAAGAATCAACATCAAGAGCAATTCTATCCATAGTTCTAGCCAATTCATCAATCTTAAGCAATTTTTCTTCAAGCATAGCATTGCAAATTCTTTTGGGAAATCATATACTCCTTAACACTAGTTTCAAATTCAAAAGGCATCTTTCCATAAGAGTTGTTGTAGGAATTACCATAATTATTAGTGGAATTGCTAGGAAAAGGCCTAGGATTAAAGTTCCCTCTTTAAGCATTGTTACCAAAATTATTCCTACCAACAAAATTCACATCCAAAGATTCATTGTTATTTTCAATCAAAGTGGACAGAGGCATATCATTAGCATAAGAGGAAGCACTCTTGGCAGCAAATAATTTCATAAGTGCATCCATCTTTCCACTCAAAACAATAATTTCTTCAATAGCATGCACTTTTTTACTAGTAGATCTTTCGGTGTGCCATTGAGAATAATTAACCATAATATTATCTAGGAGTTTGGTAGCTTCTCCTAAGGTAGTTTCCATGAAAGTTCCTCCTGCGGCCGAATCTAAAATATTTCTAGAAGCAAAATTCGAGCCAACATAAAAGTTTTGAATAATCATCCATAAGTTCAAACCATGTGTAGGGCAATTACGTATCGTTAATTTCATTCTCTCTCAAGCTTGTGCAACATGCTCATGATCTAGTTGCTTAAAATTCATAATATCGTTTCTAAGAGAGATGATCTTAGCAGGAGGGAAATACTTAGAGATAAAATCATCTTTGCACTTATTCCACGAATCAATACTATTTCTAGGCAAAGAGGAAAACCAAGTTTTAGCACGATATCTAAGTGAAAACGGAAATAATTTCAATTTAACAATATCATTATCCATATCCCTTTTCTTTTGCATATCACACAAATCAACAAAGTTGTTTAGATGGGTAGCGGCATCTTCACTAGGAAGGCCGGAAAATTGATCTTTCATGACAAGATTCAACAGAGCAACATTGATCTCACAAGATTCAGCATCGGTAATAGGAGCAATCGGAGTGCTAATAAAATCATTATTGTTGGTATTGGAGAAGTCACACAATTTGGTATTGTTCTGAGCCATAGTGACAAGCATGCAATCCAACACACACAAGCAAACAAGAGGCAAGCGATCGATAAGCACACGACAGAAGAAGGGCAAATAAAACGGCAAGGGTGAAGTGGGGGAGAGGAAAATGAGAGGCAAAAATGTAATACGAAGGATAAGGGTTTGTGATAGGTACTTGGTATATGACTTTTGCGTAAGCCTCCCCGGCAACGGAGCCATAAATTCTTGTTGCTACTTCTCGAGCTTGCGTTGTATTCCCACGAAGAGGAAAGGGAGATGTAGCACAATAGCGTAAGTATTTCCCTCAGTTTTTTAGAACCAATGTATCAATCCAGTAGGAGACCACGCGCGAGTCCCTCGCACCTGCACAAACAAATAAGAACTTCACAGCCAACGCGATAAGGGGTTGTCAATCCCTTTACGGTCACTTACGAAAGTGAGATCTGAAAGAGATGATAGTTTGATATTATTGGTATTTTTTATTATAAGAACAGAAAGTAAAAGCAGAAAAGTAAAGTAGATTGTAGATTGATATGTTGAGAATAGACCCGGGGGTCATGGTGTTCTCTAGTGGCTTCTCTCATGATAGCGATATTCTATGGCGGCTAAACTAATTACTGTCGAGCAATTGATAGAAAGGCGAATAATTATGAGACTATCTAGGCATGATTATTATATATAGGCATCACGTCCGAGACAAGTAGACCAAAACGATTCTGCATCTACTACTATTACTCCACACATCGATCGCTATCCAACATGCATCTAGTGTATTAAGCTCATAAGAACGGAGTAACGCCTTAAGAAAGATGACATGATGTAGAGGGATAAACTCAAACTTAGTGATATAAACCCCATCTTTTTATCCTCGATGGCAACAATACAATACGTGCCTTGCTACCCCTACTGTCACTGGGAAAGGACACCGCAAGATTGAACCCAAAGCCAAGCACTTCTCCCATTGCAAGAACTATAGGTCTAGTAGGCCAAACCAAACCAATAATTCGAAGAGACTTGCAAGGATATTATAATCATACATAAAGAGTTCAGAAAAGAACCAAATATTTCTCATAGATAATCTTGATCGTAAACGCACAATTCATCTGATCTCGACAAACACACCGCAAAAAGAGATTCCATCGATTAGCCTCGAAGACCGGGGAGAACTTTGTATTGAGATCCAAAGAGAGAGAAGAAGCCATCTAGATACTAGCTATGGACCCGAAGGTCTGTGGTAAACTACTCACAACTCATGGTGAGGTGATTATGATGATGTAGAAGCACTCCTTGGAAGATCCCCCCTCCGGCGGAGCTCCGAAACAGGCCCCAAGATGGGATCTCACGGGAACAGAAGGTTATGGCGATGGAACTAGGGTTTTCTCTGTTGTTCTGATAGTTTCGGGGTACATAGGTATATATAGGAGGAAGGAGGGCACCGGGGGCCAGACGTGGGGTCCACGAGGCAGGGGCGCGCCCTATAGGGGGGGCCCACCCTCATGGGTGCCACATGTGCCCTACTCCATGGTTCTCAAGTCTCCCGTGCTTGATTTTCTCCAAAAATATCTCTCCTGAAGGTTTCATTCTGTTTGGACTCCGTTTGATATTCCTTTTGTGTAAAACCCTGAAATAGGCAAAAAAACAGCAATCTAAACTGGGCCTTTGGGTTAGTAGGTTAGTCCCAAAAATAATATAAAAGTGTATGAAAAAGCCCATTAAACATCCAAAATATCAAATAATAGCATGGAACAATAAAAAATTATAGATACATTGGAGACGTATCAGTCTCCAACGTATCTATAACTTTTGATTGTTCCATGCTATTATATATTCTATTTTTGATGTTTAATGGGCTTTATTATACACTTTTATATTATTTTTGGGACTAACCTACTAACCCAAGGCCCAGTATAAATTGCTGTTTTTTTTGCCTATTTCAGTGTTTCACAGAAAAGGGATATCAAACGGATTCCAACGGAATGAAACCTTCGGGAGAGTTATTTTTGGAACAGTATCTACCAAGAAGACTTGGAGTACACGCAAGGGAACGAAGGAGGTGGCCACGAGGGTCCAGGGCGCGCCGCCCACCCTCGTGGGCCCCCTCTAGCTCTCCCGATGCCCTCCTTCCTCCTATATATATCCATATACCCTGAAAACATCGAGGCAACAGAGAAAACCCTAATTCCACCGCCGCAACCTTCTGTTCCCGTGAGATCCCATCTTGGGGCCTGTTTCTGAGCTCCACCGGAGGGGGGATCTACCACGGAGTGCTTCTACATCAACACCATAGCCTCACCAATGAGTTGTGAGTAGTTTATCACAGACCTTCGGGCCAATAGTTATTAGCTAAATGGCTTCTTCTCTCTTTTTGGATCTCAATACAAAGTTCTCCTCGATCTTCGAGGAGATCTATTCGATGTAATCTTCTTGCGGTGTGTTTGTCGAGATCCGATGAATTGTGGGTTTATGATCAAGATTATCTATAAATAATATTTGATTCTTTTCTAAAGTCTTTTATGTATGATTATAATTTCCTTGCAAGTCTCTTCGAATTATTGGTTTGGTTTGGCCTACTAGATCTATAGTTCTTGCAATGGGAGAAGTGCTTGGCTTGGGGTTCAATCTTGCGGTGTCCTTTCCCAGTGACAGCAGGGGCAGCAAGGCATGTATTTTATTGTTGCCATCGAGGATAAAAAGATGGGGGTTATATCATATTGCTTGAGTTTATCCGTCTACATCATGTCATCTTGCTTAAAGCATTACTCTGTTCTTATGAACTTAATACTCTAGATGCTTGCTGGATAGCGGTCGATGTGTGGAGTAATAGTAGTAGATGTAGAATCGTTTCGGTCTACTTGTCACGGAAGTGATGCCTATATATAATGATCATGCCTAGATATTCTCATAACTATGCGCTTTTCTATCTATTGCTCGACAGTAATTTTTTCACCCACCGTAGAATTCTGCTTTCATGAGAGAAGCCACTAGTGAAACCTATGGCCCCCGGGTCTATCTTTATCATATTACTTTTCTTCAATTTCTATTGTCATTGATTATTTGCTCTATTTACTTTCTGTTCTTATACCAAAAATACCAAAAATATTATACTATCCTATCTATCAGATCTCACTTTCGTAAGTGACCGTAAAGGGATTGACAACCCCTTATCGTGTTGGCTGCGAAGTTCTTATTTGTTTGTGTAGGTGCGAGGGACTCGCGCGTGGTCTCCTACTGGATTGATACCTTGGTTCTCAAAAACTGATGGAAATACTTACGCTAATGTGCTGCATCACCCTTTCCTCTTCGAGGGAATACAACGCAAGCTCAAGAAGTAGCATCTGGCGTACCGCAAAATGGAGGAAACGGACCTCCTACGGTCGAAACGGGGGTCCTATTGATCGGGAGGGGTGTGGCGTACCACAAAACGGAGGAATCGGACTTGTGTTGGAGTGCTATAGTCGAAACGGGGGTTCTGTTCATCGGGAGGGGTGTGGCGTACCGCAAAACGGGACTCCACGGGATACTTTTCATCTCCATCGTCGACCCCCTCCTGCCTCCACGTGCTACTGTTCATCCACCGTCGACCTCCTCCAGCCTCCACCTGCGACCGTTCATTCACGGGCTCCTGTTCATCCAGCCTCCACCGCTCGCTACTCCACCGGCTACTGTTCAACCAGCCCTCTCCACGGGCTCCTGTTCAACCACCCCTCCACGAGCTACTGTTCATCTAGATCTCCACCGTATACTGTTCATCCTTCCCTCGACAGGGTGGTCCTATTCATCCTACCCTCCACAGGGTCCTGTTCATCCAGCCCCAACCGGCTCGATCGATCGGGGTCCTGTTCATCCAGAGGCAACACCACGGGGTCCTATTCATCCAACCCCACCAGGAACAATTCATCCAAACCCCCCAGCAACACTCACTGTTCATCCAGAGGCAGCATCGATCGGCTTTAGTTAGCAGCAGTAGCAAAGGAATCGCTCGATCGGGTTCAGTTAACAGCCATCGATCGATCGCTCGGGTTCAGTAACGCGTAGTCTGCAGTGCAATCGCTCGGGTTCAGTTAGAGCCCAACGCCTCGCTCGGGTTCATTTAGTGCCCAATGTCTCGCACCCACGCGCGTGCGTGTACGAGAGAAACGAGCATCGCTCGGCCCCGACCACCAACCGTAACCGGGAACACCCCGATATTTTCCTCGCCCTCGCTTCTACCATGGTTTTTTCCATCATGGACGGCCCAGAGAATGTCATGCAGCTGCGTCTCCGGCCTGCCCAGGACGAAAAGCCCATTTTCTGTCATGATTTTTTGTCATAGAAGTAGGACCCCACCACATCTATGATGATACCGGGTTTTGTCACAATTATCGTCATAGAAGTGTCATAAGTATGACAAAAAAAATCCCATTCGGCCCAAAATGTCACGGATATGTCTTTTTTTGTAGTGATTATAAGTTTAGATCCTTAAGCATATTCAATATCCCACTGATCTTGAACGTGAATTTGGTTTGTGAGTTGTTACTTTTGTTCTTAAGGACATTGGAGAAGCCTTGTTAAAAGTAATCATGTGAAGTTAGTATTCGTTCGATATTTTGATGATGTGTACGTTGTCTTTCCTCTAGTGGTGTCGTGTGGACGTCGACTACATGACACTTCACCATATTTTGGCCTATGGGAAGGCATTGGCAAGTAATAAGTAGATGATGGGTTGTGAGAGTGACAGAAGCTTAAACCCTAGTTTATGTGTTACTTCGTAAGGGGCTAATTTGGATCCATATGTTTCATGCTATGGTTGGATTATCTTAATTCTTCTTTCCTAGTTGATTATTCTTGCGAAGTAAGAATAGCACCTAGCACCGATGCACCCACATATAAAATTATCAGTGTAGCAAACGCGAATCAACTAAACATGATGAACGCGACTAGATGATAATTCCCATGCGTCCTCGGGAACACCTTGCTTTCTATAAAAGAACTTTTCGGCTTGTTCTTTTGATATATAAAGGATTGGGCCACCTTGATGCACAGTGTTACCGTTGTCACTTGTTACTTGCTAAGAATTACCTTGCTACAAAACTATCTGTTACCGCTACTTTCAGTGCTTGCAGAAAATACCTTGTTGAAAATCACTTGTCATTTCCTTCTCCTCCTCGTTGGGTTCGACACTCTTACTTATCGAAAGGACTACAAGTGACCCCCTATACTTGTGGGTCATCAGGACTCTTTTCTAGTGCCGTTGGTGGGGAGTGAAGCGCCTTTGGTAAGTGGAATTTGGTAAGGAAACATTTTTATTATGTGCTGCAATTTACTGTCACTGGTGACTATGGATAATAATCCTTTGAGGGGCTCGTTTGGGGTATCTTCACCTCGACCGAAAGCAATAAGATTTGCCCCTAAACCCACTGAAACTACTTAAGATATTTACTATGAGATCCCTTCGGGCACGTTAGAGAAACAATTAGCTAATCCATATGTAGGAAATGGAACAGTACATCCTGATTCGCACTTAATCCATATAGATGCAATTTTTGGGTTGTTTAGGCTTGCAGTTTTATTTGAGGATAGAGTTAAGAAGAAACTTTTCCCTTTATATTTGGAGGGAAAAGCATTGACATGGTATAGGCTATTGGATGATACTGGATCATGGGACTCGAACCGGTTGAAGATGGAATTTCGCCAAAAGTTTTATTCTATGCATTGGGTTCATCGTGGTCAGAATTATTGTTGGGGAACGTAGCAGAATTCAAAAAAATTCTACGCTTTCACCAAGATCCAACTAAGGAGACATCTAGCAACGAGCATATTAGAGTGCATTTACATACCCTTTTGTAGATCGCGAGCGGAAGCTTTCGAAGAAGTGTGGATGAAGTAGTCGTACTCTTCACATTCTTCGTCACCGATGATCTAGCGCCGAACGGACGGCACCTCCGCGTTCAACACACGTCTGGTACAGCAACGTCACCTCCTTCTTGATCCAGCAAGGGGAGAGGAGAGGTCGTCGGAGATCCAGCAGCACGACGGCGTGGTGGTGGATGCAGCGGGAAATCCTGCAGGGCTTCGCCGGTGCCCTGCGGAGGAGGAGGAAGGTGTGACGGGAGGGGGAGAGGCGCCAGAGGATTGGGTGCGGCTGCCCTCTCCCCCCACATATATATAGGGGGCCAGGGGGGTGCGCCAGCCCCTGCAGATCCAATCTGCAGGGGGGGGGGGGCGGCGGCCTAGGGGGGAGACTTGCCCCCCAAGGCATAGGGGGCGCCTCCCTCCCCTAGGGTTTCAACCCTAGGCGCATGAGGGAGGGCCCAGTAGGGTGCCTAGCCCACCAGGGGCTGGCCCCCTTCCCCTTGCGGCCTAGGGGCCCCACCAAGATGGGTGGCCCCACCCGGTGACCCCCGGGACCCCTCCGGTGGTCCCGGGACACTCCCGGTGACCCCCGAAGTTCACCCGATGGCCGAAACTGGACTTCCTATATATCATTCCTTACCTCCGGACCATTTCGGAACTCCTCGTCACGTCCGGGATCCCATCCGGGACTCCGAACAACTTTCGGGTTTCCACGTGCATGTATCTCTATGACCCTAGCGTCACCGAACCTTAAGTGTGTAGACCCTACGGGTTCGGGAGACACGTAGACATGACCGAGACCACTCTCCGGTCAATAACCAACAGCGGGATCTGGATACCCATGTTGGTTCCCACGTGTTCCTCGATGATCTTCATCGGATGAACCACTGTGTCAAGGATTCACTCAATCCCGTAGTTATTCCCTTTGTCCATCGGTACGGTACTTGCCCGAGATTCGATCGTCGGTATTCCCGATACCTTGTTCAATCTCGTCATGGCAAGTCTCTTTACTCGATCCGTAATCCATCATCCCGTGACCAACTCCTTAGTCACCTTGAGCTCATTATGATGATGTCTTACCGAGTGGGCCCAGAGGTACCTCTCCGTCATACGTAGTGACAACATCCCAATCTCGGTTCGTATCAACTCAACAGACATTTTCGGAGATACCCGATGCGTACCTTTATAGCCACCCAGTTACGTTGTGACGTTTGGCACACCCAAAGTATTCCTACGGCATCCGGGAGTTGTACAACCTCATGGTCTAAGGAATAAATACTTGACACCGAAAAGCTTATGCATTACGAACTATATGATCTCGTGCTATGCTCACGATTGGGTCTTGTCCATCACATCATTCTCCTAATGATGTGATCCCGTTATCACTGACATCCTATGTCCATGGTCAGGAAACCGTGACCATCTGTTGATCGACGAGCTGGCAACTAGAGGCCTACCAGGGACTCATTGTGGTCTATATATTCACACATGTATCGCTGTTTCCGTACAATACAATTCAAGCATGAATAACAGACGATTATCATGAACAAGGAAATATAATAATAATACTTTCATTATTGCCTCTAGGGCATATTTCCAACAGTCTCCCACTTGCACTAGAGTCAATAATCTAGTTACATTGTGATGAATCGAACACCCATAGAGTTCTGGTGTTGATCATGTTTTGCCCGTGGAAGAGGTTTAGTCAACGGGTCTGCAACATTCAGATCCGTATGCACTTTACAAATATCTATGTCTCCATCTTGAACATAATTCCGGATGGAGTTGAAACGGCGCTTGATGTGCTTGGTCTTCTTGTGAAACCTGGGCTACTTGGTAATAGCAATAGCACCAGTGTTGTCACAGAAGAGAGTCATCGGGCTTGACGCGCTTGGAATGACTCTAGGTCGGTGATGAACTCCTTCATCCAGACTCCTTCCTGCGCTGCTTCGCAAGCAGCTATGTACCCCGCTTCACATGTAGAATACGCCACTACGCTCTGCTTGCAACTGCACCAGCTGACTGCCCCACCATTCAAAATATACACGTATCCGGTTTGTGACTTCGAGTCATCCAGATCTGTGTCAAAGCTAGCATCGACGTAACCCTTTACGACGAGCTCTTCGTCACCTCCATAAACGAGAAACATATCCTTAGTCCTCTTCAGGTACTTTAGGATGTTCTTGACCGCTGTCCAGCGTTCCATACCGGGATCACTTTGGTACCTCCCTACCAAACTTATGGCAAGGTTCACATCAGGTCTGGTACACAGCATGGCATACATGATAGAACCTATTGCCGAGGCATAGGGTATGACACTCATCTCTTCTCTATCTTCTGCCGTGGTCGGTGACTGAGCCTTGCTCAATCTCATACCTTGCAAAACAGGCAAGAACCCCTTCTTGGACTGATCCATATTGAACTTCTTCAATATCTTGTCAAGGTATGTACTTTGTGAAAGACCGATGAGGCGTCTTAATCTATCTCTATAGATTTTGATGCCTAATATGTAAGCTGCTTCTCCAAGGTCCTTCATTGAAAAACTCTTATTCAAGTAGGCCTTTACAGTTTCCAAGAATTCTATATCATTTCCCATCAGCAATATGTCATCCACATATAATATGAGAAATGCTACAGAGGTCCCACTCACTTTCTTGTAAATACAGGCTTCTCCATAAGTCTGTATAAAGCCAAACGCTTTGATCACATCATTAAAGCGAATATTCCAACTCTGAGATGCTTGCACCAGCCCGTAAATCGAGCGCTGGAGCTTGCATACCTTGTTAGCATTCTCTGGATCGACAAAACCTTCCGGCTGCATCATATACAACTCTTCCTTGAGGAAGCCATTAAGGAATGCCGTTTTGACGTCCATTTGCCATATATCATAATCATAGAATGCGGCAATAGCTAACATGATTCTGACTGACTTCAGCATCGCTATGGGAGAGAAAGTCTCGTCGTAGTCAATCCCTTGAACTTGTCGATAACCTTTAGCGACAAGCCGAGCCTTATAGATGGTCACATTACCATCCGCGTCTGTCTTCTTCTTAAATATCCATTTATTTTCTATGGCGTGCCTATCATAAGGCAAGTCCACCAAAGTCCATACTTTGTTTTAATACATGGATTCTATCTCGGATTTCATGGCTCCAAGCCATTTATTGGAATCCGGGCACGCCATCGCTTCTTCATAGTTCGAAGGTTCACCATTGTCTAACAACATGATTCCCATGACAGGGTTGCCGTACCACTCTGGTGCGGAACGTGCCCTTGTGGACCTTCGAAGTTCAGTAGTAACTTGATCTGTTTCTTCATGATCATCATCATCAACTTCCTCTCTTGTCGGTGCAGGCACCTCAGGAACAATTTCCTACGCTGCGCTACTTTCTGGTTTGGGAGGGGTGACTCTCACCTCATCAAGTTCTACTTTCCTCCCACTCACTTCTTTCGAGAGAAACTCTTTCTCCAGAAAGGATGCATTCTTGGCAACGAAGACTTTGCCTTCGGATCTGTGGTAGAAGGTGTACCCAATCGTTTCCTTAGGGTATCCTATGAAGACGCATTTTTCCGATTTGGGTTCGAGCTTCTCAGGTTGAAGTTTCTTGACATAAGCATCGCAACCCCAAACTTTCAGAAACGACAACTTCGGTTTCGTGCCAAACCAAAGTTCATACGGTGTCGTCTCAACGGATTTCGACGGAGCCCTATTTAAAGTGAATGCGGCAGTCTCTAAAGCATAACCCCAAAAAGATAGCGGTAAATCGGTAAGGGACATCATAGATCGCACCATGTCCAACAGAGTACGATTTCGACGTTCGGACACACCGTTACGTTGAGGTGTTCCGGGCGGTGTCAATTGTGAAACAATTCCACATTTCCTAAGGTGCGTGCCAAATTCATGACTCAAATATTCACCCCCACGATCCGATCGCAAGAACTTTATTTTCTTGTCTCGTTGATTCTCAACCTCATTCTGAAATTCCTTGAACTTTTCAAAAGTCTCAGACTTGTGCTTCATCAAGTAGATATACCCATATCTACTCAAGTCATCCGTGAGGGTGAGAACATAACGATAGCCTCCGCGAGCCTCAACACTCATTGGACCGCACACATCGGTATGTTTGATTTCCAATAAGTTGGTTGCTCGCTCCATTGTTCCGGAGAACGGAGTCTTGGTCATCTTGCCCATGAGGCATGGTTTGCACGTGTCAAATGATTCATAATCAAGAGACTCCAGAAGTCCATCAGCATGAAGCTTCTTCATACGTTTGACACCAATATGACCAAGGCGGCAATGCCACAAGTATGTGGGATTATCATTATCAAATTTACATCTTTTGGCATTTACACTATGAATATGTGTATCATCACGATCGAGATTCATCAAAAATAAACCATTGACCAGCGGGGCATGACCATAAAACATATCTCTCAAATAAATAGAACAACCATTATTCTCGGATTTAAATGAGTAGCCATCTCGCATAAGACGAGATCCAGATACAATGTTCATGCTCAAAGCTGGTACCAAATAACAATTATTAAGGTTTAAAACTAATCCCGACGGTAGATGTAGAGGCAGCGTGCCGACGGCAATCACATCGACCTTGGAACCATTCCCGACGCGCATCGTCACCTCGTCCTTCGCCAGTCTCCGCTTATTCCGCAACTCCTTCTTAGAGTTACAAATATGAGCAATTGCACCGGTATCGAATACCCAGGAGCTACTATGAGCGCTGGTAAGGTACACATTGAAAGAACATGCGGTGCCCCCATGTTTGGTTTTGGTAATTGATGACAATCTCTATGGACTAATGGTTGCCTTGAGTTATATTTGAAGGGTTTGTCCATAGGCTTTTCTTGGAGTTCATTTGTTGGTTTCAAGGAGAGTTTGTGATGGCCAAGGTGCTATTAAGGAATTATCCAAAGATTGGTCTTGTGAGTGTTGAGCTTATTGCAAGCATGTCTTGAAGAAGAAGAGTGTGTTATCATTCATGTTTACCTTCAAGACATCTTTTCTTGGAGTTGATTTGTTGGTTTCAAGGAGAGTTTGTGATGGCCAAGGTGTTATTAAGGAATTATCCAAAGATTGGTCTTGTGAGTGTTGAGCTTATTGCAAGCATGTCTTGAAGAAGAAGAGTGTGTTATCATTCATGTTTACCTTCAAGACATCTTTTCTTGGAGTTGATTTGTTGGTTTCAAGGAGAGTTTGTGATGGCCAAGGTGTTATTAAGGAATTATCCAAAGATTGGTCTTGTGAGTGTTGAGCTTATTGCAAGCATGTCTTGAAGAAGAAGAGTGTGTTATCATTCATGTTTACCTTCAAGACATCATCCAAATGAAGAGAGTTGGAAAGATTCAAGGTTGATCAAGACTAAGTGACGGAGTGACTCAAGTTGATCAACACACAAAGCGTAGAAGATGTACCGAGAGGGATCAAGCAATCCTATAGTATGGTAAGCATTGTCAATCACGCTTTGTGTACTAACTCATGGTCTTCGTGAGAGTTCGTTCTGGGGTTAGGTTGTGGTGTGCAAGTTCAAGTGGAGCATCACGAAGAAATCAAGTGCTTGAAGCTTGCCGTCCATTGTCGTGACAATGGACTTGTGAAGATATGCCGAAGAGTGGCTCACCCATAGAGGAGTATGGGGGAGCAATCTACTAGTCTTCACCGAGACAACACAATCAAGAAAGGAGGTCCAACTTGAGGAAGTCAAGATCGTCTACATCTAGCTCAAGTGGACTTTGTGCAAAGCAAAGGTTTGCCCTTGATAGGTTTTCTATTTTACCGGTCTCGTGGTGGTAGTTGGGAGACCGGGTTATAGGATCGTTTGCCGTACTATCAAGGGGGGCTCTCAAGTTGGTAGCTTGATCGTATCGTTAGTAGAGAGCTCAAACCATTGCATCCTTGCATCATGTTTCTTGGTTCTTATTTGGTTCTCTTTGTGAGTCTTAGAGCTTATGGTCATCTTGATGACAAGCTTGAGTTCATCGAAAACGGAGTTCACATGTGTCTTCTATGATGTTTTCGGTGTTGGATGTTTTACCAGTCTTATCCGAGGAAGGGTTCTCACCATTTTATTTTGGGACTTTTATAATTTGCTTCTTATTGGTTTTTCCATCAAGATTGTGTTAGCCCTTGTCGCTAGCTTTCCAACAAACTTGGTTTCATCGAATTCGGAGTCCGTATGCAAAAGTTATTGTCGTTTTGGTGTACTGAAAAGGCTGCAGCGGTACTACCGTGGGTTGGAGCGGAAGTAATTTTTTACTACCGCTTTTGGGAGCGGTACTACCGCTTGGAGCAGTACTACCGCGGCTACTTCCGTGGCTACTTCTGCTCGGGACCAAAAACTCGTCACAAGTCCAGCGGTGGTAGGCACGGATGTAATTTTTTAGTACCGCTCGCAAGCAGTAGTACTGCTACCCTTAGCAGTAGTACCGCTACCCGTAGCGGTAGTACCGTGAGGTCAAGCGGTACTACCGCTCCGACGGTTCTTCTGGCCTTTTTGCCTCCTCACTGTTGTTTTTCTAAGGGGTACTAATGCCCTAGCGGTAGTACCGCTCCTGGAGCGGTAGTACCGCTCTATGCGGGCTATGAGCATAACGGTTGGATTTTTCCCCGCCTATAAAAGGGGCTCTTCTTCCCCAATGAACCCAATCGTTTTAGCTCGTGTTCTTTCCCCATTGTTGACCTTCTTCGAGCTTGCTATCTCTCAATCCCTCCATGGATTCTTGCTAGTTTTTGGAGGAAAAGAGAGAGGAGATCTAGATCCTGATTTCCACCAATCACTTTCTCCTCTAGGTGAGGGGAACCCCTTGGATCTTGATCTTGAAGTTCTTGGTGTTCTCCATCTTGTTCTTCCTCTCATTTCCCTCCCTAGCATTAGTTGCTTTGTTGGGATTTGGGAGAGAAGGACTTGGGCACTCCGTGTGCCCTTGCCATTGCATTTGGTGCATCGGTTTGAGTTCTCCACGGTGATACGTGGAAGTGAAGTTGAGAAGCTTATTACTCTTGGGTGCTTGGTACCCTTGAGCTTGTTCCTCTTGGGTGCTTGGGCGCCCTAGACGGTTGTGGTCACCTCGAAGCCATATTCCATTGTGGTGAAGCTTCGTGGTGTCGTTGGGGAGATAGCCTCAACCTTGTTGTTCGGAGCTCAATCATTGTGGTGTAAAGCTCCGGGCAAGCGTCGGGGTCTCCAATTAGGTTGTGGAGATCGCCCCGAGCAATTTGACGGGTTCCGGTGACCGCCCCCAAGGGTTGCCAAAGTGTACGGGTTTGGTGACCGCCCCCAAGGGTTGCCATTTGTACGGGTTCGGTGACCGCCCTCAAGGGTCCCTTAGTGGAATCACGGCATCTTGCATTGTGCGAGGGCGTGAGGAGATTACGGTGGCCCTAGTGGCTTCTTGGGGAGCATTGTGCCTCCACACCTCTCCAAACAGAGATTAGCATCCGCAAGGGTTTGAACTTCGGGATACATCGTCGTCTCCGCGTTCCTCGGTTATCTCTTACCCGAGCCCTTTACTTATGCACTATACTTTGTGATAGCCATATTATTTCTTGTCATATATCTTGCTATCACCTAGTTGTTTATCTTGCTTAGCATAAGTTGTTGGTGCACTTAGGGGAGCCTAGTTGTTGTAGGTTTTGTGCTTGACAAATTAACCGCTAGGTTTATTCCGCATGTGTTCAAGCCGAAACCGTAATTATTTTAAAGCGCCTATTCACCCCCCCTCTAGGCGACATCCACGATCTTTCAATTGGTATCAGAGCCTCGTCTCTCTTTGTAGGGCTTAACCGCCTAGAGAGTAAGGATGTCGACTAGGGGTTTAGGTTTCTCTGACACTCTTAGTTTCAATGTCACAATTTTTGATGTTTGGGTAATTTGCATGCTTAATCTCTTTAGGGTCATGGACCCAAATTTAGAGCGAATTGTAGATATGGGTTTTTCTCCTCCAAAGGATGCACAAAGATTATCTTTAGAGGGTGATAAAAACTCTTATCTCAATGCTCAAGCTTCTAATGTGCTTTTTGATGCTTTGAGCAATGTAGTTATATTTCAACTCATGCCGCTCCGGGATGCTCATGAGTTGTGGACAAAGCTTCAAGATAAATATGGCGTGTCCAAGAATTGTGGGAATGATTGTTCTCCATCCACCTCCGGCCGTGTTGTCTTCTCAACTTCCTCTACTTCACCTACATGTGGTTTGCCACAAGGTAATGATATGGTGAGTACTGTTGGTCATTGCAATGATGATAGTATGCTTATTGTGGATGATCCTTCATCACTATCTTATTGCAATGCATCTTCTTTGGACTTTAACACTTCGAGCACCCAACATGTTTCACATGCTTGTGTTGATAGTCCTTGCATATCATGTAGAAATTGTTTGACTAAAACTCATGATGATATGCTTGCTATGTCTTGTTGCCATGATAAAAATGCATCTATTTCCTCGAATTGTTGTGCTAACAATGTAGAGGAAACCCAACAACCCATGGAACAAGATGTAGTCTTGAATGGTGCTTCAAGGGATCCTACATCATCATCTATTGCGTTTTGCCTTATGGCCAAGGCTTCAAAGGTATCTCCCACTTTGACCCCCAATATATCTTGTGATGATAGTGATGATGACAATGATAATGATGTAGAAAATGATGAAGAGAATGATAATGTTGCCTCCTTAAAAGTGAAGGGGGAAATGATTTTTAAAGCTCTTCTTAAGAATAAATTAGCTCGTTCCAACTTTATGGAAATCATGTCTATTGCCATTGAGGGAAAGAAATATATTGATGAGTTGGAATCTCATCTAGAGGAGCATGAGGTCACCATTGAGAAAATGGAAGGTCATGAGCGTGATTACGCTAATGAGATCGCCGACCTTTCGCAAGCTCTTGAACTTGAACAAACCACCAAGGAATCTCTTGAGGAGACTTTTGCTCTAGAACTATCTAGAATAAAGGAATCCCGTCATAGAGCTCTCGAGGTGGCTAATGATTTTGAAACTAAAAATGAGAAGCTTGAAGTTGCACATGCTAAAATCCTTGAGGATTTTGATCACCTCAAAAATGGCTCAAGGGTCATTAAGAGTGAGCTCATCAAACTCACCGAGTCTCATGCTCAACTTAAAGCTTCATATTCTAAAGAGCTTGCCAAGTTGCCTTCTCCTCTTGCTATTATTAATGATGCTTGTGCTACTAACTCTATTTCTAGTGAAGCATCCATTTTGAAGGAGAATGTTGAGCTAAGGGCTCAACTTGAGTTGTTATCTAGCAGTTATGGGAAATTGGAAGAAAGTCATGTAAAGCTCACAAGCTCTCATGATGATCTTCTAGTATCCCACAATGTTCAAAAGATAGCTCATGAGGCTATGATTATTAAGGTAACATCTAGTGAGTCTCATGTGGTCGCTAGCACTACTTCTAGTCAAAATGCTATATTGCCATGTGCTAGTCCTCGTAATTCATCTATGCATAACATTCGTACATCTTGTGATGAATTGCTTTCCTTGCCTTGTTGCTCTAACAATGAAGCCTATACTTCCTCTAGTACTTGTGTTGATACTAACCATGTAGAGGAAATCAAAGAGCTCAAGGCCCAAGTCTCTTCCTTAAAGAAAGACTTGGAAAAGTGTCATGAAGGGAAGTCCACACTCAAAAATATCTTGAGTGTGCAAAAATCCCCCAATGACAAAGGTGGACTTCGATTCAACTCCAACAAGAAGAAAAGGTCCAAGATCATTAAGAAGAATAAGGGCCAAGAACAACTCAAGAATTCGGCCAAGATTATTTGCTTCAAGTGCAAAATTGAAGGGCATCATGTTAGATCTTGCCCATTGAAGAAGAAGGCCATTAGTGACAAGCAACAAGGGAAGAGGCCACAAGTTCATTCTCGTGCTCAACCGCAAGTTGGAGAAAGGCCGCTTCCCAAGAAGACTCATGGTAATGCTTCTCATTTTGAGAAATCAAATGAGAAGAAAGTGAAGAGTAGATGTTGCTACCTATGCCGTGAGAAGGGTCACCTTGCTTCTTCATGCACTAGTGGTAACTTATCCAACCCAATTATTATTGATGATGTCTATTCTCTTGGGAAGGATAAGGTTGGCAATGTGTTTGCCAAGTTTCTTGGGACTCAAAGTGGTGTCAAGAAAAGAACCATTTGGGTAGCCAAGCCTATTGTGACTAACCTCTTAGGACCCAACTTGGTTGGGGACCAACTAGCTCAAACTTGATCAATAGGTGATGTTGGAGGGCATTGGAGACTTGGCTACATTATGAAGATTTGAGGGGTCTTCATCATTCATATTGTCTCAAGCCAAGTCATTCGGATTATCTTTCTATGGTATATCCAATGTTCCTCCTTGCGGTAACTCGTGCTTAAATTGTTTACATTTAAAGTTACTTGCTCCTTAGCATGTTGTGGTTTTTTACCTTGCATGTGCTTGTATATGTTGTGCTTCCAATTTGCTTATCTTGAGAAATCAAGTATGTGTATGTTGGTTTGTACATCATGTACGCGTGTGTCGTGTGTTGAGCCTTTTTGCATCTTGTTTATATCTTAGTTGGCTCTTGTGAGAGATTAATGGAACATCCCATTTTGAGGGAGTGATGTGCTTTGTGCACCTCACAATCCTAAAAATGTGTGTACATGAGGAATACCATCTAGTTTTGACATTACAAGATTATCTAGTTACTATGTGGTATATCTTCTCATGAGAAATCCAAATTCTAAAGTGTCCATTAATTATCTCTTGTTGGTTCCTCTTATTTCCTCTTGTTTAAGTTTTCTTTGGTATCACATTATGGGGGAGTAATGTGCTATGTGCATATTACTAGCCTAGAAAATGTGTACATTTGAGATATTGTCACCTAGAGTTGATATTGTAAATTATCTTGTTCCTAGGTGACATGTTAGCTCTACAAGTTCCAGTTTGCTTGTGTTCGGTGTGAAGATGATGTTGGATATCATTGCAATCTATCACCGGGAATTATTCCCAAATACTTCTTGTCTCTTGACAATTGGTAATCATTTATGTGGTAGAAATTGTTGATCATCTTTACATTGGCTTTTGCTTTTGTTCGGCCTATTTCTTTCCAAGATTGCATCAACTCCCATTGCCTTCCGTGCCACTTGTGGATCTTGTTGTTTTCTTGATCTTGTCTAGTGTTTTATAGATATAGCAAAAGTGGTGATCCCATCGTGTGCATTTCGTATTCAAATGCAAATTCTCTATAATGCACAATCCTTGGGGGAGCTATCATATTTTCGATAGAACACTCATCTTGTGATCCATTTCAAGTGTGTGTTGATGGAAGGCAAGCCGTTTCTTTTTGGTACTTGTGCCATCGTGAAACTTTATAGATGGGTTGGTTTGTTTGGAACCATCCCCTCTTTTGGGAGTCCAATATCTTTCCTTTTGCGTGTATCAATGGATATCTCATTCCTTGATGTATCTTCTAATAGATATCTTCCAAGTGATGATTTCTCCATTTGGTATCCTATTTTCACTTGGTATTTCTTTTTCATTTTGTTTCGTTTCTTGAAAGTCTTGAGCATGCGTATTTACTTCATGTATTTTCTTTGGCATGCTTTCTTTCTTTAACCCAATATATAGGGGAAACTCCACCTAGTCTCAATTTGGATGAGATGTGCATGAAATTCATTTTCATATATAAATGCACATGTGTTTGTGGAGTTTGTCCTATGTATTGGTGTTTCTAACTCTTTGGTCCCAATGAGTTTGGGTACCATTTTGTTTGCGTTGTTGTTCTAGGAACAATTGGAGATGCATTGGATGCTCGGCTCATTCAAAAGGAAGGTGGTGTCACCATGTGCTTATTGGAGTAAAGCTAGGATGATCAATGAACTACTATCTACCTTCAATTGGTATCTACTACATCCTTCCAATGGTATCTCGGTAACAAGTATCACCATCTACTTCATGCACACATTTCTTGCACCAACCTTGTGTAGGTTGTATCATGGCATGTTAGTCATTCCTTCTAATGATACTTGTTTCCTTTCTCAAAGCATCCCAACAATGATCTCTTGTTGCTAGTTGTGATGTCTTTGATGCTCGTGTGGTTGGAACTCATTTATATACAATAAGAACATATCTAGCCATGTGCTATGCCTTCAACCAAATATCTTATTGGTATATTTATGACTTCCTTGGGGATATCTTATTCATTCCTTTTTGCAACAATTTTGTGTGTACATACTTCTTTGTGGATTGATATCATCATGATCTTCATCTACCTAGAATCTTATACACTTGAGAGAAGTTGCATATCTATTTGATATCCCCTTCTTTCACGTCCACCTTTTTGTTCCTGTTTTATTTCTTTGGTGGCTCCGTGAAGGTGTGTGTCTCGAGTGCGGATCTTATATCGTTTCATCTTGATGCACTCTTTTGTGGTGAAGATCATTCTCTCTTGCTTGTCTTGATGAGGCTTTGCCATTTCTATTGGTATCCCTCCTCATGATAAAGCTATCCTTTTTATATCTTCACCACAGGTTGTCACAAGCATAGGTTATTTATATGATTATTAGTGAGCTTGTGAACCCATTTGCTGTTTTGTGTGGGAATGATAGGCCTTGCACTGTGTATCTCATTCATTCAAGAGTATACTGATGCTTAATGTTCATCCATACATTAATCTTCTCAAGTGCTTTGCCATGACTCACGCACATCATTTTGGTTGAGCCTACTCTTAAGTTGACTCTTTTATATATTGCTCAACCAGCTGTTTGTTGCAAGTGCTAGGCTTTGTTTCCTTCATGCTCACTTGCACTTGGTGTGAGTGTCTATTGATCTTGGGGGAGTGATGATCCTATTTTGTGCACTTGGTATTCTAATGAAAATATTCTAAGGAGTGCATAAATTATGGGGAGCTTCACTTATGTCTTTAGAACACTCCATTGCTATGTCGTGAGGTTCTATTGATCTTGGGGGAGCGACGATCCTATTTTGTGCTCGTTGTATCCAAATACAAAACTAAATTGTGCACAAATCATGGGGAGCTTCCCTAGTTTCTATAGAACACTCCTTTGCTCTTATCATAATATCTTTTATTCATTTGGCATGTAGGATCATTGGTCTAGTTGGGTCAATTGGTATCTTTTGATAGCTTGATTCAATTGGTATCCTTTGATTGCTTGATTGCGTGTTTTTCTCCCTTTGTTATGCCTTTGTGGCATATCATTCTTTTGCAATCTTTGGGCCTCAATATAGTTTGTCTTCCTCCAAGTATTTATAGTTGGATATATGCATTGCCTTCCACTCTCTATTTTGAGGAATACATAATTTATGGAGGAACACAATTTATATTGACCTTCTAAGCTTTTCGCCCATTTTGGCAATCGATGCCAATGGGGGAGAAGTTTAAGAGAGTTTAGTTTTGTGAGAAAGTTTAGAGAGTTGTCTCTTCGCTCTTCTTGCTTTGGTTTTGTTCCTAAGCTTTTGCATCTCATGCGCATACATTATTGTTGCATGGTATGGTGATGCATAATTCCTTATATAAACTCTCTTGAAAGTGGTTGTCATCAATTACCAAAATGGGGGAGATTGAAAGAACATGCGGTGCCCCCATGTTTGGTTTTGGTAATTGATGACAATCTCTATGGACTAATGGTTGCCTTGAGTTATATTTGAAGGGTTTGTCCATAGGATTTTCTTGGAGTTCATTTGTTGGTTTCAAGGAGAGTTTGTGATGGCCAAGGTGCTATTAAGGAATTATCCAAAGATTGGTCTTGTGAGTGTTGAGCTTATTGCAAGCATGTCTTGAAGAAGAAGAGTGTGTTATCATTCATGTTTACCTTCAAGACATCTTTTCTAGGAGTTCATTTGTTGGTTTCAAGGAGAGTTTGTGATGTCCAAGGTGTTATTAAGGAATTATCCAAAGATTGGTCTTGTGAGTGTTGAGCTTATTGCAAGCATGTCTTGAAGAAGAAGAGTGTGTTATCATTCATGTTTACCTTCAAGACATCATCCAAATGAAGAGAGTTGGAAAGATTCAAGGTTGATCAAGACTAAGTGACGGAGTGACTCAAGTTGATCAACACACAAAGCGTAGAAGATGTACCGAGAGGGATCAAGCAATCCTATGGTATGGTGAGCATTGTCAATCACGCTTTGTGTACTAACTCATGGTCTTCGTGAGAGTTCTTTGTGGGGTTAGGTTGCGGTGTGCAAGTTCAAGTGGAGCATCACGAAGAAATCAAGTGCTTGAAGCTTGCCGTCCATTGTCGTGACAATGGACTTGTGAAGATATGCCGAAGAGTGGCTCACCCATAGAGGAGTATGGGGGAGCAATCTACTAGTCTTCACCGAGACAACACAATCAAGAAAGGAGGTCCAACTTGAGGAAGTCAAGATCGTCTACATCTAGCTCAAGTGGACTTTGTGCAAAGCAAAGGTTTGCCCTTGATAGGTTTTCTATTTTACCGGTCTCGTGGTGGTAGTTGGGAGACCGGGTTATAGGATCGTTTGCCGTACTATCAAGGGGGGCTCTCAAGTTGGTAGCTTGATCGTATCGTTAGTAGAGAGCTCAAACCATTGCATCCTTGCATCATGTTTCTTGGTTCTTATTTGGTTCTCTTTGTGAGTCTTAGAGCTTATGGTCATCTTGATGACAAGCTTGAGTTCATCGAAAACGGAGTTCACATGCGTCTTTTATGATGTTTTCGGTGTTGGATGTTTTACCGCTCTTATCCGAGGAAGGGTTCTCACCATTTTCTTTAGGGACTTTTCTAATTTGCTTCTTATTGGTTTTTCTATCAAGATTGTGTTAGCCCTTGTCGCTAGCTTTCCAACAAACTTGGTTTCATCGAATTCGGAGTCCGTATGCAAAAGTTATTGTCGTTTTGGTGTACTGAAAAGGCTGCAACGGTACTACCCGGGTTGGAGCGGAAGTAATTTTTTACTACCGCTTTCGGGAGCGGTACTACCGCTTGGAGCAGTACTACCGCGGCTACTTCTGTGGCTACTTCCGCTCGGGACCAAAAACTCGTCACAAGTCAAGCGGTGGTAGGGACGGATGTAATTTTTTAGTACCGCTCGCAAGCAGTAGTACCGCTACCCTTAGCAGTAGTACCGCTACCCGTAGCGGTAGTACCGTGAGGTCAAGCGGTACTACCGCTCCGACGGTTCTTCTGGCCTTTTTGCCTCCTCGCTGTTGTTTTTCTAAGGGGTACTAATTCCCTAGCGGTAGTACCGCTCCTGGAGCGGTAGTACCGCTCTGTGCGGGCTGTGAGCATAACGGTTGGATTTTTCCCCGCCTATAAAAGGGGCTCTTCTTCCCCCAATGAACCCAATCCTTTTAGCTCGTGTTCTTCCCCCATTGTTGACCTTCTTCGAGCGTGCTATCTCTCAATCCCTCCATGGATTCTTGCTAGTTTTTGGAGGAAAAGAGAGAGGAGATCTAGATCCACATTTCCACCAATCACTTTCTCCTCTAGGTGAGGGGAACCCCTTGGATCTTGATCTTGAAGTTCTTGGTGTTCTCCATCTTGTTCTTCCTCTCATTTCCCTCCCTAGCATTAGTTGCTTTGGTGGGATTTGGGAGAGAAGGACTTGGGCACTCTGTGTGCCCTTGCCATTGCATTTGGTGCATCGGTTTGAGTTCTCCACGGTGATACGTGGAAGTGAAGTTGAGAAGCTTATTACTCTTGGGTGCTTGGTACCCTTGAGCTTGTTCCTCTTGGGTGCTTGGGCGCCCTAGACGGTTGTGGTCACCTCGAAGCCATATTCCATTGTGGTGAAGCTTCGTGGTGTCGTTGGGGAGATAGCCCCAACCTTGGTGTTCGGAGCTCAATCATTGTGGTGTAAAGCTCCGGGCAAGCGTCGGGGTCTCCAATTAGGTTGTGGAGATCGCCCCGAGCAATTTGATGGGTTCCGGTGACCGCCCCCAAGGGTTGCCAAAGTGTACGGGTTTGGTGACCGCCCCCAAGGGTTGCCATTTGTACGGGTTCGGTGACCGCCCTCAAGGGTCCCTTAGTGGAAACACGGCATCTTGCATTGTGCGAGGGCGTGAGGAGATTACGGTGGCCCTAGTGGCTTCTTGGGGAGCATTGTGCCTCCACACCGCTCCAAACGGAGATTAGCATCCGCAAGGGTGTGAACTTCGGGATACATCGTCGTCTCCGCGTTCCTCGGTTATCTCTTACCCGAGCCCTTTACTTATGCACTATACTTTGTGATAGCCATATTGTTTCTTATCATATATCTTGCTATCACCTAGTTGTTTATCTTGCTTAGCATAAGTTGTTGGTACACATAGGTGAGCCTAGTTGTTGTAGGTTTTGTGCTTGACAAATTAACCGCTAGGTTTATTCCGCATTTGTTCAAGCCGAAACCGTAATTATTTTAAAGCGCCTATTCACCCCCCCCTCTAGGCGACATCCACGATCTTTCACACATCAATAACATGTATATCACATATACCTTTGACGTTGCCGGCCTTCTTGTCCGCTAAGTATTTGGGGCAGTTCCGCTTCTAGTGACCCATTCCCTTGCAATAAAAGCACTCTGTCTCAGGCTTGGGTCCATACTTTGGCTTCTTCCCGGCAACAGGCTTACCGGGCACGGCAACTTCCTTGCCGTCCTTCTTGAAGTTCTTCTTACCCTTGCCCTTCTTGAACTTAGTGGTTTTATTGACCATCAACACTTGATGTTCTTTCTTGATATCCACCTTGTCGGGGGAAACTGTCCACCACGAACACCTATGGGACCGGAGCCCCTTGTACGTTGCGGTAAGGGAGCGGAGGAAGTACAAAGAGCAGATCGAGGAGAGCACGCGGGCAGTTTACCCAGGTTCGGGCCGCGACGGACGCGTAAAACCCTACTCCTGCTTAGATTGTATTGAGTGTTGGAGCTCGGGAGCTTGAAGAACTAGCTACACCGAGCGAGAGAGCTATCTAGGTTCCGAACCCTTTCTACGTTGTGCATGGGCCTCCTTTTATAGCTCAAGGGGCCACCGACAGGTGTCAACGTAGAAGAAGGGCAAAAACGTAACTTTAGTGGTAGTTGTAATAGTGCGGGAACAGTGCGTGAACAGTGGATGAACAGTGGTCATCACCTACTTTGACAGTGGGGGACAAGAGCATTAAATGCCCGTCGCCGTCGACCCCAAAAGCGCCCGCCCGTGCGTCTCCGTTCGCCACGGTGGTAGCTTCGTCACCGTGGAGTGCCACCGTGTCCCCCAGGCTGCACAGCCATCCGCCACGCGTCCCTGGAATGGCCCCAGGGCGACGCGTGGGTCGATGAGCTGGAGCGTGGGCACACAGCGTAACTCTCCCCGGCAAGCACCTTGCCGGGGCCTTGACCTTGCCGGGCCCTGAAGCTTGCCGCTCCCCGGGCCCTGCCGGGGCGTATGTTGCGCCGAGGCATGTCTTCTGAGATGTAGTCTTCTAATCTTCCTGGCAAGCTCCTCTTGCCAGGGTCTTGTGTTAATGTTATAGTCTTGAGCCTGGGACGGCCTTCCCGGCAAGCTCCACTTGCCGGGGTCTTGATCTTCTGACTCGTATACTTTGTTTTTGAATGGCTTAATAAGGACCAGAGAGGTTTCCGGCAAGCACGTGGTAGACCCTGCCGCGGGAAGCTGCTACTGCCCGTGCACAAGTTGGGGTACTAAGGTACCCCTATCTTAGTACACCGACAGGAGCCCCCGGGCCTGGGCCACACACGGTGCCGAGCGCTGTTGGGCCAGGCCCAAAACAGTGCACGGGCACGCGCGGCCCACGGCGAGCCGTAATTCCCCTTCCGCATCCGCCGCGTCCCTCCCTAACGGCACGCGTCGATTGCGGCGTCGTGGGAGAGATCGTGGCCACGTTCTTTAATGGGAAATGCGGAGCGTCCCCCACTTCCCTCTTAAAAGCAGAGGAAGCAGTGGCAGTTTCCCTCCTGCGCTTTCATTGCTTCTTCATCCTCCAGAAATCCCCCTCTGCGCTCCGCCTCCACACCTCCTCCGCCGTCTTCCGCATCCGCGGCGCCGCCGAACTCCTCGCCCCCTTCCCTCGCCGCCTCCGCCATGGCCCCGAAGACCGAGAAGGCGAAGGCGGAGAAGACCAAGAAAGAGAAGTCCGAGCAGGCGGCGAAGCTTGCTCTCCTGCGGAAGAGGAATGTTGTCTTCGCGCCAAGGCTCAGCGCAAGGGAGCTCTGGAACAAGTACTACCTCTTCTGGGCCAAGAATACCAAGGCGCATCCTCGCACCAGAGTCTACCCGGCCGCCGCCCGAGATCTGTACCCCGGCGGGTATTTCTTCTTCGCTGTCTTCTTTCACTGCGGCTTGTGCCCTCCGTTCTCGGAGTTTTTCTGCGACATCATGAACACCTACAACCTCCACCTCTTAGACTTTACCCCCAACGCCATCCTTACGATGGCGGTTTTCGCACATCTGTGCGAAAACTACATAGGGATATATCCAAACGTAGCACTCTTTCGGCATTTCTTCATGCCCAGAGTAGAGGCCGGCGCCCCCCTCTCCGGGGGGATCTCTTGGATCTTCCGCTTGAACAAGAAGGAATCTTATCTGAAAGGGGAGCTCCGCGGCAAGTGGGAGGAGTGGCGCGCGGATTGGTGCTGGGTAGTGGAGGACGAGCCGCAGCCTTTCACTGCGCCGCGCACAACAGCTATAGTGCGCGGCAGGGACTGGAGTGATTTGGCCGCAGATGACGTCAAGCTCAACGTTGCCCTTGTCAGGATACTCCGTCTCCGGACAGCCAAGTTGACCATCGGAGAGGTAGGGGCAGATTTTCTCCGCCGCCGCATTGCCCCTTTACAGGAGAGGAAAAGGCCAGCATGGGAGTTCGGCAATGCGGCGGATATTATGAGGCTGCGCCCAGGATTGAACTTCAACTTCACGTCGTTGGAGCTGAAGGGGATGGTCCGGGAGCTTTTTAAGCACGACCCGGCCCATCCGGAGTGGTTTAGACCTCCCCGGGGAGTGGTGCCGCTGTGCAACAGCACCGCCCGGGATGCCTTGCGGGCGATGATGCCCGCGTGTGACTCTCATGGCGTCGACCCAACATGGATAGTGCCCACGCCGGACGCCATTATGAGTTTCTTTGATAACTTGGTCGAGGTGCCGAAGAACACCGAGGAGATCAAGGGTCTCACCCGGGCCACCACGGATCGGGAGATAGCTTATATTGCTACTCGGGTGGAAGAGGCCGCCGCAGCCGCAGCGGTAGGAGACTTCGGGTTCACCGTTGACGAGGCAGAGGCCGAGGACGCGTCGTGCCAGGCCGAGGAGGCAGAGATCCGGAGACTTCTCAAACTTCCGCCCGACGAGCTCGCCGGGGTCCCTTCTCTGAGGCATGCCGGGATCCCCGGGGTTGTGAGCGAGGCCGCGGCAAGAGGCGAGGTTGCCGGAGGAAGCAGAGGTGCCGGAGGGAGCGGAGCCACCGGAGGGAGCAGGGCCGCGGGGCAGGGTGCTGGGCCCAGTGAGCCCACCGAGGAGGAGGAGGAGGAGGACGCCGGAGCCGACGAGGATACTGGCGGATCTCTGGGGCTGGACGATGTCTCCTCGTCCTCGGAGAGCTCTCCGCCCCGGGCAAGTCCCAAGCGAACTCCGTTGAAGCGCCTCCGCAAGGCGCCTACAGCGACGAGGACGCAGGCGCCCCGACAACAGCCTGCTCGCCGGGCGACGCGAGCCACCAGGGGGAGCCAAGCTGCGACGGAGGCGCCCCGCACATCAGCCGCGACGGAGGCGCCCCGCGTAACAGCTGCGGCGGAGGCGCCCCGTGTGCCAGCGCCAAGCGGAGGGGGATCCTCTCAGAGTGGAGCAGCTGCTCCGCCTGCTCCCCGGGCCTCGGCGCCAACGGAGGCTGGGTCTTCGCAGCCCCCAGCCCCGGAGACCGCCAAGCGCCCGAGGGAGCCTTCTCCTCCTGCTCCTCGCGCGGGGGCGCCTCTGGTGGAGTTCGTCTTCTCCGCCCTGAGCGACGACGACGACGAGGAACAGGAGTAAGCACTTGTACTTTGTAGCTTCTTCAATTATGTCTTGATTCTTTCGTTGATGATTCTGATCTTGTTTCTTGATTTGCCTGCAGGACCCTGACCCAACGGATGGCGAAGAGGGCCAAGGTCCCCGTGGTCGAGGTCGAGGACGACTCGCCCGTCGCGGCGACAGGGGACGCGCCGGCGACGAACTTGCCGGACCCAAGCGCTGCTCCGTGGAGCAGCCCCCAGCGCAGCCCCCAGCGTAAGTCTGGGCTTGATCTTTCCGCTTGTCGGGCGCGCATGAGGTCTTTGCTTGATATTAACGTTTTGTTGCTCTGTTTGTCTTGCTTGTCTTGTGCAGAAACGGAGCCGCAGCCGCAGGGGCAACCAGAGGTCACGCCCGAGGAGCTGCTGATCCCACCCTCCCCGCCAAGGACGAACTCCCCGGCAAGGGAGGATGTTCCGCCAAGGACGGGCTCCCCGCCAAGGGCGGGCAGCCCGACAAGGGTGGCCACCCCGCCAAGGGAGGGCACGGGCGGCCCTCCGCCAGCAGGAGCCACCGGTCCACCGCCAAGGATGGACTCCCCGGCGAGGGAGCCTGTGGTCGACGAAGTCCGCGAAGGTAAGCCTGACAACTTTTTCTTCTTGGACTTGTCTTTTTGGATATTTGCTTGATCTTCTTTCTTCTTTTTCTTCTAGATCCTCCCGCGCCGGACCGGATGGAGACCGAGGCCACCGGCGAGGAGGGCGCGCAGGGCGACGGCGGCAACGCCACTGTCACAGAGGGCATGGTAGGAGCCGACGAGCCTGCCGCGGAGGAGGCTGCTCCAGCCGCAGACGCCGCGGCCGGGGAGGGGGACGGCGGCCACACTGCCGGCCCGGAGGCGGCAGGAGCGTCGAGCGCTGCGCCGGCCGCCGACCCCTCCGCCGGCAAGGAGCAGTCGGGCTTCTATCTTGAGGCTCCCAACGGCGTCTTCATACAAGTGCCGTGGGGATCCTCGTCGCGAGCCCCCGTGGAGGGAGAGACCTTTGACGGAGAGGTCCTCGCCTCCGCGGGGCTGAAGATCGTTGAAGCGCCTGGCGGGAGCGACGAGCCCGAGGAGGAGAAGCTGCTTCACCGGCTCCTGGCCCTTTACCGGGCCAGGCAGGCGAAGCTGGACTCCCGAGAAGCCCTCACCGCCAAGGCCGCAGCAGACTTGGAGAAGCGTGCCGCGGAACTCCGCGCAGCCAACCAGGCGGCCCTCCGTGACTTGGCGGAGGAGCGCGAGAGGCTTGCCGGAGAGCAGCAGGAGTTTCTTCTGGAGAAGGCTGAGACCGAGGAGCAGCAGTGGCTGGTCGGTGAAGAGCTGTCCCGGCGAGAAGCAGAGCTCACCCAGCGGAAGGTCGACCTCGACGCCCACGAGGAAGACCTTACCGCCCGGGAGTAGGCCCTTGGCGGAGAGTTGAAGGATGCGAAAGCTGCCGCAGCCGCCGCGGAAATCGCCAAGAAGGACCTCGAAGCTAAGGTGGTGTAGCTGGAGGAGTACCTGAAGGCGAGCACGGAGAGGGTCACCGCGCTCAACATAGAGCACGAGAAAGACGCCCATACCAACTCTGAACTCCAGGTACGCCTCTCCAAGCAGGGCGACGAGCTCAAAGCCGCCAAGGACTCAATTGCTGATCTGGAGTTAAAGGTCTCTACGTTGAAAGATTCACTCGACGCCGTCCAGGACCGCGAAACCAAACTGAAGGACGAACTCCGCAAGGAGCGAGGCCTGGTGGAGAGCGCCGCCGCTTCAGCTAACAACTTCCGCCGGACCGTCGAAATATGGACTGAAGATCTGGTGGCTTCTGCTGGCAACATCGACAAGGAGCTGATGGCGCTGAGGGTGTAACACCTCATATACTCTCCGGATCCAAATCTCCCCCACAGCGCCAAGCTCAGTCTTTTCTTCAGGGGGATCGCGCCGGCGCTCGCACGTCTGCAGCAGAAGCTCCCCGCGCAGCTGGCCGAGGAGTCGCGCCAGCTCTGCGCGGGGACCCTGGAGCGCGTCTTGACCAAGATTGTTTACCGCAATCCTGGTATTAATCTCGTCAACGTCCTCCGCAGCTTGCCGGCCGACGCAGATCAGGAGGCCCTGAAGGCGCAGGTCGCCCACATCATCGCCAAGGTGAACACGATCTCCAGGTGTGAAGGCGACCGCGTAGATTAGGCCTCTTTCCTTTTATTTCCTTTGCTGCTGCAAAGTGTGCCATGGACATGAATCTATTAGTGATTGCGACAAGTTATCCCTTGTAATATATTATCTTATTTTGAGCAATCAGTGCAATGTTATCTCCCTTGCTTTGGTCCTTTACTTTGTATGCTTTTAACCCTACGCTTCTAGGGAACTCGCCGGCAAGGGACCCTTGCCGCGAGCGCTGAGTGCTGGACTCTGAGCAGCCTGCTGGCAAAGGCCTTACCGGTAAGCAACCTTGCCGCAGCTAGCCGCAACGCACTTAGCTTGCTGAGCGAACTCGAAAACGAAGTAAGGGCGCGACACTTGTCGCAGCTCACTTAAGTCGTTGAGCGTACTCGAAAACAAGGTAAGGGTGCGTCTAGCCGCGGGTAGGTTCCTCCGCGCACAGGTTTTCCATACAAAGTGTGGTTGTTCAAGGAAGATAACTAAAATTTTAAAAATTTGAACTGCTCAAATTCTGGTAACTTAGCTTTTATATATTGCTTGTTTCCCCGACAAGTCTTCTCTTTCTTGAACAGCACTTGGTTTATCCTTCATCTCCTTCCCCCCCGGCAAACTTGTGCGCGAGGAACATTCCTTCTGCTTAAGAGGGAAAGAAAAAGAGGAGGGAAAACAAGTGTAGGGCCTTTCAGCGTGCTAATGCTTACCGGGTACGTGTGTTGCACATGATGCCAAACTATGCATGCAAATAGCAAAGAAAAGCATGGAAAAGGCAAGTAGTGCAAAACACAAAAGCTTTACTGATGCACGGGATCTGCGCCCGGCTTTGTACAAAGGATTACATGCGACGGCGGCAAGACTTGTACAAAAGGTGGTTGCCGGAGCGGATCACGGCAACCGCGCCTTATGGGTGAAACTTGCGAAGATGCTCTATGTTCCAGGAGTTGCTCACCGGTAAGCCTTCTTCGGTCTCAAGGCGGACAGCGCCGGGCCTTGTTACTTGTCTCACCCGATAAGGGCCTTCCCACTTCGGCGTCAACTTGTTGGAATTCTTGGCGGACTGAACACGCCGAAGAACAAGGTCGCCTTCCTCGAGACTCCTGGCCTTAACCTTGCGGCTATGATAGCGGCGCAAGGCTTGCTGGTATCGAGCAGCTCGTACAGCAGCCTGGAGACGTTCCTCCTCGAGGAGCAATGCATCATCTTGTCGCAGTTGCTCTTGCTCGAGCTCATCATAAGCGAGCACTCGAGGAGATCCGTATACGAGTTCCGTGGGGAGAACTGCCTCTGCTCCATAGACGAGAGCAAAGGGTGTCTGTCCGGTGGCTCGATTTGGTGTCGTTCTGATTGACCAAAGAGCCGCCGGTAACTCCTCTATCCAGTTTCTTCCGCACTTGCGCAGCCTGTCAAAGGTCCTTGTCTTGAGTCCGCGCAGCACTTCAGCATTTGCCCTCTCCGCTTGACCGTTGCTCCTCGGGTGAGCAACAGAAGCGAAGCAGACCTTGGCGCCAAGGTCTTGGACGTATTGCATGAAGGTGGGGCTAGTAAATTGTGTACCGTTGTCGGTGATGATCCTGTTAGGGATTCCGAAACGGCAAACAATCGACCTGAAGAACCTGACTGCTGACTGTGCTGTCACCTTCCTCACCGGTTCCACTTCTGGCCACTTTGTGAACTTGTCGATTGCAACGTACAAGTACTCAAAGCCCCCGACAGCACGGGGGAAAGGGCCGAGGATATCGAGCCCCCAGACCGAGAAGGGCCAGGACAAAGGGATCCTCTGGAGAGCTTGAGCTGGCTGATGAATTTGTTTGGCATGGAACTGGCACGCTTCACACTTGGTTACTTGTGCAGTTGCATCTTGGAGGGCTTCTGGCCAGAAGAACCCTTGCCGGAACGCCTTCCCGGCAAGTGCCCTTGCGCCAATGTGGTGGCCACATATGCCTCCATGTATCTCTGCCAACAGCTTCTGTCCATCTTCTCTGGAAATGCACTTCAATCTGACACCATTGAGTCTTCTTCTGTACAATTCGTTGTCAACGAACTGGTACATACTTGACTGCCTGGTTATCTTCTCTATCTCTTCTGGATCGTCGGGAAGTTCTCCAGTTTGTAGAAAACGGACAATCTGCTGCGCCCATGCCGGAGCCCGAGGCTCAACGGCAAGGACTAAAGGCATGAGGGCCGCTGCGGGAACCCCGGCTTCTACGGCAAGAACCTCTGGCTCTGCCGGAGCTGATGGTCCCCCGGCAAGCTCGCCGGGGCGAGGCTTGTCGGGAACGATTGCTTCAACTGTACAGACCCTAGGATCTGCAGGAGCAAACCGTTCCTCAGCGTTCTGGTCGTTGATCTTGGGAACCTTGGCGGTGGCTTCGGGAAGATCCGTCGGCAAGTAATCGCCGGAGACCAACTTTCTCTTCTTACTTTGCCAACTGATGGTGTAACGGATGGCTGATTCAGCTTGAGCAGGAAGGTCCCTGGTTCCACAGGTAACTTCATCGCAGCACACTTTGAAAGGCCATCTGCAATTTCATTCTGAGCTCGTGGAACGTGCTCCATTTGCAGACCTTTAAAGTGTTCTTCAAGCTTCCTCACTTCATCTACATAAGCTTCCATCAAAGGGCTCTGGTAACTCTTGTTAACTTGTCGGACCACCAACTGAGAGTCTCCCCGCACAATCAGCTTCTTAATCCCAAGTTCGGCCGCAATCCTGAGGCCGGCAAGCAAGCCTTCATACTCAGCAGTATTGTTTGTCGCTTGCTCCCAGGGAAAGTGCATCTGGATAACATACTTGAGGTGCTCTCCGGTGGGCGCTATGAGTACCACGCCGGCACCGGCGCCTTGCAGCAAGAAGGCACCATCAAAGTACATTACCCATTCACTCGTCGCTTCTTGTACGGGTACACTTGTCTCTGGAACTTCTTCATCGGGCGTTGGGGTCCATTCAGCTATGAATTCTGCCAAAGCTCGGCTCTAGATAGTTGAAGTACTCTCAAACTTGATACCAAAGCTTGACAGCTCCAGTGCCCACTCGACGATCCTGCCTGTTGCTTCTGGATTCTGCAATATCCTCTTCAACGGAAAGCGAGTGACCACTGTTATCTCATGTGCTTGGAAGTAATGGCGCAGCTTTCTCGAGGCCATGAGGAGGCCGAAAAGCAACTTCTGCACCCCGGAGTATCTTGATCTAGCCCCCTGCAAGAGGGAACTCACAAAATACACCGGGCGCTGCACCATCTTTCTTCGCACTTCTCCTTGTTCCTGCGCAGAGTTGTCCTTGTCGGGGTCAGAGCTTGTCGGAGCAGCCCCCTGCTTGTCGCTGGATTCGCTTGCCAGTGGTGTAGACTCTTCCTCTGCCTCCCTCTCCGCTACCAACGCAGCACTAACCACTTGATTGGTTGCTGCTAAGTACAGCAGCAACTTCTCTTGTGGTTTAGGTGCGACAAGTATTGGAGTGGAGGATAGATACCTTTTCAAATCTTGCAGCGCTGCCTCCGCTTCCGGAGTCCATTTCATAGGACCTGCCTTCTTCAAAATTTTGAAGAAAGGCAGGGCGCGTTCTGCAGACTTTGAAATGAACCTACTGAGGGCAGCTACACACCCTGCAAGTCTCCTTACGTCCTTGACGCGCTTCGGGGCTTCGATCTGCTCGATGGCTTTTATCTTGTCGGGATTATCTTCAATCCCCCTCTGGGACACAAAGAAACTGAGAAGCTTGCCGGAGGGGACTCCGAAGACACACTTCTCGGGGTTCAACTTGAGCTGAATCTTGCGCAGGATCTCAAAAGTTTCTTCCAAATCTTGAATCAGGGTATCTTTGCTCTTGCTCTTCACCACTATGTCATCCATGTAGGCTTCTACGTTTCTGTGGATCTGTGGCTCAAAAGCAGTATGCACCACACTTGCAAAGGTTGAGCCTGCATTCTTCAATCCAAAGGGCATGCGTATGAAGCAATATGTGCCGCATGGAGTGATAAATGCAGTCTTCTCTTCGTCTTCCTTGGCCATGAAAATCTGGTGGTAGCCGGAATATGCATCAAGGAAAGAGAGCAGCTCACATCCGGCAGTGGAGTCAACAATCTGGTCAATGCGCGGCAAGGGAAATGGATCCTTGGGACATGCTTTATTCACATCGGTGAAGTCTATACATAGTCTCCACTTCCCATTGGCCTTGCGCACGACAACTGGATTTGCCAACCATGTGGGATGGATCACGCCTCTAACCAGGCCTGCTGCTTCTAGTTTCTTGATCTCTTCGGCAATGAATTCTTGGCGCTCCACGGCTTGCTTCCTGACCTTCTGCTTGACGGGCCGCGCATGAGGACAAACAACAAGCTTGTGCTCAATTACCTTCCTGGGAACACCGGGGATGTCAGATGGTTGCCACGCAAACACATCAACATTCGCCCGCAGGAAGGCAACGAGCGCGCTTTCCTATTTGCTGTCAAGGGTAGCACTGATGGTGAAGGTACCACTAGTGCCGTCCTCCTTGGCGGACACCTTCTTGGTTGCCGGTGGAGCGGCCATCCCCTTCTTGCACTTGCCGGTGGAGCTCGATGGAACGTCCTCAACGGCAGCACAGCACTCCGAAGAGGTGCGCTTGCCGGAGTGGGCCCCAGAGCTCTTGCCGGACTTGGTCTTGGTCTTCTTTCCCCCGGGAGCTTCAGCGGCAAGTGTATCGCTCTCCGCTGCGGCTGCTGCATCCCGGTATATCTTGTCGGCGCAGATAAGCGCGTCCTTCTTGTCGCCATGGACAGAGATGGTGCTTATCGGCCCCGGCATCTTGAGTACATTGTAGGCGTAGAGGGAAGCCGCCATGAACTTGGCGAGGGCAGGACGTCCAAGTATCCCATTATATGGCAATGGGATATCGGCCACGTCAAAGGTTATCCTCTCCGTCCTGAAGTTGAGTTCCCCGCCAAAGGTCACTGGCAGAGTTATCTTGCCCTTGGGCTTGCTCCTTCCCGGGTTTATTCCTTGGAACGAACCGGTTTCTTCGAGCTCGCCATCTGGGATCTGGAGTTTCTTGATCACAGCTGAGGAGATCAAGTTCAGGCCGGCCCCGCCGTCAACCAACATTTTGGTGACCTTGAGGTTGCGGATGGTTGGTGAGACCAACATGGGCAAGCACCCGACCGCAGTAGTGCAGTCAGGGTGATCCTCAAGATCAAAAATGATGGGCGTGCTGGACCACTTCAGCAGCCTGCGCGACTCAACGGGCGGCTCTGCTGCGTTTACTTCACGCACCCACTGTTTGAGTTGGCGGTGGGAAGTATGCAGAGAGGCGCCTCCGTCGACACACAGCACTTCTGTGGCCTTCTGGAACTCCTGCTCGCTGTTATCACCTTCCTCCATGTCGTCGTCATCCTCTTCTTCTTCGTCCTTGTCGCGGCCCCGGGGAGGTCGATCACCTTGCCGCTGCTTGGCCTTGCCGCGGCGTCCTCCCCGGCCATTGAATGGCCGCTTCTTGCTTGGCTCTCCTCCGCCACCTTGGGCCTTCTCCTTGTCGCGCCGCTCGTATTCAGATTTCTGCTGCTCTATGAGGTACTCGACGCGCTTGTCGTGACCCTTGGTGCGGTGGATCTTGCAGTATTGCTTGTCGGAGCCGTCCTGCTTGTCGGCTGCCGCTACAGGGGCAGGCTCCTTGCCGGAGCCGCCGGCCTGTGCTGTCTTGGCGGGAGCCTCCTTGCCGGACTTCTCGACGACCAGCACTTCCTTGTTCTTCTTCTTCCTGTTGTTCCGCCGCCGGCTCTTCTTTGCCGGGGCGGCATCCTCACTGTCGCTTCCCCCTGCGCCGGCATCCTCCCCGGGGAGTCTCCTCCTCTCTTCGGCGCGCGCGCTCTTGTCAGCCAGAGCATAGAGCTCGCTGACATCCCGTATCTTGGTCATGGCCATCTCCTCACGCATGCGGCGGTTACGCACGTTCTGGTGGAACGCGCTGATAACCGCGGCAGGGTGGACGTCAGGGATATTGTGCTGCACGCGGCTGAATCGTTGGATGTACTTGTGCAGGGGCTCTCCTTCCTTCTGAGCCAAGATGTGGAGATCACTCTCCTGGCCGTGGGGTTTGTGGCCGCCTGTGAAGGCGCCAACAAATTGGTGGCACAGATCCGCCCACGAAGAAATAGAGCCTTCCGGCAAGTGCATAAGCCAAGAACGAACGTTTGGCTTAAGCACCAGCGGGAAGTAGTTCGCCAGTATCTTCTCGTCGCGCCCCCCGGCAGCCTGCACCGCGATGGTGTATATGCTGAGGAACTCCGAGGGGTGCGTCTTGCCGTCGTACTTCTCCGGTACGTCGGGCCTGAAGTTTTTCACGCTGGGCCACTGGACACGCCGCAGCTCACGGGTGAACGCAGGGCAGCCTGCCGCGTACGGCAAGTCGCCTGGTTCACCGGGCGCGCGTGTGTCGACAGCGGTCCCGGTGCGCTGATCTGATTGTCGCCGAGCTTCTCAGCGGCGCTCGATTGTTGTTCGAGCGTCTTCTTGTCGCCGGTCGTCAAGGACTTGGCGCTGGTCCCGACGAGCCCGCGGATCCGACGACGCCGTGGAGTCGTCGTCGACGTTAATCCGGTGGGGAGGCGTCTTCTGCTTCCGCGGCGGGGAGTGCACGGTGGTCGCACCCCCGGCGGTCTTGTCGCCATCGGCCTTCGTCTTCTCGACTTGCCGTGGCCGCGAGGTCGCCGGCTGCTGCGGCGTGTCGTTGTTGGCGAAGGCGATGAGGCTTTGTATCGTCGCCCTCCAGTCTTCGGCTTTGTCTGCCGCTGGAGGGAAGTCGAGGAGCAGTTGCGCTCTTGAGAGTGCTTCCGCTGGAGAGGAGGGGAGCGGGGGCGAGCGATGCGAGGAGCGGGATATGCTCGGACTCCTAACGGGGTTAGAAGGAGCAGGTTCCCGCCCCGGTGACCGCGCCTAGCTCGTGCCAGGATGGTGGCCCGGAGCATCCCGCGAACCTCCGGCTTGCCCTTGCCCCAGCAAGCGAATGGTACCTCCTGTACCACGGCGCTGCTGGGTCGTCGTCTGCTGAGATGGACGTCGCGCATCTACGGACACCGAGGCTCGGTCGTCCGTCTTGTCCTTAGATTTGGTGGTGCCGCGAGTTTCCTCCCCGGCGACCACCTTTCCACCGGCGTCTCCTCCACCCACCGTTGGTTCTGGTGGTGGTGGAACAGACGCAGACGGGCCTGCGACCTCCGAGGCTTTCTTCTTCGGGGCCATGCTGTTGTTGCTGGAGTTGATGAAGCTGGAGAGGTTGATGAAGAATGCGCCCGCGCGAACGCCGGATCAGGTTCGCACAACCTCGACGCCCCCTACCTGGCGCGCCAAAGATGTCGGGGGAAACTGTCCACCACGAACACCTATGGGACCGGAGCCCCTTGTACGTTGCGGTAAGGGAGCGGAGGAAGCACAAAGAGCAGATCGAGGAGAGCACGCGGGCAGTTTACCCAGGTTCGGGCCGCGACGGACGCGTAAAACCCTACTCCTGCTTAGATTGTATTGAGTGTTGGAGCTCGGGAGCTTGAAGAACTAGCTACACCGAGCGAGAGAGCTATCTAGGTTCCGAACCCTTTCTACGTTGTGCATGGGCCTCCTTTTATAGCTCAAGGGGTCACCGACAGGTGTCAACGTAGAAGAAGGGCAAAAACGTAACTTTAGTGGTAGTTGTAATAGTGCGGGAACAGTGCGTGAACAGTGGATGAACAGTGGTCATCACCTACTTTGACAGTGGGGGACAAGAGCATTAAATGCCCGTCGCCGTCGACCCCAAAAGCGCCCGCCCGTGCGTCTCCGTTCGCCACGGTGGTAGCTTCGTCACCGTGGACTGCCACCGTGTCCCCCAGGCTGCACAGCCATCCGCCACGCGTCCCTGGAACGGCCCCAGGGCGACGCGTGGGTCGATGAGCTGGAGCGTGGGCACACAGCATAACTCTCCCCGGCAAGCACCTTGCCGGGGCCTTGACCTTGCCGGGCCCTGAAGCTTGCCGCTCCCCGGGCCCTGCCGGGGCGTATGTTGCGCCGAGGCATGTCTTCTGAGATGTAGTCTTCTAATCTTCCTGGCAAGCTCCTCTTGCCAGGGTCTTGTGTTAATGTTATAGTCTTGAGCCTGGGACGGCCTTCCCGGCAAGCTCCACTTGCCGGGGTCTTGATCTTCTGACTCGTATACTTTGTTTTTTAATGGCTTAATAAGGACCAGAGAGGTTTCCGGCAAGCACGTGGTAGACCCTGCCGCGGGAAGCTGCTACTGCCCGTGCACAAGTTGGGGTACTAAGGTACCCCTATCTTAGTACACCGACACACCTCCGCTGATTTCAGCATCGAATACACCTCGGGAATGGACTTCTCCATCCCCTGCATATTGAAGTTCAACACGAAGCTCTTGTAGCTTGGTGGGAGCGACTGGAGGATTCTGTCTACGATCGCTTCATCTGGGAGATTCATTCCCAACTGAGACAAGCGGTTGTGCAATCGAGAAATCTTGAGGATGTGCTCACTGACAGAACTGTTTTCCTCCATCTTACAGTTGTAGAATGCGTCGGAGACGTCATATCTCTTGACTCGGGCATGAGCTTGGAAAACCATTTTCAGCTCTTGGAACATCTCATATGCCCCATGGTGCTCAAAACGCTTTTGGAGCCCCGATTCTAAACTGTAAAGCATGCCGCACTGAACCAGGGAGTAATCATCACAACACGACTGCCAAGCGTTCATAACATCTTGGTTTGCCGGGACGGGAGTGTCACCTAGCGGTGCATCTAGGACATAAGTTTTCTTGGCAGCTATGAGGATGATCCTCAGGTTACGGACCCAGTCCGTGTAGTTGCTACCATCGTCT
Organism: Secale cereale; assembly: GCA_902687465.1. Classification (NCBI taxonomy): domain Eukaryota; kingdom Viridiplantae; phylum Streptophyta; class Magnoliopsida; order Poales; family Poaceae; genus Secale; species Secale cereale. The sequence goes on along the minus strand of LR738709.1, from coordinate 382,087,498 downwards.
TTCAGCTTGGATTTCTCTAGGAACGCGTTGAATTTGAGGGTGACATGAGCGTGGGCCATTTGAGCTACAAGAGATATTGTAAAGAATTTAGACTATGTTCATGATAATTAAGTTCATCTAATCAAATTTTAATGAACTCCCACTCAGATTGACATCTCTCTAGTCATCTAAGTGATACATGATCCGAATCGACTAGCCCGTGTCCGATCATCACGTGAGACGGACTAGTCATCAACGGTGAACATCTTCATGTTGATCGTATCTTCTATACGACTCGTGTTCGACCTTTCGGTCTTCCGTGTTCCGAGGCCATGTCTGTACATGCTAGGCTCGTCAACTGAACCCTAAGTGTATTGCTTGTGTAAATCTGGCTTACACCCGTTGTATGCGAATGTTAGAACCTATCACATCCGATCATCACGTGGTGCTTCGGAACAACGATCCTTAGCAACGGTGCACAGTTAGGGGGAACACAATTCTTGAAATTTTCGTGAGAGATCATCTTATTTACTACCATCGTTCTAAGTAAAGATGCATAAACATGATAAACATCACATGCAATCAATTAAAGTGACATGATATGGCCAATATCATCTTGCTCCTTGGATCTCCATCTTCGGGGCACCATGATCATCTTTGTCACCGGCTCGACACCATGATCTCCATCATCATGATCTCCATCATCGTGTCTTCTTGAAGTTGTCACGCCAACTATTACTTCTACTACTATGGCTAACGTTTAGCAATAAAGTAAAGTAATTACATGGCGTTATTCAGTGACACGTAGGTCATACAATAATAAAGACAACTCCTATGGCTCCTGCCGGTTGTCAAGTTCATCGACATGCAAGTCGTGATCCCTATTACAAGAACATGATCAATCTCATACATCACATATATCATTCATCACATCTTCTTGGCCATACCATATCACATAGCACATGCTGCAAAAACAAGTTAGACGACCTCTAATTGTTGTTGCAAGTTTTACGTGGCTTCTATAGGTTTTCTAGCAAGAACGTTTCTTACCTATGCCAAAACCACAACGTGATTTGTCAATTTCTATTTACCCTTCATAAGGACCCTGTTCATCGAATCCGATCCGACTAAAGTAGGAGAGACAGACACCCGCCAGCCACCTTATGCATCTAGTGCATGTCTGTCGGTGGAACCAGTCTCACGTAAGCGTACGTGTAAGGTTGGTCCGGGCCGCTTCATCCCACAATACCGCCGAATCAAGATTAGACTAGTAACGGTAAGAAAATTGAGCAAACTCAGCGCCCACAACTGCTTTGTGTTCTACTCGTGCAAGATGCTACGCAAAAGACCTAGCTCTGATACCACTGTTGGAGAACGTAGCAGAATTCAAAAAATTTCTACGCTTTCACCAAGATCCAACTAAGGAGACATCTAGCAACGAGCATATTAGAGTGCATCTACATACCCTATTGTAGATCGCGAGCGGAAGCTTTCGAAGAAGTGTGGATGAAGTAGTCGTACTCTTCACGTTCTTCGTCACCGATGATCTAGCGCCGAACGGACGGCACCTCTGCGTTCAACACACGTCCGGTACAGCAACGTCACCTCCTTCTTGATCCAGCAAGGGGGGAGGAGAGGTCATCGGAGATCCAGCATCACGACGGTGTGGTGGTGGATGCAGCGGGAAATCCTGCAGGGCTTCGCTGGTGCCCTGCGGAGGAGGAGGAAGGTGTGACGGGAGGGGGAGAGGCGCCAGAGGATTGGGTGCGGCTGCCCTCTCCCCCCCACATATATATAGGGGGCCAGGGGGTGCGCCAGCCCCTGCAGATCCAATCTGCAAGGCGGGGGCGGCGGCCTAGGGGGGAGACTTGCCCCCCAAGGCATAGGGGGCGCCTCCCTCCCCTGGGGTTTCAACCATAGGCGCATGATGTAGGGCCCAGTAGGGTGCGCCAGCCCACCAGGGGCTGGCCCCCTTCCCCTTGCGGCCTAGGGGCCCCACCGGGATGGGTGGCCCCACCCGGTGGACCCCCGGGACCCCTCCGGTGGTCCCGGGACACTCCCGGTGACCCCCGAAGTTCACCCGATGGCCGAAACTGGACTTCCTATATATCATTCTTTACCTCCGGACCATTCCGGAACTCCTCGTCACGTCCGGGATCTCATCCGGGACTCCGAACAACTTTCGGGTTTCCACGTGCATGTATCTCTATGACCCTAGCGTCACCGAACCTTAAGTGTGTAGACCCTACGGGTTCGGGAGACACGTAGACATGACCGAGACCACTCTCCGGTCAATAACCAACAGCGGGATCTGGATACCCATGTTGGTTCCCACGTGTTCCTCGATGATCTTCATCGGATGAACCACTGTGTCAAGGATTCACTCAATCCCGTAGTTATTCCCTTTGTCCATCGGTACGGTACTTGCCCGAGATTCGATCGTCGGTATTCCCGATACCTTGTTCAATCTCGTCATGGCAAGTCTCTTTACTCGATCCGTAATCCATCATCCTGTGACCAACTCCTTAGTCACCTTGAGCTCATTATGATGATGTCTTACCGAGTGAGCCCAGAGGTACCTCTCCATCATACGGAGTGACAACATCCCAGTCTCGGTTCGTATAAACTCAACAGACACTTTCAGAGATACTCGATGCGTACCTTTATAGCCACCCAGTTACGTTGTTTCATTTGGCACACCCAAAGTATTCCTACGGCATCCGGGAGTTGTACAACCTCATGGTCTCAGGAATAAATACTTGACACCGAAAAGCTTATGCATTACGAACTATACGATCTCGTGCTATGCTCAGAATTGGGTCTTGTCCATCACATCATTCTCCTAATGATGTGATCCCATTATCACTGACATCCTATGTCCATGGTCAGGAAACCGTGATCATCTGTTGATCAACGAGCTGGCAACTAGAGGCCTACCAGGGACTCATTGTGGTCTATATATTCACACATGTATCGTTGTTTCCGTACAATACAATTCAAGCATGAATAACAGGCGATTATCATGAACAAGGAAATATAATAATAATACTTTTATTATTGCCTCTAGGGCATATTTCCAACAATTATATATATAATTTTTTCGCCTTGTGGAGGATAAAGTATCGCACAATCTTGGGGGATGCTTAAATATATGGTGTAGACATGCCCCAATCATGAGATCTCAATTAAAATCATTATAGAAAACTTTTATGCTCGACAATTCTTCTACTGGTTCCTTTATGAAGAAAACTATTGAATTCAAATGGGATCTTATGGAAAGAATTAAATGCAACTCTGAAGATTGATAAATCGACAAAGATAATGAGTCACGTATAAATCTTGAGTTTGATTGTGTTAAATATTTTATGGAAACATATGTTTTTCACAAGTTTAGTACTAAATACGAACTTGACTTTGAGATAGTGGCTACTTTTTGTGAATCATTTGCGGCTCATGTTAATCTCCCTAAGGAGAGTGGTTTAAATTTCATCCACCCATTGAAGAAAATTGCGAGGAACCTATTATAGCAAAATATGAAACAATCATTTATAATGTTGATCCAGTTGTGCCTATTTCTTATATTGAGAGACCTCCTTTTCCTGTTAGGATTAAGGAACATGCTAAAGCTACAACTGTGGTTCATAAGAGTAATATTAAAACACCCAATTCCTCCGAACAAATTAAGGTGGAACCTAATGTTAAAATGGTTAAAGATCTATTAGTTGGTAATATGGATGGCCATGTCATATATTTTTATAAGTAAGCAACTAGGATTGCTAAGAGAGATACCCTCAATAAAAATAAACATATTGTTGGCATGCTCGTTGTTTTTGTTAAGATCAGAGATCATTGTTGTCATGGTTTATGTGATATGGGTGCTAGTGTGAGAGTCATTCCATGTTCTCTTTATCAAGAAGTGTCATGGTGGGATGACCATCTATGGGGCCATCAAGCCCCTTTGCTGGTTCGGCTAGGGAGATGCACTAAACGCAAGGAGCAGAATCAACAGAGGACGCGGGTTCTTGCCACCTTGAGGTGTAAAACCCTACTCCTGCCTTTGTATATTGGGTGTGTGAGAGAGAGCACAAATACAAGGAGCGCTCCGTGGCAAGGTGCGGAGAATGAGCAGTTACACGTGTAGTTGTGCAAAGGATCGATCCTTTTAAAAGATGCCATTGCTCTCCTTTTATAGCTTAAAGGGTTACCTTAGTGGCAAAATAGTAATTATCTAGTGATTAGATAGCAAATAGTGCTACCATACCTAACTCTGCTAGTTAGGACAAAGGGCATTCAATGCACAGTTAGGTGTCATGTGGAGGAGGAGCCGCAGCAAAGATGCTGCATTTCTTACCTAGCCACCACATATTAGCTTGACACGCCATTTGGGTGGGTGTCAATAAAGGTAAAACTCCTTCCAGCATGCTACCACGTGCCTGACATAACTTACGCAACCACATGCGGGCTCAATACCTCACCGACTAGTGAATAGCTGCTCGATGAGGTGGAGCGCTGGCAGCTAGCGGGAACTTTGCCAGCCATGGAGCTGTGATGCCCCCGATTTGACCGTACACTAATCATGCACGCAAATGTGCACGACCAAGATCAGGGACTCAGGGGAAGATATCACAACACAACTCTATACACAAATAAAATAATACAAGCTTTATATTACAAGCTAGAGGCCTCGAGGGCTCGAATACATAAGCTCGAATACACATGAGTGATACGTCTCCAATGTATCTACTTTTCCAAACCCTTTTGCCCTTGTTTTGGACTCTAACTTGCATGATTTGAATGGAACTAACCCGGACTGACGCTCTTTTCAGCAGAAGTGCCATGGTGTTGTTTTTGTGCAGAATAAAAAGTTCTCGGAATCGCGTGAAAATCAACGGAGAATTATTTCAGAAAATATAACCGAGGGCCCACGGCCTGTCCTCGAGGGTGGGGGCGCGCCCCCCTTCCCAGGGCGCGCCCCCTGCCTCGAGGGCCCTCCGATGCTCCACCGACGTACCCCCAGATCCTATATCTTCCTTTTCAGGGAGAGAAAAATAAGACAAAAGGAATTATCACGTTTCACGAGACGGAGCCGCCGCCAAGCCCTAATCTCTCTCGGGAGGGCTGATCTGGAGTCCGTTTGGGGCTCCGGAGAGTGGAGATCGTCGCCATCGTCGTCACCAACCTTCCTACATCACCAATTCCATGATGCTCACCGCCGTGTGTGAGTAATTCCATCGTAGGCTTGCTGGACGGTGATGGGTTGGATGGGATCTATCATGTAATCGAGTTAGTTTTGTTAGGGTTTGATCCCTAGTATCCACTATGTTCTGAGATTGATGTTGCTATGACTTTGCTATGCTTAATGCTTGTCACTAGGGCCCGAGTGCCATGATTTCAGATCTCATCCTATTATGTTTCCATGAATATATGTGTGTTCTTGATCCTATCTTGCAAGTCTATAGTCACCTACTATGTGTTATGATCCGACAACCCCGAAGTGACAATAATCGGGACCACTCCCGTTGATGACCTTAGTTTGAGGAGTTCATGTATTCACTATGTGTTAATGCTTTGGTCCGGTACTCTATAAAAAGGAGGCCTTAATATCCCTTAGTTTCCAATAGGACCCCGCTGCCACGGGAGGGTAGGACAAAAGATGTCATGCAAGTTCTTTTCCATAAGCATGTATGACTATATTCGGAATACATGCCTACATTGCATTGATGAACTGGAGCTAGTTCTGTGTCACCCTAGGTCATAACTTCTACATGATGAATTGCATCTGACGTAATTTCTCATCACCGATCCAATGCCTATGAGCTTTACCTATATTGCTAGTCGCTTATTTACTTTTCCGTTGCTTATATCACAAAAACTACAAAAACACTATCGTTACTTTTATTGCTGCTACTAAACTATCTTGCTGCAGATACTAAGTTTCCATGTGTGGTTGAATTGACAACTCAGCTGCTAATACTTAAGAGTATTCTTTGGCTCCCCTTGTGTCGAATCAACAAATTTGGGTTTAATACTTTACCCTCGAAAACTGTTGCGATCCCCTACACTTGCGGGTTATCAAGACTATTTTCTGGCGCCGTTGTCGGGGAGCATAGCTCTATTCTTTAAGTCACTTGGGATTTATATCCATGTATCACTATGAAGAATTTGAAGGACTCAAAAACCAAGATCTTACCCTCAACTACGAGGGGAAGTAAGGAACTGTCATCTAGCTCTGCACTTGATTCTCCCTCTGTTATGAGTAAACTTGTGACACCTACTCCTGCTATTGAATCTGATATGTCGTATGTTCTTGATGATGCTACTTCTGCTATGTATGATGAAACTACCTCTATGCCTGATACTGTGCCACTAGGTGAATTTCTAGATGAACAAATTGCTAAGGTTAGGGAGAGTGCAAATGTTGATGATATTTATGAAAGTGATGATGAAACTACTCCCAATATATATGAATTGCCTGTTGTGCCTGAGGGTTATGTTATGGATGAAGAAACTGCTAGAGACTTTCTTGCTTGCAATGATAGATATGATCTTAAGAAATTATTAGCTAAGCTGAAAGAAAAGTCCTTGAATGCTAGAATGAAACATGACCCTGCTTTTGCTACTTCACCTATTTGTGTTACTGATAAGGATTATGAATTCTCTGTTGATCCTAAGTTAATTACTTGGGTTGAATCTGATCCTTTCCATGGCTATGAGTCTGAAACTATTGCGGCACATCTTACTAAGTTGAATGATATAGCCACCCTGTTTACCAACGATGAAAAGATTCGTTAGTACTATATCCTTAAGTTATTTCCTTTCTCGTTAAAGGGTGATGCTAAAACTTGGTTTAATTCTCTTGATCCTGGTTGTGTGCGTAGTCCCCATGATATGATGTATTACTTCTCTGCTATATATTTTCCCGTTCATAAGAAACAAGTTGCCTTACGGGAAATATATAACTTTGTGCAAATTCAAGAAGAGAGTCTCCCACAAGCTTGGGGGAAGCTTCTCCAATTACTTAATGCTTTGCCTGATCATCCTCTTGAGATGAATGATATACTTCATGTATTTTATAATGGACTAGCTGATGCTTCCAGAGACCACCTGGATAGTTGTGTTGGTTGTGTTTTCAGGGAAAGAACAGTTGATCAAGCTGAATTACCAATGAATAATATGCTGGCCAATGAAAATAATTGGACACTTCATGAACCAGCCCCTAAGCCAACTCCGAAGAAAAGAGGTGTTCTATTTCTCAGTCCTGAAGATATGCAAGAGGCAAAGAAATCTATGAAATAAAAAGGTATTAAAGCTGAAGATGTTAAGAGTTTACCACATATTGAAGAAATACATGGTCTTGATAGCCCGACACAGGTAGTAAAGGTAAATTCTCTTTATAGATTTGATGAAGGTGATATTCCTCGTTATAAGTCTGCTAGCCATAGCTTAGATGAGTTTGACAATTTCATTGTGAAACAAGAAAACTTCAATGCTTATGTTGGTAGACAATTACAACACAATGCTTATATGATTGAATGCTTGAGTGATTATCTGTCTAGTGCTAAAAGTGAACTGAAACTTATTAGTAAACATGCTTCCATGGTCACCACTCAAGTAGAACAAGTACTTAAGGCTCAGAATGATTTGCTCAATGAATTAAATAGTAAGAATAATGACTATGCGGTTAGAGTTGCAACTAGAGGTGGTAAAATGACTCATGAACCTCTGTATCCTGAAGGCCACCCTAAGAGAATTGAGCAAGATTCTCAGAGAGCTAATTTAGATGCACCTAGTTCTTCTAAGAAGAAGAAAAAGAAAAATGATAGAACCTTGCATGCTTCTAGTGAACCTGTAGCTGATATATCCCAATGATATATCTGTTTCTGATGCTGAGACACAATCTGGTAATGAACATGAACCTAGTGATAATATTAATGATGATGTTCATGCTGATGCTCAACCTAGCAAGGATAATGATGTAGAGATTGAACCTGTTGTTAATCTTGATAACCCACAATCAAAGAATCAACGTTATGATAAGAGAGACTTTGTTGCTAGGAAGCACGGTAGGGAAAGAGAAGCATGGGTTCAGAAACCCATGCCTTTTTCTCCGAAACCATCCAAGAAAAAGGATGATGAAGATTTTGAGCGCTTCGCTGAAATGATTAGACCTATATTTTTGCATATGCGTTTGACTGATGTGCTTAAAACAAATCCTTATGCCAAATATATGACAGATATTATTACCAACAAAAGAAAGACACCTGAAGTAGAAATCTCCACCATGCTTGCCAATTACACCTGAAGTAGAAATCTCCACCAGGAGTACCTACTATACCTTGCTCCATTAAGAGAGACTATGTTTAAACTGCTTTGTGTGATCTTGGAGCTGGTGTTAGTGTTATGTCTCTCTCTTTATATCGTTGACTTGACTTGAGTAAGTTGACACCTACTGAAATATCCTTGCAAATGGCTGATAAATCAACTGCTATACCTGTCGGTATTTGTGAGGATATGCCTGTTGTAGTTGCAAATGTTACTATTCTAACGGACTTTGTTATACTTGATATTCCCGAGGATGATAGTATGTCTATTATTCTTGGAAGAACTTTTTTGAATACTGCAAGGTTGTTATTGATTGCAATAAAGGCAATGTCACTTTTCATGTCAATGGTAATGAGCATACGGTACACTTTCCGAGGAAACAACCTCAGGTCCATAGTATCAATTATATTGGAAAAACTTCAACTATTACTATTGGAGGTTTTGAGTTTCCTATTCCTACTATCAAGAAGGCATATGACATTCTTATTGTTCGGGACATACATATCCCCATTGAGGTAACATAGTGTTATTTGAAAATTCTCCGGTTTCATGTTACTCGGAAAGAGTTTATTAGCAAGACTTGATCAACCTTGTTAATGGATTCCTTTTGATGAACATGGGATAGGTGAATCTAGATGGCACAAACCTTCTGTACCCTCCTTTTACATTCTGTTAATTAGGTTAAAAAACAAAAATGGCATTGTCTGTCTGTTTCCAGACTTATCCGTGCAATGAAAAAATATCTCGAAAATAAAAGTTCTCCAAATGCCATGAAAATGAAATATGATTTTTTTTCTAGAATATTTAAGAAATTATGGCACTGAACACACAGCGAGGGGAGCCAGCACGTGGCCTCGAGGGCACAGGGCGTGCCTCCCTGCCTCGAGGGCCCCACGTGGCCCCCCTCCACTTATCCTTTCACCCATGCTCTTCTTCTTCCTCCAAAAAAAATCCCCAACCAGCTCAAACCCGAGTTCTAGCTCATTTTGCTGCCATTTTCGATCTCCTTGTTCAAAGCACCATTCACAAAACTGTTTGGGGAGATTGTTCCTTGGTATGTGACTCCTCCATTGGTCCAATTAGTTTTTGTTCTAGTGCTTTATTTGTTGCAAATTTATGCTGCTGAAGTGACCTTGTTCTTGAGCTTGCATGTCAAATTTTCTTGGTCCCAAGTAGTTCTAATGCATGATATAGCCTCTATGCACTTACATGAGTTGTTGCTATCAATCTTGTTGAGTTTGGTTAACTTTTATTGTGAGTTACTAAGAATTTCAGAAAATTTCAGAAAAATGTCTAGGCTTCCAAGGTGGTCTTTCAAGGAAGCAAGAACCGAGGCTCGCATTTCGTGAGCCGGACGATGAACCACTGAGGGATGCTGATGTGCGGCCTTGTGAATGGCCGTCAGATGAATTTATGGGTCAAGCGGGCATCAAAGATGAATTTTATGCATATGTGCGCAACGCTGACCTCGAGGACTTCATGCAAGATAAGTGTCCTCAATACCGTGGCTTAACTGATAGCTTTGTGAGAAGGTTTAAATTTTCATCTTCACGTAATTCTCACACTGTCCTGTTTGACCTCTATGATAAATCTTATACCATGGACTTAGAGGATTTTAATTTTGCATACAAGCTCCCACAGTGGGGCAGTATGAGTGATCCTCGCAAATCAGAATTTAGAGAATTCCTAGCTAGTATTACAGTGGGGGAATCCAGGGACGTCACACAAGCCACCACGGGGAGCATATATTTTCCTGTTATTAATTACTTTGTTCTTTTTATCGGTAGATGCATAAATGGTAAAGATGAGGCTTGTCACATGTGTGTCCCTGATCTTAGTGTTCTCAGGAGTGTTGTACTAGGTGATAGGCAATATAATCTGGGAGCAATTGTTGCACGTAGACTACACCATAATGGTCTGCATGGAGATTTATTCGATGGGATCTATGCTACTCGCATAGCCCGCTATCTTGGTGTGTCTGTGCACACGTATGATGAACCTTTGCCTCCTGCTTATTTAGACTGTAATGCTATGGCTAGTCATCGGTTTATAGAGTGAGATAATCAAACCCTCAAATATCGACTATGGAGGAGGCAAATGCCTATTATAACATGACGGAAGCAACCCGCCTTCGAGCTGCAGCTCAGCATGCAGCATCTGCTGCATCTCAGTACGACCCCAACTACAACTTTGGATATCCATCAGGCCAGTACTAGCCATAGACCAACTTAGGCCAAAAGCATAAGCTTGGGGGAGTACGTGTTTCTCACCGACTTACATTCATGTTCACACTTATTCTAGTTGTCGGTGCTCACACTCTTTCACTGTACCATCCATGCTTAGTTTCGATTTCTTTTCCTTAGTCTTTTTCTTGTGTGCTAGAAAAACCCAGAAAAACAAAAAATATTAGTTGTAGCTTCTAGCTAATTTAATTTCTTTGCTTGTAGTAGTAACCAAAAAATGAAAACCCAAAAAGATTTCTCGTTCTTCTTTTGCTTGTTGGGAGCTTTCCCGTGTAAATAGTTTATTTTCTTTTCTTTACGGGTTAAGAGTAGAAAACCATGATTGAAATTGCTTAGAGGCTCTCATATGCTTTGTTGTTGATTTAACCTTGAGCCATATTACCTTCTCTTCTCTCTTGTATTAAATGTCTGCAGATTCCAGCTTAGTCCAATGCACGTGCACTATTACTATTTTCCACACTGTTCGGTCGTGCGAGTGAAAGGCAATAAGGATGATATATGATGAACTAATTGAGATGAGAAAACCTGGTATGAACTCGACCTCTCTTGTTTTGTAAATATGATGGCTCGTCGTTCTTGATTCAGCTTGTTATGAATGAAACATGCTTGCAATGACAATTAGAGATCATAGCTGCTTATGCCATGCTTAATTAGTTGAGAGTTTATAATGGTCTATCTTGCATGCCAACATGATATTAAAATGGTTGTGATGTGGTATGATAGGTGGTATCCTCCTTTGAACGATTTAAGTGACTTGACTTGGCACATGTTCACGCATGTAGTTGAAACAAATCAACATAGCCTCCACGATATTTATGTCCATGGTGATTTATATCCTACTCATGCTTGCATTCATTGTTGATTAATTTTAATGCATGTTCATGACCGTTGTTGCTCTCTAGCTGGTTGCTTCCCAGTCTCCTTCTAGCTTTCACCTGTACTAAGCGGGAATACTGCTTGTGCATCCACTTCCATAAACCCCAAAGTTATTCCATATGAGTCCAGCATAACTTCCTATATGCGGTATTTACCTGCCGTTCCAAGTAAATTTGTATGTGCCAAACTCTAAACCTTCAAATGAAATTCTATTTTGTATGCTCGAACAACTCATGTTTCAACTAGGGTTGTCTATATCTTCCATGCTAGGTGGGTTATTCTCACGATGAGTGGACTCCGCTCATCATTCATGAGAAAATGGCTGGTAATCGGGATGCCCAGTCCCATGCTCAAAATCATAATAATTAAACAAAACTCCCCCAGGGCTGTTGCTGGTTTGGACGGCACCCATTGCTTCGGGCTAGCCGTGGAGTGTGCTTGTTGGTGGTTGGGGGAGTATAAACTTTACCATTCTATTTGGGAACCACCTATAATGTGCGTAGCATGGGAGATATCGAGATTCTTGGTTGTTATGTTGACAATGAAAGTATACCGCTCAAAATGTTATTCAATCTCTATTTAAAAATCGAGCTCTGGCACCTCTACAAATCCCTGCTTCCCTCTGCGAAGGGCCTATCTATTTACTTTTATGCAGAGTCATCATCCTCTTATCAAAGAGCACCAGTAGGAGAGCACATCTGTCGTTGCATGTATTACTATTAATTTGCATTGAGTATGATCATGACGTGATCTCTTTTACCATGAATTACAATGTCTAGTCAGTCCTTGATCTTTAAAGGTGCTCTGCATTTATGTTTTGCGGTCTCAGAAAGGTCTAGCGAGATACCATCATGTTATATCATATCATGATTGTTTTGAGTAAGTGTTGTCATCTGAGGTTTATTATTATTGCTCGCTAGTTGATTATGCCATTGATGTGAGTAGTCTTGAGATCTGAAAGTTATTGTGAATATGGTTAGTTCATGATCTTGTTGAAAACCTGAATGCTAGCTTACATATTTACAACAACAAGAGCAAACAAAGTTTGTCAAAGTTTTTCTTTATCACTTTCAGTTTATCAACTGAATTGCTTGAGGACAAGCAAATGTTTAAGCTTGGAGGAGTTGATACGTCTCCAACGTATCTACTTTTCCAAACCCTTTTGCCCTTGTTTTAGACTCTAACTTGCATGATTTGAATGGAACTAACCCGAACTGACGCTGTTTTCAGCAGAAGTGCCATGGTGTTGTTTTTGTGCAGAATAAAAAGTTCTCGAAATCGCCTCAAAATCAACGGAGAATTATTTCAGAAAATATAAAAAATATCTGCAAGAAGATACTCACTGGGGGGCCCACGGCCTGTCCTCGAGGGTGGGGGCGCGCCCCCTTCCCAGGGCGCGCCCCCTGCCTCGAGGGCCCCCCGATGCTCCACTGACGTACCCTCATGTCCTATATCTTCCGTTTCGCGGAGAAAAAAATAAGAGAAAAGGAATTATCACGTTTCACGAGACAGAGCCGCCGCCAAGCCCTAATCTCTCTCGGGAAGGCCGATCTGGAGTCCTTTCGGGGCTCCGGAGAGTGGATATCGTCGCCATCGTCATCATCAACCTTCCTCCATCACCAATTCCAAGATGATCACCGTCGTGTGTGAGTAATTCCATCGTAGGCTTGCTGGACGGTGATGGGTTGGATGCGATCTATCATGTAATCGAGTTAGTTTTGTTAGGGTTTGATCCCTAGTATCCACTATGTTCTGAGATTGATGTTGCTATGACTTTGCTATGCTTAATGCTTGTCACTAGGGCCCGAGCGCCATGATTTCAGATCTGAACCTATTATGTTTCCATGAATATATGTGTGTTTTGATCCTATCTTGCAAGTCTATAGTCACCTACTATGTGTGATGATCCGGCAACCCCGAAGTGACTATAATCGGGACCACTCCCGGTGATGACCTTAGTTTGAGGAGTTCATGTATTCACTATGTGTTAATGCTTTGGTCCGGTCTCTATAAAAAGGAGGCCTTAATATCCCTTAGTTTCCAATAGGACCCCGCTGCCACAGGGGGGGGGTAGGACAAAAGATGTCATACAAGTTCTTTTCCATAAGCACGTATGACTATATTCAGAATACATGCCTACATTGCATTGATGAACTGGAGCTAGTTCTGTGTCACCCTAGGTCATAACTTCTACATGATGAATTGCATCCGACGTAATTTCCCATCATCGATCCAATGCCTACGAGCTTTACCTATATTGCTAGTCGCTTATTTACTTTTCCGTTGCTAATATCACAAAAACTACAAAAACACTATCGTTACTTTTATTGCTGCTACCACCACTATCATATTACTTTGCTACTAAACTATCTTGCTGTAGATACTAAGTTTCTAGGTGTGGTTGAATTGACAACTCGGCTACTAATACTTAAGAGTATTCTTTGGCTCCCCTAGGGTCGAATCAACAAATTTGGGTTTAATACTTTACCCTCGAAAACTGTTTGATCCCCTACACTTGCGGGTTATCAATGAGTCAGCGGAAGCAACAATATCTGAGTTCAAACATAAGTTAAACAAGTTTGCCTTAAGAAGGCTAGCACGAAAGTAACAACGATCGAAAAGGCAAGGCCTCCTGCCTAGGATCCTCCTAACTACTCATGGTCGTCGGCGACTGTCACGTAGTAGTAGGCACCCTCGGGGTAGTAGCAGTCGTCAAAGGTGGCATCTGGCTCTTGGGCTCCACCATCTGGTTGCAACAACTTGAAGAATAAAGAAGGGGGGGAAGAGGGAGCAAAGCAACCGTGAGTACTCATCTAAAGTACTCGCAAGCAAGGATCTATACTACTTATGCATCGGTATCAATGAAAAGGGGTGGTATATGTGGACTAAACTGTAGAAAGCCGGAATAATTGGGGGAGAAGCTAGTCCTATCTAAGACTAGCATCTTCTCGAAACCGCCGTCTTGTAGGAACAGGAAGGAGTAGAGTAGTATAACATAAGTCATATTTATGTTATTGTATCAACGCTCTGGGATCCTTTCTCGACTCTCGGAGCCACATATCCAAATCATGCCTCAGCATCCAGTTCTAGTTGTATCAATCGGGATACAACTCCAAGTGTCTGTTATCGTAGGACAGGCTATCAATAGATGTTTTCTTCCCTGCAGGGGTGCACCAACTTACCCAACGCGCTCGCTTAACTCCGACCGGACACACTTTACTGGGTCATGCGTAACCTTGGACAAAACTTTACGTCACAACCCGACCTAGGCTTAATTGAGAGGTCAGCATGCCGGACTAAACCTATGCCCCCAGGGGTCTTGGGCCAATCATCCCGGGAACTCCTGCATGTTGCGTGGGCGGCCGGTGAGCAGACCTAGCTACCTCCTTAAAATGGCAGGAGCTTACGTCGTCCAACCCAGTGCGCGCCGCTTAGTCGCGTGACGTCTAACAAGCTTCGGCTGATGCATACGACACAAAACGCCCATACTATGCCCATGTGATGGTTAGTGCTATCAGGCAAGAGGCCCCATGGATCAAATATCCAAACTGTTTGGTGTCTAGGGAACGCATAGTAACGAGCAGAGACTCACGATCATGTGACCCCATCGCCCCGTCTCGAGGACTTGCGGCAAGGGCTAAGAATGCCCGGCTACGCCTCGTAATTATCTTGCGGGCACCTTCCAGGTCAACCCAACTACACATCACTTGCAATTAAGCTCGCGCGGGTACCCCTTAGGGCCGACCCATCTTTAGTAACATGGTTCAGTGTAAAGTCATAGTAACCATAGTAATCGTGTGTCTAACACCACAGGGAACCCTGAGGAATCACCCTCGGTGGAATTCCACATGATGTTATCGTCAAGGTGAACGAAGGAGGAATCACCCTCGAGGTTCACTCTTGAGGAGTTGCACGACAGTGTTGTTATCGGGAGTGGAGAAGGAGGAATCACCCTCGATGACCACAACCGATGAACTAACCTACAAGGTGTACATCAGAAGTGCTGATGAGGTGTCACCCTCAGCACTCGATAGTATCCCAGTAGTGTCGAGCAACTAAGGGGAAGTGATGTGCGGTGTCGGGGCCTGGTCTTCGATCCCGTTGATCGGGTCTTCTGATAATCCAGCGGGGGCAACATGGACAATGTGGGGGTCACTGGTGTGTCTCAACCAACCTATACTAAGAAGTTACAATAAGCAGGTAAGGTATGAAAGTAGGTAACAACAACAGGCTATGCATCAGAATAGGATCATACAAAAACAATAGCAGTTCTAATGCAAGCATAAGAGAGAAGGGAATGAGCGATATCGGAATGATCAAAGGTGGTTGGCTTGCCTGGAAGCTCTGCTGCAAAGGAACGGTCATCCGTGACGTAGTCGATCATGGGGGCATCATCGGTCTCCGGGTCTACCGGAGAGAAGGGGGGGAAGAAACAGTAAATACAAAGCACACATATGCATGGCATGATAATAAGCGGTGCTAGGGTGCTCTAACGCAGTACTACACTATACCGGCGAAGAGGGATAACATCTGGGAATGTTTTTCCGGAGGTAGGCATTTTCGGACAAACGAACCGGAGTGGGAATGTTGCATGTTCGCTATTATAGGGATGTGTGGTGGACGAACGGACTGCATATTTGGATTCGTCTCGTCGTTCTGAGCAACTTTCATGTATTAAACTTTTTCATCCGAGTTACAGATTAATTTATATTATTTTTCAAAGATTTAACAATATTCTGAAATTACTTTAGTTCGAAAATGGTCTTATAGCATGAGCATGACGTTATGCTGATGTCCGCAGGGTCAACAGTCAACTTTGACTGGGTTGACTAGTCAAAAGGGGCAGTGGGGCCCACTGTCATAGACTAATATGTAATTAGATTAATTAAACATAATTAATTAGAGTTAATTACTAGGATTAATTAAGTTAATAATTAAGTAATTAACATTTTATTTATTTATTTATTATTTATTTTTATTTTTTAATCTTGTTCTAGGGGCGGGCCCCATTGTCATTGGCCCAAGTGGCCTAACGGGCGCTGATACGGCTCCAACGTATCAATAATTTTTTATTGTTTCATGCTATTATATTATCTGTTTTGGATGTTTAATGGGCTTTAATATGCACTTTTATATTATTTTTGGGACTAACCTACTAACCAAAGGCCCAGTGCAAATTGTTGTTTTTGGCCTATTTCAGTGTTTCGCAGAAAAGGAATATCAAACGGAGTCCAAACGGAATGAAACCTTCGCGAGGATCGTTTTTGGAACAAACGAAATCCAGAAGACTTGGAGTACAAGTCTAGGAAGCCACGAGGTGGCCAGGAGGTAGGAGGGCGCGCCCCCACCCTCGTTGGCCCCTCGTAGCTCCACCGACGTACCCCTTCCTCCTATATATACTCATATACCCTGAAAACATCCGGGAGCACCACAAAACCCTATTTCCACCACCGCAACCTTCTGTACCCGTGAGATCCCATCTTGGGGCCTTTTCCGGAGCTCCGCCGGAGGGGGAATCGATCACGGAGGGCTTCTACGTACACAACATAGCCTCTCCAATGATGTGTGAGTAGTTCACCACACACCTTCGGGTTCATAGTTATTAGCTAGATGGCTTCTTCTTTGGATCTCAATACAAAGTTCTCCTCGATCTTCTTGGAGATCTATCCGATGTAATAATTTTTGCGGTGTGTTTGTCAAGATCCAATGAATTGTGGGTTTACGATCATGATTATCTATGAACAATATTTGGTTCTTCTCGGAATTATTATATGCATGATTTAATGTCTTTGCAAGTCTCTTTGAATTATCAGTTTGGTTTGGCCTACTAGATTGATATTTCTTGCAATGGGAGAAGTGCTTAGCTTTGGGTTCAATCTTGCAGTGTCCTTTCCCAGTGACGGTAGGGGCAGCAAGGCACGTATTGTATTGTTGAGGATAAAAAGATGGGGTTTATGTCATATTGCATGAGTTTATCCCTCTACATCATGTCATCTTGCTTAACGCGTTACTCTGTTCTTATGAACTTAATACTCTAGATGCATGCTGGATAGCGGTCGATGTGTGGAGTAATAGTAGTAGACGCATAATCGTTTTGGTCTACTTGTCGCGGACGTGATGCCTATATACATGATCATGCCTAGATATTCTCATAACTATGCGCTTTTCCAGCAATTGCTCGATAGTAATTTGTTCACCGACCATAAGATTTGCTATCTTGAGAGAAGCCACTAGTGAAACCTATGGCCCCCGGGTCTATTTTCCATCATATTAATCTTCCGTCAACTAGCTATCTTTATTTTTCTTTTATTTTGCAATCTTTACTTTTCAATCTATACAACAAAAATACCAAAATATGTATCTTATTATCTCTATCAAATCTCACTTTTGCAAGTGTCCGTGAAGGAATTGACAACCACTTTATCGCGTTGGTTGCAAGGTTCTTAATTGTTTGTGCATGTACTAGGGATTTGCGTGTTGTCTCCTACTGGATTGATACCTTGGTTCTAAAAAACTGAGGGAAATACTTACGCTACTTTGCTGCATCACCCTTTCCTCTTCAAGGGAAAAACAAGGCAAGCTCAAGTGGTAGCAAGAAGAATTTCTGGCGACATTGCCGGGGAGATCTACGCACAAGTCAAGACATACCAAGTACCCATCAAAAACTCTTATCCCTTGCATTACACTATTTGCCATTTGCCTCTCGTTTTCCTCTCCCCCACTTCACCTTTGCCGTTTTATTCACCTTTTTCTGTTCGCTTGCCTCTTGTGTGTTCATCCTTAGTGTGGTTTGTTGCTATCATGTCTGAAATAGGGGAGGTTATCGTTGAAAAAGATAGTAGTAACGATGGGAGAAATTTTGATGCTTTTAATTATCCTCATGAGGAACCTACTACTTTACACACTAAAAAGTTCCAGATTGGTAGTGGTAATATTATTGGAAAAGGAGTT
The DNA here is from genome assembly GCA_902687465.1 of Secale cereale. NCBI lineage: Eukaryota > Viridiplantae > Streptophyta > Magnoliopsida > Poales > Poaceae > Secale > Secale cereale. The sequence goes on along the minus strand of LR738709.1, from coordinate 382,069,127 downwards.
ATTCAAGATTTCTTTACTTGTGACGGTGCTTTGCCCATTATGGGTGGATCTATTCTTCATAGAACCAGTAGTCTTGCTGACGCTATATCTTTGCTTGTAGTTGAACTGGAAAGACAGTTTTTTGACATGCATCCTTGCATTCAGAGTTTTTTTGGAAATTTCCAATATTGAGCATTCTTTTGTTAAGCGAGTAGCTACTATGTTTTTGGCACATGATTTCAGATTTATATTGAGAGAAGCCAAAGAAATTTTTACGCATTATAGGGTGGACGCTGGTCGTCCTCCCATAGAAGCTATCATTTTTAATCAAGAAGACATAATGCGTTTACGATCTTTAGATCATGTTGCTTTTAATGAAAATCTTAGAAAAAAGGTTCCTACTGATGTTCTAGTTGATAGAATCTCTGAACTGAATGATGATTTTGCTATTCAGAACAATGGGTTCGGTTTTTCTCTTAAGCAAAGGCTCATGACCTTTTGACAAAAGAATACTTATAATGATGAATTGGTTGTGCAATATGAGGGGCCAAAGGAGGAACCATACCTCCCGAGCTTGATCTTGGGGACTTTTGTCCCATTAAATTTAGCCCTTTCGATTACTTTTGCCTGCCACAAAGAAAACTTGCCGCTGAACGTAGGGAATATGAGATGATTATTTGCGATTTACCTTATCATTACGGCAATACCTAGATCTATTCTTGCTTTGTGCCTAGCTAGAGGCGTTAAACAATAGCGCTTGTTGGGAGGAAACGCAATTTTATTTTCTTTCTTTTACTTCTGTTTAGTAATAAATAATTCATCTAGGTTCTGGTTAGATGTGGTTTTGAGTTTTAATTAGTGTTTGTGCCAAGTAGAACCTTTGGGAAGACTTGGGTGAAGTCTTTGCGATCTTGCTATAGAAAACAAAAACGTTTGCGCTCATGAGAATAGCTGCCATTTTTAATGGAGAGTCATTTTAAGTTGATTCGTTTTGCAGATGATTAATATACAAATTCCTCACGTCCACCAGTTTATTTCAGAATTTTTAGAGTTACAGAAGTATTCGAAAGTTACAGATTACTACAGACTGTTCTGTTTTTGACAGATTCTGTTTTTCGTGTGTTGTTTGCTTATTTTGATGAATCTATGAGTAGTATCGGGGGTATGAACCATAGAGAAGTTGGAATACAGTAGGTTTAACACCATTATAAATAATGAGTTCAATACAGTAACTTAAAGTGGTGGTTTGTTTTCTTATACTAACAAAGCTCACGAGATTTTCTGTTAAGTTTTGTGTTGTGAAGTTTTCAAGTTTTTGGGTAAGGATTTGATGGACTATGGAATAAAGAGTGGAAAGAGCCTAAGATTCGGGATAACAAAGGCACCCCAAGGTTAAATTCAAGGACAACCAAAATCCTAAGCTTGGGGATGCCCCGGGAAGGCATCCCCTCTTTCGTCTTTGTCTATTAGTAACTTTACTTGAGATTATATTTTTATTCACCACATGATATGTGTTTTGCTTGGAGCGTCTTGTATGATTTGAGTCTTTGCTTATTAGTTCACCACAATCATCCTTGCTGTACACACCTTTTGGGAGAGACACACATGAATCGAAATTTATTAGAATACTCTATGTGCTTCACTTGTATCATTTGAGCTAGATAATTTTGCTCTAGTGCTTCACTTATATCTTTTTAGAGCACGGTGGTGGCTTTATTTTATATAAATTATTGATCTCTCATGCTTCAATTATACTATTTTGAGAGTTCTTTATAACAGCATGGTAATTTGCTTTGGCTATAAAATTAGTCCTAATATGATAGGCATCCAAGATGGGTATAATAAAAACTTTTCATATAAAGTGCATTGAATACTATGAGAAGTTTGATGCTCGATGATTGTTTTGAGATATGAGGATGGTGATATTAGAGTGATGCTAGTAGAGTAGTTGTGAATTTGAGAAACACTTGTGTTGAGGTTTGCAAGTCCTGTAGCATGCACGTATGGTAATCATTGTGTGACAAATTTGAAGCATGAGGTATTTCTTTGATTGTCATCCTTTGTGTGGAGGTCGGGATCGCGCGATGGTTAACTCCTACCAACCCTTCCCCTAGGAGCATGCATGTAGTACTTTGTTTTGATGACTTGTAGGTTTTTGCAATAAGAATATGAGTTCTTTATGACTAATGTTGAGTCCATGGATTATACGCATTCTCACCCTTCCGCCGTTGCTAGCCTCTCTTGTACCGCGCAACTTTCGCCGATACCATACACCCACCATATATCTTCCTCAAAACAGCCACCATACCTACCTATTATGGCATTTCCATAGCTATTCCGAGATATATTGCCATGCAACTTTCCACCGTTCCGTTTATTATGACCCGCTTCATCATTGTCATATTGCCTTGCATGATCATGTAGTTGACATCGTATTTGTGGCAAGGCCACCATGCATGATTTTTCATACATGTCACTCTTGATTCATTGCACATCTCGGTACACCGTCGGAGGCATCCATATAGAGTCATACTTTGTTCTATTATCGAGTTGTAATATTTGAGTTGTAATTAAATAGAAGTGTGATGATCATCATTATTAGAGCATTGTCCCAAAAAACAGAAAGGCCAGATAAAAAAGGAAGGCCCAAAAGAGAAAAGGGGGGAATTAAAAAAGAGAAAAAAGGGGGACAATGCTACTATCTTTTTCCACACTTGTGCTTCAAAGTAGCACCATGTTCCTCATGATAGAGAGTCTCTTGTTTTGTCACTTTCATATACTAGTGGGAATTTTCATTATAGAACTTGGCTTGTATATTACAACGATGGGCTTCCTCAAATGCCCTAGGTCTTCATGAGCAAGAAAGTTGGATGCACACCCACTTAGTTTCTTTTGTTGAGCTTTCATACATTTATAGCTCTAGTGCATCCGTTGCATGACAATCCCTACTCACTCACATTGATATCCATTAATGGGCATCTCCATAGCCCATTGATATGCCTAGTTAATGTGAGACCATCTTCCTCCTTTTTTTCTTCTCCACAACCACCACTCTATTCCACCTATAATGCTATATCCATGGCTCACGCTCATGTATTGCGTGAAAGTTGAAAAAGTTCGAAAAAATTGAAGTATGAAACAATTGCTTGGCTGAAACCGGGGTTGTGCATGATTTGAACATTTTGTGTGAGGAAGATGGAACATAGCCAAACTATACGATTTTGTAGGGATGAACTTTCTTTGGCCATGTTATTTTGAGAAGACATAATTGCTTTGTTAGTATGCTTGAAGTATTATTACTCTTATGTCAATATTAAACTTTTTGTCTTGAATCTTTCGGATCTGAACATTCATGCCACAATAAAGAAAATTACATTGAGAATTATGTTAGTTAGCATTCCACATCAAAAAAATTATTTTTATCATTTACCTACTCGACGACGAGCATGAATTAAGCTTGGGGATGCTTGATACGTCTCCAACGTATCTATAATTTTTCATTGTTCCATCCTATTACATTATCTGTTTTGGATGTTTAATGGGCTTTAATATGCACTTTTATATTATTTTTGGGACTAACCTACTAGCCAAAGGCCCAATGCAAATTGTTGTTTTTGCCTATTTCAGTGTTTCACGGAAAATGAATATAAAACAAAGTCCAAACGGAATGAAACCTTCACGAGGATCGTTTTTTGGAACAAACGCAATCCAGAAGACTTGGAGTACAAGTCTGGGAAGCCATGAGGTGGCCACGAGGCAGGAGGGCGCGCTCAGGGGGAGTAGGAGCGCCCCACCCTCGTGGGCCCCTCGTAGCTCCACCGACGTACCCCTTCCTCCTATATATACTCATATAACCTAAAAACATCTGGGAGCACCACGAAACCCTATTTCCACCGCCGCAACCTTCTGTACCTGTGAGATCCCATCTTGGGGCCTTTTTCGGAGCTTCGCCGGAGGGGGAATCCATCATGGAGGGCTTCTACATCAACACCATAGCCTCTCCGATGATGTGTGAGTAGTTTACCAAAGACCTTTGGGTGCAGAGTTATTAGCTAGATGGCTTCTTCTCTCTCTTTGGATCTCAATACAAAGTTCTCCTCGATCTTCTTGGAGATCTATCCGATGTAATACTTTTTGCGGTGTGTCTGTCGAGATGCGATGAATTGTGGGTTTATGATCAAGATTATCTATGAACAATATTTGGTTCTTCTCTAAATTCTTATATGCATGATTTAATATCTTTGCAAGTCTCTCCGAATTATCAGTTTGGTTTGGCCTACTAGATTGATCTTTCTTGCAATGGAAGAAGTGCTTAGCTTTGGGTTCAATTTGTGGTGTCCTTTCCCAGTGACAGTAGGGTCAGCAAGGCGCGTATTGTATTGTTGCCATCGAGGATAAAAAGATGGGGTTTATGTCATATTGCATGAGTTTATCCCTCTACATCATGTCATCTTGCTTAATGTGTTACTCTATTGTTATGAACTTAATACTCTAGATGCATGCTGGATAGCGGTCGATGTGTGGAGTAATAGTAGTAGATGCAGAATCGTTTTGGTCTACTTGTCGCGGACGTGATGCCTATATACATGATCGTGCCTAGATATTCTCATAACTATGTGCTTTTCTATCAATTGCTCCACAGTAATTTGTTCACCCACCGTAAGATTTGCTATCTTGAGAGAAGCCACAAGAGAAACCTATGGCCCCCGGGTCTATTTTCCATCATATTAATCTTCCGTCAACTAGCTATCTCTATTGTTCTTTTTAATTTGCAATCTTTACTTTTCAATCTATACAACAAAAATACCAAAATATTTATCTTATTATCTCTATCAGATCTCACTTTTGCAAGTGGCCGTGAAGGGATTGACAACCAGTTTATCGCGTTGGTTGCAAGGTTCTTAATTGTTTGTGTAGGTACTAGGGATTTGCGTGTGGTCTCCTACTGGATTGATATGTTGGTTCTTAAAAACTGAGGGAAATACTTACGCTACTTTGTTGCATCACCCTTTCCTCTTCAAGGGAAAAACAATGCAAGCTCAAGAGGTAGCAGGTGTCGGGTGCACGCGGGTGCGGGTGCAACCTGCAGCCCGATTGGGAGCGGCGGTGCGGGCAGCCATGCCCGAGGGGCGCGGCCGGGGCAAGGCCACTGGGCGACGGAGGGGGCTTGCCGGGCGGATCCGGTCGTAGGAGCGGCGAGTGGCTGGCCGTGAGCTGCAGCAGCAGGAGCCGACCACCACGGCCGATCGGGGCAAGGTGATGAGCGGGGTGCGTCCATGGAGCACCGGTGCGAGCGGGTGGCGGAACGGCGGAATGACGCGACTACATGGTCAGGGGGCGCGCGCGCGTGCTGGCGATGCCGAAGTGGTACATCACGCGCGGGCCGGAGCAGTGGCAGGTGGGGAAGAGGAGCGAGCGGTGCCTCACCACCGGTGCAGGGGAACACCGGCGAGGCTCGATGGAGCCGTGGTTGAGGAGGAGGTCGGGGAGGCGACGCCGATGAGGTGTCGGCGAGTGGCGACGGCGCGGCGTCGAGGCCAGAGGCGCCGCGGGGTCGAGCCCCCGTCTCAGTTCGGGTCAAGGGCGGGGGTCGGCGTCGTGCGGGAATGGACGAAGAGGCGGGCGCCGGTGAGGTGGCGAGGAGCGCCGGCGTCGACATCGGTGGGGTTGGACGGCGGCGACGGGATTGCCCAATCCCGATCTAGGCGGGGCAATAGGGGGGAGGAGAACGAAGGATCGGGAGGAGTGGGGTGTAGAGCTAGGGTTTGGGGGGTAGTGGGTATATTGGCCACAGGGCCAGCGGGTGGGCCGGCCTGCTCGTGGCCAGGCGGGCCAAACGGCCTGGGGGTCTTCTGTTTTCATTTATTTCTTTTAAAGCAATTGTTTCAATTAGTTTAGGACACTTTAAACGTTTTGCAAAAATGTTGGCCTACCACCAATATTAACAAAAGAATATTTGCCACATGATGAACATTTTAGTTTTCATGTTTGAGCAATTTTGAATTTCACTCATATTTTGAAATTTGAATTCAACTGGAATTTGCAAGAGATATTAGACAATGATGATCAAACACTTGTTTAGCAAAATGATTAACTGGATCTCATGGATTACTGTAGCATCATTACACCAGGGTGTAACAACTCTCCTCCTCTATAAGAAATTCTCGTCCTGAGAATTAAGAGGTAGAAGGGAAAAGATTAGGGTATTCAGCATGGAGGTTATCCTCGTGTTCCCAAGTGGCTTTATCTTTAGTATGATTCGACCATTGCACCTTGAGGAACTTGGTAACCTTCTGGCGGGTTCGACGTTCAACTTATTCAAGCATGCGGATCGGATGCTCTTTGTATGTGAGATCATCTTGAACTTCAATCAATTCCGGATCCACTTCACGTTCCGGATCCTTGAACCAACGATGAAGTTGCAACACGTGGAAGACGTCATGGACATGAGAGAACTGAGGTGGCAACTCCAGTTGATAAGCCACTAGTCCATGATGGGCGAGAATGCAGAAGGGACCAATGTAGCACGGAGCTAGCTTGCCCTTGACTCCGAACCGATGAGTGCCTCTCAAAGGAGTGACACGCAGATAAGCTTGTTCAACAGGTTGATAAGTTGAACCCCAGTGTTTCCGGTCATAGTTCCTCTTCTAGCGGGACTGGGCCGCCTTGACATTACCCCGGACAATGCGAACCTGCTCTTCAGCTTGTTGAATAATGTCTGGACCAATGAGTGTCCGTTCTGACCAATTCAGAGGGGTTCGGCACTTACGTCCATAAAGCACTTCAAAGGGTGCCATCTTCAAGTTGGCTTGATAACTGTTATTATAAGAGAACTCCGCATAAGGGAGAGATTCTTCCCATTTCTTACCGAAAGAAATAACACAAGCCCGAAGCATGTTTTCAAGGATTTGATTGACTCGCTCGACTTGGCCTTGGGATTGGGGATGATAAGCAGTGCTCCAGGTAATATGGGTTCCCATTGCCTCTTGGAAACTATCTGTAGCGACCACGATCCGGATGGACCGAAGTCTCTGTGTTCTATGTCATCCCTGGATCGGTAATGCTCACACACACAGTACTTGAAGGATTTATAACAGAGTGACAATCACACACTTATTACATCGAACGTCTCCAATGAGAACTTATTACAAAAATCTATGGCTTAAGGTCATCTAACAAAATAACAGCGGAAGGCTTGGAAGATAAGTGAGTCCATCAACTCCAACGGCATAGCTGAGTGCATGACAAATGACCTAGCACGTCTTATTCCTCGTCTGAAAAGTCTGCAACGTAATATGTTGCATCCCGAAAACGGGTCAGCACAAGGAATATGCTGGCAAGATAGCACAGAGGAATGCAAGTAACAGAATAAAGGCTATACTATATGCACATTTGGCTGGTGGAGGCTCTAAGGTTAAAGTTTTTGCGTAAAGCCAATTTTTTCCAACAACAAAGGAATAAATTTTATTTTTAACTATCATGGTGGTTGAAAAAAATCATTGAGAAGGTACCTACAACTCAATCCCAAATTAAAGTTATCATTAACCCAACAAATTAAATTATAGAGTGATGAGATCAACCAATAATTCAAGTACCAGATACTCAAGATGTCCATAACCGGGGACACGGCTAATCATGATCAGGTTGTACACTCTGCAGAGGTTTGTGCACTTTTCCCACAAGACTCGATCGCCTCTGTTTGGTTTCTCGCACTGCATGGTGTTTGAGAAACGGATGACCGAGACATAGTCTTTCCGAAGAGGTCCCCTTAACCGGATAGATAGGCTGGTACACCTACAATCCCTCTACATCTGCTAGCCCATCACAGAATGGTTTCCCACAACTTACTCAACTATGCCAGAGCCCATATTGGCTTGTGGCTGCACACGGAAGTTTCTAGCATGAATAGTTTTATGATCCCTTTGAGCCTGGGTGGCATTCCATAGGAAAAATCACACGGAACCCCGGGATTTCCTAGGACAACACTGGATTCGCCAGGTGCCCAGCAACCAATCCACCCAGATGTGTATTCAAGTAGCCACCTTAAGTTGAATCCTTAATTAACATCTCACATGTGTCATGGACTTCACTCAAACCCAAACCACGTCTACGAGCATAGCATGATAACCTAAGCATAGCGTAGAAGTAACTCCCAAGGGTTTGAAAATAATGTAGGTAATAGGTTCTACCTCAATCTACTTCCCAGTCCCACAAGTTAAGAGATCCTACTCATGCAATGTGTGAGGGTTTGATCTAATGCATAAAAACTGGGTAATAAAAGGTATGATCAAAGTGTTACTTGCCTTGCTGACGATTCGCAAAACCTAGAGACTCGTAGTAGCACGCTTCACAATCCGGGTATTCTATCGCAAGCAAACAATAGCATACATAAGCAAATAAGCAATGGTGCACAAACAAAACTCCAAAAGATAAGATCTAACCAGAAAGTTCAACTTAAGAACTCCGGTTTGCAAAAAGAATCAAATTGACAGAAGCAACGAAACTGAAACTGCGAAAGAAACGAGCTCCGGTTACTAATTGATCTAAAGTCAAATTTTAAATTCTCCAAAACTTTGTTCAAGTTGGTTAAACGGAAAGAGGGCGTCGAGACGAAGATCTGGAATTTTGAATCACCTGATTCCGACTCTGGAGCGAAAAGAAAAACAAAAAACAAGATCAGGGCAGAAATCTCGATCGAAATAATCGCCGAGAAAAACCCCGAAAAAGAAAACTGACGAACAGGCTAACGAACGAACAGCGGCCAACGGACAAACAGCGTTCGTTAAAACGAACGTACGGACGAATGTCCGCTAAATAACTAAACTGAAAGAAAAACCGAACCGATCTATAAAAAACGAATCTAGGGTTTCTAAAAAAAAACGATCGGTGTAAAAGATAAAACCGATGGCTACCTCGAAAATGACGAACTCCGGCAGCTACTCCGGCGGGCGGCGGGCGGCGGGTCCGGCAGAGGCGGGCGGCTCGGCGGCGGGCGGCGGCAGCGGCGGCGGGGGTGCGCGGGCGGCTAGGGGCTCGGGCGGCGAGGCGCGGCAGCGGCGGCGGCGGCGGCTGGCGGTGGCAGCGCGGCGCGGGCTCGAGGCGGGGCGGGGCTAGGGTTCGGCGGGGCAGCTGGGGCTTAGCGGGCCGGCGGGCAGCGCTATATAAAGGCCAGAGTCCTGGCCTCTTACGGCCCGGAGTCGGTTCACCCTTTTTTTCTAAAAGAGTCCTGACCTAGCAAAACTAACGAAAGAAATACTAAACGGACTCCCAAAATCCCGAAATAAATTTTCACCGTCCTCTAATAATATTTAGGACAAAGTGAACATTTTTCCCGACCCTAAATGCAATTTTTAAAAACGTGTATTTTTCTTATGCAAATAAATCGAGAAGAATACCAAAAGTGATTTTAACATTTTCCTCCAATATTTCTGTTATTTTGGAGAAGTCATATTATCTCCGCTCATATATTTTATTTAGAAATATTTTTAGGAGACAAAAATAATTAAAACCAACGTTGTCCTCGTACCGGTATTCGAGTGAACTCAAATACGAAAATGGTAGAATTCCCAACTCTCTCCGAAGGTCCTTGAGTTGCTTAGAATTTCGAGGTTCGCCACAAACAAAATGCAAATAAACATGCAATGAAGTATGATCTATGTATAACATTCCAAATTGAAAATTTGGGATGTTCCAAACCTACCCCCCTTAGAATGAATCTCGCCCTCGAGATTCGACTTGACTAGAGAACAGGTGTGGGTGGTCCTTGCGTAGATCATCTTCTCCTTCCCAGGTGGCTTCTTCGTTGGTGTGGTGACTCCACTGAACTTTGAAAAAATTGATAACCTTACTGCGGGTGACTCTACTCGAAAATTCGAGAATCTTAACAGGCTTCTCCTCGTAAGTCAGATCACTATCTAACTGAATTGCTTCCAGGGGTACTGTGTCTCTAAGCGGTATATCGGCCATCTTAGCATGGCACTTCTTAAGCTGCGAAATGTGAAACACGTCGTGCACTCCTGACAGTCCTTCAGGCAGCTCCAACTTATAGGCAACCTCTCCCATGCGTTCCAAAACATGGTAAGGTCCCACAAATCTCGGGGCTAGCTTTCCTTTAACTCCGAAACGTTAACTCCTCGTAGAGGCGATACTCTCAAGTACGCTCTGTCTCTGATCTCATAGGTTATCTCCTTGCGTTTCGAGTCTGCATAACTCTTCTGCCTGGACTGAGCTACCTTCAATCTATCTCGAATCAACTTCACCTTCTCCTCACACTCTTTGATCAAGTCTGGTCCAAACAACTGTCGGTCTCCAACTTCATCCCACATTAACGGTGTTCGGCATCTCCTTCCATACAATGCCTCGAACGGTGCCATCTTCAAACTGGCCTGGTAACTATTGTTGTACGAGAACTCCGCGTAGGGCAAATTGTCATCCCAACTAGATCCATAATCTAACGCACAGGCTCTCTACATGTCCTCCAGGATCTGGTTGACTCTCTCGGTCTGTCCATCGGTCTGCGGATGAAAAGCGGTGCTGAATTCCAGCCTCGTTCCCAAAGTTTGGTGTAGCTGATGCCAGAACTTTGAGGTGAACTGTGTTCCTCTATCTGATACAATGGTCCTTGGAACTCCGTGGATACATACGATCCTGGTCATGTATATCTTGGCCAACTTCGCACTAGTGTATGTGCTTTTCACGGGGATAAAATGGGCTACCTTCGTCAATCGATCCATTACTACCCATATTGAGTCATATCCTGTTTTGGTTCTGGGCAATCCGGTGATAAAATCCATGCCAAGCTTCTCCCACTTCCATTCGGGTATCGGCATAGGCTGTAGCAATCTTGTTGGCTTCTGATGCTCTGCCTTTACTCTCTGGCATACATCACATACGGCTACATACTCGGCAATATCCTTCTTCATTCCCGTCCACCAGAAATGTTCCTTCAAATCCAAATACATCTTGGTGTTTCCGGGGTGTATCGAGTATGGCGAATTATGTGCTTCCTGCAGTATCAACTTCCTAATCTCCGGGTCGTTGGGCACATAGATTCGATCCTCAAACCATAAGGTGTCGTGTTCGTCTTCGCGAAATCCCTTGGCTTTTCCTTCACTCATCCTTTTCCTTATCTCTCCAATTTCCTTATCATCCTTCTGGGCTTCACGTATCTTTCCCAGCAATGTCGACTGAACCTCCAACGTTGCAATGAAACCTCTAGGAACTATCTCCAAACGAAGTTCCCTGAGATGTTCTGCTAACTCCTGTGGCAATCCCCCTTTTATTAGGGTATTTGCATAACTCTTCCGGCTCAAGGCGTCTGCCACGACATTGGCCTTTCCTAGGTGATAGTGCAGCTTCATATCATAATACTTTATAAGCCCCAACCATCTCCTTTGCGTGAGGTTCAGCTCCTTCTGTGTGAAAATGTACTTCAAACTCTTGTGATCCGTGTACACATCACAACGATTTCCAATAAGGAAATGTCTCCAGGTTTTCAGTGCATGCACTACAGCTGCTAACTCTAGATCGTGCGTCACGTAATTCAACTCGTGTGGTCGCAGTTGACGGGATGCATAGGAAACAACTCTTCCATCCTGCATAAGTACTCCTCCAAGTCCTAAGCGTGAAGCGTCGCAGTACACTTGGAAATCCTTACGTATATCTGGCAATATCAGCACTGGGGCTGTCGTCAACCGTTTCTTCAACTCCTGGAAACTTTCTTCACACTCTTCAGTCCAATCGAACTTTTTCTCCTTCTTCAACAATGTCGTCATTGGCTTTGAAATCTTGGAGAAATTTTCTATGAATCTCCGGTAGTATCCCGCGAGTCCAAGAAAACTGCGGATCTCTCCAACTGAAGTGGGTGCCAACCACTCAGTGACTGCCTGCACTTTGACAGGGTCCATTGCTATACCTTCTCCCGATATAACATGCCCTAGGAATCCGACTTCCTTCAACCAAAACTCGCATTTGCTAAACTTGGCATAAAACTGATGTTCTCTGAGCTTCTCCAAAACCAAACGCAAATGCTCCGCATGTTCCTCCTCATCCTTCGAGTATACCAGAATATCATCTATGAATACCACGACGAACTTATCCAAGAACTCCATGAACACCTTGTACATCATACTCATGAAATAGGCAGGCGCGTTAGTCAATCCAAATGACATAACCGTATACTCATATAGCCCGTACCGTGTGGTGAAGGCTGTCTTAGGTATATCCTTCTCTCGGATCTTCAATTGGTGGTATCCAGATCGTAGATCTATCTTGGAGAATACTTTCGCTCCCTGGAGTTGGTCGAACAAATCATTGATCATCGGCAGCGGGTACTTATTCTTAATAGTCACTTCATTCAGCGCACGATAATCAACGACCATTCTTAATGATCCATCCTTCTTTTCGACCAAAAGCACTGGGGCTTCCCAAGGTGATGAACTTCGGCGAATAAAACCTTTCTCCAATAAATCCTTAACCTGCTTCTTGATCTCCTCTAGATCATTCGCTGGCATCCGATACTGTCTCTTAGATATTACTCCGGTGCCAGGAAACAACTCTATTAAAAACTCAATATCTCTATCCGGTGGCATGCCAGGTAACTCCTCTAGAAACACATCCGGATAATCCTTTACTACTGGCACTTCCTCCTGAACAACTCTCGTGAGAGAATGTACTTGGGTCCTTATAGGCGAATGCCTAGATACATACTTAATCATTTTTCCCTCCCGGGTGGTGAGCAAAATAGACTTACTGGCACAATCGATATTACCTCCATACTTCGATAGCCAATCCATACCTAATATCACATCCAATCTTTGCGACTCCAGAACGATTAGGTCGGAGGGGAAAGTATGGCATCCTATGGTCAATGGTGTCTGAAAACATCCTTGGTGTGCCATATACTCTGCTCCTGGTGAACTTACTAACATGGGGGTCTTAAGAATGCGGGTGGACATCCTACATCTATTTACGAATCCCCTAGAAATGTATGAATGCGATGCACCAGTATCGAAAAGAACTATTGTGGTATATGTCTTAACCAAAAACTTACCGACAACAGCATCTGGTTGCTCTTCTATCTCCTCCACGGTCACGTGGTTCACTTGTCCTTTGTTGAATGGGTTGGGTTTCTTCCCGGCGCTTCCATTGCCGTTCCCATTCTTGGCTTCAGGGCACTCATTGGCATAATGTCCATTCTTCCCGCACTTAAAACATGTGAAGTGGCTTAAATCCCTCTTGGCGGGTGTGGACGGGGTAGAGCGGCTCTGGTTATTACTTGCTCCGTTCCCATTTCCATTTCCATTCTTAGGGCCATTGTGGTTGTGGGGAATTCCATGGTTATGGGTATATCCTCCCGAATTCGGAGTGAATCGGGGCTTTTGCTGGGCTCCAGAATTATTCCTTCCTTGTCCATACTTCCTCTTGCAGCTTTCAATCTGCTGCTGCTTCCCTTCAATCATAAGAGCTTTATCTACCAACTCCTGGTAGTTGTTGAAAGTTGCCACCATCAACTATACGCTCATCTCATCATTCAGCCCTTCCATAAATCTCTCCTTCTTAGCGGCATCTGTGGCCACATCATCTGGGGCATAACGAGATAGGGTACTAAACTCATCCACGTACTGAGCTACAGTACGGTTTCCTTGGCGCAAGTTGTGAAACTCCCGCTTCTTCATGCTCATAGCTCTAGTTGAGACATGGGCAGTACGGAAAGCTTGCTGAAACTGCTCCCAACTGACATTGGCTATGGGGAAAGTGGCTGTGTAATTCTCCCACCATGCTGCGGCTGGTCCAGACAACTGGTGTGTGGCAAATCGCACCTTCTCAGCGTCAGAGCAATTGGCGGTGGTCAAATCCCTTCCAATCTTGCGTAGCCAGTCATCAGCCACTATTGGTTCGATGCTGCTAGCAAACACTGGTGGTTGCAACCTTAAGAAACGTGTCAGGTTGTCCATGGGTGGTGGTGGTGGAGGGTTGTTGTTGTTGTTCTGGTTGTTCTGAGTGTTCTGGACAAGTATTTGCATCAAGGTGTTCTGCTGCTGGATCAACTAGGTGAGCTCAGAGAGAAACTCAAATCCGGGCTCATGTCTTGGAGGCATCTGATGGGTGTAGAGGGAAGAGATTAGAATAGAATTGAGGTCTAAGGGAAAATCACTACCCATATGCACATGAGACAAACACAATCATATCACACCAATCAATTTTCAAACAAGGTCTTACAAATCTAACTAACGCTACAGCAGTGCTCTAAATATTACTATGTGGGGGTAAACTACTATTCATAGGGTGGTCATCTAAAAATATTGATCGGCGGAAGATTCCATGATGTCTGCTCCAGCTTCATCTTCATAGTCTTCGTCTTCGCTATCATCGGGGTCTGAATCCGTGTCGTCGATGATAATGTAATCTTCAGGACAGATCTCCTTGGGTTCTTCTTCCTCTTCTTCACCTCCTGGTGCTGGATCTCCCATGAATACTCCTAGCTTCCTAGTTAAATCACCATTCTTCTCTACTAATATCAACATCTCCTCCTCGTATCCGTCACGAGTAGACTTAAGTTCTTCTTCTAGCTCCAAATTCATGTTTAGTGCCTTCTTCAATTCTATCATCCCATCGCACATCTGGTGCTCTTGTCGTCAAATGTGCTGGTTCAACTCCTGGATGAACGCGACAATGGACCAATCCTTCCGGGTGCTGATCATATCCCAACGCTCATCTCGGCGTCCACAAATCTGGTAGATGGTGTCCTTAAGCTCCTGCTTGTAGACTTCTCCGATCCTTCCCATCGTGATGTGGGTGGCCATGCTCTTTCCTAGGCTCCAGGTTGGTACATCAAAAGAAAACTCTATTGGTTCAGTGGATGGTGCGAAGGTTCTCCCGGGAATTTGAACTTGAATGCTCCATCGCTCCTCTTCTGGTAAGGTGGCGGTATAGGTTCCGGTAAAGCTTGGTATTCCTATGTTCAGGTACCTAGTGACTTCCTTCAAGTGTCGTCCAAATGGTGTGTCTTCATCCGGTTGAGTGAACTTGTTCCTTGGGTCCACCATCCTAAAGAAGTAGAAAATGGAGAGAAGTCAGAAATGAGTAGAAAAGAGTGATCTAGGGTTTGTCTTAGTGGTCGTGTCCTACAGTCAGCGTGTGCTCTGATACCATCTTGTAGCAACCACAATCCGAATGGACCGAAGTCTCTGTGTTCTGTGTCATCCCTGGATCGGCAATGCTGACACACACAATACTTGAAGGATATATAACAGAGTGGCAATCACACACTTATTACATCGAATGTCTCCAATGAGAACCTATTACAAAAATCTATGGCTTAAGGCCATCTAACAAAATAACAGCGGAAGGCTTGGAAGATAAGTGAGTCCATCAACTCCAACGGCATAGCTGAGTGCATGACAAACGACCTAGCACGTCTTATTCCTCGTCTGAAAAGTCTGCAATGTAATATGTTGCAGCCCGAAAACGGGCCAGCACGTGGAATATGCTGGCAAGATAACATAGAGGAATGCAAGTAACAGAATAAAGGCTATACTATATGCATATTTGGCTGGTGGAGGCTCTAAGGTTAAAGTTTTTTAGTAAAGCCAATTTTTCCCTACAACAAAGGAATAAATTTTATTCTTAACTATCATGGTGGTTGAAAAAAATCATTGAGAAGGTACCTCCAACTCAATCCCAAATTAAAGTTATCATTAACCCAACAAATTAAATTATAGAGTGATGAGATCAACCAATAATTCAAGTACCAGATACTCAAGATGTCCATAACCGGGGACACGGCCAATCATGATCAGGTTGTACACTCTACAGAGGTTTGTGCATTTTTCCCACAAGACTCGATCGCCTCCGTTTGGTTTCTCGCACTGCATGGTGTTTGAGAAACGGATGACCGAGACATAGTCTTTCCGAAGAGGTCCCCTTAACCGGATAGATAGGCCGGTACACCTACAATCCCTCTACATCTGCTAGCCCATCACGGAAAGGTTTCCCACAACTTACTCAACTATGCCAGAGCCCATATTGGCATGTGGCTGCACACGGAAGTTTCTAGCATGAATAGTTTTATGATCCCTTTGAGCCTGGGTGTCATTCCATAGGAAAAATCACACGGAACCCTAGGATTTACTAGGACAACATTGGATTCTCCATGTGCCCTGCAACCAATCCACCCAGATGTGTATTCAAGTAGCCACCTTAAGTTGAATCCTTCATTAACATCTCACATCTGTCATGGACTTCACTCAAACCCAAACCACGTTTATGAGCATAGCATGATAACCTAAACATAGCGTAGAAGTAACTCCCAAGGTAATAGGTTCTACCTCAATCTACTTCCCAGTCCCACAAGTTAAGAGATCCTACTCATGCAATGTGTGAGGGTTTGATCTAATGCATAAAAACTGGGTAATAAAAGGTATGATCAAAGTGTTACTTGCCTTGCTGACGATTCGCAAAACGTAGAGACTCATAGTAGCACGCTTCACAGTCCGGGTATTCTATCACAAGCAAACAATAGCATACATAAGCAAACAAGCAATGATGCACAAACAAACTCCAAAAGATAAGATCTAACCAGAAAGTTCAACTTAAGAACTCCGGTTTGCAAAAAGAATCAAATCGAAAGAAGCAACGAAACTCAAACTGCGAAAGAAACGAGCTCTGGTTACTAATTGATCTGAAGTCAAATTTTACATTAGCCAAAACTTTGTTCAAGTTGGTTAAACGGAAAGAGGGCGTCGAGACGAAGATCTGGAATTTTGAATCACCTGATTCCGACTCTCGAGCGAAAAGAAAAACGAAAAACAAGATGAGGGCAGAAATCGCGATCGAAATAATCACGGATAAAAACCCCGAAAAAGAAAACTGACGAACAGGCTAACGAACGAACATTCGCTGTCTACGGCTAACGGACGAACATCGTTCGTTAAAACGAACGTACGGACGAACATCCGTTAAATAACTAAACCGAAAGAAAAACCGAACGGATCTATAAAAAAACGAATCTAGGGTTTCTGAAAAAACCGATCGGTTTAAAAGATAAAATCGACGGCTACCTCGAAAACGACGAACTCCGGCGGTGGCGGGCGGCGGGTCCGGCGGAGGCGGGCGGCTCGGCGGCGGTGCGCGGGCGGCGACTGCGCGCGGACGGCGAGGGGCTCGGGCGGCGAGGTGGCGGCGCAGCGGCGGGGCTGGGCTAAGGTTCGGCGGGGCGGCTGGGGCTTAGCAGGCTGGCAGGCGGCTATATAAAGGCCAGAGTCCTGGCCTCTTACGGCCCGGAATCGGTTCGCCCTTTTTTTTCTAAAAGAGTCCTGACGTAGCAAAACTAACGAAAGAAATACTAAACGGACTCCAGAAATCCCGAAATAAATTTTCACCGTCCTCTAATAATATTTAGGACAAAGTGAACATTTTTCCCGGACCTAAATGCAATTTTGAAAAAACGCATATTTTTCCTATGCAAATAAATCCAAAAAAATACCAAAAGTGATTTTAACATTTTTCCTCCAATATTTCTGTTATTTTGGAGAAGTCATATTATCTCCACTCATATATTTTATTTAAAAATATTTTTAGGAGAGAAAAATAATTAAAACTAGCGTTGTCCTCGTACCGGTATTCGAGTGAACTCAAATACGAAAACGGTAGAATTCCCAACTCTCTCCGAAGTACCTTGAGTTGCTTAGAATTTCGAGGATCGCCACAAACAAAATGCAAATAAACATGCAATGCAGTATGATCTATGTATAACATTCCAAATTGAAAATTTGGGATGTTACACTATCCTAGAACTTTGAAGTGAAAATACTGTCGCGGTATGGACTGATCTCCTTCGGAATGCCGTGGAGTGACACAATTCTGGAGACATACAATTTTGCTAATTAACTAGCAGTGATTGTCTCCTTGACTGGCAGAAAGTGAGCAACCTTTGAAAATTGGTCAATGATGACAAAGATAGCATCGTTACCTTTATGAGACTTGGGAAGGCGAGTGACGAAGTCCATTTGGATCTTATCCCACTTCCACTCAGGAATCAGAAGCAGTAGTAGAAGTCCAGCCGGTTTTTGATGTTCTGCTTTGACATGACGGCAAACATCACATTCTTCGATATATCGAGCAATGTCTTGCTTCATTTTAGACCACCAGTACTTCTGACGGATGTCTAGATACATTTTAGTACTTCCTGGATGAATAGAGAGAGGGGTGCCATGTGCTTTTTTCATCACGTTCTCTGTCATAAGCTCGAACCGGGGTACCACTATGCGATCTTTGAAGTACAAGGTACCATCTTCAGCAAGTGAGAAATCTCTGGATTTCTCTAAGGCAAGATCCTTTTTCATTAGATCAACGTGAGCATCTTTGGCTTGAGCAAACTTAATTGCTTTCAATAGATTTGGTTCCAAGACAAGGTTATTTAGAGAACCCTGTGGAACTATCTGAAGGTTCAGCTTGCAGAGCTCTTCATAAAGGTGGGGTTGAGCTTTATGAACCATGTGGTTATTGCAATAAGACTTGCGGCTCAGGGAAGACATTAGCCTTGCGTGGGGTATAGGAAATACCCACATTATAATCTGCTATAGCCTCCATCCACCTTTGCTGACGAAGGTTCGGATCTGGCTGGGTAAATAGATAGTTCGGACTTTGATGATCAGTGAAGATCTCGCAATGATTATCGAGAAGGTAATGTCGCCACAGCTTCAACGAATAAATAACCGCTGCAAGCTTGAGTTCATGAACTGGGTAGTTTTCTTCGTGAGAACGCACTTGACGGTAGGCATAAGCAATGACCCTGCACTCTTGCATTAGGACACAGCCTAATCCTTGACGATATGCGTCACAATATATGACAAAATCCTTCTGAGAATCCGGAGGAGGAAGCACTGGGGTAGAAGTCAGCTTGTCCTTGAGAGACTAGAAAATTTCCTGACACTTTTCATACCAATCAAACTTAACGCCTTTGTGTAGCAGATTGGTCAGTGGCTTGGCGATCTTGGAGAAGTTCTCAACGAAACGACGACAGTAGCTGGCGAGTCCGAGAAAGCTTCTGACTTGCTTGACATTCTTTGGAGGGGTCTAGTCAAGAATGGCCTGAACTCGCTCTGGGTTGACGGCAATACCATCCTTGGATATCACATGACCAAGGTAGGTTACTTCGGGTAGCCATAATTCACACTTATAATACTTGGCATATAGTACATGCTCTCGAAGCTTTTCCAGGATAAGACGAAGATGTTCAGCATGTTCTTCTTTATTCTTTGAATATACCAGGATATCATCCAGATAGACCATGACGAACTTGCCGAGGTAATCCATGAATATATAGTTCATCAGACGAGAGAATGTCGCTGGAGCATTGGTCAAACCGAAGGACATGATGGTGTACTCATAAGAACCATAACGAGTTACGAATGCGGTCTTTGGAATATCCTCTTCACCAACACGGATCTGGTGGTAACCCAACCTCAAGTCGAGTTTAGAGAAAACTGATGAACCAGCCAGTTGATCATACAGATCGTTCATCCGAGAAAGCGGATATTAGTTCTGAATTGTAGCTTGTTTGATAGGACGATAGTCTTGGACCAAACGGTTCATGCCATCCTTCTTCTTCTTCACAAAGAGAGAAGGTGATCCCCAAGTAGAGGAACTTGGACGAATGAATCCACTACGAAGAGACTTGTCGATTTCCTCCTTAAGTTCAAGGAGCTCATGAGTTGGCATCTTTTAGGGTCGTCTGGTAATAGGAATGGTGCCTGGTTGCAAGTCGATGACAAATTCGACAACCCGTGTAGGAGGTATGCCTGGGTGTTCTTCTAGAAAGACATCTTGGAAATCGCGAACGACTGGAATCTTTTCAATGCCCTCAAGAGGTGCTGCGTTCAATGCATTCAAGGCATAAAGTCGTGCCTCGGCATTTTGAACTATTTGAGCAATGTAGCTTACTATGTCATTCGATGGATGTAGAAGATGAACGACTTTTGTGGAGCAAACGATAGAGGAAGTATGTGCTTTCAACCATTTGATTCCCATAATGAGGTCAATATTAGAATACTCCAATATAATGGGAGAAACATGGAATTCCAACCCTTCAATTACAATGGGGACATCGCGACCAATCATGGTGGTTCGACACCGGCCGCAGGGGTGCGTACCACTATCGGGGTGTTTATGGGCTCACATCGAATGTCGTTGATAACCAACAAGTGTAGGGGATCGCAACAGTTTTCGAGGGTAAAGTATTCAACCCAAATTTATTTAATCGACACAAGGGGAGCCAAAGAATACTCTTAAGTATTAGCAGCTGAGTTGTCAATTCAACCACACCTGGAAACTTAGTATCTGCAGCAAGGTAGTTTAGTAGAAAAGTAATATGGTAATAGTGGTAACAGTAGTAAAAGTAACGGTAGTGTTTTTGTAATAGTAGCAGCGGAAAAGTAAATAAGCAACTAGCAATATGTGAAAAGCTCTATGACGCCCGGATAATTAAGCTACAGCAATCCCCTGTTAATGATGCCATGTCACCACTGTTACTGTTGCTAATCTCAATTAGATTCAAAATTGGTTCAAATTCAAATTCAAAATTAAGTCAAAACAAAAGTACTCAAAATGTCAAAGCTAAATTGCTCGAGTTGTGGCAAATAATTCAAAGGTGATATTTATGAAGAAACCATATTTTTATAAAAGGTTTATTTGCACTAAAATAAATAAAGCATTGCCAAAATAGCAATAATTACCCAATTATAATTAATACAAATTCCAAATGAAATCACCTTGCTATCATACCTTTTTGTGGCACTGCTAAATATTGCATGTAATTTATTGAGCCAAGTCTCATATTTTACATATGTGAATGGGTTGCCTAACAATTTACAAGTCAGAGAAGATAGAAATGAAACAGAAAAGAATTAGTAAAACAAAAGAAAAACATAACCAAAAAAACTAAAGTAAAAGAAAACCCCCTGGGCCAAATGGCCCAGCTGGCCTCACTAGCCGAGTGAGGCCGGCCCAGACCCACGCCTTGCTGTTCCTCCTCCTCGCTACAGGAGCGGGGGGGGGGTCGTGGCACACATCCACGGCCATGGCCACAGACATGGCGTGCGTGACGGCCATCAGTGACCTTGGCCGCCTATAAGGCGTCCCTGACGCCCTCCTTCCGAACCCTAGCCCCTTTCCCCTACTCGATCGCTCCACCCCCCTCATTCCCCTCTCTTTCTAGAACGAAGCCACCGTCGTGCGCCGCTCGATCCCGCGGCTACTGACGCCCCGCGCTCGGGAACCTTGTGTGGGAGGTGGGCCGGCCACCGCTTCTTCTTCCTCGACCATTGGTTGAAGCCGGGGTGATCTGCAGCAAAGGAATCGGGCCCTTCTTCGTCCTCGGCCGCGGCTTCTTCTCCGATGAACTCCGACGTTGTCAATCCTCCTCGATCCTACTGCCCTTCCATACCGAACCACAGTGAGCACGCGCTCCCCCTCATCCCGTTTGCTTCGATCCCCATGTCCCTAGCCTCTTCCTGGCGTAGCCGTAGACCGTTGCACCATGCCCGAGATCCTGTCAAGCTCGTGCTCGCCCCGCCTTTGCTCGTAGTCGCCCCACGCATCGGCTGCCCTATCCGCGCTCCTGACCCGCAGCTACCTCACGCCCGCCCAGACCCACACGCCGTGGGGCTTTGCCCGCACCCGCCTGACCGCGCGAAGGAGTGCGCCCGCGCGCTCGAAGCCTTGCCTCCTGCCGTTGTTGTGCGGCTGCTGTCGCTCCGCCGTCACTGCTGTTGGACGCCTTAGCCACGAACCGCGCCCCGTCGCTCCTGCCTCCCCCGTGCCCTCTGTACCTCCGCCATAGCGTTGCCGCCTCGTCTCGCGCCGCTCCCGGCACCCACGCGGGCTCGCCCGCCCTTCCTCCGGCCGGCCGGCCACCCTCGTCCGCGCCCAGCGCCACCCCCGTCGCGCCGCGCGCTCCGGCTCCCGGTGCTCGCGCCCGCTCCCGCTCCCCGGCGCCGACCCGCCGTGGCCTTGCCGCCGCCGGGCACTGCCCCAGTCGGTC
>LR738709.1:382023402-382045689 GCA_902687465.1 Secale cereale | reverse complement strand
CCCCCCCCGCTCGATGGGCGCATGGGTGCGCCCCGCCCCAGCACACGCTTGCGCCCGTAACCCGCCCCGCTGGCCTAGGGCCACTGCGATCGGGCCCTAGTGCCCAGCCCCCTTTTAAAGAAAAAAATGAGTTAAAAATACATAATTAAAAATAATTAATTAATTGATTAATTAATTAACATGATTAATCTGGTTTAATTAGGCTAATTACCTAGTTTAATTAATTAAAATCGTTAGTTAGTTAAAATGTGTGTATGACAGAGGGGCCCCACCCCTTGTTGACCAGTCAATGTTGACTGGTCAACTGGGACCCCTGGCCCACATGTCAGCCCCTCAGTGCATCCCTGTGTGCACTATGCTGGGTACTCATAGCATTTTACTTTTATTTTTGAATTAATAATAAATTGCAGAATATTAATAAAACTTTGAAAAATCATATAAAATAATTTGTAACTCGGATGAAAAAGTTTTATATATGAAAGTTGCTCAGAATTTCGAGACGAACCCAGATGTGCAGTCCGTTCATCCGCCACATGTCCCTAGCATACCGAACATGGAACATTCCCTCTCCGGTTCGCCTGTCCGAAAATGCCTAACACCGGGAATGCTTTTCCGGATATTTCCCCCCTTCGCCGGTATCGTGTAGCATTGCGTTAGAACACCCCTAGCACCGCTTATTGCCATGTCGTACATCTGTATTGCATATGTGTGCTATGTATTTATTGTTTCTTCCCCCTCTTCTCTCTGATAGACCCCGAGACCGTTGCCGATGCCCCTGTGATCGTCTACGGTGACGACGACCCTCCTTCCGTTTCAGCAGAGCTTCCAGGCAAGCCCCCCCTTTGATCATCCCGATATCGCCCATTCCATTCTCTCTCGTGCTTGCATTAGATTTTGCTACTGTTATTCATTGATCCTATTCTGATGCATAGCCTGCTTTTGTACCTGCTATTGTTACCTACATGCCATGCTAAACTGCTTAGTATAGGTTGGATAGTGATCCATCAGTGACCCCCACCCTCTCCTTGTTGCCCCTCCTTCATCATCGACGACTCGAGCAACATGATCGAAGATGGAAGCCCGACTGTCCTTGTTTCCACTGCTTCATCATCGATGACTTGAGCAACGTGATCGAAGACCGGAGCCCGACACTTCACATCATATCACACCACCTTTGTTGCTCGACTCTGCAGAGGTACTATTGATACGTCTCCAACGTATCTATAATTTTTTATTGTTCCATGCTATTATTTATGAAGTCTTGGATGTTTAATGGGCTTTATCATTCACTTTTATATCATTTTTGGGACTAACCTACTAACCCAAAGGCCCAGTCCAGATTGATGTTTTTTGCCTATTTCAGGGTTTTGCAGAAAAGGAATATCAAGCGGAGTCCAAACGGAATGAAACCTTCGTGAGAGATATTTTTGGAGAAAATCACACACGAAAAGCGTCAGGACCAAGTCAGGGGACAGCTGGGCTACCCTCGAGGGTGGGGGGCGCGCCCCCTTCCCAGGGCGCACCCCCTTGCCTCGAGGCTGGCCCACACGGCCCCCGGTGCCTTCCTTCTTCCTATATATACCTACGTACCCCAGAAACTCCATACGCAGAGAGAAAACCCTAATTCCACCGCCGTAGCATCTGTTCCCGTGGAGATCCCATCTTGGAGCCTGTTCCGGGAGGGGGATCCATCACGGAGGCCTTCATCATCATCATCATCGCCCTCACCATGAGTTGTGAGTAGTTTACCACAGACCTTCGGGTCCATAGCTAGTATATAGATGCCTTGTTCTCTCTCTCTGGATCTCAATACAAAGTTATCCTCGGTCTTCGAGGAGATCTATTCGATGTAATCTCTTTTTGCGGTGTGTTTGTCGAGATCCGATGAATTATGAGTTTATGATCAAGGTTATCTATGAAAGATATTTGGTTCTTCTCTGAACTTTTTATGTGTGCTCATAATATCCTTGCAAGTCTCTTCGAATTATTGGTTAGGTTTGGCCTACTAGATCTATAGTTCTTGGAATGGGAGAAGTGCTTGGCTTTGGGTTCAATCTTGCGGTGTCCTTTCCCAGTGACAGTAGGGGCAGCAAGGCACATATTGTATTGTTGCCATCGAGGATAAAAAGATGGGGTTTTCATAATATTGCTTGAGTTTATCCCTCTCCATCATGTCATCTTGCTTAAGGCGTTACTCTGTTCGTATGAACTCAATACACTAGATGCATGCTGGATAGCGGTCGATGTGTGGAGTAATAGTAGTAGATACAGAATCATTTCGGTCTTCTTGTCTCGGACGTGATGCCTATATACAATGATCATGCCTAGATAGTCTCATAATTATTTGCTTTTCTATCAATTGCTCGATAGTAATTTGTTTACCTGTCGTAGAATATTGCTATCATGAGAGAAGCCACTAGAGAAAACCATGGCCCCCGGGTCTATTCTCAACATATCAATCTACATCTACTTTACTTTACTTGCTTTTATTTGCTGTTTTATTAAACCAAAACTACCAAAAATATAATTATCATCTCTACCAGATCTCACTCTTGTAAGTGACCGTAAAGGGATTGACAACCCCTTATTGCTTTGGCTGTGAAGTTCTTATTTGTTTGTGCAGGTGCGAGGGACTCATGCGTGGTCTCCTACTGGATTGATACCTTGGTTCTCAAAAACTTAGGGAAATACTTACGCTACTGTGCTGCATCTCCCTTTCCTCTTCGAGGGAATACAATGCAAGCTCAAGAGGTAGCAAGAAGAATTTTTGGCGCCGTTGCCGGGGAGACTCACGCCAAGTCAAGTCAAGATTTGCCACCCCGTCAACTAGCCAATTTTTGGCGCCGTTGCCGGGGAGGCTTACGCAAAAGTCATATACCAAGTACCTATCACAAACCCTTATCCTTCGCATTACATTTATTTGCCTCTCGTTTTCCTCTCCCCCCACTTCACCCTTGCCGTTTTATTTGCCCTTTTTCCGCCGTGTGTTTTTCGTTCGCTTGCCTTCTTGTTCGCTTCTGTGTGTTGGATTGCTTGCTTGTCATTATGGCTAGCCCGCTCCTTCGTCTCTCGAGTTTGAAGTACTTCACTTCAAGCAAAGGCAAGGACAAAACTTAAAAGATGCTTGGTTTAGGATGATCGAATCTTATCGTAAGTGCACCTTAGAAGTGAATTTTAGAATCTTGCTTCGCAATTTTTATGTTGGATTGAATATGTCTCATAGACAACTCTTGGATTGTGTTGCCAAAGGAAATTTTATCGAAGTTGATCCTAGTTTCGCGCATGAAATCATAGAGGGAATAGTGGGAACACTACCTCCCCAAAAGGAGTCAAACTCAACCCCGGAAGGGACGCAAGTTTTTGAGAAAATTTGCGAAGTAACAAAAATATTACAAAAATCCCTTGAACCCCTTAAAAGTGTTAGTGGGAATCTCCACCGCATGAATATGTTGATTACCCTTTGTAATAAGCGGTTGGATGCTTTAGATCTTAAGATTTCTGAATATGAAGGGAAACGCAAAGTACCTCCCGGATTCGAGCTTGACACCATTAAAAGAGCGAAGATCAAAGATGGCAATACCTAGATCTGTCTTGTATCGTGCCTAGCTAGGGGCGTAAAACGATAGCGCTTGTTGGGAGGCAACCCAATTTTATGTTTTTTGCTTTTGTTGCTGTAAGGGAATAAATATTGCATCTAGCCTCTGATTAGATGTGTTTTCATGTTTTGTTTAGTGTTTGTGCCAAGTAGAACCTTTGGTAAGACTTGTGTGAAGTTTATTTGATCTTGCTGTGAAAAACAGAATCGTTAGCGCTCGCTAAAGTAGACTTCAGATTACTAGAGCGTGATTTTTAGTTGATTCTTTTTTCTGCTAATTGGTAGAAAAATTGCGCAAATTTACCAAATTAGTTTGAATTTTTGGAGTTCCATAAGTAGGCAAACCCTGCAGATTACTACACACTGTTCTGTCTTTGACAGATTCTGTTTTTCGTGTGTTGTTTGCTTATTCCGATGCATCTATGAGTAATATTAGAGGATATGAACCATAGAGAACTTGGAGTACAGTAGGTTTAACACCAATATAAACAAAGAATGAATTCCTTGCTGTACCTTTGAGTAGTGGTTTGTTTTCTCTTACTAATGGAGCTCACGAGAATTTTTGTCTAAGTTTTGTGTTGTGAAGTTTTCAAGTTTTGAGTATTGCTTTGATGGACTATGGAACAAGGAGTAGCAAAGTCCTAAGCTTGGGGATGCCCATGGCACCCCTAGTAAATTCAAGAAAATCAAAAGCCTAAGCTTGGGGATGCCCCGGGAAGGCATCCCCTCTTTCGTCTTCATACATCGGTAACTATACTTGGAGCTATATTTTTATTCGCAACATGTTATGTGTTTTGCTTGGAGCGTCTTGTATAATTTGAGTCTTTCCTTGTTAGTTTGCCACAATCATCCTTACTGGACACACCTATTTGAGAGAGTTAAATATGGCCTAGAAATTATTAGAACACTCAATGTGATTCACTTATATCTTTTAAGTTGAATAGTTTTGGCTCTATTGCTTCACTTATATCTTTTAGAGCACGGTGGTGCTAATATTTTGTAGAAATAGTTGAACTCTCATGATTCACTTAGATCTATTGGAGAGTCTATTAAAACGGCATGGTAATGTGTTTAGGCTAAAGAAACTAGTCTTCACATGATAGACATCCAACGTCAATGTAGTAAAAAAATTCACTCCAAGTGCCTTGAATAGAAAGAGATGTTGGATGCTTAATAATTGTTTTGAGACATGAGGATAGTGATATTAGAGTCATGCTAGTGGAGTTATTATGAAATTGAGAAATACTTGTGTTAAGGTTAGTGATTCCCGTAGCATGCACGTATGGTGAACCGTTGTGTGACTAAGTTAAAGCATGAGGTATTTGTAGAGTGCCAACCTTTGTGTGGAGGTCGGGGGCGCGCGATGGTTAACTCCTACCAACCTCCCCCCTAGGAGCATGCATTGATTGCTTTGTTTTGATGACTCGTAAATTTTTGCAATAAGTATATGAGTTCTTATGACTAATGTTGAGTCCATGGATTATACGCACTCTCACCCTTCCACCATTGCTAGCCTTTCTTGTACCGCGCAACTTTCGCCAGTGCCATAAACCCACTATATATCCTTCCTCAAAACAGCCACCATATTGTTCCTCAAAACAGCCACCATACCTACCTATCATGGCATTTCCATAGCCATTCCGAGATATATTGCCATGCAACTTTCCACCGTTCCGTTTATATGACACGCATCATATTGTCATATTTCCATGCATGATCATGTAGTTGACACCATATTCGTGGCAAGGCCACCATGCATAATTCTTTCATACAAGTCACTCTTGTTTCATTGCACATACCGGTACACCGCCGGACGCATTCATATAGAGTCATACTTTGTTGTTGTAGTATCGAGTTGTAATATTGTGTTGTAATGAAAGTGTGATGATCATCATTTTTAGAGCATTGTCCCATGGGAGGAAAGGCTGTATCTATAAAGCCCCTCTGAAAAAAAGGAAAAAAAAGGAAAGCCAAAGAAAAATGAAAGGCCCAAAAAAAGAAAAAAAAAGAAAAAAAGAAAAAAGAAAAAATGTACAATTGCTACTTTCTTTTTCCACACTTGTGCTTCAAAGTAGCACCATGTTCTTCATTGTAGAGAGTCTCATGTTTAGTCACTTTCATATACTAGTGGGAATTTTCGTTATAGAACTTGGCTTGTATATTCCAACAATGGGCTTCCTCAAATGCCCTAGGTCTTCGTGAGCAAGCAAGTTGGATGCACACCCACTAGTTTCTTTTGTTGAGCTTTCATTCATATTTAGCTCTAGTGCATCCGTTGCATGGCAATCCCTACTCACTCACATTGATATCTATTGATGGGCATCTCCATAGCCCGTTGATACGCCTAGTCGATGTGAGACTATCTCCCTCTTTTTTTCTTCTCCACAACCACCTCTATTCCACCCATAGTGCTATGTCCATGGCTCGCGCTCATGTATTGCGTGAAAGTTGAAAGGTTTGAAAAGATAGAGCATGAAAACAAATGCTTGGCTGAAATCGGGGTTGTGCATGATATGAATATTTTTGTGTGATAATAAGGGAGCATAGCCAACACTATATGATTTTGTAGGGATAACTTTATTTAGCCATAGTATTTTGAGAAGACATGATTACTTTGTTAGTATTGCTTGAAGTATTGTTATTTCTTATGTCAATATAGACTTTTGTCTAGAATGTTTCAGATCTGAACATTCATGCCACAATTAAGAGAATTACATTGAAAAACTATATTGGTTAGCATTCCACATCAAAAATTCTTTCTTTATCATTTACCTACTCGAGGACGAGCAGGAATTAAGCTCGGGGTTGCTTGATACGTCTCCAATGTATCTATAATTTTTTATAGTTCCATGCTATTATTTATGAAGTCTTGGATGCTTAATGGGCTTTATCATTCACTTTTATATCATTTTTGGGACTAACCTACAAACCCAAAGGCCCAGTCGAGATTGTTGTTTTTTGCCTATTTCATGGTTTTGCAGAAAAGGAATATCAAACGGAGTCCAAACGGAATGAAACCTTCGCGAGAGATATTTTTGGAGAAAATCACGGACGGAAAGCGTCAGGACCAAGTCAGGGGATAGATGGGCTGCCCTCGAGGGTGGGGGGTGCGCCCCCCTTCCCAGGGCACGCCCCCCTGCCTCGAGGCTGGCCCACACGGCCCCCGGTGCCCTCCTTCTTCCTATATATACCTACGTACCCCAGAAACTTCAGAGAGAAAACCCTAATTCCACCACCGTAGCTTCTGTTCCCGTGGAGATCCCATCTTGGAGCCTGTTCCGGGAGGGGGATCCATCACGGAGGCCTTCATCATCATCATCATCGCCCTCACCATGAGTTGTGAGTAGTTTACCACAGACCTTTGGGTCCATAGCTAGTATCTAGATGGCTTCTTCTCTCTCTCTAGATCTCAATACAAAGTTATCCTCGGTCTTCGAGGAGATCTATTCGATGTAATCTCTTTTTACGGTGTGTTTGTCGAGATCTGATGAATTATGAGTTTATGATCAAGGTTATCTATGAAATATATTTGCTTGTTCTCTGAACTTTTTATGTGTGCTCATAATATCCTTGCAAGTCTCTTCGAATTATTGGTTTGGTTTGGCCTACTAGATCTATAGTTCTTGCAATGGGAGAAGTGCTTGGCTTTGGGTTCAATCTTGTGGTGTCCTTTCCCAGTGACAGTAGGGGCAGCAAGGCACGTATTGTATTGTTGCCATCGAGGATAAAAACATGGGGTTTTCATCATATTGCTTGAGTTTATCCCTCTACATCATGTCATCTTGCTTAAGGCGTTACTCTGTTCGTATGAACTCAATACACTAGATGCATGCTGGATAGCGGTCGATGTGTGGAGTAATAGTAGTAGATGCAAAATCGTTTCGGTCTACTTGCCTCGGACGTGATGCCTATATACAATGATCATGCCTAGATAGTCTCATAATTATTCGCTTTTCTATCAATTGCTCGACAGTAATTTGTTTACCCGCCGTAGAATATCGCTATCATGAGATAAGCCACTAGAGAAAACTATGGCCCCCGGGTCTATTCTCAACATATCAATCTACATCTACTTTACTTTACTTTCTTTTATTTGATATTTTATTAAACCAAAAATATCAAAAATATAATTATCACCTCTATCAGATCTCACTCTCGTAAGTGACCTTAAAGGGATTGACAACCCCTTATCACGTTGGCTGCGAAGTTCTTATTTGTTTGTGCAGGTGCGAGGGACTGGTGCGTGGTCTCCTACTGGATTGATACCTTGGTTCTCAAAAACTGAGGGAAATACTTACGCTACTGTGCTGCATCTCCCTTTCCTCTTCGAGGGAATACAACGCAAGCTCAAGAGGTAGCAACTATCGGGTGCCGAGGGTGAAACCTCGTAATGCACTCATTATGATCACTTTGTAGTGTTGCTATTCGGTCGTGGTCATCGAGGGTGATTCCTCTTTCTCCATTCCTGATACGACTATGTCGTGCAACCCCTCAAGTGTGAACCTCAGGGGTGATTCGTCATAGTTCGCCTTGATGGACACATCGGGTGGAATTCGTCGGGGGTGATTCCTCGGGTTTTCCACCTTGATGTTTTGGACACACGGTTACATGGACTTTACTTGAGACCTTTGTGAAAGGCGGGCGGGCCCGGAGGGCACCCGTGGGAGTTGTTTCGGTGGCGGCTGGCTGTTTAGTGGTATCACCCAGGAGGGGTGATAGCTTCGGACTTGTCCCGACAGCCGTCACTTCTGTCAACACTGCACTAACTTTGGGGTTTATGGAAGTGGATGCACAAGCAGTATTCCCACTTAGTACACGTGAAGGCTAGAAATAGACTGGGAAGCGACCAGCTAGAGAGCGACAACAGTCATGAACATGCATTAAAATTAATCAACAATGAATGCAAGCATGAGTAGGATATAAATCACCATGAACATAAATATCATGGAGGCTATGTTGATTTTGTTTCAACTACATGCGTGAACATGTGCCAAGTTAGACCACTTGAATCGTTCAAAGGAGGATACCACCCTATCATACCACATCACAACCATTTTAATATCATGTTGGCACGCAAGATAGACCATTATAAACTCTCAGCTAATTAAGCATGGCATAAGCAGCTATGATCTCTAGTTTTCATTACAAGCATGTTTCATTCATAACAAGCTGAATCAGGAACGATGAACTATCATATTTACAAAAACACGAGACATCGAGTTCATACCAGCTTTTCTCATCTCAATTAGTTCATCATATATCAGCATTATTGCCTTTCACTCGCACGACCGAACGGTGTGGATAAAAATAATAGTGCACGTGCATTGGACTAAGCTGGAATCTGCGAGCATTTTAATACAAGAGAGAAGGCAAGGTAATATGGCTCAAGGTCAAATCAACAAATAAAGCATATGAGAGCCACTAAGCATTTTAATCATGGTCTTCTACTCTTGACCCCCAAAGAAAAGAAAAGAAACTATTTGCATGGGAAAGCTCCCAACAAGCAAAAGAAGAACGATAAATCTTTTGGGGTTTTCTTTTAATTACTACTACTACAAGGAAAGTAAACTAGCTAGAAGCTACAACTAATAATTTTTTTGTTTTTCTTAAGGTTTTTTATAGCACACAAGAAAAAGACTAAGAAAAGAATTGAGACTAACCATGGATGGTACAATGAAAGAGTGTGAGCACCGACAACTAGAATAAGTGTGTGAGCATGAATGTAAAGACGATGAGTAACACGTACTCCCCCAAGCTTAGGCTTTTGGCCTAAGTTGGTCTATGGCCACGGATCGAAGCTACTCCCTCCAGTGTATTGAGATGTGTCCTCTGGGTGCCACTGGTTGGCAAGCTCATCCAGATCCCACCCATAAACAGACTGACAGTAAGGATCGAGTGGTGGCTCCGGCTCAGGCTCTGAAGCTCATGCCTGGCCCTGGTACTTGTAGAAGGCATCTGACGTAACAAGATATATGCATGTAGACAGATCAAACAGAGATGGTGCAGGCAAGGTAACAATCTCACAATACTTTTCATCAAACCTTAATTTATAATTAACCAGCCTATCATTGTCTTTAACAATAAAATCGTGTGCTATCATGCTCTTATAATCTAGATAAACAGGGGCAAGCAATTTTTCTTCCTTCTCATGATGCCTAATAGGTATTCTAAAATGTTCAGCAAGGCGAGAAGCAAAGATGCCTCCAAAGACGGGGCCCTTTGAGCGGTTCAAACTCAGTCGTTTAGCAACGACGGCACCCAAGCTAAAAGTTGTGTCTTGAAACAAAGCATGGCGTAAAATGACAATATCAGGGGCACTAAGATTCCCACTGTTCCCGTGACCAATTAAACATCTACTAGCAAATAAAGCAAGGTAGCATAGAACAGGGAAATGTATACTGGTAATTCTTGCCCTTGAGACTTGTCTAGTTTCCCCTACAGCTATCATGTCAATAAACCCTTCAACGTCTTCACGACGTGGTTCATCAAGCCTACCTTCAAAGCGTATCTTGCATACTTCACAAAACTCAAAGAATGATATCTCCTTAACCTCATCATATAAACAAAACTCCATTGTACGTGGTGTTTTCTTAGCATGAAAATGAAAATTTTGCGTGAAAATATTAGTGAGTAAGAGATACTGTTCATGCTGGTCGTGGAGGAAGTCAGTGAGTCCTGCATTATTTGCCAACCAATAAAAGTCTTCGTAAATCCTGGCGGCTCTCATGAACACATTACAACGCCATTCACACGGCCGAACTTCCGCCATGCGAGGAAGATTATATTTGAGCTTCTTATTTTCTTCCTTCTTCTTATCCTCTGACTTTTACTGGAGGAGCCCCTCAACAATCTCTTTATCATTTTCCTCCTCTGAAAATTTCTGAAATCTTTAGTAACTCAAAATAAAAGTGAATCAAATTCAACAAGATTGATAGCAACAACTCCTACAAGTGCCTAGCGACTATATCATGCATTAGAACTACTTGGGACCAAGGAAATTTGACATGCAAGATCAAGAACAAGGTCACCATAGCAGCAAAAAATTGCAATAAATAAAGCACTAGAACAAAAACTAATTGGACCATTGGAGGAGTCACATACCAAGGAACAATCTCCCCAAAGAATTTGGTGAATGGTGCTTTGAGCAAGGAGATCGAAAATGGCAGCAAGATGAGCTAGAACTCATGCTTGAGCTGGTTTGTGATTTTTTTTTGGGAGGAAGAAGAAGGGTATGGGTGTAGGAATAAGTGGAGGGGGGCCACATGGGGCCCACGAGGTAGGGGGCACGCCCTGTGAGGGCGGGCGCGCCCTGGACCCTCATGGCCAGGTGCTGGCTCCCCTCGCTGTGTTTTCTGTGCCATATATTCTCAAATATTCTAGAAAAAATCATATTTAATTTTCAGGGCATTTGGAGAACTTTTATTTGCGGGGTATTTTTTATTGCACAGATAAGTCTGGAAACAGACAGAAAATACTATTTTTGCTTTATTTATCCTAATTAACAGAAAGTAAAAGGGGGATACAGAAGGTTGTGCTATCTAGATTCACCTATCTCATGCTCATCAAAAGGAATCCATTAACAAGGTTGATCAGGTCTTGTTAATAAACTCTTTCCGAATAACATGAAACCGGAGAATTTTCAAATAACACTAGGTTACCTCAATGGGGATATGTATGCCCCCAACAATAAAAATATCATATGTCTTCTTGATAGTAGGAAGAGAAAATTCAAAACCTCCAATAGTGATAGTTGAAATTTTTCCAATATAATTGATACTGTGGACCTGAGGTTGTTTCCTCGGAAAATGTATCGTATGTTCATTACCATTGACATGAAAAGTGACATTGCCTTTGTTGCAATCAATAACAGCCCCTGGAGTGTTCAAAAAGGGTCTACCAAGGATAATAGACATACTATCATCCTCGGGAATATCAAGGATAACAAAGTCCGTTAGAATAGTAATATTTGCAACCACAACAGGCACATCCTCACAAATACAGACAGGTATGGTAGTTGATTTATCAACCATTTGCAAAGATATTTCAGTAGGTGTCAACTTACTCAAGTCAAGTCTACTATATAAATAGAGAGGCATAACACTAACACCGGCTCCAAGATCACATAAAGCAGTTTTAAGATAGTTTCTTTTAATGGAGCAAGGTATAGTAGGTACTCCTAGATCTCCTAGTTTCTTAGGTATTCCACCTTTGAAAGTATAATTCGCAAGCATGGTGGAAATTTCTACTTCATGTATCTTTCTTTTATTGGTAATAATATATTTCATATACATAGCATAAGCATTTGTTTTAAGCACATCAGGCAAACGCATACGCAAAAATATAGGTCTAATCATTTCAGCAAAGCGCTCAAAATCATCATCATCCTTTTTCTTGGATGGTTTAGGAGGAAAAGGCATGGGTTTCTGAACCCATGGTTCTCTTTCCCTACCGTGCTTCCTCGCAACAAAGTCTCTCTTATCATAATGTTGATTCTTTGATTGTGGGTTATCAAGATCAACAATAGGTTTAATCTCTACATCATTATCATTGCTAGGTTGAGCATCATCATTAATATTATCACTAGGTTCGCGTTCATTACCAGATTGTATCTCAGCATCAGAGACAGATATATCATTGGGATTCTCAGGTGTGTCAGCTACAGATTCACTAGAAGCATGCAAAGTCCTATCATTTTTCTTTTTCTTCTTCTTAGAAGAACTAGGTGCATCTAAATTAGCTTTCTGAGAATCATGCTCAATTCTCTTAGGGCGGCCTTCAGGATACAAAGGTCCTGAGTCACTTTACCACCTCTAGTTGCAACTCTAACAGCATAGTCATTATTCTTACCATTTAATTCATTGAGCAAATCATTCTGGGCTTTAAGTACTTGTTCTACTTGAGTGGTAACCATAGAAGCATGTATACTAATGAGTTTCAGTTCACCTTTAACTCTAGAAATATAATCACTCAAGCGTTCAATCATATAAGCAGTATGTTGCAATTGTCTACCAACATAAGCATTGAAGTTTTATTGCTTCACAATAAAATTGTCGAACTCATCTAAGCATTGGTAGCAGACTTATAACGAGGAATATCACCTTCATCAAATCTATAAAGAGAGTTTACCTTTACTACCTGTGTCGGGTTATCAAGACAATGTATTTCTTCAATAGGTGGTAAATTCTTAACTTCTTCAGCTTTAATACCTTTTTCTTTCATAGATTTCTTTGCCTCTTGCATATCTTCAGGACTGAGAAACAGAACACCCCTTTTCTTTGGAGTTGGCTTAGGAGCTGGTGCAGTAAAAGTAACGGTAGTGTTTTTGTAGTTTTTGTAATAGTAGCAGCGGAAAAGTAAATAAGCAACTAGCAATATGTGAAAAGCTCTTAGGCATTGGATCGGTGATGGGGAATTATGTCGGATGTGATTCCTCATGTAATAGTTATAACATAGGGTGACACAGAACTAGCTCCAGTTCATCAATGTAATGTAGGCATGTATTCCGAATATAGTCATACGTGCTTATGGAAAAGAACTTGCATGACATCTTTTGTCCTACCCTCCCGTGGCAGCGGGGTCCTATTGGAAACTAAGGGATATTAAGGCCTCCTTTTAATAGAGTATCGGACCAAAGCATTAACACATAGTGAATACATGAACTCCTCAAACTATGGTCATCACAGGGAGTGGTCCCGATTATTGTCACTTCGGGGTTGTCGTATCATAACACATAGTAGGTGACTATAGACTTGCAAGATAGGATCAAGAACGCACATATATTCATGAAAACATAATAGGTTCAGATCTGAAATCATGGCTCTCGGGCCCTCGTGACAAGCATTAAGCATAGCAAAGTCATAGCAACATCAATCTTAGAACATAGTGGATACTAGGGATCAAACCCTAACCAAACTAACTCGATTACATGGTAAATCTCATCCAACCCATCACTGTCCAGCAAGCCTACGATGGAATTACTCACGCACGGCGGTAAGCATCATGGAATTGGTGATGGAGGAAGGTTGATGATGAAGATGGCGACGATCTCCACTCTCCGGAGCCCCGAACAGACTCCAGATCAGCCCTCCCGAGAGAGATTAGGGCTTGGCGGTGGCTCCGTATCGTAAAACGCGATAATTCTTCCTCTCTGATTTTTTTTCTCCCCGAAAGTGAATATATGGAGTCAGAGGGTACGTCCGTGGAGCGTCAGGGGGCCCACGAGGCAGGGGGCGCGCCCAAGGGGAGGGGACGCGCCCCCACCCTCGTGGACAGGGTGTGGGCCCCCTGACGTAGATCTTTCCGCATATATTTTTTGTATTTTCCAAAATAATTTTCCGTGGATTTTCAGGTCATTCTGAGAACTTTTTATTTATGTACAAAAACAACACCATGGCAATTCTGCTGAAAACAGCTTCAGTCCGGGTTAGTTCCATTCAAATCATGCAAGTTAGATTCCAAAACAAGGGCAAAAGTGTTTGGAAAAGTAGATATGTTGGAGACGTATCAGTCATGTGCGTATGCAAAATTTTCTGACATGAATGAATGTGATGCTCCATAATCGAATAACATAGAAGCCGATACTAAGTTAATGAGAAGAGTACCCATCACAGTAGTAGGCTGGTCTTGAGCTTCATTCAGATCAACGTGGTTAGCCTGACCACGACCGTAAGGTCTGGCATTGTTGTTGCGTGGCTGATTGTTACCATGAGCCGCTGGAGGAAGAACAAGTTGATTCTGATTCTGAGGACAGTTCCTAGAACGGTGACCCGTAAGGCCACACTTGAAGCATAGACCATCACTGGGGTTGGAAGCAGGCGCTCGGGTTGGTGCAGTCTGAAGAGGATGTCTTGGGACTGTCTTGGTGCAGGTGCAGTTGAACGATACATGCTATGGGGAATCCATATCCGACGCTTCTATGCTGACGGGCCTGAAGATGAGCCAGCATCACGGCTGCGCCTGACGGATCCCTGGTGTTCCTGAAGACCAGTCTCAACCTGAATGGCCTTGTTCACCAAGGTGGGGAAGTCCGCAAAGTCGTGAACGAGGAGCGCTAGCTTGATATCAGCTTGTAGTCCGTCACGGAACTTTTCTTGCCTACGAGCATCAGTAGCAATGTCTTCTTCAGCGTAGCGGGACAAGTCCAAGAATTCCCGCTGATAAGCATCTACAGACTAGTTGCCTTGGGTGAGGTTGTGGAACTCTCACTTCTTCCTGTCCATGATTCCCCGAGGAATGAAGCGAGCACGGAAGGCAGCTTGGAAATCCGGCCAAGTGATGACCGTTCCAGCAGGTAGGCTACGTCTGTGGCCGTCCCACCATCGAGTAGCGGGGCCCCGCAGATAGTATGCTGCGAAGGTGACATAGTTGGCAGGGGCTACATCAGCAGACTCTAGCTCGAAAGCGATGTCTCGGAGCCAGTCATCAGCATCCAGTGGCTGAGTTGAGTTGCAGTAGACGATGGGGTTGAGGTGCGCAAAGTCTTGCAGAGTTACTGGGGCTGGCTGCTGATTCATATTTGGGCGAGGAAACTGAGCCATCACCCCTTCCATGAACTGGCGATTCAGCTCAAACTGCTGCATCATTCCTACCACGAATTCGGGCGGTGGTGGAGCGTTGCCACCACGGCCACAACCACCTGGTCTAACCATCCTGCTAACATGTAAAGGGGCAGTTCAGCATTGAGCATTTGCAAAGACAAAGAATTATTTACTATCTAACATGTAGAATGAACGAGGTGCGACGGGTACCACATAGTAGCGAGCAAGACAGAGTGTGTACCTTCAAAATACTATTCTAATAAATAACCATGGCTTATCCAACTTTGGGGAGATTGCGTTCACGGGATCCTACTGTTAGAGTTAGTAAATTCGTTTAACCCGAATAGAAGAGAGTTCAGAGTCCTAGAGTATAGACGAGGAGTAAAAGATCCTAATACCACCCAATGGCGACGTGGACCCGTAAGCCACACAACCATGATAGTAAAACAGTTTTTGAAAGACTAGCCTCAACTTAGACCAAGGAGTTGGAAAGGGGGTTCCTACTGGCAGTCAACTCTGATACCAACTTGTGACACCCCCGATTTGACCGTACACTAATCATGCACAAAAATGTCTACGACCAAGATCAGGGACTCACGGGAAGATATAACAACACAACTCTAGACACAAATAAAAGAATACAATCTTTATATTACAAGCCAGGGGCCTCGAGGGCTCGAATACATAAGCTCGAATACACAAGAGTCGGCAGAAGCAACAATATCTGAGTACAAACATAAGTTAAACAAGTTTGCCTTAAGAAGGGTAGCACGAAAGTAACAACGATCGAAAAGGCAAGGCCTCCTGCCTGGGATCCTCCTAACTACTCCTGGTTGTCGGCGGCCGTCACGTAGTAGTAGGCACCCACGGGGTAGTAGCAGTCGTCAAAGGGGGGGAGAGGGAGCAAAGCAACCATGAGTTCTCATCCAAAGTACTCGCAATCAAGGATCTATACTACTTAAGCATCGGTATCAATGAAAATGGGTGGTATCTGTGGAATAAACTGCAGAATGCCAGAATAAGAGGGGGAGAAGCTAGTCCTATCGAAGACTATTATCTTCTGGAAACCACCGTCTTGTAGCAACAGGAGGGAGTAGAGTAGTATAACGTAAGTCATATTTATGTTGTTCTATCAACGCTCCGAAATCCTTTCTCAACTCTCGGAGCCACACATCCAAATCATGCCTCAGCATCCAGTTCTAGTTGTATCGATCGAGATACAACTCCAAGTGTCCGTTATCGTAGAACAGGCTATCGATAGATGTTTTCTTCCCTGCAGGGGTGCACCAACTTACCCAACACGCTCGCTTATCTCCGGCCAGACACACTTTACTGGGTCATGCCCGGCCTTAGCCAAAACGATACGCCACAACCCGACCTAGGTTTAATAGAGAGGTCACTGGTGGGTCTCAACCAACCTATACTAAGAAGTTACAATAAGTAGGTAAGGTATGAAAGCAGGTAACAACAACAGGCTATGCATCAGAATAGGATCATACAAAAACAATAGCAGTTCTAATGCAAGCGTAAGAGAGAAGGAAATGGATGATATCGGAATGATCATAGGGGGTTGGCTTGCCTGGAAGCTCTGCTGCAAAGGAACGGTCGTCGGTGACGTAGTCGAGCACGGGGGCATCGTCGGTCTCGGGCTCTACCGGAGAGAAGAGGGGGAAGAAACAATAAATACAAAGCACACAGATGCATGACATGACAATAAGCGTGATAGGGTGCTCTAACGCAGTACTACACTATACCGGCGAAGAGGGATAACATCCGTGAATGTTTTCCCGGAGGTAGGCATTTTTGGACAAACGAACCGGAGGTTGAATGTTTCATGTTCGCTATGATTGGGATGTGTGGCCGGCTAACGGACTCTGTATTCATATTTGTCTCGTCGTTCTCAGCAACTTTCATGTATAAAACTTTTTCATCCGAGTTACAGATTATTTTATATGGTTTTTCAAAGATTTAACAATATTCAGAAATTATTTTAACTCAAAAATGGACTTATTGCGTCAGCATGACATCATGCTGATGTCAGCAGGGTCAACAATCAACTTGACTGGGTCGATTGGTCAAAAGGGGCAGTGGGGGCCACTATCATAGACTAGTCTAAATAAACAGGTTTATTTAGACTAATTTGTAATTAGATTAATTAAACATAATTAATTAGAGTTAATTACCAGGATTAATCAAGTTAATAATTAATTAATTAAAATTTGATTTATTATTTATTATTATTATTATTTATTATTTTTTTAATCTCGTTCTGGGGGCGGGTCCCACTGTCATTGGCGCAAGTGGCCTAACGGGCGCCAGGTGCACGCGGGTGCGGGCCCAACCCGCAGCCCGATTGGGAGCGGGGGTGCGGGCCCAACCCGCAGCCCGATTGGGAGCGGGGGTGCAGGCAGCCATGCCCGAGGGGCGCAGCCGGGGCGAGGCCACCGGCCTACGGAGGGGGCTTGCCGGGCGGAGCTGGTCGTAGGAGCGGCGAGCGGCTGGCCGTGAGCTGCAGCAGCAGGAGCCGACCACCACGGCCGAGCGGGGCAAGGTGACTTGCGGGGTGCAGCCATGGAGCATTGGTGCCTGCGGGCGGCGGAACAACGGAATGACGCGGCGGCGTGGTAAGGAGCGCGGGCGCGCGCGGATGCGCGACCGAAGTGGTACAGCGCGTGCGGGCCGGAGCAGTGGCAGGTGGGGAAGAGGAGGAGCGAGCGGTGCCTCACCACCGGTGCAGGGGAATGCTGGAGAGGCTCAATGGAACCGCGGTTGAGGAGGAGGACGGGAGGCGACGCCGACGAGTTGCCGGCGAGCTGCGGTGGCGCGACGTCGACGCCAGAGGCGCCGCGGGGTCGAGCCCCCGTTTCAGTTCGGGTCGAGGGCGGTGGTCGGCGCCGTGCGGGAATGGACGGAGAGGCGGGCGCTGGTGAGGTGGCGAGCAGCGCCAGCGTCGGGTGGCCGCGTCGACATCGGCGGGGTCGCGTGGCGGCGACGGGATCGCCCGATCCTGATCCAGGCGGGGCAACAGGGGGGAGGAGAGCGAAGGATCGGGAGGAGTGGGGGTGTGGAGCTAGGGCTTGGTGGGGGGGGGTTAGTGGGTATATTGGCGAGGGGGCAGCGGGTGGGCCGGCCTGCTAGTGGCCAGGTGGGCCAAATGGCCCGGGGGGCTTTCTCATCTACCTCTCCTTTTCTTCTGTTTTCTTTTATTTCTTTTAAAGCATCCGTTTCACTTAGTTTAGGACACTTTAAACATTTTGCAAAAATGTTGGCCCACCACTAATATTAACAAAAGAATATTTGCCACATGATGAACATTTTAGTTTTCTTGTTTGAGAAATTTTGAATTTCACTCATATTTTGAAATTTGAATTCAACCCGGATTTGCAAGAGATATTAGACAATGATGATCAAACACGTGTTTAGCAAAATGATTAACTGGATCTCAGGGATTACTGTAGCATCATTACACCGCGATGTTACAGGAGCTTGCCGAGCCTTCGCCTTGCTAGCTCGGCCTTGCCGGCAAGGGCTACTCTTGGTGTTGATCTTGATGCTTTGTCTTGTTCTTCTCTTTAACCAAGTTGATCAACTTGGTCTTGAATCTTGGTCTTAGCTAGCAGGTGAGCTACCATTTGTTTGTGCATAAGTCAGGGTATAAAATACCCATGTTTTATATATCGAGAGAGGAGCCCCTGGACCTAGGCCATACGCGCCATTGATGTGTCGTTGGGCTAGGCCCAAACAATGCACATACACGTGATTGCAAAACTGTTGTTGTGCTGATAACTTTTGTCCCGTGGGATCTTCTTCGCTTCTTCATTAACCTGTGCTTATGTTTGTCCTTGGTTATCTTCTAGCAAATCTCGTCGTCGAGGGGGGGCGTCTACCACCCATGCAAGGACCAAGTGTGAGTACGCACATGAGTCATCGTTGGGTTTGGCTTGGATGGGCGCATGGCCGCACGTGGAGAATGGTAACTGCCATATTTTCCATCACATTCCCTTCTACTGCAGCCCCCACGACGTGTGTTGTCCGCGAAACATGGGATTGGTGAAGAGAGGCGGTCCTGGAGGTAGTGCACCAAGCCAGGGAGGCAGGGCACCAGATTGCTAAGACTGGGAGGTTGCGCGAGTAATGCGCCCGGCCGGAAATGCAG
The DNA here is from genome assembly GCA_902687465.1 of Secale cereale. Classification (NCBI taxonomy): domain Eukaryota; kingdom Viridiplantae; phylum Streptophyta; class Magnoliopsida; order Poales; family Poaceae; genus Secale; species Secale cereale. The sequence goes on along the minus strand of LR738709.1, from coordinate 382,026,401 downwards.
GGCGCGGGATTGGTGGAACAGGGTGGTTTCCCTAAAAGGGCGAAGAGCCAGCCCCAGCGCCCCCTATCAACAGGATAATTGTAGGGGATGATGCTCATCCTCCTTTCCTCGTTCCAATCTTCCAATATCCGATGTCTCCTTCTTTTTCCCTTGCCCCTATCTCGACTGCCGTCATGGCGATGGGAAAGGTAGAGCTCATGCGTTTGTTGTTGCGGCAAGGACTCTCCTAGGCACCATGCCTCCGCCTCGGCCGCTGCTGTGGAGGCCAGCACTAGTGCTCGAGGAGGAATTGCGGCTCGGGTTCATGGAATACGTGGTGCCCGGGGCCGAGAAGGCCACAGCGGAGCACTCGTCGTTTCACCACCGTCCGCTCCACTCCCGGTAGAAGGCCACATGGGGGACACGGCACTCGAGTTCGTCATGGAGCTGCGTGACCAGCCGTGTAGTCGGTTGCGGCTCCCCCGTCCCTTCACTAGGGTGGTGGATGACAGTCATCCGCATGGCTTGTGGGTGCTCGTGGATGGCTACTACAACGGGCCCATTTGGGTGGTCATCGAATTCTCTGCAAACTAAATAATGTACTTCACACGTGGGTGGAAATCCTTTGTCAGCGCTCCTTGCTTGGGGTAGGGACATCTCCTGCACTTCAAGTTGATCGAATCCGACACACTCATCATGAAGTTCTTCGGGGCTTCAGGGGCTCGCCTGGAATGCTGCGCGGAAAGCTCGAGTGGCAGTGACACTACCTCCTCCAGTGACAGTGACTAGGAGGACGATGACGATGACGACGGCCCTCCAAATGTCAGGATCGTGGAGGATGACTTTGACTCCATCTGAGCGCCGGCAAAACCATTATCTAGCTTCCCAAGAGCCAAGCCTCGGCTAGGCACCCATTTCCCCCCTATTGCACTTGATTTAAACCCTGGGAATAAGGGCTTGGAAAATGTTATCGAGTCATTTATTTAATGAATGTCTATTGATTATCATATTCGAATGAATGAATGTTGTCCTTCATTGTTTGTTTCTTATTTTTGCATAGTTCATTTCCAACATATTTTGGAAACTTGCCGGCGCGAGCGCTTCAAGGAACGAGTCCTTAGCAGCCTGCTGGCAACGCCGCCGCCGGCAAGGTCCCTTAACGGTCTCAACGCAACCACTTGAGGTGTTGAGCGGACTCAAAACAGAACGAGGGCGCAGCTAATCACGACAAGGTTTCCTCACACACAGGTTTTCCATACGCAACTGAAAAACGTCAATGAGAACAACCATACAACAAGTTTTTTGAAAGTTCTTCAACTTATCTCTTCTTTGTTGTACTTATCATCTTATCGTGGAATGTTAACTCGAACACCGCTTGTTGGTGTCCATACCATCATCATTCCGCCCAACAAATGTGTGTGCGAGGTAATCCCTTGTCCTTAGCGAGGAAAAGAGAAAGGAAGACAATAACAAGGAACCTTTACGTCCCGTTAATCAACCACACAAGGCAAGCATACCATAACATCATAGAAAGACACATATGTTAAACATGTGAATCGACAAGAGTTGTGAAATAGTTAGCTTTATTCACATATGCATAAGGTATGCGCCTGGCTTTGTACAAAGGGTTACAAGTCTTGTCGACAAAGCTTGTACAAAAATTGTTGTCGGGTTGCCGAGGACGAGGCCCTGCAACCGTGCCTCATGAGTAGAACTTGCGAAGGTTCTCAATGTTCCATGAGTTTTGCACTCTAATGCCATCTTCGGTCTCTAGATGGACTGCGCTAGGTTTGGTGACTCGTGCTACCCGATAAGGGCCTTCCCACTTTTGTGTCTACTTGTTTGATCTCCTGGTGGATTGAACATGCCGAAGAATAAGGTCGCATTCCTCAAAGCTTCGGGCATGAATTTTGTGGCTATGATAGCGGCGCAAAGCTTGTTGTTAGAGTGCAGCTCACACAGTAGCCCGAAGATGATCTTCCTCAAGGAGTGTTGTGTCATCTTGCCGCAACTGCCCTTGCTGTGCCTCATCATAGACGAGAACTTGAGGTGACCCATATGCGAGTTAGGTGGGGAGCACCGCCTCTGCACCATAGACTAGGGAGAAGGGTGTTTGGCCGATAGCTTGATTTGGTGTCGTCCTAAGTAACCAAAGAACCGCCGGTAGCTCATCAATCCAACATCTTCCACACTTATGTAGCCTATCAAAGGTTCTCGCCTTGACCCCACACAACACTTCCGCATTCATCTGTCCTACATGTCCATTGCTTCTTGGGTGAGCAACAGAGGCAAAACAGATTTTAGTTCCAAGGTCTTGGATATACCGCGTGAAGGTGTGGCTCGTGAACTGTGTGCCATTTTCGGTGATGATCCTGTTGGGGACTCTGAAACGGCAAACTAATCCTTTGAAGAACTTGATGGTTGTCTGTGCTGTCACCTTTATCACTAGTTCTACTTCAGGCCACTTTGTGAACTTGTCGATGGCTACATATAAGAACTCAAAGTCCCCGGTCACACAGGGGAAGTGTAACACCCCCAGTGTCAGGCTACAGTAACCTCACCCTAATATTGCCAGGTCACCATGCTAACTGAGCTAATGATCACTTGATGAAAAATCAAAGTCAAATTCATTAGCTAATTACAAGTGAAATAAAGAAATTCTCAAACATAAAAACTAAAATATTCATCATGTGGCAAATAATACATAGATAATTATGGTGGTGGACCATTTTTTAATAAAGTGTTTAAATGCCCTTAAATATTGAAAACAGTGGACCAACAACCAATTACTTGACCTTTTCAATTTCTAAAAATAGTTGAGCATTCCCAAATGCTTTGGAACTTTTTGTGCCAGCCCAGAGTATTTCACTGTATATTTGTGCCAAGTTTCATACTGAGGAAAATCGTTTACTAGATAAACAAAATGCAAAATAGAAACTAGAATGGAAAACATAAAAGAATAAAGAGAAAAGGCCAAAATAAAAGAAAAGGAAACCCTGGGCCCACTCTGGGCCTCGCCC
>LR738709.1:381919768-382023282 GCA_902687465.1 Secale cereale | reverse complement strand
GCCCCCCCCCCCCCCCCCCCCCCGAGCCAGCAGGCCCAGCTGGCCCGGCCCACCTGCCTCCCGCGTCGTCTCCCTCCTCTCTCCTCCACCTGTCGAGCCGGCCGAGCCGGTTCGCCGTTGCCACCGCACCCAACCGTCGACGCGTCGCTACAGCCGCCGCAAGATGGATAAGACAACCCTGGTCCTCCCCCTTCAGCCCTAGCTCGACCCTCCTCTCCCCCTTGCTCTCCTCCCCGATCTGGAGAGGCAACCGATGCGGTTGTCGCCGTCACTACGTCGATCCCGCGGCGACCGGCCATCTCTCGCCCCGCCGACATGTCCTAGGGACCCCGTGGTCTGCTACACCCTCCTATGCTACCAGCTGGAGCCGGGAGGCACCACATTTCCCGCTCCTTCCTCATCTTCAACCTCCGAGCCACCGGCGGCCGTCGCTCGATTCGCCGCCTACGAGCCTCTCCGAGCTAGCCTACACCCCCCTATAGGACCACTGTGAGCTCTAGCACCTTCCCCATCTCCCGAGCACTCGATTATGCATCTCTAGCCACCATCGCCATTGCTGTCGAGCTCAGTTCCGCCACCGCGCTCGCTGCCGTCTCTACAGCCCTTCTCTTGGTCATCTAAGCACGCGTGCATGCACAGGACACCCTAGGGGTGCGGCCTGGACCTTTGGATAGCTCGGGTTCGAGCTGACCCATCGTTCCCGAAGAGCCTCGAAGCCACCGCCGGCCATCGTCGTTGCTATAAGCATTTCAGGCCATCTTAGCATGCACTGCGTGCACCGTTGCACGTGCGGCGCCGCGATCGATCCATAGGCTTGGCTGCTCGTTTGGTCGCCTTTGGCCAAATCCTGCCTACCGCCGCCCTATTCTTCCTTGGCGAAACATGGCCGCCAGTGCGCACAGTTAAGCCAACCTCTCGGTCACCGCCAGGTGGGCGCAGGGTCATTAGCTAATAACCCCGGCCCTAAACCTTCACTGACGATGGGTGATACGTCCAATTTGCATCATGCTTTTATATCGATATTTATTGCATTATGGGCTATTATTACACATTACGTCACAATACGTATGCCTTTTCTCTTATTTTACCAGGTTTACATGAAGAGGGAGAATGCCGGCAGCTGGAATTCTGGGCTGGAAAAGGAGCAAATATTAGAGACCTATTATGCACAACTCAAAAAGTCCTGAAACTCCACAAAAGTTAGTTTTGGAATATATTAAAAATATTGGGCGAAGAAAGCACCAGAGGGGGGCCACCCATCGTCCACGAGGGTGAGGGGCGCCCCCTACCCCCTTGGGCGCGCCCAACTGCCTCGTGGGCCACCTGAAAGCCCCCCGATGCCCGTCTTCTGGTATAAGGTGTATTTTGCCCTGGAAAAAAATAAGAGGGAAGCTTTTGGGACGAAGCGCCGCCATCTCGAGGCGGAACCTTGGCGGAACCAATCTAGGGCTCTGACGGAGCTGTTCCGCCAGGGAAACATCCCTCCGGGAGGGGGAAATCATCACCATCATCATCACCATCGATCCTCTCATCGGGAGGGGGTCAATCTCCATCAACATCTTCACCAGCACCATCTCCTCTCAAACCCAAGTTCATCTCTTGTATCCGATCTTTGTCTCAAAACCTCAGATTGGTACTTGTAGGTTGCTAGTAGCGTTCATTACTCCTTGTAGTTTATGCTAGTTGGTTTATTCGGTGGAAGATCATATGTTCAGATCCTTTATGCATATTAATACCCCTCTGATTATGAACATGAATATGATTTGTGAGTAGTTACATTTGTTCCCGAGGACATGGGAGAAGTCTTGCTATAAGTAGTCATGTGAATTTGGTATTCGCTCGATATTTTGATGAGATGTATGTTGTCTTTCCTCTAGTGGTGTTATGTGAACGTCAACTACATGACACTTCACCATTGTTTGGGCCTAGAGGAAGGCATTGGGAAGTAATTAGTCGATGATGGGTTGCTAGAGTGACAGAAGCTTAAACCCTAGTTTATGTGTTGCTTCGTAAGGGGCTGATTTGGATCCATATGTTTCATGCTATGGTTAGGTTTACCTTAATACTTCTTTTGTAGTTGCGGATGCTTGCAATAGGGGTTAATCATAAGTGGGATAGTTGTCCAAGGAAGGGCAGTACCCAAGCACCGGTCCACCAACATATCAAATTATCAAAGTAACGAACGCGAATCATATGAGCGTGATGAAAACTAGCTTGACGATAATTCCCACGTGTCCTCGGGAGCGCTTTTCCTTATATAAGAATTTGTCCAGGCTTGTCCTTTGCTACAAAAAGTATTGGGCCATCTTGATGCACCTTATTTAATTTTATTACTTGTTACTTGTTACAAATTACTTTATCACAAAACTATCTGTTACCGATAATTTCAGTGCCTGCAGAGAATACCTTACTGAAAACTACCTATCATTTCCTTCTTCTACTCATTGGGTTCGACACTCTTACTTATTGAAAGGACTACGATAGATCCCCTATACTTGTGGGTCATCAATACTCTTTTCTAGAAATCCTTCTTGCTACCTCTTGAGCATGCGTTGGTTTTCCCTTGAAGAGGAAAGGGTGATGCAGCAAAGTACCGTAAGTATTTCCCTCAGTTTTTGAGAACCAAGGTATCAATCCAGTAGGAGACCACACGCAAATCCCCAATACCTGCACAAACAATTAAGAACCTTGCAACCAACATGATCATGGGGTTTTCAATCCCTTCACGTCCACTTGTAAAAGTGAGATCTGATAAAGATAATAAGATAAATATTTTTGGTATTTTTGTTGTATAGATTGAAAGGTAAAGATTGCAAAATAAACTACGATAAAAATAGCTAGTTGATGGGAGATTAATATGATGGAAAATAGACCCGGGGGGCATAGGTTTCACTAGTGGCTTCTCTCAAGATAGCATATTTTATGGTGGGTGAACAAATTACTACCGAGCAATTGATAGAAAAGCGCATAGTTATGAGAATATCTAGGCATGATCATGTATATAGGCATCACGTATGTGACAAGTAGACCGAAATGATTCTACATCTACTACTATTACTCCACACATCAACCGCTATCCAGCATGCATCTAGAGCATTAAGTTCATAAGAACATAGTAACGCTTTAAGCAAGATGACATGATGTAGAGGGATAAACTCAAGAAATATGATATAAACCCCATCCTTTTATCCTCGATGGCAACAATACAATACGTATCGGTTCCCTTTCTGTCACAGGGATCGAACACCGCAAGATTGAAGCCAAAGCTAAGAACTTCACCCATTGTAGGAAAGGTCAATCTAGTAGGCCAAACCAAACTGATAATTCGAAGAGACTTGCAAAGATATCAAATCATGCATATAAGAATTCAGAGAAAAACCAAATATTGTTCATAGATAATCTTGATCACAAACCCACAATTCATCGGATCTCGACAAACACACCACAAAAATTATTACATCGGATAGATCTCCAAGAAGAATGAGGAGAACTTTGTATTGACATCCAAAGAGAGAGAAGAAGCCATCTAGATAATAACTATGGACCCAAAGGTCTGTGGTAAACTACTCACACATCATCGGAGAGGCTATGGGGTTGATGTAGAAGCCCTCCGTGATCGATTCCCCCTCCGGGAGAGCGCAAGGCCCCAAGATGGGATCTCACGGGTACAGAAGGTTGCGGCGGTGGAAATATGTGACAGCCTGGATTTTGCCCTTTTCATTTTCTTTTAATTTTCTTGGGTTTCTTGATTTTCAGTGGCTATGTGGTTCTGAAACTTGGGAAGTTCCTGTCTTCCTAGGTTTTATAGTGGCTTGCCATCCTCCTAATCATCCCATGACCCTCCCATTTTCATCCTTGACCTAATCCAATCATTCTTTTTCTGAGGAATATTCCTTTTCTATTAAAGGAATAATTCTTTTTGCTCTAGGCTGTGAAGCAACCTATATCTCTGCCATTCTAAAAATTCCCAAATAATTCTCATAAATTGTTTGGGTCCTATCTTGATCAATATGGCAAAACTTTCATTGCCATGTTCAAAAATAATCCTCCAATAATCATTTTCCTATTCTGCCCTAAATGGCACTTTGTGAAGCAAGTGCTATTTATCTTCTCCCAATTGCCTCCAAACTTTGTGGACATCTTTTCCTATCCATATCATTGCCATGTGCCAAATTTCATACTCATTTGCCTAGTAAATATTCTTTAGTGATTTTCCAAAGTTTCTGTCCAGAAAGAAACTTTGTGAAGGAAGTATATTCTAGGCATGTCGAAATGAGTTGAAACTTTGTCACATCCTTCATTTGACCAAATCATGACTCTCTGCCAAATTTGAGCTCATGGAGATCATCCATGTGAGCTCAGTTTCAAATCTGGTTTCTGGTAAAATTTTCACTTTGTGAAGCAACCCTATTTTACCTTGCTTCATTTGAGATGAAAATTTACCAGGGCATTCTTACATCTACCTCTACTCCCTCCACCAAGTTTTGACTCAATCCACTTATCCATTTACCCTCAGTAAATTTTCCAAGTTTCTGGACAGAATGGAGCTTTGTGAAGCAAGTGCCACTATGGTAATTCCAAATGGCATGAACATTTTACAGCAGCTCCATATGGTCAAATAATCCCACTCCACCAAATTTCAGCTCATGAAACTTAAGTATGTGAGTGCAACATCATAGTGCCCTAATCTGGCCAGTTTTGCACTTTCTACAGCAACCCTCATCTAAAATCCTCCTCTTAGTCTATTTTTTGGTGATCAGCATCACCTTAGTATGTGATCATCATCAGACAAACTATTTACCACGTTACCAAGCTGGTTTAACCACATGAAGTTACAAGCACCTTCCTGTTGATTTACTTTGGAGCTAAGTGCAAATCTCATTTTTGCCCCTGCACCGATTTATTTCCTCATTTAGACTCAGGGCACTTAGGTAATCCTACTGGACATGGTTGGCCACGCCAAAGCGCGCCGCTCGCACCAGTGCGCGTGGTGATCACGATTGCGTCATGCACAGCGCGCGCTTTGGATCGATCCGGCCACTGTTCCCATCGCCTCCCTCCTCGTCTCGACCTCCATCCTTGTCCAAGAGCTCCCCCCGTGCTCGACTGCATCACCCTACATCGATGCCTCATTATGGTTCATCAGCATTGCGCCGTCACAATAGTGCCCGTGCGATGCCCAGCCTTTGACCTCCATTAGAGCACTGCTCAAGCTCGCTTGTGAGCTCCAGAACCCTCCCCTCACCTATATAAGGACCCCTCGAACCCTCACGCGGCTCACCAGCTCCTCCCTCGCCTCATTTTCTCACCAGAGCCCTCGGCCCCCTCTTCTTTTCGCCTCTGTCTGCCAGGGCCGCCTCGGTCTCGGGATGATTCTGGCCAAACCCAGCCTCCGCTCGCCGTTCCAAGCTGTCCACCGTGTTCCTCTCGTCCCACTAAGCCACCCCACCCCCCTTGCCCCCTCGCAGGAGTGCCCGCATCGCCGAGCCCCACCACCGCCCGTAGCTCTCTGTAACCTCCCGACGCCACGGACTCCCCTCCATCCCTACTCCTCCCCAGCGCCGGTCGACCCCCTGGACGGACACGTCGCGCCGTCCCGGTCCCGCCGGTGCCCACGCCCTAGCCGGAGACGGCCGGAGCTGGCCGGTCCCCTCGCCGCAGCTGCTACCTCTTGAGCTTGCGTTGTATTCCCTCGAAGAGGAAAGGGAGATGCAGCATAATAGCGTAAGTATTTCCCTAAGTTTTTGAGAACCAAGGTATCAATCCAGTAGGAGACCACGCGCGAGTCCCTCGCACCTGCACAAACAAATAAGAACTTCGCAGCCAACGCGATAAGGGGTTGTCAATCCCTTTACGATCACTTACGAAAGTGAGATCTGATAGAGATGATAGTTTATATTTTTGGTATTTTTAGTTTATAAGAATAGCAAATAAAAGCGATAAAAGTAAAGTAGATGTAGATTGATATGTTAAGAATTGACCCGGGGGCCATAGTTTTCTCTAGTGGCTTCTCTCATGATAGCGATATTCTACGGCGGGTAAACAAATTACTGTCGAGCTATTTATAGAAAAGAAAATAATGATGAGACTATCTAGGCATGATCATTGTATATAGGCATCATGTCCGAGACAAGTAGACCGAAACGATTCTGCATCTACTACTATTACTCCACACATCGACCGCTATCCAGCATGCATCTAGTGTATTGAGTTCATAAGAACAGAGTAATGCCTTGAGCAAGATGACATAATGTAGAGGGATAAACTCAAGCAATATGATATAAACCCCATCTTTTTATCCTCGATGGCAACAATACAATATGTGCCTTGCTGCCCCTACTGTCACTGGGAAAGGACACCGCAAGATTGAACCCAAAGCCAAGCACTTCTCCAATTGCAAGAACTATAGATCTAGTAGGCCAAACCAAACCAATAATTCAAAGAGACTTGCAAGGATATTATGAGCACACATAAAAAGTTCAGAGAACAACCAAATATCTTCCATAGATAACCTTGATCATAAACTCACAATTCATTGGATCTTGACAAACACACCACAAAAAGAGATTACATCCAATAGATCTCCTCGAAGACCAAGGAGAACTTTATATTGAGATCCAGAGAGAGAGAAGAAGCTATCTAGATACTAGCTATGGAGTCGAAGGTCTGTGGTAAACTACTCACAACTCATGGTGAGGGCGATGATGATGATGATGAAGGCCTCCATGATGGATCCCCCTCCGGTGGAGCTCCGGAACAGGCTCCAAGATGGGATCTCCATGGGAACAAAAGGTACGAAGGTGGAATTATGGTTTTCTCTCTGTCCTCGGAGTTTCTGGGGTACGTAGACTTATATAGGAAGAAGGAGGGCACCGGGGGTGCTCGGGGGTCCCACGAGGCAGGGGGCGCGACCTGGGAAGGGGGTGCGCCTCCCACCCTCGTGGACACCCCGAGGCTCCCCTGAAGTAGTTCTCAAGTCCCCCGTGCGTGATTTTCTCCAAAAAATATCTCTCGCGAAGGTTTCATTCCGTTTGGACTCCGTTTGATATTCTTTTTCTGCAAAACCCTGAAATAGGCAAAAAAACAGCAATCTAGACTTGGCCTATGGGTTAGTAGGTTAGTCCCAAAAATGATATAAAAGTGAATGATAAAGCCCATTAAACATCCAAGACTTCATAAATAATAGCATGGAACAATCAAAAATATAGATACGTTGGAGATGTATCAAGCATCCCAAATCTTAATTCATTCTCGTCCTCGAGTAGGTAAATGATAAAGAAAGAATTTTTTATGTGGAATGCTAACCAATATAGTTTTTCAATGTAATTCTCTTAATTGTGGCATGAATGTTCAGATCTGAAAGATTCAAGATAAAAGACTATGTTGACATAAGAAATAACAATACTTCAAGCATACTAATAAAGCAATCATGTCTTCTCAAAATACTATGGCTAAAGAAAGTTATCCATACAAAATCATATAGTGTTGGCTATGCTCCCTCGTTATCACACAAAAATATTCATATCATGCACAACCCCGATTTCAGCCAAGCATTTGTTTTCATACTCTATCTTTTCAAACCTTTCAACTTTCACGCAATACATGAGCGTGAGCCATGGACATAGCACTATGGGTGGAATAGAGGTGGTTGTGGAGAAGACAAAAAGGAGGGAGATAGTCTCACATTGACTAGGCATATCCAAAGGCTATGGAGATGCCCATCAATAGATATCAATGTGAGTGAGTAGGGATTGCCATGCAACAGATGCACTAGAGCTAAATATGAATGAAAGCTCAACAAAAGAAACTAGTGGGTGTGCATCCAACTTGCTTGCTCACGAAGACCTAGGGCATTTGAGGAAGCCCATCATTGGAATATACAAGCCAAGTTCTATAATGAAAATTCCCACTAGTATATGAAAGTGACTAAGCATGAGACTCAATGAAGAACATGGTGCTACTTTGAAGCACAAGTGTGGAAAAAAATAGTAGCAATTGTCCCTTTTTTTCTTTTCATTTTTTCTTATTTTTTCGGGCCTTTTTTTTCTTTGGGCTTTCCTTTTTTTTTTGCGGAGGGGCTTTATAGATTTAGCCTTTCCTCCCATGGGACAATGCTCTAATAATGATGATCATCACACTTTCATTACAACTAGATATTACAACTCGATACTACAACAACAAAGTATGACTCTATATGAATGCCTCCGGCGGTGTACCGGTATGTGCCATGAAACAAGCGTGACATGCAAAAAAAATGCATGGTGGCTTTGCCACAAATACGATGTCAACTACATGATCATGCATGGCAATATGACAATATGATGCGTGTTATATAAACGAAACGGTGGAAGTTGCATCGCAATATATCTCGGAATGGCTATGGAAATGCCATGATAGGTAGGTATGGTGGCTGTTTTGAGGAACAATATGGTGGCTGTTTTGAGAAAGGATATATAGTGGGTTTATGGTACTGGCGAAAGTTGCGCGGTACAAGAGAGGCTAGCAATGGCGGAAGGGTGAGAGCGCGTATAATCCATGGACTCAACATTAGTCATAATAACTCATATACTTATTGAAAAAATCTAAGAGTCATCAAAACAAAGCAATCAACGCATGCTCCTAGGGGGAGGTTGGTAGGAGTTAACCATCGCGCGCCCCCGACGTCCACACAAAGGTTGGCACTCTACAAATACTTCATGATCTAACTTCGTCACATAGCGGTTCACCATATGTGCATGATATGGGAATCACTAACCTTAACACAAGTATTTCTCAATTTCGTAATAACTCTACTAGCATGACTCTAATATCACTATCCTCATATCTCAAAACAATTATCAAGCATCCAACATCTCATTCTATTCAATGCACTTGGTGTGATTTTTTTACTACATTGACATTGGATGTCTATCATGTGAAGACTAGTTTCTTAAGCCTAAACACATTACCATGTTGTTTTAATAGACTCTCAAAAGGATATAAGTGAAGCATGAGAGTTCAATAATTTCTACAAAATATTACCACCACCGTGCTCTAAAAGATATAAGTGAAGCACTAGAGCAAAACTATTCAACTCAAAAGATATAAGTGAAGCATATAGAGTGTTCTAACAATTTCTAGGCCATATTTAACTCTCTCAAATAGGTTTTTCCAGCAAGGGTGATTGTGGAAAACTAACAAGGAAAGACTCAAATTATACAAGACGCTCCAAGCAAAACACATAACATGTTGCGAATAAAAATATAGCTCCAAGTATAGTTACCGATGGATGAAAACGAAAGAGAGGATGCCTTCCCGGGGCATCCCCAAGTTTAGGCTTTTGATTATCTGGAATTTACTTGGGTTGCCATGGGCATCCCCAATCTTAGGACTCTGCTACTCCTTGTTCCACAGTCCATCAAAGCAATACTCAAAACTTGAAAACTTCACAACACAAAACTTAGGCAAAAATTCTCGTGAGCTCCGTTAGTATAAGAAAGCAAACCACTACTCAAAGGTGCAGCAATGAATTCATTATTTGTTTATATTGGTGTTAAACCTACTATATTACAACTTCTCTATGGTTCATATCCTCCAATACTACTCATAGATGCATCAGAATAAGCAAACAACACACGAAAAACAGAATCTGTCAAAAACAGAATAGCATGTAGTAATCTGCAGGTTTCGCCTACTTCTGGAACTCACAAAAATTCAAACCAATATTGTAAATTTGAGGAATTTTTCTACCAATCATCTGCAAAAAGAATCAACTAAAAATCACGGTCCAGTAAAATCTTCCGACTACTATAGTGAGTGTTGACGATTTTGTTTTTCACAGCAAGATCATATAAACTTCACACAAGTCTTCCCGAAGGTTCTACTTGGCACAAACACTAAACAAAACATGAAACCACATCTAATCAGAGGCTAGATGCATTATTTATTCCTAACAGCAACAAAAAAAACATAAAATTGGGTTGCCTCCCAACAGGCGCTATCATTTTACGCCCCTGCTGGGCACGATATAAGATAAATCTTTGCCATCTTTGGAAGGCAATCCAAAAGTGGCTCTCATGATAGATTCATATGGTAATTTGATTTTATTTCTAGGAAAGTGTTCCATGCCTTTCCTTAATGGAAACTGGAATCTAATATTTCCTTCCTTCATATCAATAATTGCACCAATCGTTCTAAGGAAGGGTCTACCAAGAATAATAGGACATGAAGGATTGCAATCTATATCAAGAACAATGAAATCTACAGGCACATAATTTCTATTGGCAACAATAAGAACATCATTAAGTCTTCCTATAGGTTTCTTAATAGTGGAATCCGCAAGATGCAAATTTAAAGAACAATCATCAAGCTCATGGAACCCTAGCAAATCACACAATTTTTTTGGGATAGTGGTGACACTTGCACCCAAATCACACAAAGCATAGCATTCATGATCTTTTATTTTTATTTTGATAGTAGGTTCCCATTCATCATAAAGCTTTCTAGGGATAGAAACTTCCAACTCAAGTTTTTCTTCATAAGATTGCATCAAAGCATCAACTATGTGTTTAGTGAAAGCTTTATTTTGACTATAAGCATGCGGAGAATTTAGCACGGATTGCAACAAGGAAATACAATCAATCAAAGAGCAATTATCATAATTGAATCCCTTGAAATACAAAGTAGTGGGTTCATTACTGTAATGCCCCGGAAGTAATACTTTCCCTTTTGGGTATATAATATATCTCCGGCTTCATCTATTTCCATTTCGGGTTCTTTGTCTTTCGGGCTTTCGTCATTTTGTTGTGTGAGTGTGCGGCATTCATTCATATCATGTAGACATGTGCATTGCATTGCATTTGTGTTGTGGGTTGCATCCGGTTCGTCGTGTTCCTTCCCGTTGTCCGTTTCGTGTTCCGGAGCTCCCTCACGTGTCCGTGACGTCCCGTAGGCCTACTTTGTTGTTCGGGCGTTTTTCGTTACCGGTGTGCCGCGAGGTTGTGTTGTGTGTTGTTGTTTTGTTGTGTGCAACCCGCCTCTCAAATCTCGTCTCGTTTGGACTCCGTTGACTTTTCCTTCCGTTGTCCGTGTGGGTCCGATGTGCCTTCACTTCGTGTCCCGGAAACACCCCTGCTGCTTTCTTTTATCTCCGTCTAGGCCCTTTTAATCTATCCCCGCGATCGGATTCGTCGGATCGCGATCGGAGGGCTCCTAGCGCCCCTAAATCTCCTCCTAACCCTAAAAACTGCTACTTATAGACCCCTAGGTCTATTTGGGCATCCCCTTCTTCTTCCCCCTTCTCCACTTTCTTTTTTTTTTCCTTTCTTCTCAGATCCAAAGTTCCTCCCGGATCCCGAGAGGATCCATCCGCCGCCGCAAATCCTACTGGCTCGAAGCCTCCTCGCGGTTCCCTCGCTGGGTGCCGAAGTCAACGCTCGCCCTCCGGCCGCTCGAAGGGCCAGGCCAGGGCGTCGCCCGACCCCGTCGCTGGATCCCGCGTCCCCCATCAGGCCTCGTCATCCCGGTCCCCACATCGCCGTTCCTCGCGGGCCGTACTCCTTCCTCCGCGCCGTCGACAGCCCGCGGGCCTCGCCCTTCGCCCCGACCCAGCTGCGACCGGGCGCTCCGCGCCGCATCGGGCGCCAGCCGCCACCTGGGCCACCCCTCCGACCGGGCTTCGCCAGGCCTCGCCTGGGCCGCCTCGCCCGCCGCACCTTCGCGCCGCCGCGCGCCGCTAGGCCCGAGCCCGTACACCGCCGGGCCGCCTTCGCCACTCCCGAGCCGCCCCGGGCCGCCGCCTCCTCGGGTGGGCCTCGCCCCGTCGGATCCCAGCCGCCAGCCGCCGGATCGGGCCAGATCCGCGCCGCCGGCCCGTACTGTTCATCGGATCTGTTTTTTTTCCTGTTGAGGTTGACTTCTTCCCCACTAAGTCCCTGTTAACTAATCTGTTATGCAAACTTTGACCTGCTGTAACTTTGTGCCTGTTGCTCCGTTTTGTGCGTGTAGCATGTCCAGATGTTCGTGGAGATGTCCTCTACGTTTTACCTGTTGTAGTCATGCATGTTAGATGTCATCTTGACACTTGTTTTGCTGTTGCAAGAGTGCATCATGATATAAACTGCTGTTATGTGTTATTTTTGTGCCACCTTTGACATGTGATAACTTTTAGCTCGTTTGTCCAAACGATGCAAATGACATGTCCACGTGTTCGTCTTGCCACGAACTACGTGTTGCTTGTGATAGGGTTGCATGGTAGATTTATTGTTGCCTTGTTATCATCGTTGCAAAGTGCCATGTTCATATGAGGTGTTTTCACTTGTTATGAAATGCCATCTTGTTGAGCTCGTTGCAATCGTTGTGTTCACCTCTATGATGCATGCTTGTGTGTTTCGGGATCACCGTCATATGTATTTTGATGAGGTGCTTACCCTTTGCCATGTTTAGTTTCGAGGTGACTTAAACATGCTCTTTTGTGTGCTAAGATGTTATTGCTGTTTTAGGACTTAGTGAATTTTCACTAAGTCTGAAATCTGTAACGTTCCGATGCCATGTTCGTGTGATGTTCTAGGAAAAAGCATGATAGTTTTGGGGTGGATTTTGATTGTTCCTTGTAGTATATATTGTTGTCTTTCCATCCATGTCCTCACATGTCCATTTGAGTGGCTGTAGCATGTTTATCTTTCGCTCTAAAGTTTCAATAAAATTCTGCTGCCAGAATTTTATTGCAAAGTTCAATATGTCCAAGATCATTGCTATTGATCCGTGACTCCGTTGGGGGTGCACTTTGGACCTAGTTGTTGTACTATATGTCTAGTTTGTGTTCAAGTCCTTTGCCATGCTTTTTGGGTGCTGTAGCTTAATTATTTTGAGCTCCCAAGTTGCTATGTTGCTGTAATTTTTCAGCTTTCGCTCAAATCTTGTTTCGGGCATAACTTTTAGCCCGTAACTCCGATTTCAGCGAATCTTATATCAAACTTGGGTGATTTTCTGTGTAGATTAATAATATCAGGTTGTTATCTTGTTTTGAGGTGTTTTGCTTGAGTGATGTTTTACGTGCTCCGTGTGCATCTTTAGTGCATCCATCATGCATTCATGTTTTTCGAGTGCGCATTGCATCTTGTTGATTGGTGCCTGGTGTGTTTGTTTTGTTTAGAGCCGGAAGCTGAGACTGGGTACGAAGTTGAGCACGAGGTTTCCAACGAGGTTGAGCACGAGGACCCTTCTTACGATCCGAACGACTTCTCTTCAGGCAAGATGACCGAACCCCGATAACATTACTATCTTTGCCTATTGCTAGTAGTCTCGATCTATAGTTTTGCCTCGATGCCCATGTTCTTCTTGTCAGCCTCCTACTTGTAACCAATTGCCATGTTTAACCACCCTACCTATGCAAACCGTTGCTTGGCTAAGTACGCTTCGCTCAGCCCTTCTTATAGCGTTGCTAGTTGCAGGTGAAGATCGAAGATGCTTGCTTCATGTTGAAGTTTGGTTGGGTTATATCACACTATATAAATGCTTAAACTGAAATCATCTATATATTGGCAAGGGTGGAAGGCTAAGCCTTTTGCTTGGTGATTTGTTCCACTCATGCCGTTAGGATCCGTATAAGCCGGTTTTATGTTCCTTGATTATGCGTTCCTAACACGGTTGGGGTGTATGGGACCCCCTCGATAAACCGCTAAGTGCTAAGACTTTTCCAGCAAATCCCAACATTGGTACTATTTGCCTAATAACAAACTAAACTTGCATAGGGAGTAATTAACCCTCTTTCTTAATCAACAACCCCGGGCCAGTGCTCCACATGAGTGTTGGTCCGAAACGGGGAGCCTGCGGGGCCGCCTTGAGGCAACTCGAGGTATCTGGTATCCACCCGTAGCTTCGCCCATCCGGTCGTGTCCTGAGACCTAGATACGCGCGGCTACGATCAGGGTGTCGACACGCCGGGAGGATTTGCTGGATTAGCCTTACCTTAGCTCGGTATATCTTGAGCACGGGATTCCGAGGATACTCGGGTCTTCCCACTTTGGAGTTGCGACTCCGCGGATCGTGGGCTTGTAATGGGTCAAGTTGGAACACCCCTGCAGGGTTTGAACTTTCGAAAGCCGTGCCCGCGGTTATGTGGCAGATGGGAGCTTGTTAATTCCGGTTGTAGATAACTTGACACAATGTTACTAATACACTACCAGCGTGTGTTCCGTGACTGTCAATTTCCGAATAGGGATTCGGGAGTTGAACACGGAGGGGTTATGATTGTGGAGCTTGTAGCTAGGATCACTTCGTGATCACTTCTCGCCGATGCCTTCTCTTCTCGCTCTCACTTGCGTAAGCTAGATGCTAGTTGCTGCTGCAGACTTGTTCTTTCTCAAGCCCCTTTTCCCTCACCTAAAGGCTTAAATAGTTCTGTTACCCGGGAACGGGATTGCTGAGTCCTCTGTGGCTCACAGTTACTTCACACACCAGATGCAGGTCCAGCTGTGAGCTATCCAAGTGATGGCACCGAGCTGGATTGGGAGTACGACGAGGAGCGTAGTCGGTACTATGTGCGCTACCCGGACGATCAGTAGTGGAGTCTCTTACTAGGATTCGATCCGCCTGTGGTTGTTTTATCTGAGTTTGGTACTTTGACATTTGGCTTTTGCCCTTAGAGGGTTGTAGTGCTCTTAATGTATGATGTTTGAGACTTCTACTGTGATTCTGTGACGTGGCGATTGTAAGCCAACTATTTTCAGTTTACTATCCCTCTTTTACATGAGTTGTGCAAAGATTACCAAACTTGAGATCATTCTAGGATGGACTTATGCCTTTAAGTCGTGCCTCGACACGTAGGAGGTATAACTCCATCCTGGGCATTACAAGTTGGTATTCAGAGCCTTCTCCGACCTAGGAGCCCCCACTGTTTGATCGAACCGTTGACGGTTGAGTCTAGGCACACACTGAAAACTTTTTGAGTCCTATATTATATCGGAGAGTAGGATTTCTTTGCTTCTCATCCCCTTTCTCTCTGGTGAGGACTCCTGACATCTACTCTTGTCTCTCCTATCTTCAAAATTTGCACAAAATTTTTTTAGGAATCCCGCGAGTATTCTGGGATTGTTTCGATGTTCTTGTGACAAGGATATTGTTCCCGATGCCTCCTGTTACCGAGGAGTTGAGCTTCGGGGTATCATTGTAACAAGCATATCGCGACAGTACTAAATACTTAAGACGGCCGACATCGAAAATCTCCCCTATACGGCCAGTGGCAAGATAACCCCGACATCACCCAGTACTGGGGAGGTAGTTCGGGAGTATTGCCATAGCTTGTTATAGTGGATGCTTTTCGAATGTCCGAGGTACACAGTTTCCGAGAAAGACTGGTTATGTGTTGAAGGATGGATACACCTGGATGTAGGTTAGAGTTGATTGCGCGGTGCTTCCCGTGTATCCCCAACACCTGATTGCATAACTGGAATCTTTAGGAAAACTATAGGTGGGTTTTATCCAGTAGATCGTAGGCATTCTTCCAACGAATGCAGGTTAGTGAGTTCGGGGTTCGACATTGAGTGAAGGGGTTATATGACCGAGGTTACTATCAGGAGTTGCATCTTAAAGGGTCCTTGGCTATGCTGATCCGGGGATTGCAAAACCTTTTCGTAACGCGTTCATATGCTTTCAGCACAAAGATGTTAGAACGAAACTCCTCTCTTGTGTTTGTTCCTTTCCGTACCTTGTTGTTTTATTATTTTATCCTTTTGATCCCTATGTGGCTTCTCGTGAAGACTGATGTTACCCATTAACTGAGAAATTCATTCGTTCCTCTTGTTCGGATGATTTCATTCGTTCTTATTGTTCGAATGATTATTGTGAAGACTTGTTGCAATTCATTCCATTGATTCAGCTTATTCCTTTTGTCAATCAATTGCTGATTCGTGGTCATCTCTTACAGGATGGCTCCGAAAAGGGTTCCGAATGCCAACCCAGAGGGTGAAGAGGTTCCAGAACGTCCTCCTTCACCTCCTCCTCCGCCTGAGGCTTGGAGAGCAATTATGCAGACTACTGCTCAGAACACTCAGTTGATGATGCAGATGATGCAGATGATGCAAGCTAATCAAGCTAATCAAGCTAATCAGGGCGTTCCAATGAACCAAGGCAACTTCTTCCAGCAGCACCATGCTACCCTCAACCAGTTCTTGGCCAACAATCCTAAAGCTTTCAGTTACTGTGTCGACCCTCTTGATGCTGAAGATTGGCTGACCGACATAAAGAAGCATTTTGAGTGCAGTAACGTGAAAGAAGATGACTATGTGAAGTTTGCAGCCTTCCAACTGAAAGATCAAGCAGCCGACTGGTGGCAGCAGTACAAAGACTCAAGGCCGGGTCAAGTGATCTCTTGGGAGAATTTCTGCAAGGATTTCCGCTCGCATCACTTTCCTACAAGTGTTATCGAGGGTATGCGTGAGCAATTCCGCAACCTCAAGCAGGGCTCCATGTCAGTCTATCAGTATAATGTCAAGTTCCAAAACCTCGCTCGCTATGCAAAGCAAGACATTCCTGATGCAAAGAGTAAAATCTATCAGTTCCGTGGAGGTCTCAAAGATGAACTTCAGCATGCTCTCACTTTGTTCGAGCCAGACGAATTCGATAAGTTCTATAACATGGCTTTGAAACAAGAAGCAGCTCAGCTTAAGATGGAGGCTTCTAAGAAGAGAATTCGAGATGCTCTTCACTCTTCCTCATCGTCTCAGTTGGCTGCGAAACAACAGAAATTCTGGCTTCCTCCTCCTCCAGTGATTCGAGCTCCATACAACAACTCCAACAACAAGAACTCTAGTGGTCGTGGTTTCTCCCACCCACCCAACCCAAGCAACCAGTCGAAGAAGCAGTTTCAGTCTCAAGGCTCCAAGTCCAGTGGCTCTCATTTCCGTCCTCTCTCTGAAGTGGTGTGCAACAAGTGTGGCCAGAAGGGTCATTATGCCAACAGATGTCCGAATCCGAAGCGTCTTCCTCCTCCTCCACCTGTGAGTTCAGCTATTGTCAGGCATGATCCAAAGGCTGCCAGGGTCAATCTGATGAATGCAGCACAAGCGGAGGCTTCTTCTGATGTCATTCTGGGTAACCTTCCAGTGAACTCTTTTCCAGCTAAAGTGTTATTTGATTCGGGTGCATCATGCTCTTTCATGTCTCAACCATTTGCATCCAAGCACAGTATTGCCACTTCAAATTTGCCTCAGAGGATGGAAGTTATTTCTCCAGGGAGACGTATGTCTTCTACTGTCTATGCTCCGGATGTTTCTATTCGCATGGGAGATTATCGTTTTCTGGCTAAACCGGTGATTCTTGGTCATTCTGACATCGACCTCATTCTCGGAATGGATTGGCTTTCTCAGCACGATGCTCACATTGATTGTGCTCAAAAGGAAGTCAAATTGACTCATTCTGATGAAGATGTGATTATCTTCGCCTCCAGGGATAATACTATTCGGCTTTTCTCTCTTAATGATAAGGGTGAAATTAATGCCATAGAGCAAATTCCAGTGGTGAATGAATATCAAGACGTCTTTCCAGAAGATCTTCCAGGCATGCCTCCACACCGTCAGGTCGAGTTTGTCATTGAACTCGAGCCGGGCACCGAACCTGCTTGCCGGCGTCCTTACAAGCTCTCTCCGGATGAATTGAAGGAATTGAAGAAGCAGCTTGATAAGCAGGAGAGTATGGGTCTCATCAGACCGAGTACATCTCCGTGGGGCTGTGGTGTCTTATTTGTCAAGAAGAAAGATGGCACGGAGCGTCTCTGTGTTGACTACCGACCATTGAACAAGAAGACGATTAAGAACAAGTATCCGCTCCCCAACATCAACGAACTCTTTGAGCAGCTCAAAGGAGCAAAAGTGTTCTCTAAGCTTGACCTCCGAATGGGCTATCATCAAATTCGCATTCGCGAGGAAGACATTCCCAAGACGGCCTTCAGAACGAGCTACGGTTCATACGAGTATACCGTCATGTCCTTCGGTCTCGCCAATGCTCCTCCTACCTTTTCAAGGATGATGCATTACATCTTCAACCCCTATACTGGCGAGTTCGTGCTAGTGTATCTGGATGATATTCTGGTGTTTTCCAAGAATGAAGAAGATCACGAAAAGCACTTGCGTCTGGTTCTTGATCGACTCCGAGAGCATAAATTCTATGCCAAGTTCTCCAAGTGCGAGTTTTGGCTCGATAAGGTTTTGTACCTGGGCCACATCATCTCAGCTGACGGTATTGCGGTTAATCCCGAGAAAGTTGAAGCAATTGTCAACTGGGAAGCTCCTCAGAACGTCAAGCAGCTCCGCAGTTTTCTGGGTCTTGCCAGCTATTGCAGAAGGTTTGTGGAGAACTTCTCCAAGATTGCCAAGCCTCTTTCCAACCTGCTTCAGAAGAATGTCAAATACTTTTGGTCTCCTGAGTGTGAAGTGGCTTTCAAAACCCTCAAAGAGAAGCTTGTCTCTGCTCCAGTTCTGACTCCTCCGGATGAAACCAAGCCCTATGAAGTGTTCTGTGACGCTTCTCTTCAAGGTCTTGGTGGTGTGCTTATGCAAGATAAGAAAATTGTGGCATATACTTCTCGGCAGCTCAAGCCCAGTGAGAAGAACTATCCCACACATGATCTCGAGCTAGCAGCTGTGGTACATGCTCTGATTACGTGGAGACATCTGTTGTTGGGCAGAAAGGTCGACATCTTCACTGATCACAAGAGCTTGAAGTACATCTTCACACAGCCGCATCTGAACCTCCGCCAGACTCGTTGGGTCGAGATGATCCAAGAGTACAACCCCAGCATTGAGTACACTCCAGGCAAGGCGAATGTGATTGCAGATGCTTTGAGCAGAAAGGCATATTGCAACAGCCTTCTTATCAAGCCACACCAGCCTGAGCTTTGTGAAGCTTTCAGAAAGCTCAACCTTCAAGTTGTTCCGCAGGGTTTTCTTGCAAATCTCCAAATTGCTCCTACCTTGGAAGATCAAGTCCGTGAGGCCCAGCTCAGTGATACCATGGTGAAGAAGGTGAAACATGGGATTGCAAAGGGCACTCCAAAATACAAGTGCTTCCGTGTTGATGAGAGAGATACCTTGTTCTTCGAGGACAGACTCGTTGTTCCAAAAGGTGATCTCAGGAAGCTCATAATGGAAGAAGCTCATGACTCTCTCCTTTCCATTCATCCTGGCAGTTCCAAGATGTACCAAGATCTCAAGCAATCTTACTAGTGGACACGCATGAAAAGGGAAATTGCCCAATTCGTGAATGAATGTGATGTATGCAGAAGAGTGAAAGCAGAACATCAACGTCCAGCCGGTCTTCTCCAACCTCTTCCTATTCCTGAGTGGAAGTTCGACCACATTGAAATGGACTTCGTCACTGGCTTTCCTAAATCCAAGCGAGGCAATGATGCTATCTTTGTGGTGATTGACAAGCTTACCAAAGTCGCTCACTTTCTTCCAGTCAAAGAATCAATCAATGCAGCTCAACTTGCAGAGCTGTACACTTCCAGAATTGTGTCCCTACATGGCATTCCTCAAGTGATATCCTCAGACCGTGGCAGCTTGTTCACATCAAGGTTCTGGGACTCCTTTCAGTCCGCCATGGGCACGAAGATCAGGTTCAGCACTGCCTTTCACCCTCAGACTAGTGGTCAAGTCGAGCGCGTGAATCAGATCCTAGAAGATATGCTCAGAGCCTGTGTCATCTCCTTCGGCATGAAATGGGAAGACTGTCTTCCATTTGCCGAGTTCTCTTACAACAACAGCTTTCAAGCAAGTGCAGGCAAAGCACCGTTTGAAATTCTCTATGGCAGAAAGTGTCGTACCCCTCTCAACTGGTCTGAAACAGGCGAACGCCAACTTCTTGGCAATGACTTGATCTCTGAAGCCGAAGAAATGTGCAAAGTCATACGTGAGAATCTCAAGGCCGCTCAGTCGCGTCAGAAGAGCTACTATGACGGAAAGCATCGTGATTTGGCTTTCGACATCGGTGATCATGTCTATCTCCGAGTTTCTCCGATGAAAGGAACCCAAAGATTCGGTATCAAAGGAAAGCTTGCTCCTAGATACGTCGGGCCTTTCAAGATTCTTGGCAAAAGAAGCGATCTAGCCTATCAGCTCGAGCTCCCTTCCAACTTTGCAAATGTTCATGATGTCTTTCATGTGTCTCAACTTGGCAAATGCTTCAAGGCGCCTGAGCGCATGATTCCGTTTGAGGAGATTGATCTTCAACAAGACCTTTCCTACCGAGAGCATCCAGTTGCCATTCTCGAAGAAACCGAACGCAAGACTCGCAACAAGTCCATCAAGTTTCTGGAAGTCAAGTGGTCACATCACACAGACTGAGAAGCTACCTGGGAACGAGAAGATCATCTTCGTTCCGAGTACCCTTCCTTTTTCCAGTCCTAGATCTCGGGACGAGATCTTTTTGTAGTAGAGGAGAGTTTGTAATGCCCCGGATGTAATACTTTCCCTTTTGGGTATATAATATATCTCCGGCTTCATCTATTTCCATTTCGGGTTCTTTGTCTTTCGGGCTTTCGTCGTTTTGTTGTGTGAGTGTGTGGCATTCATTCATATCATGTAGACATGTGCATTGCATTGCATTTGTGTTGTGGGTTGCATCAGGTTCGTCGTGTTCCTTCCCGTTGTCTGTTTCGTGTTCCGGAGCTCCCTCACGTGTCCGTGACGTCCCGTAGGCCTACTTTGTTGTTCGGGCGTTTTTCGTTACCGGTGTGCCGCGAGGTTGTGTTGTGTGTTGTTGTTTTGTTGTATGCAACCCGCCTCTCAAATCTCGTCTCGTTCGGACTCCGTTGACTTTTCCTTCCGTTGTCCGTGTGGGTCCGATGTGCCTTTACTTCGTGTCCCGGAAACACCCCTGCTGCTTTCTTTTATCTCCGTCTAGGCCCTTTTAATCTATCCCCGCGATCGGATCCGTCGGATCGCGATCGGAGGGCTCCTAGCGCCCCTAAATCTCCTCCTAACCCTAAAAACTGCTACTTATAGACCCCTAGGTCTATTTGGGCATCCCCTTCTTCTTCCCCCTTCTCCACTTTCTTTTTTTTTCCTTTCTTCTCAGATCCAAAGTTCCTCCCGGATCCCGAGAGGATCCATCCGCCGCCGCAAATCCTACTGGCTCGAAGCCTCCTCGCGGTTCCCTCGCTGGGTGCCGAAGTCAACGCTCGCCCTCCGGCCGCTCGAAGGGCCAGGCCAGGGCGTCGCCCGACCCCGTCGCTGGATCCCGCGTCCCCCATCAGGCCTCGTCAGCCCGGTCCCCACATCGCCGTTCCTCGCGGGCCGTACTCCTTCCTCCGCGCCGTCGACAGCCCGCGGGCCTCGCCCTTCGCCCCGGCCCAGCTGCGACCGGGCGCTCCGCGCCGCATCGGGCGCCAGCCGCCACCTGGGCCACCCCTCCGACCGGGCTTCGCCAGGCCTCGCCTGGGCCGCCTCGCCCGCCGCACCTTCGCGCCGCCGCGCGCCACTGGGCCCGAGCCCGTACACCGCCGGGCCGCCTTCGCCACTCCCGAGCCGCCCCGGGCCGCCGCCTCCTCGGGTGGGCCTCGCCCCGCCGGATCCCAGCCGCCAGCCGCCGGATCGGGCCAGATCCGCGCCGCTGGCCCGTACTGTTCATCGGATCTGTTTTTTTTTCCTGTTGAGGTTGACTTCTTCCCCACTAAGTCCCTGTTAACTAATCTGTTATGCAAACTTTGACCTGCTGTAACTTTGTGCCTGTTGCTCCGTTTTGCGCGTGTAGCATGTCCAGATGTTCGTGGAGATGTCCTCTACGTTTTACCTGTTGTAGTCATGCATGTTAGATGTCATCTTGACACTTGTTTTGCTGTTGCAAGAGTGCATCATGATATAAACTGCTGTTATGTGTTATTTTTTTGCCACCTTTGACATGTGATAACTTTTAGCTCATTTGTCCAAACGATGCAAATGACATGTCCACGTGTTCGTCTTGCCACGAACTACGTGTTGCTTGTGATAGGGTTGCATGGTAGATTTATTGTTGCCTTGTTATCATCGTTGCAAAGTGCCATGTTCATATGAGGTGTTTTCACTTGTTATGAAATGCCATCTTGTTGAGCTCGTTGCAATCGTTGTGTTCACCTCTATGATGCATGCTTGTGTGTTTCGGGATCACCGTCATATGTATTTTGATGAGGTGCTTACCCGCTGCCATGTTTAGTTTCGAGGTGACTTAAACATGCTCTTTTGTGTGCTAAGATGTTATTGCTGTTTTAGGACTTAGTGAATTTTCACTAAGTCTGAAATCTGTAACGTTCCGATGCCATGTTCGTGTGATGTTCTAGGAAAAAGCATGATAGTTTTGGGGTGGATTTTGATTGTTCCTTGTAGTATATATTGTTGTCTTTCCATCCATGTCCTCACATGTCCATTTGAGTGGCTGTAGCATGTTTATCTTTTGCTCTAAAGTTTCAATAAAATTCTGCTGCCAGAATTTTATTGCAAAGTTCAATATGTCCAAGATCATTGCTATTGATCCGTGACTCCGTTGGGGGTGCACTTTGGACCTAGTTGCTGTACTATATGTCTAGTTTGTGTTCAAGTCCTTTGCCATGCTTTTTGGGTGCTGTAGCTTAATTATTTTGAGCTCCCAAGTTGCTATGTTGCTGTAATTTTCAGCTTTCGCTCAAATCTTGTTTCGGGCATAACTTTTAGCCCGTAACTCCGATTTCAGCGAATCTTATATCAAACTTGGGTGATTTTCTGTGTAGATTAATAATATCAGGTTGTTATCTTGTTTTGAGGTGTTTTGCTTGAGTGATGTTTTACGTGCTCCGTGTGCATCTTTAGTGCATCCATCATGCATTCATGTTTTTCGAGTGCGCATTGCATCTTGTTGATTGGTGCTTGGTGTGTTTGTTTTGTTTAGAGCCGGAAGCTGAGACCGGGTACGAAGTTGAGCACGAGGTTTCCAACGAGGTTGAGCACGAGGACCCTTCTTACGATCCGAATGACTTCTCTTCAGGCAAGATGACCGAACCCCGATAACATTACTATCTTTGCCTATTGCTAGTAGTCTCGATCTATAGTTTTGCCTCGATGCCCATGTTCTTCTTGTCAGCCTCCTACTTGTAACCAATTGCCATGTTTAACCACCCTACCTATGCAAACCGTTGCTTGGCTAAGTACGCTTCGCTCAGCCCTTCTTATAGCGTTGCTAGTTGCAGGTGAAGATCGAAGATGCTTGCTTCATGTTGAAGTTTGGTTGGGTTATATCACACTATATAAATGCTTAAACTGAAATCATCTATATATTGGCAAGGGTGGAAGGCTAAGCCTTTTGCTTGGTGATATGTTCCACTCATGCCGTTAGGATCCGTATAAGCCGGTTTTATGTTCCTTGATTATGCGTTCCTAACACGGTTGGGGTGTATGGGACCCCCTCGATAAACCGCTAAGTGCTAAGACTTTTCTAGCAAATCCCAACATTGGTACTATTTGCCTAATAACAAACTAAACTTGCATAGGGAGTAATTAACCCTCTTTCTTAATCAACAACCCCGGGCCAGTGCTCCACATGAGTGTTGGTCCGAAACGGGAAGCCTGCGGGGCCGCCTTGAGGCAACTCGAGGTATCTGGTATCCACCCGTAGCTTCGCCCATCCGGTCGTGTCCTGAGACCTAGATACGCGCGGCTACGATCAGGGTGTCGACACGCCGGGAGGATTTGCTGGATTAGCCTTACCTTAGCTCGGTATATCTTGAGCACGGGATTCCGAGGATACTCGGGTCTTCCCACTTTGGAGTTGCGACTCCGCGGATCGTGGGCTTGTAATGGGTCAAGTTGGAACACCCCTGCAGGGTTTGAACTTTTGAAAGCCGTGCCCGCGGTTATGTGGCAGATGGGAGCTTGTTAATTCCGGTTGTAGATAACTTGAGACAATGTTACTAATACACTACCAGCGTGTGTTCCGTGACTGTCAATTTCCGAATAGGGATTCGGGAGTTGAACACGGAGGGGTTATGATTGTGGAGCTTGTAGCTAGGATCACTTCGTGATCACTTCTCGCCGATGCCTTCTCTTCTCGCTCTCACTTGCGTAAGCTAGATGCTAGTTGCTGCTGCAGACTTGTTCTTTCTTCAGCCCCTTTTCCCTCACCTAAAGGCTTAAATAGTTCTGTTACCCGGGAACGGGATTGCTGAGTCCTCTGTGGCTCACAGTTACTTCACACACCAGATGCAGGTCCAGCTGTGAGCTATCCAGGTGATGGCACTGAGCTGGATTGGGAGTACGACGAGGAGCGTAGTCGGTACTATGTGCGCTACCCGGACGATCAGTAGTGGAGTCTCTTACTAGGATTCGATCCGCTTGTGGTTGTTTTATCTGAGTTTGGTACTTTGACATTTGGCTTTTGCCCTTAGAGGGTTGTAGTGCTCTTAATGTATGATGTTTGAGACTTCTACTGTGATTCTGTGACGTGGCGATTGTAAGCCAACTATTTTCAGTTTACTATCCCTCTTTTACATGAGTTGTGCAAAGATTACCAAACTTGAGATCATTCTAGGATGGACTTATGCCTTTAAGTCGTGCCTCGACACGTAGGAGGTATAACTCCATCCTGGGCATTACAATTACTATGCAAAGTTTTAACCTCTTCACTCCCACTTTTAGCAATTTTAGCATCAAGATCTAAAAACTCTGAATCAGTGGGACACCTTAAAGCAGAATTATCTCCAATCCTATCTTCATCAAGATTAATACTTGAAAACAAGGATCTAATAGGAGACACATCAATAACTTTCAGATCTTCATCTTTATTTTCATGATAACTAGAAGAACATGATCTAATATAATCCTCTCTTTTAGCACGCATTCTAGCGGTTCTTTCTTTGCATTCATCAATGGAAATTCTCATGGCTTTGAGAGACTCATTGATATCATGCTTAGGTGGGATATATCTAAGTTTCAAAGAATCAACATCAAGAGTAATTCTCTCCTC
This sequence comes from Secale cereale, assembly GCA_902687465.1. Classification (NCBI taxonomy): domain Eukaryota; kingdom Viridiplantae; phylum Streptophyta; class Magnoliopsida; order Poales; family Poaceae; genus Secale; species Secale cereale. The sequence goes on along the minus strand of LR738709.1, from coordinate 381,998,340 downwards.
ACTTCTAGCCAATTCATCAATCTTAAGCAATTTCTCTTCAAGCAAAGCATTGAAATTCTTTTGCGAGATCATAAATTCCTTAACACTAGTTTCAAATTCAGAAGGCATCTTTCCATAAGAGTTGTTGTAGGAATTACCAAAATTATTAGAGGAATTACTAGGAAAAGGCCTAGGATTAAAATTACCTCTATAAGCATTGTTACCAAAATTATTCCTACCAAAAAAATTCACATCCAAAGATTCATTGTTATTCTCAATCAAAGTGGACAAAGGCATATCATTAGGATCAGAAGAAGCACTCTTAGTAGCAAATAATTTCATAAGTTCATCCATCTTTCATCTCAAAACACTAATTTCTTCAATGGCATGCACTTTTTTACTAGTAGATCTTTCGGTGTGCCATTGAGAATAATTAACCATAATATTATCTAGGAGTTTGGTAGCTTATCCTAAGGTAGTTTCCATGAAAGTGCCTCCGGCGGCCAAATCTAAAAGATTTCTAGAAGCAAAATTCAAGCTAGCATAAAAGTTCTGAATAATCATCCATAGATTCAAACCATGTGTAGGGCAATTACGTATCATCAATTTCATTCTCTCCCAAGCTTGTGCAACATGCTCATGATCTAGTTGCTTAAAATTCATAATATCGTTTCTAAGAGAGATGATCTTAGTAGGAGGGAAATACTTAGAGATAAAAGCATCTTTGCACTTATTCCATGAATCAATACTATTTCTAGGCAAAGAGGAAAACCAAGTTTTAGCACGATCTCTAAGTGAAAACAAAAATAACTTAAATTTAACAATATCGTTATTTGTATCCCTTTTCTTTTGCATATCACACAAATCAACAAAGTTGTTTAGATGGGTAGCGGCATCTTCACTAGGAAGACCGGAGAATTGATCTTTCATGACAAGATTCAACAAAGCAGCATTGATCTCACAAGATTCAGCATCGGTAATAGGAGCAATCGGAGTGCTAATAAAATCATTGTTCTTGGTATTGGAGAAGTCACACAATTTGGTATTGTTATGAGCCATGGTGAAAAGCAAGCAACCCAACACACAGAAGCAAACAAGAAGCAAGCGAACGATAAACACACGGCGGTAGAAGGGCAAATAAAACGGCAAGGGTGAAGTGGGGGGGAGGAAAACGAGAGGCAAATAAATGTAATGCGAAGGATAAGGGTTTGTGATAGGTACTTGGTATATGACTTTTGCATAAGCCTCCCCGGCAACGGTGCTAGAAATTCTTCTTGCTACCTCTTGAGCTTGTGTTGTATTCCTTCAAAGAGGAAAGGGAGATGCAGCAGAGTAGCGTAAGTATTTCCCTCAGTTTTTGATAACCAAGGTATCAATCCAGTAGGAGACCACGCACGAGTCCCTCGCACCTGCACAAACAAATAAGACCTTTGCAGCCAACGCGATAAGGGGTTGTCAATCCCTTTACGGTCACTTACGAAAGTGAGATCTGATAGAGATGATAGTTTATATTTTTGGTATTTTTAGTTTATAAGAACATCAAATAAAAGCGATAAAAGTAAAGTAGATGTAGATTGATATGTTAAGAATAGACCCGGGGACCATAGTTTTCTCTAGTGGCTTCTCTCATGATAGCGATATTCTACGGCGGGTAAACAAATTACTGTCGAGCAATTGATAGAAAAGCGAATAATTATGAGTCTATCTAGGCATGATCATTGTATATTGGCATCACGTTCGAGACAAGTAGACCGAAACGATTCTGCATCTACTACTATTACTCCACACATCGACCGCTATCCAGCATGCATCTAGTGTATTGAGTTCATAAGAACAGAGTAACGCCTTAAGCAAGATGACATGATGTAGAGGGATAAACTCAAGCAATATGATATAAACCCCATCTTTTTATCCTCGATGGCAACAATACAATACGTGCCTTGTTGCCCCTACTGTCACTGGGAAAGGACACCGCAAGATTGAACCCAAAGCCAAGCACTTCTCCCATTGCAAGAACTATAGATCTAGTAGGCCAAAACAAACCAATAATTCAAAGATACTTGCAAGGATATTATGAGCACACATAAAAAGTTCAGAGAAGAACCAAATATCTTTCATAGATAACCTTGATCATAACTCACAATGCATCGGATCTCGACAAACACATCGCAAAAAGAGATTACATCGAATAGATCTCCTCGAAGACCGAGGAGAACTTTGTATTGAGATCTAGAGAGAGAGAAGAAGCCATCTAGATACTAGCTATGGACCCGAAGGTTTAAGGTAAACTACTCACAACTCATGGTGAGGGCGATGATGACGGTGATGAAGGCCTCCGTGATGGATCCCCCTCTGGTGGAGCTCCGGAACAGGCTCCAAGATGGGATCTCCACGAGAATAGAAGGTACGGCAGTGGAATTAGGGTTTTCTCTTTGTCCTCGGAGTTTCTGGGATATGTAGACTTATATAGGAAGAAGGAGGGCACCAGGGGGTGCTTGGGGTCCCACGTGGCAGGGGGGCGCGCCCCCCACCCTCGTGGACACCCCGAGGCTCCCCTGACGTGGTTCTCAAGTCCCCCGTGCGTGATTTTCTCCAAAAATATCTCTCGCGAAGGTTTCATTCCGTTTGGACTCCGTTTGATATTCTTTTTCTGCAAAACCCTGAAATAGGCAAAAAACAGCAATCTGGACTGGGCCTTTGGGTTAGTAGGTTAGTCCCAAAAATGATATAAAAGTGAATGATAAAGCCCATTAAACATCCAAGACTTCATAAATAATAGCATGGAACAATAAAAAATTATAGATACGTTGGAGACGTATCAGCAGCCGGCCCTCTGTCCTCCCTGCCGCCTCCTCTCGTCGTCGTTCCAAGCCTCCTCTGCGCCTGTTAACCCTCTGGATGGGTGCGGTGTGGTCCCGCGCACCCGCTGGTGAGCTTGGCCGGGCCGGAGCCGGCCGACCCCTTGGCCTCTTCCCTCCTCTGTCGCGGCTCTGCCTCACCCGAGGCACAACGGTGGGAGGAAGGAGACGAGCACCAGGCCCCCCTGCACACGGGTCCCGCTCGTCAGCCAAATGCGTTGACTGTACCCCGGGCCCGCGTGGATTCAAGTGGAAACGTGTTTCTGTAAGTATATTTTCTCTGAACAAAAGCGTACTCTCGTTCTGCTTCGGGGCGAACAACGTTTTCGTTGTTCTGAAAGTGTATTTCTGATTTTGCGCTTCTGTCTTATCCACTCAGGGACCCGTTGGTGATGAAAACTTTCACAGATTGGTCCCTGGTATTCAACCCCTCATATCTCCGCGACCGTAACTCCGAATCAGGTGAAATCAACGCTCACGTCTTCGTCTCGACGAGACCTTTCTGTTGGTACCATTTTCACTAAGTGTTCACACTGTGCAAATGACCATTATGCCCTTGCCTCTAATCAGCCCCCTCCGAGAGAGAAGCGTTTTGGTGTTTCGTTTCGCGACTTCACCGCACTTCTTCCCGGAGTATCCGACACCCCCAGGCAAGCCACAATAGCCACTTGCATGATAGCCATGCAGTAGCCATGGTTTTCAACTTGAATATTTAATAAAAGTTTGTTGTGATATGTCTGCTTGTTTGCTACTGTTGTCGTTGTTTCGGTTACGCTCATGGTTTCCTATTCACTGTCATGCTATGATCTGATGCTTCTTGTTATCTTGTACTACTTGTTAGTATCATGTTCACATGTTATGCTTGGTCGTAGAAGTACATGCTAGTAGTAGTCTTGATGCATGCTTGTTGTGTGTCAAGTACCGTGATATGCATGTTCCATTGTTACTAGTTAGTTACATGATTACTTGGTAGTGTTCTTGCTATGTTCTTGCATGGTATTTATTTATGATGCTAGTAGTCATGTATGCCATGAGTAGCGTTATACTTGGATATTTATGCTACTCAGTATGCCATGCTCATTTGGATATATGCTTCATTGTGGTTATGCTCGATGATTATGGTTGCACATCCATCCTCATGTCGGAATCATGTTCATGCATTATAGTTGCATCATGTTATTCTATTATGGCTCAGCATTTTTGCATTCAAGTTTAACTGGATAAATTAAACTTGAACAACTGTTGGCTGACTCATGGTGCCACCATATCAAGCTGACTAGTGCAGCCACACTTGCCTTTATGGGAAGGCCCTAACTAGGTCTATTGACATGCCTCTCGCCGGTGCCTCCAACGAGGGAAGGTTATGGGCGCGCGCTACCCTGATCGGGTAGGTGGACATAACCTTTTGTGCCCGTTGTTGTTGTTATTTTGAGCTCGGGTCCCCGTTTGGGACCATTTGGCCACGACGGTGGTCGTTGTGTCTTTGGTAGACACGGTGCCACCCAGGACTAGCCCAGTGGGGAGTGAGTCGGAGTGGCCGGGAGAGTGTCATGGCAGTAGGATGATTTTTGTCGAAACGCCGTTGGTCCACCCGAATGGGAGTGCGAGGCCACGGGTTCTATGGTGTGGGTAAAGTGTGCTACCTCTGCAGAGTGTGTGTGTCTAAATCTATCGATAGCCGTGCCCGCGGATAAGGGCCCAGTTCGTGTCTGTCACACTGTGAGTCAACAGTAATAATAGTAACTTGGTTAATAATAATAACCCCGGTTCGAGGATGAGAAAGATGTTGGATGTGATCATGAGATGATCACGGTGGTATCAAATATACCAAGTTGTTGGATGTGATCGTGAGATGATCACGTTGGTATCAAGGATACCGAGTTGTTGGATATTTGGGATGTTATGCGAGAGTCAATTGTAAAGATCAAGCTCCTTGTGGTCATTTAATGATTACTACGATATTGTTTATACCAAGCTTGATTTGATCCTGAGATAATCGTGTGATGTCTGTGGTGGTAAGTTTGTGCATGTGATGGTTACGAGGTAACCCGAGCAGAGTAAGTTGGTGCATGCTAGTATCATCATGTTGCATGTAGTATCATCATGTTCGTATGTTCATGCTATGCTTGTTCTAGCTATATCATGTTTAGTTGTGTATGCCATGTTGATCTATAATACCATGTTCATGATTGAATTAACCTGCTAATGCCATGATGTTGTTTGTCTTGAATGCTTTTGGTTTATTGTGAGCTTGCAAGTACATTCAATGTACTGACCTGGCATGTCATGCCAGCTTACAGGTCGTGCCTAGATTGCTTGCTTGTTTTGGTGTGGTTCCTGTGTTCGTGAGCTAGGATAAACGTTCCAGCCAGAGTCCCTGCGGATTGGAGTCCATCATCGCCGTTCATTGTTCCGCTGCCAGTAGAGGTTCCACTGCCTCGAGTTGTTATGCCGCTTGCATAGAGCAACTGTGGTTGGCGTAGTGTCGTCGTGCTGGTGTTATTCATTGTAATATCGGAGACCTTGTATCCATATTCGTGTTGTAATAGAAAGCTGGTTTGTTCTATGCGAAGCAGTTCCGTATTCCAGAAGACTTCACCTCGATCTCTGGGCTGGAATACGGGGCGTTCCGGTTTCTCTGAGCCGGGGTGCCACAAAATAGGGTTTCGTGGTGCTCCTGGATGTTTTGAGGGTATATGAGTATATATAGGCGAAAGAAGTAGGTCAGTGGAGCTACGAGGGGCCCACGAGGGTGGGGGGCGCGCCCTCCTGCCTCGTGGCCGCCTCGTTGCTTCCTTGACGTCGACTCCAACTCTCCTGGATTGCGTTTGTTCCAAAAATGATCCTCGCGAAGGTTTCATTCTATTTGGATTCCGTTTGATATTCCGTTTCAGCGAAACACTGAAATAGGCAAAAAAAAGACAACAATTTGCACTGGGCCTTTGGTTATTAGGTTAGTCCCAAAAATAATATAAAAGTGCATATTAAAGCCCATTAAACATCCAAAATAGATAATATAATAGCATGGAACAATCAAAAATTATAGATACGTTGGAGACGTGTCAATGGCCCCCCACTTATCTAGTTCAGAATAGTTTATATTAACTCTATTAATTAACTCAACCACTAACAGCTCGACCCCGCTGTAGGATCAAAAGTATGTCTAGAGGGAGGAGATTAGACTACTTGACCAAATAAAAATCTAGACTTTTCCCAATTTTAGTTCTTGCCAGATTTTAGCAACTTAGCACAAGTCAAGCAATCAACCTACACATGCAATTCTAAGAGTATAGCAGCGGAATGTAAAACAATTGCATACGAAGGTAAAGGGAGGAGTTTAGAGGGAGCAAACACAAGTGTAGACACGAATGTTTATGTCTTGGTTTTGTTAGGTGGTGCTATCGTACATCCAAGTTGATGGAGACTTCAACCCACGAAGGGTAACGACTTTGCGAGTCCATGGAGGGCTCCACCCACAAAGGGTCCACGAAGAAGCAACCTTGTCTAACCCACCATGGCCATCGCCCACGAAGGACTTGCCTCACTAGGGTAGATCTTCACGAAGTAGGCGATCTCCTTGCCCGTACAAACTCCTTGGTTCAACTCCACAATCTCGTCGGAGGCTCCCAAGTGACACCTAACCAATCTAGGAGACACCACTCTCCAGAAGGTAATAGACGGTGTGTTGAAGATGAACTCCTTGCTCAAATGCTTCAAATGATAGTCTCCCCAACACTCAAACAGCTCCTCACAGATTTGTATATGGTGGAAGAAAAATTTGAGTGGAAAGCAACTTGAGAAGGCTAGAGAACAAGATTCATATGGTAGGAATGGAATATCTTGATCTCAACACTTGAGTAGGTGGTTCTCTTCTCAGAACATGTATGATGGAAGTGTAGGTATGTTCTGATGGCTCTCTCCATGAATGAAGAGTGGGTGGAGGGGTATATATATCCTCCACACAAAATCTAACTGTTACACACAATTTACCCAACTCGGTGGGACCGATTCAGAGAACTCGGTCAGACCGATTTAGTTCATAATGTGACCGTTAGGCATTTCGGTGGGACCGATATGATCAACTCGGTGGGACCGATTTCATTAGGGTTAGGGCACAACGTAATCTCAGTGAGACCAATTACACAAACTCGGTGGGACCGATTTTGGTAATAAGCACACCATAGAGTTGGTCAGGCAAACTCGGTGGGACCGATTCGCTCATTTCGGTGAGACTGAAATGTTACAAAGAGGAAACAGAGAGTTTGCATTGCGAACTCGGTGGGACCGATAGCTCATTTCGGTGAGACTAAAATGTTACGAAGGGAAACAGATAGTTTGTAATCCCATCTCGGTGAGACCGAGATCCCTATCGGTCAGACCGAAATGATTAGGGTTTTTGTGGCAGTGGCTATGTCAAATGAACTCGGTGGCGCCGGATAGAACTTTTCGGTGGGGCTGAGTTTGACTTTTGGTTTGGGACATATGTGGATGTGAGGAAGTGGTTGAGGGTTTTGGATCATATCACTAGGCGTTTTAAGCAAGAAACCCATTAAGCAACACCTCGTCCCCTTTTAATAGTATTGGCTTTCCTATGGACTCAACGTGATCTTGGATCACTAAAATGGAAAATGAAGAGTTTTGAGCTCGAGCCAATCCTTTGTCCTTAGCATTTTGAGTGGTCCACATTCCTAGTCCATGACATGCCAATCATTGAACTTTCCTGAAATATCATCTTGAGATAGCATTAGTTCAATGAGCTATATGTTGCTAGTAATTACCAAAACCACCCAGGGATAGTTGCACTTTCAATCTCCCCCTTTTTGGTAACTGATGACAACATATAGATCAAAGCTTCGACAAATGATAATAAGATTTAAATACATCGTCACTTTGAGAAGTATGTGATAAACAAGAGCTCTGGCTAAATTTGTGCATTATTTAAAATTTGTGTTTGAATGCAAATGCACAATCGATTAGGATCATGGGTTACTCTCCATGTCACGTACATCTTGGTGGAGCGCTCAAAATGATATAAACTGAAAACATGCACTCATCACCAAGCAAAGCAAATGCTCATATAAGGATTTAAAAGATAGTATCATCTAAGAAAACATTAAGGTAGCATATGATCATTCACATGATCAAACAGGTATCTCACACACGGGCATAGAGTATAAAGCAAACACAGAATAAAGTTCAACCAAAAACAAGAGAGACCAAAGAGGCAAAACACTCTCTCTCGAAGCCTATGATCTATACATATTTCTCCCCCTTTGGCAACAAGTTACCAAAAAGTTTGAAAATGCATAGTACTATGCGTCTCTCAGGCTTGTTCTTTGGGAGGTGGTGTGGAGATAACTCCAAGGACGAAGGCTTCAGATGACGTAGTTGGAGCTGGTGGAGTGGCTGCTAGTGGTGGCACTGAAGTTGTGGCTGCTGGTGCTGATGTAGTAGCTCTCGTATCACGCACTAGCACTGCAGCAGATCTCTAACCTCGAGGCACTCGCTGAAATACATCTGTGGTAGCTTGTCCTCCCCTCTCCTCTGCTTCCTCCTGAAGCTTCTCAACTACAGACTGGATCTCTGTCACTTTCAGATCAAGACTATAGAACTTAGTTTCGATGATCCTCTCCAAGCTCTCCTGATTCTCAGTCAGGGTGGCCAAGCCCTTCTCAATCCTCATAGTTGCTTGAATTAGATATGCCATTTGGTCTCGTTTGGACTTGAGGGTCATTTGAGATGCTTCTGCACCACTTGGCATCTTGGTAGCTTTCTCAGCTCTGGCTTTCTCTCTCCTTTCATGTGCTTGCACAGATGATGGTTCATTTTCATCCATGACAACTATGTTGTCCTCAAAGTCAGGCACCAAGGGAAGATATTCTCTGTCCAATAAGTATGTGCATGTGCCCATCTTGGAGTTGATGAGCATCTGGATGTGTGGAGCATACCCACATGATATATTTTGGTCTGCAGCAGTCCTCTTGATTGTCTCTACAATCAGGCTCATAACTTTGAACTTCTAAGGCACATCAAATATATGCAGCAAGTTGATTGAATGGCCTCTGATCATCTTGTGATCTCCAGACTTGGGCAACAATGTATGCCTCAAGATTGTGTTGATAGTGGCTAGACCAGATAGCAAGTGCTGTACAGATCCAAACTTATGTGTCTCCAAGTCATCATCAGGGATCTCCTTGTACATATTGGCCATAGTGTTGTGGTCTTGCTTCATCTTGGCATACATATCCAAATCATCTTCATACTTCAGGGGCATTAATCAGCTTGGCCCACTCATCAACAGTCGACTGGTACCTTGTACCTTCAGACATCCATACAATTCTACCATCAGGATAAAAGTGAGCTGTGGAGTAGAATTGCATGATGAGTTCATCATTCCACTTTGTCAACTTCTGAGCTACAAACTTGTCAACACCACATGCTTTGAAGCTTTCATGCACATTGGGAAAGTAATTTGCATTCTCATCAATGAAGTCCCAGTCCACCCTCTTCATATCACACACTATGGGCTTCTTGTCGGGCAGAATTGTCTCATAGAAGTCTTGTTGTTCCTTGGTGTGAAACATGTAGTCCACAGTAGTCCTTATCCTTACAACATATAGATCAGCTTGTCTCCACTTTCTCAGACCCGCATCCTTCCTCAATTTCATGTCTTCTGCTACTAGATGAGCATCATTGTGGTCAGGGATCTTGGGCTTCAACTTTCTGAGCACTTGGGCCTCAGCTTCTTCATCAACCTCAGGCACTGGGGCCTTGTTCTTCTCTAAAGCTGGAATGTTTCTAGTGCTTCTCTTGGGTGCAGACTTGGTGGCTTGAGCAGCTTTGGGAGCGGTCTTGGGCTTAGAAGGGGCAACCCCAGACTTGATAGCATCTCCCATAAGCTTATGAGCTTTAGGAGCTGGTGCAGCAACCTCTTCTTCTTCTTTAGCTTCATCATCATCCCTCATGGATGGCTTGCCAATCACTCTGGCTGATGTCTTTATAGCTCTCTTCTTTGTACATGCTGGCTCATCGTCGCTGGATTCAAGTGTGAATACCATAGTCTCTCGAGTAGATGATCTGGCCTTTGACATAGGAACTCTCTTGGCAGGGATCTTCTTTTTCTGACCTGGCTTAGTTGCCTCAGTTGTGCCATACTCCTTCCTGAGCACCTTCTTCTTTGAAGTGGCCTCATCAGCCACAAAGTCCTCATCATCATTGTCAGAAGCTTTCTTCTTCCTGGTCTTGGTAGCTGCCTTGGGCAAGTTGCTAGGTGTGCTCCTGCTACCCTCATCATAGCTTCTAGAGGGACTAGTGCCCTCACTCTAGTTGACTTGCTCCTCAGACAAATTCTGGCTATCACTCTGGTCAGACATGGCACTGCGAACTGAAAAACTGACCCTGTGAATAGATGTAGATGAGGTAGAGTGGATGCGCATCACAAAGTGCAGAATTTTTGCAAAACAGATGACTAAAAAACTTAGCTTTAGTTCTCTACAGAAAGCATTTCGGAGCTACTGATTTGTTAAACTCGATGATACCGAAGCAATTCTGGAGCCTGAGCTAGTGAACTCGGTCAGACCGAGTCACAGTTAGGTGGCATCGATATTGCTAGGGTTTCACAGAGAGTTGAACTCGGTCACACCGATTTGCAATTTTCGGTCAGACCGAAAATCACTTGTGCAATGGCCTAAGCCAAATCGGTCAGACTGATTTCTACTACTCGGTCAGTCCGAGATGAGTTCGGTGGAGACCTAACCCTAAATTTTTCGAATCAAAACTACTTTCTACAGAGTTTCTACTGGATAGGAAGATTTCAAACGTGGCAAGAATCATGGCAAAGCAATGTGCTACGAATCGGAGTTAAAGAATAGCACAAAGTGTCAAGTTCATACCCTAACTTGGTGTTGAACTTGCTACGGCGGCAACAGCGGCTGAGATTGCCATTAACGACGATGGAGACCATTAGCGTGAGGTCACTCACAACGAGGAGATGATCCGAGGACCCGATGATGCAGAGCAGGTTATGTGTGGGCTAAGAGTTTCAGAAAGTTTTCCAAAATTCAACCCATCGGTATATATATCCTGACCCTGTCGGTGTGATCAAGTGGAACAACTTAGTGAACTCGGTGTGACCGAAATGGATGACTCGGTCATACCGAAATGCACAAAGAGGTTTTGGAAGTGTAAGTCTATGACGAATCGAGGACTCCGAGTGCTCCTCACATAGAGTGGTTCGAATCTGACTTGATCAAACTTTGTGATGTAGCATGAATAGAGTTTGAAACCAGAAAAGCATAGATAGCTAGAGGGTGTTCTTAGGCATTCTTGTCCATCCATTTGGCAAAAGAAAAAGAGCCAAACATTCAAAGCAACAAATGGATGTCCTCAAATGAGAAAAATATGCAGTCAACATGCTCACACAATAAGATAGCAGCTGAAACATGTGGCAAAGCATGCACAACCAATCTAGCATCTATCAAGCAATTGGCGATGACTAGGTCATCTATATATGAGTATATTGACTTATGAGTCAAATGAGAACATTTGATCATAGGTCATACTCATCGTTTAAGCACAAGTGGGGTTACCACTTTTACATAAAGCATTGTTGTGTTCACATCATTAGAGTTGCTTTAGCTCAATTGATTAGAGTAAAGCTCCCCCTAGATGTGATATCCCCCCTAAGAGGGATGAACTAACCTTGGGTTTTGTCGATGATGACTTCATGTAGGTGTTGAAGATGTAGATGCTCAATGTTGATGTATATCATTTGGAGCAATCCATTGGAGTGAGTTGCACTTTCAATACCTACACGGGTTAGTCCCACAAGGAACAAACAAGGATATCCATAGACATAGACTGAATAGCACATATGATGATGTCCATGAAAGAATTAGTAAGGATGGCAATGGGTCAGGTTTGGATCGGGTTGAACAATATCAAATCCATATCCATATCCATGAAGACAGTCTTTGCCCGCGCATGAAAAATTCCATGGGTGAAAAATTATGTCCATGTACAAACCCGATGGATATCCATACCCACTGGATATCCATTGGTTCCTCTCTAGACATATAAATAAGACATATCACAATGTTAGCATAAGATCTTTCATTCTTCACTTTGTGGCAGGCTAGGCTTCACTTATGGTAAATCAACGTCCACTAACAACATAAGATCATTTAGTATTTTTCTAACATATGAGAATGACGAGTCATTTAATAAGGAGATAAAAATAAGGGAAGGGCATTGGGGTATGTTACAGAGGGGATTGAATGTCAACTAATAATAGTTATGACGAGGATTGTGTAATTTCTTTTCCATGTTTTGGATAACAAAGTGTAAAATTGCAGTGGGACATGTGACTGCGGGGTAGGGATAGCTGATTTTTGCCATTAAGTCATACTATCGGGTCGGGTTTGGATATACCCACGGGTACAAGATTATATGCATGCCCTACCCACGAGTAATAGGGTCGGGTTTGGGCGCTGCCCATGGACACAAAAGCATATCCAAACCCTGTCCATTCGGGTCGGATATCCATGGATATCCATGTCCATGGATAAAATTGCCATCCTTAAGCATTAGGTTACCTTGTCCCTTGTCTTACCAACAAGAGGGTTTGTGACTCCTTGAACTAGTGCAAGATATGGAAGTTGTTTGCACTTGTCCTCACCAAAATGATATGAGTGAAGTATGTTGGTGGAGTCACCCTCAAGAAATTTCTATTTCTTCTTCTTCGGGATCCACACCATCTTGATGGGAATCCTTGGAGTTGTAGTTGTACTTGATGAAGTAGAACTTGATGTAGTCTTGGGAACCCATTTTACCAAGGCCTTAGGAACTTCTTCAAATGCATCAATCTCTTCTTGAAGCTTGTCCTTGCCCTTTAGCTTGTGGTCTTGTGGTGGAAGATCATCTTGTGCGTGTGTCCCTTGAAAAGAAGTAGGATCATACTTTTCTTGTTGAGGAACAAACTTCGTCTTGGGGTATTGATCTTCTTCCCATTCAACTCCATTGGCATTGAACTTTTGTTCAAAACCAACACCTTGATTCTTCCGGTGCCTTCCTTGCTTGCATACAATCTCCTCAAATTGCTTACTCTCGGCAAGGCTCTTGTAAACACCTTTCTCTATAATTCCCTTCAATAAGCTATTTTCTTGCTCAAGTGTAACTTGGCTAAGAAAATCATTAGCGGAATCAAGAGAACTACTAGAAACAACATCATTGGATTTAGCATGATTGTTGTAACTACTAGAGGAAGAATCTTTCTTGTTCTTGTTGCTAGATTTTACTTGTGGCATGTAGGTAGACAAGAGTAAATGCTTGGCAATGTAAGAAGAACTTTTCTTGCGAAGATCATCATCGATTGCTTTTAAGAACTCATGCTCTTTCTCAAGGTTGAGATTTTCATAGCGTAACTTCTCATGAGTCCTTAAAAGTTCTCGATGATCTTCCAAGGTAATTTCATGAGCTAACTTAAGAGAGTTTAATTATTTAGTTAGACGCTCAATCTTCTCCTTATCATTGTCATTCGTTTTATCTTGATTAGCATGATTAATAGCAATTTCATCATAGTTTTCATTAAAAGTTTCATCACTATTGCTACCAACAAGTAAATCATCATATCCTAGCAAGTCATCTTCATCACTATTGAAATCAAGATACTCAGGGTGTGATACCTTAGGGCCTTTAGCCATGAAGCATCTTCCAATTCCTTCATTCGGTGAGTCAAATATGTCGTAGGAGTTGGTTGACACGAGAGCAATTCCGGCAACACCTTCATCTTGAGTATCTTCGGAGTCGGAGTAGTATCTTCTCTCGGAGTGGTTATCGGAGTCGGAACCGGATACCCATTCACCAACATGAGCTTGATGTCTTTGTCTTGTATAGCTTCTTGATGATTTTTCCTTCCTTTCCGAATCTTTGCTTCTCCGAGAAGGTCTTCGTTCATAACGATCATCTCTACTCCTTCTCTCTCTTGGTGGTGATTCTTCTCTTCTACTTATCCTTTTGGGCGAGTATTCTCTTCTCTTGTGGGGAGCCGCACACTCATTGGAGTAGTGTTCGGGTCTTCCACAATTGTAGCAATTCCGATCATGACTTGAAGATCTCTTGTCATTGTAGGACCTTGACTTGGAACTTCTCTCTTTGCTTCTATTCTTGTAGAACTTGTTGAAGTTCTTCACCATTAAGCTCAATTCTTCACTGAGGACTTGTTTCTCACTTGATGATGTAGGAGCATCACATGAGGCATTGTAAGCACCACTAGACTTGTTGTCAAGCTCTTCTTTATCTTTGAGTGACATCTCATGAGCAACAATTCTTCCAATGACTTCCGTTGGCTTGAGATCTTTGTAATTGGGCATCATTTGGAACAATGTGCACACGGTGTCATATTTTCCATTCAAGGCTCTTAGGATCTTCTTGATGATGAATCTGTCGGTCATCTCTTCACTTCCTAAGCTGGCAATCTCATTTGTGATGAGAGCAAGCCTAGAGTACATTTCAGCGACACCTTCACCATCCTTCATTTTGAACTTGTCAAGTTGACTCTGAAGCACATCCAACTTGGATTCCTTGACGGAGTCGGTAACTTCATGCATATCAATCAAAGTATCCCAAATTTCCTTTGCATTCTCAAGACAGCTGATTTTGTTGAATTCTTCGGGGCACAATCCATTGAAGAGGATATCACAAGCTTGAGCATTGTATTGCGGCATCTTCAACTCTTCCGCGGATGCTTCATGATTCGGTTCCTTCCCATCGAAGAATTCACCTTGCAAACCAATACACACAATAGCCCAAACGGCGGAGTTATGTCCAATAATATGCATTTTCATCTTATGCTTCCAACTAGCAAAATTAGTACCACCAAAGTAAGGACCTCAACGGGGGTAACTTCCCTCGCTAGACGCCATACTCTCCTAGGTTGTGAAACCAAGGCTATGATCACCAAAGCTATGGAAACCACGGCAAATGGAGAACAAAGCACTGATGCCACTTGTAGGATTGAAAGTATGTCTAGAGGAGGGTGATTAGACTACTTGACCAAATAAAAATCTAGCCTTTTCCCAATTTTAGTTCTTGCCAGATTATAGCAACTTAGCACAAGTCAAGCAATCAACCTACACATGCAATTCTAAGAGTACAGAAGCGGAATGTAAAACAATTACATATGAAGGTAAAGGGAGGAGTTTGGAGGGAGCAAACGCAAGTGTGGACACGGATTTTTTTGTCTTCGTTCCCATAGGTGGTGCTATCGTACATCCAAGTTGATGGAGACTTTAACCCACGAAGGGTAACGGATGCACGAGTCCATGGAGGGCTCCTCGAGAAAACGCCACGAACTATCGTTTAAAGCGGCCAATCATGTCGCGGCATCGGCGCACGAGGCATCAACAGTGGCCTCGATGGCGAGGTGCTCCTCCAAGATCTGGGGGTCTGCACGAATGGCAGCTGCAGCGACCTCATCCGCGTGTGCAGCCGCGATTTGCTTCTACGCTGCCAAATGCTCCTTGAGATCCTGGCTATACTGCGTGCACCATGGCTTAGGGCGGCACTTATTTGGTGGAGGAGTCGGTGATTTGGGTGGAAGGTGCCGTGCTCCCGCCGGTGGTCCGGGCATGTGGGATGTGGAAGGAGGAGGGGGATGGGGGTCGGGTGTGGATTACCTGCCTGGATAGGCGAGGCCGAGCAGCGTGAAGGAGGGACGCCGGTGAGGAGGCGACGGCACTGCAAGCAAGGAGTGAAGGTTTCAACTTGGAAAGAAAGACGGAAAGAGGGGAAATGTGGCTTTTGGTAAGGGGGAGGGGGCGGGGAGGTAGATATTTCCACGGAAGCCGAAAATTTGGAATCACATCAGCGAAAAAACTGGCGCGCAAAGTGTCATCAGACATGGTCCCTTATTCAGAACTGTGTACGATATGTGAACATCACAAACGATTCAGATAGCTTAAACCGTGTGTGTTGAGTTTGAACGTCAAAAATTTTGGTTCGAATTTCCCTGGTTACAGTGGTCATCCACGTCATTGCATAATTTGGGTACACAAAGGAGACTAACATCTTAATTGAGCAAGTTCGGCAATTAAACAGAGCTAGCTGACCTAAACATTACTCTAACAAATTAAAGACCAACGCACTTAATTAAACAAAACAAAGAGTACTACTGCGACTGGTGCTCGTCGATCTCCGCCGCCGCCTCCATGTCCAGATCCCGCCCGATGATCTCCCGGGGAAGGGGCTCCATGGCATCAATTGCACCATACTCAGCAAGCATCTTGCCATCCGCGTCCGCCATATCTTTGGCATAGGCCGCCACGAGCTGGGCGTGGGCGGCCGCGATCCGGGCTCTGGTGTGCTCCATCGTGGCAAGGTATGCCGCGCAAGAACGGACGGCTGCTCGAACTCTCTCGGCGATCGCCAGCCCTTCGGTCGTGGGTTGCCGACCGTTGTCGGAGAAGCTTCATTCGATTTGTGCGGTGATCGCCACGAGCTGGGCTTTTACGGTCTCGACATGGTTGTGGGCGGCCACCATCAGGGCTAAGGCCGCCGCTGCAGAACGGACATCTGATGTGCCGCTCTTGCCAGTGGCTACCCCCGAGGCAGATGCTGCTGCCGCCGCCTGAGAAGCAACAGGGGCCGTTTGGGCTACCTTGGCCGCCCGAACACAGACTGCGGTCGCCCTCACGAAGCTTGTTAGCACGCGCCTGGCGGTGGTGGCTGTGCTCTCGCTGGAGTGGGCCGCCGAAGTTGCTCATGACGTGGGTCCACGTCCCCATCTTTCATCGGCGACGGATGAACTGTAAAATGATATTTGGGGAGTGAGCTACTGTGCTTGACACGTCGGCTGTGGACTACAGCCGACGCACCTTCTCGAGTAAGCCATAGGCGTACTATACACTGACGGTGCTCCAAGATATTTTGTGTTGCATCTCACACGGTTGGTGATAATAAACTGTGTGCGATCTACTTGATTTACCATCTTGATTTGAATTACGTAATGTGGTCACAGCTACAAAGGATGGTGTTTGAATTTTTAGAGCTTTTATCTCCATTGAACATGCAACTATAGGTGTGTCGTAAAAAAATTGGAATTATTCAGGGTTCGTTTGGACGTTTTTATACATTAACTAGGTTTTCCAGGCATTTTATGCGCATAATTCAAATTTGAACTACATGCACATTCTCAAATGCATATAAACTGGTTGGAAAATCAAATGTGTGTCCATGATTGCATTCTTAGGTCCCACACAACAAATGGGAATGAATTTCAAACACCCTGCCACCGTCACTCGGCCGCAAACATTGAGATACCTGGTTTTTTAAATTCTAGTAAAAACAAAACTTGTCTGAAATTCATGAAACTTGGCATGCTATCATGGAGCGGCATCAACATGCCGTGGTAAAAAAAATTGTCCCATTTGGGGCAGGTTTGTGTATAAGCTTCTCACAAACCAGAGCTTCTCACAACAAGCGTGATGGTTTCGGTAGGGAACGTGCCACCTTTGGGGACGAAACGATATCTGTTGCCTCTTATTGCTTTCAAAAAAATTCGAGTTTCAACATAGAACAACAGGATTGTTGTGTTCAATTTTGGAATTTTTCGGGGTTCGTTTGGACATTTTTTATACATTAACTGGGTTTTCCAGGCATTTTATTCGCATAATTCAAATTTGAACTACATGCACATTCTCTAGTGCATATAAACTGGTTGAAAATTCAAATATGTGTCCTTGGTTGCATGCTTAGGTCACATGCAAGAAATGGGAATGAATTTCAAACACCCTGCCATCGTCACTCGGCCGCAAACATTGAGATACCTGGTTTTTTAAATTCTAGTAAATCCAAAACTCGTCTGAAATTCGTGAAACTTGGCATGCTATCATGGAACTCCGCCTATGTTGTCTCAACATAGCCGGTCTCCGCCTATGTTGTCTCAACATAGACGGTCCCAAGCCCGGGTAAAGGAGGAGGGTTGTGTTAGGCTTGGTGAGCCAACGTGAAAACTCAGCTACTCTTATGGAGATGAAACCCAAAAGATTTTCATTGGGGCGTAACCCTCTCAGCGACGCGCCACATCGGAACCCGGGTGTGGTGTCAAATGGGCAAGGGCCGGGACGTCACCCCCTTGGTGGCGCGCCGTATCTTGATCTGGATACGGTGGCAAGTGAGCGAGGATAGGGTCGTCGCATCCTTAGTGGCGCACTACATCGGCGCCCGGATGTAGTGGAAAATGAGCAAGGGTCTTCGCATTTGACTCGACGAGTGCGAAGGGTAAGGAAGCTATCCGAGCCTAGGAGGATCCGCTTAGGTAGCTGGAACGTAGGGTCCATGACAGGGAAGCTTCGGGAGCTAGTCGATGCAGCGGTGAGGAGAAGTGTTGATATCCTTTGCGTCCAAGAAACCAAGTGGAGGGGACAGAAGGCAAAGGAGGTGGAGGGTACCGGCTTCAAGCTATGGTACACCGGGTTGGC
This sequence comes from Secale cereale, assembly GCA_902687465.1. Lineage (NCBI taxonomy): Eukaryota > Viridiplantae > Streptophyta > Magnoliopsida > Poales > Poaceae > Secale > Secale cereale. The sequence continues at coordinate 381,980,027 of LR738709.1, read as the reverse complement.
TGCAAATAGGAATGTGAAAGCACATTTGCTCTCCGGGTGGTTTTGGTAATTAATGACAACATACTTTGTGGTTGGACTAATGCTTTTATCAAGTATGTTTCAGGAAATCCAATCACATTGGTATGGCAAGATGACTGAAGAAGTGGACCCCTCAAATGCTAAGGCAAGCATTGGCAAAAGCTCAAGACTCTATTTTTGGTTTAGTGATCCAAGATCACATTGAGTCCATAGGAAAGCCAATACTATTAAAAGGGGATGAGGTTGTGTTGATGATCTGGTTGCTCAAGTGCTTAGTGATATGTCTCCTTCAACTATCAGCACCTTTCACTTCTATACACACTCATAAGTAATCTCGGACAAACCGATTCTTCCAACTCAGTCCCACCGAGATGAACCACTTCTGCCATATTCCAAACCCTAGAAAAATCGGTCCCACCGAGTTTGAGATCAGTCTCACCGAATCTGAACTGCCAACCTTCTGTAATCATTTCACATCATTTCGGAATATCCGAGTTTGCATTTTCGGTCTTACCGAAATGGCCAGGTTCTGTCTTGGGTCAAATCGGTCTCACCGAGATTGCATTTTCGGTCAAACCAATTTTGGCATGTTCCTACTCTTTCTCAAATCGGTCCAACCGAGTTTTCTTTCTCGGTCTCACCGAAATCTCCAACGTTCATATCAGATGCACTTTCGGTCCCACCGAGATGGTATATTCGGTCCCACCGAAAATCCCAACGTTCACTATATTTGAACTTTCGGTCTGACCGAGTTTTCACTTCGGTCTCACCGAGATTGGTCAAATGTGTGTGTAACGGTTGGATTTTGTGTGGAGGCTATATATACCCCTCCACCCCCTCCTCATTCGTGAGGAGAGCCATCAGAAAGTACCACCACTTCTACCATACACTTTCTGAGAAGTGAACCACCTACCCTTGTGTTGAGATCAAGCCATTCCATTCCTACCATATGAAACTTGATTTCTAGCCTTCCCATGTTGCTTTCCACTCAAATCTTTCTTCCACCACAGCCATATCAGTGAGGAGAGTTGAGTGTTGGGGAGATTATCATTTGAAGCACAAGAGCAAGGAGTTCATCACCATCAACACCGTCTATTACCTTTTGGGGGGTGGTGCCTCCTAGATTGGTTAGGTGTCGCTTGGGAGCCTCCGTCTTTGAGATGTGGAGTTGAACCAAGAAGTTTGTAAGGGCAAGGAGATCGCCTACTTCGTGAAGATCTACCCCGAGTAAGGCTAGTCCTCCGTGGGCGTAGGCCGTGATGGAATAGACAAGGTTGCTTCTTCGTGGACCCTTCGTGGGTGGAGCCCTCCGTGGACTCGCGCAGCCGTTACCCTCCGTGGGTTGAAGTCTCCATCAACGTGGATGTACGATAGCACCACCTATCGGAACCACGACAAAAATCTCCGTGTCACCAAACTGCGTTTGATCTTCTCCACCTCTCTTTACTATATATGCAATTTACTTTCCGCTGCACATACTCTAGAATTGCATGTGTAGTATGTTACTTGACTTGATCTTAATTGCAAAACTGCCTAAAACTTTGCACAACCAAATGGCAGATTTTTATCTTGTCAAGTAGTCTAATCACCCCCCCCCCTCTAGACCTACTTCTTCGATCCTACAATTGGTATCAGAGCCTTGGTCTCCATTGCTTTGGTTTACACACCATTGGAGGAAGATGGACGTGTCTACGGATGGGAGTGTTAGCCATAGAGTGCCTGTTCTTGATGGAAGGTTTTATAACTCTTGGAGGTCTGAAATGCTTAGTATCTTTAAAATATACAATTTGTGCAAATATATTGAGACCCCATATGTGCCTCCATTTGATCCTTTGCACCCTACCATGGATGAAGAGCTTGATTTGCTTCGTAACCTTAGAACTGTAAATCTTATCATTAGAGGGTTACCCGATGACTTGCTTAATCTTGTTACAAATTTTGAGTGTGCCTATGCTATGTGGAAATTCTTGGAAGAACTTTATCCGGACTACTCTTTGAGAAGTCTTGATGAAATTCTACACAAGACTATTGAATTTGATAAGTTGCACCCCAATGATCCTAACTTTGATAAATGCTTCTTTGAGCTTCGTGATCTTATGAAAAAGAAGGGTGATCCCAGTCTTATCAATATTATCATTAGAAATGCTCTTGCATTGCATTCCGAAGATTATTGTTCCATTGACCAAACTAATGCAAGTACTTATCAAATTGACCTAGGTGTTGATGATGAACAATCTATGGGTCAATATGATGATGAGCATGAGTATGATGATGATTACTCTGATTCGGACACCGAGCTAGACAAGGTCATGAAGAGTCTCAATCTTATGGCAAATCTGAGAGACTACTTGTCCGGTGGAAAAGAGTGGATTCTTGATAGTGGATGCACCGATCACATGACCGGAGACAAAGACATGTTTCGAGAACTTGCAAAGAACGATGGTCCACGCAAGTATGTGACTTTTGGAGACAACTCCAAGGGTAAGGTACTTGGCCTTGGTAAGGTGGCCATATCTCATGATAGCTCTATTCAAAATGTCATGCTTGTTGAATCTCTTGGATACAATTTACTTTTCGTGTCTAGATTAGCTGACTTTGGATTCAATGTGCTATTCACCAAAGTAGATTGCCAAGTCTTTCGTCGTGATAATCAAAACATGGCTTTTACTGGTATTCGTAGAGGTGATCTATATATTGTTGATTTCACTAAGAAAGCCCAACCTAGAGCTTGTTTCATTGCTAAATCCTCTAAAGGTTGGTTGTGGCATAGAAGGCTAGGACATGTTGGTATGCGTAACCTAGACAAGCTAATCAAAGGTGATCATATTCTTGGTGTTAAAGATGTTTTCTTTGACAAAGATAGACTTTGTAGTGCTTGTCAAGCAGGAAAACAAGTTGGTGGAAGTCATCCCGTGAAAAACATCATGACCACAAGGAGACCGCTTGAGCTTCTTCACATGGATCTCTTCGGTCCCAATGCTTACAAAAGCCTTGGTGGTAACTCCTTTGGTCTAGTTATAGTTGATGATTATTCCAGATTTACGTGGGTATTTTTCCTTGATGATAAATCGCAGGTTCAGAGGATCTTCAAGACCTTTGCCAAAAAGGCCCAAAATCAATTTGAGGTGAAGATCAAGAAAGTTCGGAGTGACAATGGAACGGAGTTCAAGAACGCCAATGTAGACTCTTTTCTTGATGAAGAAGGGATTCTACATGAGTTATCGGCTACGTATACTCCTCAACAAAATGGAGTTGTTGAGAGGAAGAACCGAACGCTCATAGAGATGGCAAGAACGATGCTTGATGAATACAAGACACCGAAACATTTTTGGGGAGAAGCCGTCGAGACAGCTTGTCATGCCATCAACAGGCTTTATCTTCATAAGCTCCTTGGCAAGACATCATACGAGCTTCTCACCGGTAACAAACCCCAAGTGGGATACTTTCGTGTCTTTGGTTCAAAATGCTATATCCTTGATAAGCATCGTCGGTCTAAATTTGCTCCTAAATCTCATGAAGGCTTTCTTCTTGGTTATGGATCAAACTCCCACACCTACCGTGTCTACAATAATTTCACCCGAAAGGTTGAAGAGACGGTAGACGTGAAGTTTGATGAATCTAATGGCTCGCAAGTAGAGCAAATGCCTATTGATGTAGGAGACAAGGACCCATCGGAAGCAATCCAAGATTTATCTATCGGGAAGATCCGTCCCATGGAAGTGAAGGAGAGTACCTCATCTACATATGTGGAGCCACCTACCTCACAGAGAGATGAACCTCAAGGCAACATGGAGGCCTCCACAAGTGGAACTCACCAAGATGAGGAAATGCAACAAGAAGATTCACCGCAACCTCCTTCTCCACCGCCTCAAGACAACACCAACAACAATGAAGAAGAAGAAGAAGAAGATGAAGATGATGAGGAAGCTGAGCCACAACATCAACAAAAGCTATCCCGAGTTCGAGCAAGAGTCAAGAAGAATCATCCCGTGGAACAAATGATGAACGACATCAACTCCGGGAGAATTACTCGCTCTAAAACTCGCTTAGCTAACTTTTGTGAGCATTACTCATTTATCTCTAGTATTGAACCTATGAAGGTAGAAGAAGCACTTAAAGACCCGGATTGGGTGAACGCTATGCACGAAGAACTACACAACTTCGAGAGGAACAAGGTGTGGACTTTGGTAGAGAAGCCCAACGATGATCAAAACATCATTGGAACCAAATGGGTGTTCCGGAACAAGCAAGATGAAGATGGACAAGTCATCCGCAACAAGGCTCGTCTCGTAGCTCAAGGTTACACACAAGTCGAAGGTATGGACTATGGTGAGACCTATGCCCCCGTTGCTAGACTTGAATCCATTCGCATTCTTCTTGCTTATGCCAATCACCATGATATTACTCTCTATCAAATGGACATCAAAAGTGCTTTCCTAAATGGTGAAATTGAGGAGGAAGTATTTGTGAAACAACCTCCCGGTTTTGTGAATCCCAAAAAGCCTAATCATGTTTACAAGTTGCATAAAGCTCTTTATGGTCTTAAACAAGCCCCTAGAGCTTGGTACAAATGCTTGACTAGCTTTCTTCTTGAAAAAGGGTTTGAGATTGGAAAGATAGACTCAACGCTGTTCACAAAAAGGGTTAATGGTGAACTATTTGTGTGCCAAATATATGTTGATGATATTATCTTTGGTTCAACTAACCCCCATTTTAGCAAGAAGTTTGGACAGCTCATGTCGGAGAAGTATGAAATGTCCATGATGTGTGAACTCAAATTTTTCCTCGGGTTGCAAATCAAGCAATCTAAGGAGGGTACCTTTGTCTCACAAACAAAGTACACCAAGGATCTCTTCAAGAAGTTCAACATGCAAGAAAGCAAAGGTATGAGTACCCCCATGCCTACTAGTGGACATAATGACTTGACAAAAGATGGAGAACCCGTTGATCAAAGGGTTTACCGTTCTATGATTGGTTCTCTACTATATCTTTGTGCTTCTCGTCCTGACATAATGTTGAGTGTATGCATGTGTGCGCGATATCAAGCAGCCCCTAAAGAATGTCATCTTAAAGCTGTTAAAAGGATAGTGAGATACTTGATACACACACCAAACTTTGGCATTTGGTATCCTAAGAGAGCTTCTTTCGATCTTGTTGGCTATTCCGACTCGGACTATGCCGGTGACAAGGTTGATAGAAAGTCAACTTCGGGTACGTGTCAATTCCTTGGTCGATCCCTTGTATCTTGGTCCTCCAAGAAACAAAATTCAGTATCTTTATCCACTGCCGAAGCAGAATATATTGCTGCTGGTTCGTGTTGTGCTCAATTGCTATGGATGACACAAACGCTTAAAGATTATGGGATACATGTGAGACGTGTTCCCTTGCTTTGTGACAATGAGAGTGCAATCAAGATTGGACACAATCCCGTGCAACACTCTCGAACAAAGCATATTGAAGTTCGTCACCACTTTATTCGTGATCATATTGCCAAGGGTGATATTAATCTTAAGCATGTTCGTACTAACAAACAACTTGCTGATATCTTTACAAAACCTCTTGATGAGAAAGCGTTTTGTCGCTTAAGGAGTGAGTTGAACATCATTGATGCTTCAAACTTGGAGTGATAACTCCTTTGATGCATGCAAGGCATGAGCTCTCTTGACTAATCCTTGATATTTCTCTTATGATGATGATCATATGTCTTGGACACATTTGCCTCCTTGTATTGCATCTAACTCCTTGCAGGTACTTGGATGATCTACATTCCACAAGATTACCACACACTCAAATCATGAGTAATCTTGTCTTTGACCAAGTATCTAGCCCTTTGGGATGTTGAGTTCAAGGAACAAATTCCATATATCCTTTTTGACATCTTATACATCTAGTATTTCACTCTTGTCATCTTGGATATTCTTGAGTATTTCCTTGCTTGCCTAACCCATGTAGGAAGATGAACTACACAAGTAGAAATGGCGCTCCAACTTCACATTCAATGAGCACCTACATCGAGCTTACCTACATGAGCAAAGCATCAACAAGCCCAAGGTATGTTCTTCACATCTTTGAGGAGCTTTGCTCAAAGTCATGAGCACAAGCAGCTTCATAAGATGTGATCACATCAAATGCTTAATCGAAAAATGGCAACCCCATTTTGAGCTTAAACGATGAGTATGACCTATGATCAAATGTCCTCATTTGACTCCTAAGTCAATATACTCAAACATAGGTGACTTTGTCGCCGACCTTTATCTAGATGAAGTACATATGTTTTTGGAGTTTTTTTTTGTTTTCTCTTATGTTCTCTCATTGAGTTCTCTTTAAACAAAACAAAAAAACTTCATCTAGGAATCTTTTTATTTCTGTTCTTATATTTCTTTGTGAATATCCTTCTTGAAATCCTTTTATGGCTCTGATCAATTCCCCGAAAATCTTTTACAAATTCATTGCAAATCCTTTGAAACATCCCTCGCAGAGTGAGCTGGATTATTTCTGTGTTTCCTTGGAATTATCTTCCAGGACATCAACTTATGCAGCTCCACTCAGACTTAAATCTTAAAGAGGGAGAGGACTCAAATTTGGACTCAAATTGTTTCTCGATGAATGTTCTTATTTGCCCTGTTGTGATTCTTCAGGATCCCACTTCTTTCTTTCTTTCTTTCTTTCTTTCCATCTTTCCTGTCCTACCTAGTTTGCTGTCCTTTTCGGCACTTGATGTCAAAGGGGGAGAGGACTTAGGGGGAGTAGGGGGAGTAGGGGAGAAGAGAAGACTTAAGGGAAGAAGAAAAGCAATCTTATCTTAAGGGGGAGAGAATCACATCAAAGCTTTGTCGTATTTTACATTGGACATTACAATTGGCATCTTTCTTTTGATTTTGCTTTTTCCATCACACCCCTTGTTCTCACAATTGGTATCTTATGAAATCTTTTAGTTTAGGGGAGAAGACTTAGAGGAATCGTCAATTGATATCCTATGAAAAGCAAAATCTCTCAGAACTCATTGAAAATCTTTTAGCTTCGGAGACATGTTTGCTGATTCAAGCCTGTGCTCAATATGAGACACTCTTTATACATGTCCTCCCTGGCTTGGTACTCTTGATGTTCTTGCAATTGGTTGAAGGAATACTCTTGTGTTATCTAACCTTGTTTTCTCAAGTTTATCCCTTCAGGTACAATGCCAAGGAACCTCAAGGTAAGTATATGCATCTTGCAGAGTGTGCATGATGGTGACTTGCTTGTAAATACTTGTTTGCAAGAAATCACCATGCACATATGCATTATCACTCACTTCCTTTTCTTCTGCTCTGATGCATATAGCCAAGCTGCATGTAGCACATCTTGCTTATCTCTCTTGTGTGCTTGTGGTAGTCCAAAACCATAATCTATGAAAATCTTGCACACTTGTAGGGGGAGCCTGTGTACTACATGCTTGTCAAAGCTTTCATGATAATTCTGTCTTTCTTTCAATAAGCTTTGATGTTTTGTTTAAGTATAATTTTAGTGTGTTGCCATCAATTAGCAAAAAGGGGGAGATTGAAAGCACATTTGCTCTCCGGGTGGTTTTGGTAATTAATGACAACATACTTTGTGGTTGGACTAATGCTTTTATCAAGTATGTTTCAGGAAATCCAATCACATTGGTATGGCAAGATGACTGAAGAAGTGGACCCCTCAAATGCTAAGGCAAGCATTGGCAAAATCTCAAGACTCTATTTTTGGTTTAGTGATCCAAGATCACATTGAGTCCATAGGAAAGCCAATACTATTAAAAGGGGATGAGGTTGTGTTGATGATCTGGTTGCTCAAGTGCTTAGTGATATGTCTCCTTCAACTATCAGCACCTTTCACTTCTATACACACTCATAAGTAATCTCGGACAAACCGATTCTTCCAACTCAGTCCCACCGAGATGAACCACTTCTGCCATATTCCAAACCCTAGAAAAATCGGTCCCACCGAGTTTGAGATCGGTCTCACCGAATCTGAACTGCCAACCTTCTGTAATCATTTCACATCATTTCGGAATATCCGAGTTTGCATTTTCGGTCTTACCGAAATGGCCAGGTTCTGTCTTGGGTCAAATCGGTCTCACCGAGATTGCATTTTCGGTCAAACCAATTTTGGCATGTTCCTACTCTTTCTCAAATCGGTCCAACCGAGTTTTCTTTCTCGGTCTCACCGAAATCTCCAACGTTCATATCAGATGCACTTTCGGTCCCACCGAGATGGTATTTTCGGTCCCACCGAAAATCCCAACGTTCACTATATTTGAACTTTCGGTCTGACCGAGTTTTCACTTCGGTCTCACCGAGATTGGTCAAATGTGTGTGTAACGGTTGGATTTTGTGTGGAGGCTATATATACCCCTCCACCCCCTCCTCATTCGTGAGGAGAGCCATCAGAAAGTACCACCACTTCTACCATACACTTTCTGAGAAGTGAACCACCTACCCTTGTGTTGAGATCAAGCCATTCCATTCCTACCATATGAAACTTGATTTCTAGCCTTCCCATGTTGCTTTCCACTCAAATCTTTCTTCCACCACAGCCATATCAGTGAGGAGAGTTGAGTGTTGGGGAGATTATCATTTGAAGCACAAGAGCAAGGAGTTCATCATCATCAACACCGTCTATTACCTTTTGGGGGGTGGTGCCTCCTAGATTGGTTAGGTGTCGCTTGGGAGCCTCCGTCTTTGAGATGTGGAGTTGAACCAAGAAGTTTGTAAGGGCAAGGAGATCGCCTACTTCGTGAAGATCTACCCCGAGTAAGGCTAGTCCTCCATGGGCGTAGGCCGTGATGGAATAGACAAGGTTGCTTCTTCGTGGACCCTTCGTGGGTGGAGCCCTCCGTGGACTCGCGCAGCCGTTACCCTCCGTGGGTTGAAGTCTCCATCAACGTGGATGTACGATAGCACCACCTATCGGAACCACGACAAAAATCTCCGTGTCACCAAACTGCGTTTGATCTTCTCCACCTCTCTTTACTATATATGCAATTTACTTTCCGCTGCCCATACTCTAGAATTGCATGTGTAGTATGTTACTTGACTTGATCTTAATTGCAAAACTGCCTAAAACTTTGCACAACCAAAAGGCAGATTTTTATCTTGTCAAGTAGTCTAATCACCCCCCCCCCTCTAGACCTACTTCTTCGATCCTACAGAATGGCGTAGGCATCTTGATCAACAAGAGCCTCAAGCATGGAGTGGTAGACGTCACGAGACATGGGGACTGGATTATCCTGGTCAAGCTGGTAGTTGGGGACTTAGTTCTCAATGTTATCAGCGCGTATGCCCCGCAAGTAGGCCACACTGAGAACACCAAGAGGGAGTTCTGGGAAGGCCTGGAAGACATGGTTAGGAGTGTACCGATTGGTGAGAAGCTCTTCATAGGAGGAGACCTCAATGGCCACGTGGGTACATCTAACACACGTTTTGAAGGGGGTGCATGGGGGCTTTGGCTATGGCACCAGGAATCAGGAAGGAGAAGATGTCTTAAGCTTTGCTCTAGCCTACGACATGATTGTAGCTAACACCCTTTTTAGAAAGAGAGAATCACATCTTGTGACTTTTAGTAGTGGCCAACACTCTAGCCAGATTGATTTCATCCTCTCGAGAAGAGAAGATAGGCGTGCGTGCCTAGATTGTAAGGTGATACCTAGAGAGAGTGTTGTACCTCAACATAAGATGGTGGTTGCTGACTTCCGCTTTCGGACTCATGTCCAGCGGGATAGGCATGCCAAAGTCGCTAGAACAAAGTGGTGGAAGCTCAAGGGGGAGTTAGCTCAGGCGTTCAAGGAGAGGGTCATTAAGGAGGGCCCTTGGGAGGAAGGAGGGGATGCGGACAATGTGTGGATGAAGATGGCGACTTGCATTCGTAAGGTGGCCTCGGAGGAGTTTGGAGTGTCCAGGGGAAGGATAAGTGAAGATAAGGATACCTGGTGGAGGAATGATGTCGTCCAGAAGGCGATTAAAGAGAAGAAAGAGTGCTTCAGATGCCTGTACTTGGATAGGAGTGCAGACAACATAGAGAAGTACAAGATGGCGAAGAAGGCCGCAAAGCGAGCTGTTGGTGAAGCAAGGGGTAGGGCGTATGAGGGCCTCTACCAACGGTTAGGCACGAAGGAAGGGGAAAGGGACATCTATAAGATGGCCAAGATCCGAGAGAGGAAGACGAGGGATATTGGCCAAGTCAAATGCATCAAGGACGGAGCAGACCAACTCCTCGTGAAGGATGAGGAGATTAAGCGTAGGTGGCGGGAGTACTTCGACAAGCTGTTCAATGGGGAGAATGAGAGTTCTACCATTCAACTTGATGACTCATTTGATGAGACCAGCATGCGTTTTGTGCGGCGAATCCAGGAGTCTGAGGTCAAGGAGGCTCTAAAAAGGATTAAAGGAGGCAAGGTGATGGGCCCTGACTGTATCCCCATTGAGGTGTGGAAAGGCCTCGGGGACATAGCGATAGTATGGCTAACCAAGCTTTTCAACCTCATTTTTCGGGCAAACAAGATGCTAGAAGAATGGAGACGGAGTATATTAGTACCAATCTTCAAGAACAAGGGGAATGTTCAGAGTTGTACTAATTACCGTGGAATTAAGCTGCTGAGCCATACAATGAAGCTATGGGAGAGAGTCATTGAGCAACGCTTGAGAAGAATGACAAACGTGACAAAAAATCAGTTTGGTTTCATGCCTGGGAGGTCGATGATGGAAGCCATTTTCTTGGTTCGACAACTTATGGAGAGATACAGGGAGCAAAAGAAGGACTTGCATATGGTGTTCATTGACTTGGAGAAGGCCTATGATAAGATACCACGGAATGTCATGTGGTGGGCCTTGGAGAAACACAAAGTCCCAGCAAAGTACATTACCCTCATCAAGGACATGTACGATAATGTTGTGACAAGTGTTCGAACAAGTGATGTCGACACTGATGACTTCCCGATTAAGATAGGACTGCATGAAGGGTCAGCTTTGAGCCCTTATCTTTTTGCCTTGGTGATGGATGAGGTCACAAGGGATATACAAGGAGATATCCCATGGTGTATGCTCTTTGCGGACGATGTGGTGCTAGTTGACGATGGTCGGACGGGGGTAAATAGGAAGTTAGAGTTATGGAGACAAACCTTGGAATCAAAAGGGTTTAAGCTTAGTAGAACTAAAACTGAGTACATGATGTGCGGTTTTAGTACTACTAGGTGTGAGGAGGAGGAGGTTAGCCTTGATGGACAGGTGGTGCCTCAGAAGAACACCTTTCGATATTTGGGGTCAATGCTGCAGGAGGATGGGGGTATTGATGAAGATGTGAACCATCGAATCAAAGCCGGATGGATGAAGTGGCGCCAAGCTTCTGGCATTCTCTGTGACAAGAGAGTGCCACAAAAGCTAAAAGGCAAGTTCTACAGGACGGCGGTTCGACCCGCAATGCTGTATGGCGCCGAGTGTTGGCCGACTAAAAGGCAACATGTTCAACAATTAGGTGTGGCGGAGATGCGTATGTTGAGATGGATGTGTGGCCACACGAGGAAGGATCGAGTCCGGAATGATGATATACGAGATAGAGTTGGGGTAGCACCTATTGAAGAGAAGCTTGTCCAACATCATCTGAGATGGTTTGGGCATATTCAGCGCAGGCCTCCAGAAGCCCCAGTGCATAGCGGACGGCTAAAGCGTGCGGAGAATGTCAGGAGAGGTCGGGGTAGACCGAATTTGACATGGGAGGAGTCCATTAAGAGAGACCTGAAGGATTGGAGTATCACCAGAGAACTAGCTACGGACAGGGGTGCCTGGAAGCTTGCTATCCATGTGCCAGAGCCATGAGTTGGTCACGAGATCTTATGGGTTTCACCTCTAGCCTACCCCAACTTGTTTGGGACTAAAGGCTTTGTTGTTGTTGTTGTTGTTGTTGGGGCGGGTTTGGGTATAAGCTTCTCACAAACCTTAGCTTCTCACAACACGCGTGATGGTTTCGGTAGGGAACGTGACACCTTTGGGGACGAAACGATATTCGTTGCCTCTTATTGCTTTCAAAAAAATTCGAGTGTCAACATAGAACAACATGAGTGTTGTGTTCAATTTTGGAATTTTTCGGGGTTCGTTTGGACATTTTTAATGCATTAACTGGGTTTTCCATGCATTTTATTCGCATAATTCAAATTTGAACTACATGCACATTCTCAAGTGCATATAAACTGGTTGAAAAATCAAATTTGTGTCCTTGGTTGTAGGCTTAGGTCCCATGCAAGAAATGGGAATGAATTTCAAACACCCTGCCACCGCCACTCGGCCGCAAACATTGAGATACATGGCTTTTAAATTCTAGTAAATCCAAAACTCATCTGAAATTCATGAAACTTGACATGCTATCATGGAGCAGCATCAACATGCTGTGGTAAATCTTTTGTCTCATTTGGGGCAAGCTTGGGTATAAGCTTCTCAGAAACCTTAGCTTCTCACAACAAGCATGATGGTTTCGGTAGGGAATGTGCCACCTTTGGGGACGAAATGATATCTGTTGCCTCTTATTGCTTTCAAAAAAATTCAAGTGCCAACATAGAATAACAAGAGTGTTGTGTTCAATTTTGGAAATTTTCGGGGTTTGTTTGGACATTTTTATACATTAACTGGGTTTTCCAAGCATTTTATGCGCATAATTCAAATTTGAACTACGTCCACATTCTCCAGTGCATATAAACTGGTTGAAAAATCAAATATGTGTCCTTGGTTGCATGCTTAGGTCCCATGCAACAAATGGGAATGAATTTCAAACACCCTGCCACCGTCACTCGGCCGCAAACATTGAGATATTTGGTTTTATAAATTCTAGGAAATCCAAAACTCGTCTAAAATTCGTGAAACTTGGCATGCTATCATGGAGAGGCATCAACATGCCGTGATAAAAATGTTGTCCCATTTGGGGCAGGTTTGGGTATAAGCTTCTCAAAAACCTTAGCTTCTCACAACAAGCGTGATGGTTTCGGCAGGGAACGTGCCACCTTTGGGGACAAAACGATATTCGTTGCCTCCTATTGCTTTCAAAAAAATTGAGTGTCAACATAGAACAACAGGAGTGTTGTGTTCAATTTTGAAATTTTTCAGGGTTCGTTTGGACACTTTCATACATGAACTTGGTTTTCCAGGCATTTTATGCGCATAACTAAAATTTGAACTACATGCACATTCTCCAGTGCATATAAACTGGTTGAAAAATCAAATATGTGTCCTTGGTTGCATGCTTAGGTCCCATGCAAGAAATGGGAATGAATTTCAAACACCCTGCCACCGCCACTCGGCCGCAAACATTGAGATACATGGTTTTTAAATTCTAGTAAATCCAAAACTCGTCTGAAATTCATGAAACTTGGCATGCTATCATGGAGCGGCATCAATATGTTGTGGTAAATTTTTTGTCCCATTTGGGGCAGGTTTGGGTATAAGCTTCTCACAACAAGCGTGATGGTTTCGGTAGGGAACGTGCCACCTTTGGGGACGAAGCGGTATCCGTTGCCTCTTATTGCTTTCAAAAAATTTCGAGTGTCAACATAGAACAACAGGAGTGTTGTGTTTACTTTTAGAATTTTTCGGGGTTTGTTTGGACATTTCATTTACTGGGTTTTCTAGGCATTTGATGTGCATAATTCAAATTTGAACTACATGCACAAGCTCCAGTGCATATAAATTGGTTGAAAAATCAAATATGTGTCCTTTGGGGCATGCTTAGGTCCCATGCAAGAAATGGTAATGAATTTCAAACACCAAGGCACTGTTGATTGCCGGCAAAACGTTGAGATACTTTTTTTTTAAATTCTAGTAAATCCAAAACTCGTCTAAAATTCATGAAACTTGGCATGCTAAATGGAATGGCACCTGACATGCTATGGTATTTTTCATGTCCATTTTGAGAGAAGACGCACTTGAATAACAGTCAACAAAGGCATTTTGAAACAAATAGCTGCCACTGCAAGATCTCAAACGTTTTGTATAATTTAAATTGTGTGTGTTCTATTAACCATTCACGTGACGCCACGGCTCACTCTTTTAATGGCTACGAGGTGCCGTGCGGACAGGTGCTTGAGTGATTGACTAAACGGAAGGCGTGTGAGCTGTACTCCAATGCGGAGGCTCAACGGGAAGCGTGCGAGCTTTACGCCGCGCAGGCTCACCGGGAAGCAAGCCCTTTAACTTCCATGGTCGCCCGCCTTGCTCGCAAACGTTGAATTTAGAACACCCGTATGCAAACCGACAGCTTCCCCAGGAAGCCAAGGGAAAATGTGCCGAGCAGGATTTGTGCAGCTCTTGATCGCAAATGTTTTAGATAGAACACCCGTATGCAAAGTGAGAGCAGCGCAGGATTTGTGCGTCCCTTCAACGCAAATGGTCGTTTTGGATGACCCGTGTGCAACCACGTACAAAAAATTTGGTAAGATTTGCATATGTCATATTGGGTATGTTGCCATTTGTCAAACTGGAAAGATTTACATTTGTTGATCTAGTAACGTTTCCATTTGTCAATCCTTGTAACACTGCGATTTGTCAAAATATGTAGGTAGAAATGACTAGCACTATCTAATTTTTGCAACGAGAATTTAGTAATTAAGCATAGATTTCATTCATAGATTAAGCAGTCATTCTTAATTTATACAAACAATTCAACTCGACAGCTGAACCGACCAAACTTTTCCCCAATTGTTGCCAACCACGTACTGAAATAGCTAGTTCGAGTATATATATACTAGCTAATTTTAAGTACGTTGTACAGTTCGACCACACATCTATAGTCAGATGAACTGAACAAAATAGCCCCTAAATACTATTACTACCGCGGGGGGCTTTGTGCTACTTCCGGCAGCCTCTCCTCTGCAGAGCGCGCTTAGTAAGAGGCACGGGAGGAGGACGAGCCTACCGACGAGCTGGAGAAATGAAATACGATGTCTGCCGCTGTTGCACGTCCAGCGATGCTCGCCAGCTCGAACGCCCACTGCCGCTAGACGATCCCTCTCGAAGCGGCCGGGCTGCTCGAAGATCTCCTGATTCCTCGCCTCTGCGTTGGCGTGTGCTGCGGCCACGGCGGCGGTAAGGCTCTTTTCGTGCTCAACGAGGTGCTCCTCCTCCTCCCGCAGGAACTCGATGTAGCGCGCAAGGTCGTTGACGCACGTGCGGCCCTCCACCTCCGCCTCCCTCCTTCGGGTGGCGGTGGAGGAGCGGGTGATGATCCCGGTGGTCGATGGTGGGCTGGCGGCCACGGCAGCCGCTGATGGGGTGGCGGCCATGACCACCACCTTCCGCCTTCGGGCCGCGGTGGCAGAGTGGGTGATGGCCACGGTGGCCGGCAGTGGGGTGGTGGCCACGACGACCACCTCCCGCCTTCGGTCCGTGGCGGCGGAGCGGGAGATGGCCCTGGCTTTCGATGGTGGTGTGGCGGCAACGGCGGCCGACAACAGCTGCCGACGGGCAGCGGCGGTGGAGCGTGTGGTGGGTGTTCCACGCACACCCAACAGGGATGCCACGCGCACTACACTACGCCGGGGACTGCGCCACCGCCACGGTGTAGCCTCCCAGCTGGAGCTGTCCTCTGATGATGGCGGAGTGGTTGAGCGACGACGACAAACCGGTGCCATTGGCGATTGTGGGAGAAGCAAACGAGATAAGCTACAGGGAGGGAGGGGAAAATGCGACGCAGGAGTCGCCGGCCATGAGGGTTTTTATAGCAGGCTGGTAAGCATTGAGATTTTGGAGGATTTCACCGAGTCGGGCAGGAAGCTTGCACGGGAACGGGCTCACCGATGATTCATTGGTGCCACCGTTTGGCCAAAAGAACGCCCCCGCGCGTTGCGCAAGCTTGTGTTGTAAGTCGTCTGCGGCAGCGGGGTGACAAGACGTGCGAGAGGAGGACAAAAGGACACGTACACATATGGTTAATAAAAAATGTTTGCGATTTAATTACCTACTATACCCCCGTCATGGTTTATAAGTAGGATTTAACTAATAAAATACGAATGCATGTCGTCAAAGATTATATCGTTGGAGTCGGATTCGAACATAGTTTCCAACTATACAATTTTTCTAACATGCATTAACATTTTTTTGGTTAAATTTAAGATTATATACCAGCAAGCGTTTGCCCGCAACACACACGGCTTATTCCATCACAAACAGCTCGGATGGATCAACTGTATGCCACGTATCACACACGCAACCCTAATCTGATTCGTGCTTGATGTCTCTGACATCGCTCGCACAGTTCGTCTTATTTGCCACGTATCACTGTGACGGCCTCTGCTCGCGTCCCTCGGCAAGCTCTGGTCGCCGTTAGGCGCCACAGCTCGTTGTGCTCGCTGTTAGGCGCCGCGGCGCACTCTGCTCGCGTCCATTAGCGCAATCTGTTTGCGTCCGTCGGCGCGCTCGGCTTGTGGACAGCTTTTCCTTGCGCGTTCAATTGCTATATGTATATATATATGGTTGCTCGCCGTTGAGGCGACCGCGGAGCGCTCTGCTCTTGTCCCTCCGCGTGCGCTCTGCCAGTGGTTGGACGTGCGCACGATCACGTCGGGGCCCCATATGCATGCGGTTGGGCCGCGCTCGTTGCCACACGATGCAGTTACATGCGTCACGATGGAGTTACACGCTGCAAATTAAAACTGCCATCAAGGGCCTGCCGATATTCCTGGCCGTTCCCTCGCAACACACACGTCTTATTAGCCGCAACCATCTGTGTTATTATCTGCCTTCACACACATTTCTGATTACATACCTGTTTGTCGCATATCACACACATCTTCTTAAGTTGAACCGTTTCTGTTCTCATGTCTCGACGCAAACAGTTCATCCGAGTGAACCGCATGCCGTATATCGCACACACCTTCATCTGGCTGCCCGTTTCTTTTGTGTTGCCTAATCACAAACAGTTCATCCGAGTGAACAGTATGATGTGTATCGCACACACCTTCATATGGCTGCCTGTTTCTTTTGTTCCTCCTCATCGCAAATAGTTAATTGAACTAAACCGTATGCCCTTCATCGCACACGCAACTAAAATCTGAACCATGTTTGATGCATCCGTCTTCGCAAACGTTTTTACACATTTTTGATGGTTTTCATACACCGCCGTTTGCGATGATTGCATCACACACAGTTTCTCAAAGGGTCTCTGATCGTAATGTCGCGTTAGCAGCAACCTGCAGTAGTGACTACAACAACCATACCACCACAAGTTCCTATTGGTCAACCGATGCACATAGTTCAAGTACAAGAAGATGATCAAGTCCCTCATCATGATCATTTTCAAGAACAAGATCATCACCAAGAGCAAGAACAAGAAAGCGAAATCATTGATGATTAACCTCAACAAAATGCAACATTACGAAGAAGATCTTCCACCACACATTAATGGTCCATATGTTGAGGATGTGGACGATGGACATGAAGTTGAACCTCGTGAAACCCTAACCTCCATCATGCCCCGAGTGGCCGGTCATGTTGATGTGGATCAAAATTTTACTAGCATATCGGAAGGTAGAGTCACTCGTAGACAATTGACAAACTTCTGTGCTCACTTTTCGTTTGTCTCTAGTGTTGAGCCACTCAAGGTACAAGATGCATTGGTGGACAATGATTGGCTCGTTGCTACGCAAGAAGAGTTGAACAGTTTTAAACGCAACCATGTGTGGTCTTTGGTGGAGAGACCAACTACGGAACACAATGTCATTGGAACAAAATGGATTTTCAAGAACAAGCAAGATGAGAATGGTGTAATCATCCACAACAAGGCAAGGTTAGTGGCACAAGGGTACTCACAAGTTGAAGGTTTGGACTTTGGTGAGATCTTTTCTCCTGTTGCCCGTCTTGTTGAGATCTTTGCTCCCGTTGCCCGTCTTGAATCTATTCACATCTTACTTGCTTATGTTACTTCAATGGTTTTACATTACATCAAATGGATGTGAAGAGTGCTTTCCTTAACGGCCCTCTACAAGAAGAAGTATATGTATCACAACCACCTGGGTTCGTTGGTCCCGATCACAAAGACTATGTGTATAAACTTCATAAGTCTTTGTATGGCCTCAAACAAGCACCTCGTGCTTGGTATCATCATCTCAAGAAGTTTTTACTCGATGATAGTTTTGTGAGAGGGGTGATCGATCCCACTCTTTTTACTAAGAGGGACAAGGGTGATTTGATCTTATGCCAAATCTATGTAGATGATATCATTTTTGGTTCTCCTAACATTCATTTGTGTAAGAAGTTTGCGGCTTCAATGACCAAGAACTTTGAGATGTCACTCAATGCGGATTTGAAATTATTTCTCGAGTTCCAAATTCAACAATTTCATGAAGGAATATTCTTATCTCAAGCAAAGTATCTCAAGGATATTCTAGAGAAGTTTGACATGACTGATGCTAGTCCATGTAAGACACCCATGCCAACCAAAATTGTACTCATTGAAGACACAAACGGTATCCCTTTTGACCCATCTAAATACCGCTCTATGATTGGTTCATTGCTTTATCTTTGTGCATCTAGACCAGACATCATGTTCAGTGTATGCATGCATGCTAGATTTCAAGCTTCCCCTAGGGAAATTCATCATAAGGCAGTTAAGCATATTCTTAGATACCTTGTCCACACCCTAAAGTTGGGTCTATGGTACCCCAAGGATGCTAAGTTTGATCTCATTGGGTACACGGATGCGGATTGGGCTAGCGACAAAGTGTATCATAAGTCCACCTCCGGTGCATGTCAATTTCTTGGACGCTCCTTGGTAAGTCGGTCCTCGAAGAAACAAAATTGTGTTGCCCTCTCCACTGCCGAAGCCGAATACATTGCAACCGCCAATTGTACAACTCAATTACTATGGATGAGGCAAACTTTGGAGGATTGCGGTATCACCTATAGACATGTGCCTCTTCTATGTGACATTGAAAGTGCCATCAACATTGTTGAGAATCCCAAAGATCATACCCGCACCAAGCACATTGATATTAGGTATCATTTCTTGAGAGATCATGTGGAAAAGGGTGACGTTGATATTTCTCATGTTGGCACCGATATGCAACTTGCAGACATTTTCACCAAGCCATTGGATGAAGCAAGGTTTTGTCAACTTAGGCGTGAACTTGGTATCTTGGAGCTTGATAACATTATGTGAAATCTAGCACCCATGCACGCAGTTTACTTCATGTCTTGTCTTGGTATAGGCATATATTTAGGGGGAGACGTTCAACTCATGAATTCTCTCACCCTATACAATGCATAAATAAAACAAACACTCTCAAAGTTTTCATGGTTTTCGAACTATGGTACTTTAAAATGATGGAGTCATGACTATGTACCCAAAGTTCAAATCTTTGCGGAACTATGTCTCATATGCTCAAACATGGTGACTTCGGTCACCGCTCGTGGATTGCTTATATGAGCAGAGTCCAGGTCCCGTATGTCCGGCCCGTCGCCCGCAGACACACAAAACGGGGGAGGGCTCGAGAGTTGGGGGATGTTCCCCATTCTCTCCCTTGCTCTCCCCATCTAACTGAAATAGTTGCCGCCGCCGGGCTGTGCTCCAGCGCTGCCCTGGCCATCTCCTCCATCCTCCGGCCTCGATCTCCTTCCCACGCCCTCATCTCCTCTCGATATACACTTCCACCCAATCCATTTTCTGGGTTGCGGTGTGAATCACTCGGGAAGGACTGATTCGGGTGTTGACTTGAGGTTCGGCCGCCGGAGTTCTTCATGGCACGTACCAACCAATGCAGTCCTCCTCCTTCCTCCCGGGGCATGGCTATGATCTGTTCTTGCCTACTTCGTTGTTTGACTCAACCATTCTAGGTTTTCGGTAATATGTCATATTTATCTTGATGTATCTCTCTCTCTCTAGAGATTTGATGACACTTGCCTAGCCCAAATTCTTCTCTACAAACTTGGCTAAACAACTGAACCACGGGTATGTCGATATTTTGATATACCACTTGTGGTCTTGTTCAAAAATGTTCACATCTCCATTGTTTCATTGCTTTACCCTTGTTCATAACTTTTTGGCTATTTCTCATCGGTATCCCTATTGTGTGTCTGTTTCATTCGATCGCCGGCAAGGTTCCACCGACTCCGTTGAACGTGTTCGACCTAAGAAGAAGCAGGCCACCAAGCAGACCACCACCGGACCAAAGACTAAGCGTAGGGCTCCCTCCCCTCGTCAGTCGGTCTTTGATCTGGATGATGAAGACTATGTTTTGGAGGATAAGGACGACATTGCTCCATGGACATCTGTTGGCCAGTCGAAGCCGGGCACACGGTAGGCGCCCGTGCCTCCAGTCTACGGTTTTGCAATGGCCGTTTCTCATGGTCGACACGTCTCCATGGATCTACCTTTCAGCGGGGATCACCCCATTCACAATTTCACAACCATGGGGGTTGGTCCATACCTTGAGTTTCACCGAGATATCAATCATTTTGAGATGAGGGCTGATGTTGTGGATCCATGGTTCCGTACTCACATGCAGCAGGACCTGTACTCCAGCTTCGTCCGCGGACGTGGTCTTGCCCCTCATACATACTTGGATCTTTAGTTTCTGCGTGATAATCCTACCATGCTCCCTGGAGGCCCGGACCAAATCATTGATGATATGACTCTCAGTCCAGCACTGACCTTTAAGTGTGACTGGAATGAAGCCGCCATCCTCCAGTTCTATGCCACATGCTTCTTTGGTCCAGACAACACCCTCACTTGGATAACTGATAATACTCAGCTCGGTGTCACTTATGCCCAATTTGTTCATATTTTGGGTTTGTGTGGTGTTGGTCATCAGATTCATAGCCTTGATCCACATCATAGGCCCAAGGGGATTGATGATTGCATTCCTCTTGTTAAGTCTCCCACTCAGCTCACTCCGGAGGAACGTGGTTATCCTCTCAATGAGGTATCCATCTTCCATGCTCCTTGCTTCATTCTCTATCAGTGTGCTTTGCACTCTCTATCCTAAGAAGGGAGATCTCTTAAGGGCTCGCAACTATTGTATTGATTTGATGGTTCGTATGCATGATGCACCTACCGAGCCTCTGGACACATCTCATTACATTTGGCATGAGATCCATCTTTCTAGTTTGATTTAGACGCGCCAATTCCCTCATGCTCCATTCATTCAAGCTCTGATTGATCATGTTGCCCCATTTGAAGTTGCCAAGACTGTTGTGCATTCTGTTTGGAAACCTTCGACTCATATGCGTGTGACAACTACTCCCCGGTCTGCTGCTCCTGCTCAGCCCAAGAGGTCCACTGGTGGTCCTAAGTCCACAGTGCCCTCTATGCCTTCTTCTTTGACCACGCCTCGTGGCCGCCTTGCCTCGTTCTTGGGCAAGGCTCAGTCTGCTATTATGAAGGCGATCACGTTCAACTGTCAGCAGAACCATGATGTTCAGAAGCGCCTCATCATCTCCAAGAATCAGCTCAAACAACGCCTTCGAGACCGTGGGAGTCCTATGAGTGATGATGATCCTATTACCGCGGCTCCGTCCTCTTCCACCTTCGGATTCTCGTCTCGTGACGAGTACGCCGAGTTCCTTGATGTTGATGATGACATCCCACGGGAGTGATTTCTATGGAGCTCTTCTAGTTCTTCGTCCCTTTTTGCATGTTGTCGTCAAAGGGGGAGAAGTATTATCTTAGTTCGGGTCATGCTATATGTTGTCTATTTGTGTTTGCTATTATTCAAACTCTTTATGTATGCTACATATGGTACTTCAGTGTTTGAGACTATGTTGTTACCCTTATGGCTATGGATTGTTGTTATGGTTATATCATATGTGCGTCATACTTTCCTATTTCTTTATCTTTTTGAGATACATATGCTACCATGAGAACAATCATCTCACGCACATGATGAGGGGGAGCAAAAAGCAAATAGGAACATATACTATGCTCTTATGATTTACAATGCTAAATTTATTTATTGCATCTATGATACTACATGTATGATTGTCATCAACAAACAAAAAGGGGGAGATTGAGCCCTTACATCATGTTTTGATGTTGATGACAATATACATATAGGGGACTAACTATGTTTGTCAAGTGAATCTCAGGTGTTAGTCCCCGGTTTATCAAAAGTGTGTGGATCATGAATAAATGAAGTTGATCTTACTCAAGGAAGAAGTATCAAGAAGATTGCATATTTGTTTTCTTGAGTATAGAATCCCGCACTATTAAGAGGGGATCGATAGTGTCAGTAAAAGACTTGCTCATGCCACTATATCCCTCCTTCAAAATTGTTTGGGTCTATAAATTTCTCCTAGGTTTGTGTTTCTGCCACTGGGGTTGCCGGATGTCTGGGCTGCTTGCCGGATGTCCGGGCGATTCCCCCGGATGTCTAGACCGCACGCCGGATATATGGCTTCATGCCACTATATGTCCAGAAGGGTTCTGGTGTTTAGCCGGATGTCCGGGTTTTTGCCGGATATCCGGGCCTGCCACGTTGGATGTCCGGGCTCTATCCCGGGTGTCCGGCCACTACTACTCGTGGTTCAAATAAGGTTCTGTAACCATTATGTGGACCCGCCGGATGTCTGGCCATCTGCTGGATGTTCGGGCTTTCCTGACATGTTGGATGTCCGGCCCCTCTGTTTTAACCTCTGTTTTGCCCTATTCTTCATGTGCCTTGCTAGGCCGGATGTCCGGCCCCTAGCCCGGATGTCCGGCCTGCCCGGTCACGTGCACTAAAACGGACACATTTGCTCTCACACTATATATAGCTCTCCTCCCCCATGGGAGAGAGTTGACCATTCACTTTGAGCTTACCCAAGAACACATTTCACTCTCTCTCTCTCACTCTCACACACCAAATCTTAGATCCCTAAGGGATTTGATAGCATTTGAGAGAAGTTGTCCACCCAAGTGATAGATCCACTCCTTCCCCTTCTTTGCACCAAAAGAATTCGCGATTTGAGCAAGTCTTGAGCTTTTCCCCATCGTTCTTGTTACTCTTGGAGGTTGGAGACTCCAAGGCAGTAGGAGTCATTCGGAGAGGAATCGAACATTGTGATTACCCTCGGAAAGTTTGTGAGGGTTTGGAGGCCACCTAAAGGTCTACCACTAGTGGTTGGGAATTGCCTTCGTGGTGATATCTCAAAGAGAGAATAGGGTGAGCCTTCGTGGCATTGGTGTGCCTTCGTGGTAACACCCACCTCTATAAACGGTGACGTATATTCCCTCCAAAGAAGTGAGCATCGGCATACATCCTCTTCTCTCGAAGTTGCGGTTATTCCTAACCCTAACTTCCTACTTGTGGTTACTTTCTCTTAGTCCTTACTTATATCTTATTGTGATTGCTTACTTACATACTTGTGTTGCTTGCTTACCTTGCTTAGTGCTTAGCATCTTACTTGCAATTGTTGGGCTCACTTTCATATTCCACATTATTGCCTAAAATTGCTAAGTAACAATTAAAATTTGTAATTGTACCTATTCACCCCCTCTAGGTCCATCTCGATCATTTCCATTCCAGGATCTACAGCTTTATGCCATAGTTGGTTGAAGAAATCATAGAGCTCAATGAGTGTGTTTCTTATATCTTTGTCCATCAGATTCCTGATGGCCACCGGGAGGATTTGTGTCAATATTACATGGCAATCATGTGACTTCATGTGTCCCAACTTCATTTTACCTGAGCTCACATCCACGAGACTTCTGATGTTTGTGGAGTAGGAAGAGGGTGTCTTAACTGACAACAAATAGGTGAAGAACTCTGTTGCTTCTTTTGTACTGAAATTGTAACTCCGACGAGCTTTGATGAATTTGTCATCATCTTCTGCTTCACTCTTGCGTTTTGATTGATCAGCAATCATATCGAGCCGTGAACCCTCACCATCCTTTCTTTTACCTTTAATCTTGAGCAGAGTACCAAGGATGCTTTCACATACGTTCTTCTTTACGTGCATGACATCGATGAAGTGACATACATGTAGAATCTCCTAGTAAGGTAATTTCTAGAACACCAATTTCTACTTAAACACTTGACCCTTGGGTGTTTGTTTCACCGTCAAAGTGTGATTATTGACAAGCACAACATTAATTTGTTTAACCATGTTGTGGACCATCTCCCCATCATAGGGTCTTGGGCCCACACCTACCTCTGTTGTACCATCAAATTCAGCTTTCATCTTTTCGTATGGGTGATTTTTCTGTAAGAACCTACGATGACGCAAATACACGGTTTTGCGCGAGTTGGGAAGTCTTCTGCTAGCTGTCCTATCCATGCATGTGACACACCCTATATCTCCCTTTGTTTTCTGCCCCGATGTGTTTCCTAATGTCGGCATATCTTGAATGGTGTGCACCACCATCGCATGTGTAGATCAAAAATCTCCTTTCTGTAAGCATCATAACATTTTACAGCAGGTGCATCTATCCACACTATCAGCAGTTCTTCTACCAATAGCTGAAAGTAAATGTCTATGTCATTTACAGGTTGCTTCAGGCCTTGGATAATCATTGACATCATAATGTATTTTTTCTTCATACACAACCAAGGAGCTAGGTTATATATGCATAGAAGCACCAGCCATGTGTTGTGATTGGTGCTCATATCGCCAAAAGGATTCATCCCATCAGTATACTCCCCGAGCCTTATACTTTTAGGATCCTTGGCAAAGTCTTGAAACTTGTTGTCGATTAATTCCCACTGAGCCCCATATTTCGGGTGCCTCATATACTTATCCGTAATTCGCTCATCATGATGCCACCGCAACCTCTTTACCTCTCTAGGGTTTGCAAACAAATGCCTCAACCTTGGAATTAAAGGCAAGTACCAAACAACCTTGAATGGGATTCCTGTCTTGATCTCGTCGTCCAATTTGTACTTTTCCTTTGCTCTCCTATGCTTGTATCGTGCATGCTTGCATTTGAGACATGCACACAAATCTTTATACTCACTACGGTACAATATACAATCATTCACACAAGCATGTATCTTCCGCACTTCAAGTTCTAATGGACAAACAATTTTCTTCGCTTCATTTGTGCTTCTGGAATGCACATTATCTTTCGGAAGAACTTATTTGAAAAGACCTAACATCTTTGTGAAGCCCTTGTTTGATAGACCATTTGCTGCTTTAAATCTGAGAAGCGCCAAGGTGGCACTCAACTTGGAATATTTCTTTTTGCAACCTGGATACAATTCTTTCTTGGAGTCTGCATCAATGGTTGGCAGATCCTTGTACCCAATCATATCCTTTTTGGGCCCTCGAAATCTACAATCATAGCAGCAAAATCTGGCATATCAGAATCATCGCCATTTGTGTCGACGTCTTGGTTTTCCAGTGAGCGTTTCGGCATTCCGGTGTTCCATTGG
Source organism: Secale cereale (assembly GCA_902687465.1). Classification (NCBI taxonomy): domain Eukaryota; kingdom Viridiplantae; phylum Streptophyta; class Magnoliopsida; order Poales; family Poaceae; genus Secale; species Secale cereale. The sequence goes on along the minus strand of LR738709.1, from coordinate 381,954,676 downwards.
TAGCTTGATGCCTCTGCCCCGATGTTAGATTCAACATTTATGTCACACTGGTCGGGGTTTGGCATCTCGCAGCCCTGGGTATCTTCATCCATGACCTCTTCTTCATCGTGTCTGGTCCAATATGTATATCCATCCATTAATCCCCGAGAGACTAAGTGCCACTAGACATCTGTAACTGCATGTGACTCTGTATTGGCACAATCAGTACATAGACACAGGATGTAATCCGCATCACCAATTCTCCTCTTTGTACTTTCAGCCAAATTCATGAACTCGGTCAAGCCACTGATAAATCTGCGGTTTTCCGATTCTTCATCCATTGAGATCGTTCCATCTGCACCACACGAATGGTAATTAAAAACAAAACAATTACTGAGGGCGTTCCATATTGTTATCATCAACATCCATCGAGGTTTTATTTTCATAATTACTGAGGGCGTTCCATATTGTTATCCAGACGTGCAATGACAAATACTAATGGCCAGTCAATTTTACACGCAGAGTACTAGTACAACACTACCCTTAGGAATTGAATATCTTAATTAAGTCACTCACGAAAAGAATACCTTAATTAATTAGCCGTGTGGCGACCTCCACCTAGCAGGCAGAGAAGCGCGATGCGACGGCACGCCGAGATAGCAGGGTCGAGGAGCAAAGCTTAGTGCGGCTGCCGCGTGAAGTTCGACCTCCATTATCCTGCCATCGACAGCGATGGATGTGCTCGAATCACGCCGCCGCTGACCTCGATGGTTGAGCTCCTCCTATCTCCCGCCGCAGACCGAGGATTGACCTCATATGACGCCGCCACCGTCCACCGACCGAGGATTGACCTCTTCTCCGGTAGCCGCTGCCTAGGCCGCCGCTGCCATCTCTATATGCAGAGCGACTATTTTTTACGGATATCCGTAGAGCAGCTGTTTACACGATATCATTGTAACTCAATTATATGTACATGGTAGTACATCACATACGGTTATGTAACGGCAACCGTGTCTCACCTACGTTGTCTTCTCACACGGTTTGGTGCAGAAATCGTGTGTGACGTTGTAATACCTAACACAAATGGCATGTATAAATAGTGTGTCGTATACAACATATAGTGCCATAAGTAGTTCCCGACCGTTAGCTTATCCCCACAGTTTCCCCATTTCCCCCAAATCCCTACATAGCCTCCAAATTCCCTCGTGTGGTGCTGACATTGGGGGAATGCGGACGAGTGCTGTTGATGGTTTTGGTGTGGCTGCTCTTGCTCGTATCGTCGCCACAACGGTGGTCGCCGCCGAGCACTTGCCTAAGGTCATCAGAAGGCAGGTGTACTATGGATGTGAATCGTCTTGTCAGGTTCCAATCTATCCCGATCATTTTTAGCATGTCCAAAGTAGCTCCTTGTTGAATCCGTCCTAAATGACCCCCCCCCCCCAGGAAAGCGATCTGCTGCTGGATCCGGAGCATGACTCCAGACTCCCTCAACACAAGTTCGAATCCGAGTTTTGCGCCATCGAGAAGTACCAAAAGCTGAGTTGTGTGCACGGGCACACTCCCGCTTGATGTGTATGCACTGAGGGATTCCACATTGGCAGGCAGTTTCTCAATTGCCCCTTAGAGGTTAGTGCTAAGTTCATCATTTTACTTGAGTTAATGCCACCGCTCATCCTGAATACTATTTAACACTGGTAGGGATATGAGGCTTGTGCCTTTGTTAACTGTTTGGATGAAGAATGGCATGGCAGGGCTCGGAGTGTTATCACCAAGCTCATAGAAGATAATGTAAAGTTGAAGAAGAAACTGGCTGGTCTGGAATTTACAATCAGTACGATGAAGCAAGAAAGAATCAATCACAGACAACAGATGAAAGCAAGAGACAAGAAGGAACTAGCATGTGTAGTTGCGGTTGTCGCACTAGCCATGTTCTATGCGCTGTTTGCAATGATGATTAGGGGTTTTGTTTGACAGTATTGCTAATGCACATCTAGATGTGCTCTAATTAATGCACATCTAGGTCCTATGCCATTGATGTTACGCGAAGATTCATGCAGATATTTTCCTTTGTCTTTTTTTCCTACGTAGTTTGATTATTACTGGCTTTATCAATAAGAAGAGCTCAATGTATTTCTTGCCAACTGTCCTACTCCGTTCATACCAGTACCGGTGCATAATCCCAAAACTCGTTCCTTGTTTTTGTCCTGAAAAAATAAACCAGCCAAATAGCCAATAGGAGTCTTGCGCAACCCCGGGAATTTGGAGCGACTAGGTACAAATAATTGTGGTTGATTATATCAACAGTTAGATAATACGTCAACCCCCGCTTCAATTGACATTTTCTCTTCTCTGCATATCCTGCTTAGGTGTCCACCATCTTCATCGTCCCCGGCAGGAAGCGCTACACACTGGCACACACTATGCAGCCATGTTGAGCGACAGTGAGGACAATAGTTCGGGCAGCAGTCTGGTGCCCGATGATAGGTCAACATTGGAATCACCCCGCTCGTCTTCCATGAGTCCGGGGTCGAGCCCATACCTTGATTATATCCGGATCATGGAAGGGACACCGCCTCCAGAGTTGTCAGACGACAACTAGACGGACGAGGAGCCGTCGGAGGATGAAGAAGAGGACGACAATGATGAGGAGGAGGAATGGTCGAATGAGGAGGCGGAGGAGGACGACGACGACAACAACGGCGATAACGATGGCAGCGGTGATGAAAATCCAACGGTCGGCTGCAAGAAGCGTCCTCGCCAAGACGATGTCTGCTACTTCTCGAGCTTGCATTGTATTCCCTCGAAGAGGAAAGGGTCATGCAGCACAGTAGCGTAAGTATTTCCCTCAGTTTTTGAGAACCAAGGTATCAATCCAGTAGGAGACCACGCGCGAGTCCCCCGCACCTGCACAAACAAATAAGAACTTCGCAGCCAACGCGATAAGGGGTTGTCAACCCCTTTATAGTCACTTACGAAAGTGAGATCTGATAGATAGGATAGTTTGATATTTTTGGTATTTTTTGATATAAGAACAGAAAGTAAAAACGGAAAAGTAAAGTAGATTGTAGATTGATATGTTGAGAATAGACCCGGGGCCATAGGTTTCACTAGTGGCTTCTCTCATGATAGCAGAATTCTACGGTGGGTAAACGAATTACTGTCGAGCAATTGATAGAAAAGCGAATAATTATGAGAATATCTAGGCATGATCATTATATATAGGCATCACGTCTGAAACAAGTAGACTGAAACGATTCTGCATCTACTACTATTACTCCACACATCGACCGCTATCCAGCATGCATCTAGAGTATTAAGTTCATAAGAACAGAGTAACGCCTTAAGCAAGATGACATGATGTAGAGGGATAAACTCAAGCAATATGATATAAACCACATCTTTTTATCCCCGATGGCAACAATACAATACGTGCCTTGTTGCCCCTACTATCACTGGGAAAGGACACCGCAAGATTGAACCCAAAGCCAAGCACTTCTCCCATTGCAAGAACTATAGATCTAGTAGGCCAAACCAAACCAATAATTCAAAGAGAGTTGCAAGGATATTATAATCATACATAAAAGAGTTCAGAAAAGAACCAAATGTTTCTCATAGATAATCTTGATGATAAACCCACAATTCATCGGATCTTGACAAACACACCGCAAAAAGAGATTACATCGAATAGATCTCCTCGAAGACCAAGGAGAACTTGGTATTGAGATCCAAAGAGAGAGAAGAAGCCATCTAGGTACTAACTATGGACCCGAAGGTCTCTGATAAACTACTCACAGCTCATGGTGAGGTGATGATGATGATGTAGAAGCACTCCATGGTAGATCCCCCCTCCAACGGAGCTCCGGAACAGGCCCCAAGATGGGATCTCACGGGAACAGAAGGTTGCGTCGGTGGAACTAGAGTTTTTTCTCCGTGTCTGATGTTTTCGGGGTACATAGGTATATATAGGAGGAAGGAGGGCACCGGGGGCCAAACATGGGGCCCACGAGGCAGGGGCGCGCCCTATAGGGGGGCACCTTCGTGGACGCCACGTCAGCCCTATTATGTGGTTCTCAAGTCTCCCGTGAAGATATCGCTCCAAAAATATCTCTCCCGAAGGTTTCATTCCGTTTGGACTCCATTTGCTATTCCTTTTCTGTAACACCCTGAAATAGGCAAAAAAACAGCAATTTGGACTGGGCCTTTGGGTTAATAGGTTAATCCCAAAAATAATATAAAAGTGTATAACAAAGCCCATTAAACATCCAAAACATCATAAATAATAGCATGGAACAATAAAAAATTATAGATACGTTGGAGACGTATCAAGCATCCCCAAGCTTAATTCCTGCTAACCAGCATAATTTTTAATGTAATTCTCTTTATTGTGGCATGAATGTTCAGATCTGGAAGATTCAAGAAAAAAGTCTATATTGACATAAGAAATAATAATACTTCAAGCATACTAACAAAGCAATCATGTCTTCTCAAAATACTATGGCTAAAGAAAATTATCCCTACAAAATCATATAGTCTGGCTATGCTGCCTCTTCATCACACAAAATATTCATATCATGCACAATCCCGGTTTTAGCCAAGCACTTGTTTTCATACTCAATTCTTTCAAACCTTTCAACTTTCACGCAATACATGAGCGTGAGCCATGGATATAGCACTATGGGTGGAATAGAGTGGTGGTTGTAAAGAAGACAAAAAGGAGGGAGATAGTCTCACATCGACTAGGCGTATCAACGGGCTATGGAGATGCCCATCAATAGATATCAATGTGAGTGAGTAGGGATTGCCATGCAACGGATGCACTAGAGCTAAATATGTATGAAAGCTCAACAAAAGAAACTAAGTGGGTGTGCATCCAACTTGCTTGATCACGAATACCTAGGGCATTTGAGGAAGCCCATCGTTGGAATATACAAGCCAAGTTATATAATGAAAATTCCCACTAGTGTATGAAAGTGACTAAACATGAGTCTCTCTATCATGAAGAACATGGTGCTACTTTGAAGCACAAGTGTGAAAAAAAGATAGTAGCAATTGTCCCCTTTTTTTGGAGGGGCCTTCTCTTTTTTTGGCCTTTCCTCACATGGGACAATGCTCTATAATGATGATCATCACACTTTTATTGATTTACAACTCGATATTACAACTTGATACTATAACAAAGTATGACTCTATATGAATGCCTCCAGTGGTGTACCGGGATGTGCAATGAATCAAGAGTGACATGTATGAAAAAATGATGCATGGTGGCTTTGTCACAAATACGATGTCAACTACATGATCATGCATGGCAATATGACAATATGAAGCGTGTCATATGAACGGAACAGTGGAAAGTTGCATGGCAATATATCTTGGAATGGCTATGGAAATGCCATGATAGGTAGGTATGGTGGCTGTTTTGAGGAAGGTATATGGTGGCTGTTTTGAGGAAGGTATATAGTGGGTGTATGGTACCGGCAAAAGTTGCGCGGTACAAGAGAGGCTAGCAATGGTGGAAGGGTGAGAGTGTGTATAATCCATGGACTCAACATTAGTCATAAAGAACTCATATACTTATTGCAAAAAATTACGGGTCATCAAAACAAAGCAATCAACGCATGCTCCTAGGGGGGAGGTTGGTAGGAGTTAACCATCGCGCACCCCCGACCTCCACACAAAGGATGGCACTCTACAAATACCTCATGCTCTAACTTCGTCACATAGCGGTTCACCATACGTACATGCTACGGGAATCACAAACTTTAACACAAGTATTTCTCAATTTCATAATAACTACACTAGCATGACTCTAATATCACTATCCTCATATCTCAAAACAATTATCAAGCATCCAACTTCTCATCATATTCAATGCACTTTGTATGGAAGTTTTTACTACATTCATCTTGGATGCCTATCATGTGAAGGCTAGTTTTATAGCCAAAGCACATTACCATGTTGTTCTAATAGACTCTCAAAAGGATATAAGTGAAGCATGAGAGATCAACAATTTTTACAAAATAAAATCACCACCGTGCTCTAAAAGATATAAGTGAAGCACTAGAGCAAACTATTTAACTCAAAAGATATAAGTGAAGCACATAGAGTGTTCTAACAATTCCTAGGCCATATTTATCTCTCTCAAAAAGGTGTGTCCAGCAAGGATAATGGTGGCAAACTTAACAAGCAAAGAATCAAATAATACATGACGCTCCAAGTAAAACACATAGCATGTGGTGAATAAAAATATAGTCCCGAGTATAGTTACCGATAGATGAAGACGAAAGAGGGGATGCCTTCCCGGGGCATCCCCAAGCTTAGGCTTTTGGTTGTCCTTGAATTTTACCTTGGGGTTCCTTGGGCGTCCCCAAGCTTAGGCTCTTGCCACTCTTTGTTCCGTAGTCCATCAAAGCAATACTCAAAACTTGAAAACTTCGCAACACAAAACTTAGACAAAAATCTCGTGAGCTCCGTTAGTATAAAAAAACAAACCACCACCCAAGGGTACTGTAATGAACTCATTCTTTGTTTATATTGGTGTTAAACCTACTGTATTCCAACTTCTCTATGATTCATGCTCCCCAATACTACTCATAGATTCATCAAAATAAGCAAACAACACACGAAAAACAAAATATGTCAAAAACAGAACAGTCTGTAGTAATCTGTAACTTTTGCATACTTCTGTAACTCCAAAAAAAATTGAAATAAATTGGTAAACGTGCAATTTGTCTATTAATCATATGCAAAAAGAATCAAGTAAATAGCACACTCCAGTAAAATCTGGTGACTATTCTAGTGAGCGCTAACAATTTTGTTTTTCACAGCAAGATCATATAAACTTCGCACAAGTCTTCCCAAAGGTTCTACTTGGCACAAATACTAATTAAAACACAAAACCACATCTAAACAGAAGCTAGATGCAATATTTATTCCTAAACAGAAGCAAAAACAAAAAATATAAAATTGGGTTGCCTCCCAACAAGCGCTATCGTTTAACGCCCCTAGCTAGGCACGATACAAGGATAGATCTAGGTATTGCCATCTTTGATCTTTACCCTTTTAATGGTGTCAAGCTCGAATCCGGGAGGTTCTTTACGTTCCCCTTCATAATCGGAAATCTTTAGATCTAATGAATCCAATCGCTTATTGCAAAGGGTAATCAACATATTCATGCGATGGAGATTTCCACTAACATTCTTAAGAGGTTCCATAGACTTTTGTAATATTTTTGTTGCTTCGCTAATTTTCTCAAAAACTTGAGTCTCTTCCGGGGTAGAGGGTTGCCCAAAAAACTCTATCAAGGCGTTATAGGAATCAAGAGTATGACACCCCAAGAAATTTCCTCCAGTAACGGTATCAAGAACAAGCCTATTCCAAGGAGTAATGCCAATATAAAAATTGTGAAGAAGCACGGAAGTGGAAAGCTTCCTAGTAGATCAATTTTGAGCATAGCAAATTCTATACCAGGCATCTTTTAAGTTTTCTTCCTCCCTTTGTTTAAAATTAAGAACCTCACTCTCGCGAGTATTGATAATGATAGGTGTGCTAGACATGATGGCAAGCAAGCAATCCAACACATAAGCAAACAAGAAGCAAGCGAACGATAAACACACGGCAGAAAGAAGGGCAAATAAAATGGCAAGGGTGAAGTGGGGTGAGGAAAACGAGAGGCAAATAAATGTAATGCTAAGGATAAGGGTTTGTGATAGGTACTTGGTATATGACTTTTGCGTAAGCCTTCCCAGCAATGGCGCCAGAAATTCTTCTTGCTACTTCTCGAGCTTGCGTTGTATTCCCTCGAAGAGGAAAGGGTGATGCAGCACAGTAGCGTAAGTATTTACCTCAGTTTTTGAGAACCAAGGTAACAATCTAGTAGGAGACCACGCGCGAGTCCCTCGCACCTGCACAAACGAATAAGAACTTCGCAGCCAACACGATAAGGGGTTGTCAATCCCTTTACGATCACTTACGAAAGTGAGATCTGATAGATAGGATAGTTTGATATTTTTGGTATTTTTGGATATAACAACAGAAAGTAAAAACGGAAAGTAAAGTAGATTGTAGATTGATATGTTGAGAATAGACCCGGGGGCCATAGGTTTCACTAGTGGCTTCTCTCATGATAGCAGAATTCTACGGTGGGTAAACGAATTACTGTCGAGCAATTGATAGAAAAGCGAATAATTATGAGAATATCTAGACATGATCATTATATATAGGCATCACGTCCGAAACAAGTAGACCGAAACAATTCTGCATCTACTACTATTACTCCACACATCGATCGCTATCCAGCATGCATCTAGAGTATTAAGTTCATAAGAACAAAGTAACGCCTTAAGTAAGATGACATGATGTAGAGGGATAAACTCAAGCAATATGATATAAACCCCATCTTTTTATCCTCGATGGCAACAATGCAATACGTGCCTTGCTGCCCCTACTGTCACTGGGAAAGGACACCGCAAGATTGAACCCAAAGCCAAGCACTTCTCCCATTGCAAGAACTATATATCTAGTAGGCCAAACCAAACCAACAATTCGAAGAGAGTTGCAAGGATATTATAATCATACATAAAAGAGTTCAGAAAAGAACCAAATATTTCTCATAGTTAATCTTGATGATAAACCCACAATTCATCGGATCTCGACAAACACACCGCAAAAAGAGATTACATCGAATAGATCTCCTCGGAGACCGAGGAGAACTTGGTATTGAGATCCAAAGAGAGAGAAGAAGTCATTTAGGTACTAACTATGGACCCGAAGGTCTATGGTAAACTACTCACAACTCATGGTGAGGCGATGATGATGATGTAGAAGCACTCCGTGGTAGATCCCCCCTCTGACGGAGCTTCGGAACAAGCTCCAAGATGGGATCTCATGGGAACAGAAGGTTGCGGCGGTGGAACTAGGGTTTTTTCTTTGTGTCTGATGTTTTCGGGGTACATAGGTATATATAGGAGGAAGGAGGGCACCGGGGGCCAAACATGGGGCCTACGAGGCAGGGGCGCGCCCTGTAGGGGGGGGCACCCTCGTGGATGCCACGTCAGCCCTATTCCGTGGTTCTCAAGTCTCCCGTGAAGATATTGCTCCAAAAATATCTCTCCCGAAGGTTCCATTCCGTTTGGACTCCGTTTGCTATTCCTTTTCTGTAAAACCCTGAAATAGGCAAAAAAACAGCAATCTGGACTGGGCCTTTGGGTTAATAGGTTAGTCCCAAAAATAATATAAAAGTGTATAACAAAGCCCATTAAACATCCAAAACATCATAAATTATAGCATGGAACAATAAAAAATTATAGATACGTTGGAGACGTATCAATGTCGCGGGGCCATCCAACAACAACAACAACAAGAAGAAGGACTAAATTAAGCAAAATGTATATATCTCCATTTTCGTTTGCTCATATTAATTTGTTATCACTGTTTATCCTATCAATCTCATTGCAGACGGTTAGTAATACGTATTCGACAGAGATCTTCTACATTATCGCCCACATGCTGGTTTGTTGAACTATGTGCCCTGACGAGCACACAGTTCACAAAAGAGATTGTATGGGTTGTCTATAATGATCGCACATAATTCTGATTACCGACATGTTTGCCGGGTATCATACACATCTTGTTACACCAAATCGTTTGTGTTCACCTCGATCATCGCAAACGGTTCATCAGAGCGAACTGTATGCCGTATATCACACACACATTGATATGGCTGTCTGTTTCTGTTGGGGAACATAGTATTTCAAAAAAAATCATACGATCACGCAAGATCTATCTACTAGATGCATAGCAACGAGAGGGGAGAGTGTGTCTACGTACCCTCGTAGACCAAAAGCGGAAGCGTCTAGTGACGCGGTTGATGTAGTCGAACGTCTTCGCGATCCAAGCACCGAACGTACGGCACATCCGCGTTCAGCACACGTTCAGCTCGATGACGTCCCATGAGCTCTTGATCTAGTAGAGCTTCACGGGAGAGTTTCGTCAGCACGACGGCATGGTGATGGAGATGATGAAGCTACCGGCGCAGGGCTTCTCCTAAGCACTGCAACGGTATGACCGAGGTGTGTTTCTGTGGAGGGGGGCATCGCACATGGCTAAAACGATGTTGCTTTTGTGTCTTTGGGTGCCCCCTGCCCCCGTATATAAAGCAACAAGGGGGAGGTGCGGCCGTCCCATGTATGGCCGCGAGGAGTAGGATTCCTAATCCTAGTAGGAATAGGAATCCCCCTTCTTATTCCTACAAGGAGTAGGAAATGAAGGACGAGAGGGGCGGTAACCCCTTTGAGCACTCTGGTTTTATCCGATAACACCCGGAACACTTCCGGTGTCCGAATATAGTCGTCCAATATATTAATCTTTATGTATCGAACATTCCGAGACTCCTCGTCATGTCCGTGATCTCATCCGGGACTCAGAACTACCCTTAGGTACATCAAAACTCATAAACTCATAATATCGATCATCATCGAACATTAAGCATGCGGACCCTACGGGTTCGAGAACTATGTAGCCGAGACTCATATCCGGTCAATAACCAATAGCGGAACCTGGATGCTCATATTGGCTCCTACATATTCTACGAAGATCTTTATCAGTCAAGCCGCATAACAACATACGTTGTTCCCTTTGTCATCGGTATGTTACTTGCTCGAGATTAGATCGTCGGTATCACTATACCTAGTTAATCTCGTTACCGGCAAGTCTCTTTACTTGTTCCGTAATACATCATCTCGTGACTAACTCATTAGTCATTTTGCTTGCAAGGCTTATTATGATGTGCATTACCGAGAGGGCCCAGAGGTACCTCTCCGACACTCGGAGTGACAAATCCTATTCTTGATCTATGCCAACACCACGAACACTTTCGGAGACACCTGTGGAGCATATTTATAATCACCCAATTACGTTGTGATGTTTGATAGCACACAAGGTGTTCCTCCGGTATTCGGGAGTTGCATAATCTCATAGTCATAGGAACATGTATAAGTCATGAAGAAAGCAATAGCAGTAAAACTAATCGATCAAGTTGCTAAGCTAACGGATGGGTCTTGTCCATCACATCATTCTCCTAATGATGTGATCCCGTTGATCAATTAACAACTCATGCCTATGGCTAGGAAACATAATCATCTTTGATCAATGAGCTAGTCTAGTAGAGGCATACTAGGGACACTATGTTTTGTCAATGTATTCACACATGTACTAAGTTTCCGGTTAATACAATTCTAGCATGAATAAAAGACATTTATCATGATATAAGTAAATACAAATAACAACTTTATTATTGCCTCTAGGGCATATTTCCTTCGGTCTCCCACTTGAACTAGAGTCAGTAATCTAGATTTCATAGTGATGATTATAACACCCATGGAGTCTTGGTGTTGATCATGTTTTTCCCGTGGAAGAGGCTTAGTCAACGGGTCTACGACATTCAGATCCGTATGTATCTTGCAAATTTCTATGTCGCCCTCCTTGACTTGATCGCGGATGGAATTGAAGCGTCTCTTGATGTGCTTTGTTCTCTTGTAAAACTTGGATTCCTTCGCCAAGGCTATTGCTCCAGTGTTATCACAAAAGATTTTCATTGGTCCCCATGCACTAGGTATTACACCTAGATAGGATATGAAATCATTCATCTAGACTCCTTCATTTGCTGCTTCCGAAGCAGCTATGTACTTCGCTTCACACGTAGATCCCGCCACGACGCTCTGCTTGGAACTGCACCAACTGACATCTCCATCGTTCATTAAAAATACATATCCGGTTTGTGACTTAGAGTCATCCGAATCAGTGTCAAAGCTTGAATCAACGTAACCGTTTACGACGAGCTCATTGTCACCTCCATAAATGAGAAACATATCCTTTGTCCTTTTCAGGTACTTCAGGATGTTCTTGACCGCTGTCCAGTGATCCACTCCTGGATTACTTTGGTACCTCCCTGCTAAACTTATAGCAAGGCACAAATCAGGTCTGGTACACAACATTTCATACATGATAGATCCTATGGCTGAGGCATACGGAATGACTTTCATTTTCTCTTTATCTTCTGCAGTGGTCTGGCATTGAGTCTTACTCAACTTCACACCTTGTAACACAGGCAAGAACCCTTTCTTTGACTGATCCATTTTGAACTTCTTCAAAACTTTATCAAGGTATGTGCTTTGTGAAAATCCAATTAGGCATCTTGATCTATCTCTATAGATCTTGATGCCTAATATATAAGCAGCTTCACCGAGGTCTTTCATTGAAAAATTCTTATTCAAGTATCCTTTTATGCCATCCAGAAATTCTATATCATTTCCAGTCAACAATATGTTATCCACATATAATATGAGAAATGTTATGGAGCTCCCACTCACTTTCTTGTAAATACAGGCTTCTCCAAAAGTCTGTATAAAACCGCATGCTTTGATCACCTCATCAAAGCGTATATTCCAACTTCGAGATGCTTGCACCGGTCCATAGATGGATCGCTGAAGCTTGCACACTTTGTTAGCACCTTTAGGATCGACAAAACCTTCTGGTTGCATCATATACAACTCCTCTTTGAGTTATCCATTTAGGAATGCAGTTTTGGCATCCATTTGCCAGATTTTATAATCATAAAATGCGGCAATTGCTAACATGATTCGGACAGACTTAAGCATCGCTACGGGTGAAAAAGTCTCAGCTTAGTCAACTCCTTGAACTTGTCGAAAACCTTTCGCAACAAGTCGAGCTTTGTAGACATTAACATTACCATCAACGTCGGTCTTCCTCTTGAAGATCCATTTATTTTCAATGGATTGCCGATCATCGGGCAAGTCAACCAAAGTCCACACTTTGTTCTCATACATGGATCCCATCTCAGATTTCATGGCCTCAAGCCATTTTGCGGAATCTGGGCTCATCATCGCTTCCTCATAGTTCGTAGGTTCATCATGGTCTAGTAACATGACTTATAGAACCAGGTTGCCGTACCACTCTGGCATGGAACGTACTCTGGTTGATCTACGAAGTTCAGTAGTAACTTGATCCGAAGTTTCATGATTATCATCATTAGCTTCCTTAGTAATTGGTGTAGGAATCACTTGAACTAGTTTCTGTGATGTACTACTTTCCAATTCGGGAGAAGGTATAATTACCTCATCAAGTTCCACTTTCCTCCCACTCACTTCTTTCGAGAGAAACTACTTCTCTAGAAAGGATCCATTCTTAGCAACGAATATCTTGCCTTCGGATCTGTGATAGAAGGTGTACCCAAGAGTCTCCTTTGGGTATCCTATGAAGACACATTTCTCTGACTTGGGTTCGAGCTTATCAGGTTGAAGCTTTTTCACATAAGCATCGCAGCCCCAAACTTTAAGAAACGACAACTTTGGTTTCTTGCCAAACCATAGTTCATAAGGTGTCGTCTCAATGGACTTAGATGGTGCCCTATTTAACGTGAATGCATCTGTCTCTAAAGCATAACCCCAAAACGATAGTTGTAAATCGGTAAGAGACATCATAGATCGTACCATATCTAATAAAGTACGGTTACGATGTTCGGACACACCATTACGTTGTGGTGTTCCGGGTGGCGTGAGTTGTGAAACTATTCCACATTGTTTCAAATGAAGACCAAACTCCTAACTCAAATATTCGCCTCCACGATTAGATTGTAGAAACTTTATTATCTTTATATGATGATTCTCTACTTCACTCTGAAATTCTTTGAACTTTTCAAATGTTTCAGACTTGTGCTTCATCAAGTAGATATACCCATATCTACTCAAATCATCCGTGAAGGTCAGAAAATAACGATACCCGCCGCGAGCCTCAACACTCATCGGTCCACATACATCAGGATGTATGATTTCCAACAAATCAGTTGCTCGCTCCATTGTTCCGGAGAACGGAGTCTTAGTCATCTTGCCCATGAGGCATGGTTCGCAAGCACCAAGTGATTCATAATCAAGTGATTCTAAAAGTCCATCAGTATGGAGTTTCTTCATGCGCTTTACACCAATATGACCTAAACGGCAGTGCCACAAATAAGTCACTATCATTATTAACCTTGCATCTTTTGGCTTCAATATTATGAATATGTGTATCACTACGATCGACATCTAACAAGAATAGACCACTCTTCAAGGGTGCATGACCATAAAAGATATTACTCATATAAATAGAACAACCATTATTCTCATATTTAAATGAATAACCGTCTCGCAATAAACAAGATCCAGATATAATGTTCGTGCTTAACGTTGGCACCAAATAACAATTATTCAGGTCTAAAACTAATCCCGAAGGTAGATGTAGAGGTAGTGTGCCGACGGTGATCACATCGACTTTGGAACCATTTCCCACGCGCATCGTCACCTCGTCCTTAGCTAATCTTTGTTTAATCCGTAGCCCCTGTTTTGAGTTACAAATATTAGCAACTGAACCAGTATCAAATACCCATGTGCTACTACGAGCATTAGTAAGGTACACAGCAATAACATGTATATCACATATACCTTTGTTCACTTTGCCATCCTTCTTATCTGCCAAATACTTGGGGCAGTTCCGCTTCCGGTGTCCAGTCCCTTTGTAGTAGAAGCACTCAGTTTCAGGCTTGGCTCCAGACTTGGGTTTCTTCATGGGAGTAGCAACTGTCTTGCTATTCTTTTTGAAGTTCCCCTTCCTTTCCTTGCCCTTTTTCTTGAAACTAGTGGTCTTGTTAACCATCAACACTTGATGCTCCTTTTTGATTTCTACCTCCGCAGCTTTGAGCATAGCGAAGAGCTCGGGAATTGTCTTTTGCATCCCTTGCATGTTATAGTTCATCACGAAGCCTTTATAGCTTGGTGGCAGTGATTGAAGAACTCTATCAATAACACTATCTTCATCAACTTTGCAACCAAGTTGAGTCATATGATTGTAGTACCAAGACATTCTGAGCAAGTGTTCATTGATAGAACTATTCTCCTCCATCTTGCAGCTATAGAACTTATTGGAAATCTCATATTCTCATTCCGGTCATTTGCTTGAAATATTAATTCAACTCCTGGAACATGTCATATGCTCCATGACGTTCAAAACGTCGTTGAAGTCCCGCTTCTAAGCCATGAAGCATGGCACACTGAACTATCGTGTAGTCATCAAACCGCGTCTGCCAGACGTTCAAAGCGTCTACATTGGCGGGAGGGGGCTTGTCATAATTCTTCTGTGCAGCAATGAGGATAATCCTCAAGTTAAGGACCCAGTCTGTGTAATTGCTACCATCATCTTTCAACTTAGCTTTCTCTAGGAACGCATTAAAATTCAAGGGAACGGTAGCACAGGCCATTGATATACAACAACATAGATATGCAAAAACTATGAGGACTAAGTTCATGATAAATTAAAGTTCAATTAATCATATTACTAAAGAACTCCCACTTAGATAGACATCCCTCTAGTCATCTAAATGATCACGTGATTCAAATTAACTAAACCATGTCCGATCATTACGTGAGATGGAGTAGTTTTCAATGGTGAACATCTTATGCTGATCATATCTACTATATGATTCACGCTCGACCTTTCGGTCTCCAGTGTTCCGAGGCCATGTCTGTACATGCTAGGCTCGTCAAGTTTAACCCGAGTATTCTGCGTGTGCAAAACTGGCTTGCACCCGTTGTATGTGAACGTAGAGCTTATTGAGGGAGTCCTGGACTAAGGTGTCCTCGAGCGTCCGACCTATTATCAATAAGGCCGGACTGGTGGGATATGAAGACATAAAGGTCGAAGACTGTACACGTGTCCGGATTGGACTCTCCTTGGCGTGGAAGGCAAGCTTGGCGACCAATTATGAAGATTCCTTCTTATGTAACCGACTCTATGTAACCCTAGATCCCCCCGGTGTCTATATAAACCGGAGGGAGTAGTCCAGATGGCGGAGATACACACATTACCATAGTCATACAGGCTAGACTTCTAGGGTTTAGCCATTACGATCTCGTGGTAGATCAACTCTTGTAATACTCATATTCATCAAGATCAATCTAGTAGGAAGTAGGGTATTACCTCCATAGAGAGGGCCCGAACCTGGGTAAACATCGTGTCCCCAGTCTCCTGTAACCATCAACCTTAGACGCACAGTTCAGGACCCCCTACCCGAGATCCGCCGGTTTTGACACCGACATTGGTGCTTTCATTGAGAGTTCCACTGTGCCATCGACGAAAGGTTCGATGGCCCCTTCAATCATCGATAGTGACGCTATACAGGGGGAAACCTTCCTCCCCGAACAGATCTTCGTATTCGGCGGCTTCGTACTGCGGGCCAACTCGCTTGGCCATCTGGAGCAGATCGACAGCTACGCTCCTGGCCATCAGGTCAGATTCGAGAGCTTGAACTGCGTCGCGGACATCCGTGGAGACTTGATTTTCGACGGATTTGAGACCGCGGCGATCGCTCCCCCTCGCTCCGATGAACATGACTTAAATCTATCATCGGACCACATCCAGGAGATGGATCTTGTTGCTTCAACGGCCTTAAATCCAGTGCAGATTGTGCCATCCGAGGCCACAGAGTACGCGACGTTGGAGCCGCACACAGACTCGACACCTTGCAATATTCGCATCAACGGGACTCCGGACTCGTCTCCGAGTATAAGTTCCGAACCACATGCGCCTGCGGACAACGAGCTCGATCGGTTATCGTTTTTCGAATTCGGCACCGCAGACATCTTCCAACACTCGCCCATGGGCGACGTGCTAAACTCGTTAAAAATCCTGTCCTTGGCGGGGGACTCGTAGCCGAACTATGTCCAGTTTGAACTAGGGGCTGACAAAGGAGGATTTCGCTTCCCACCCGCCACCCACTTCATAGCCATTGTCGAGGACTTAACCGACATGCCTGATTATGGATCCAAAGACATCGCCGGTATAGACGATGATGCCAACAAGGAGCAAGGACAAGACCCATCATTCACGGAACGCAGGACGACCACCTCTTGGTACGACATGTGCATGGTTGGTACAACTAAAAAAGCTAGCGACGATGACAAGGAAGATCCAGCTGAGAATAAACCTCCTGAGACACAGTCGAAATACCGGCGCCATAAACGCCGTTCTTAGTCACATTGCAACAACGCTGGCACCAGTACTACGGACGACGCCGAAGACATTGAAGACCCTGTTGGAGCAAGATCCGAGCAGGAGGAACAAGAAAACAGGCAAGCCAGCCCCGATGAACAGGCCCTGCCCAGCGATAATTCGGAGGACGACAACTACCTTCCGCTCTTCGAAGATGAGGTAAGCCTCGGCGACGAATACTGAAGGAAATATGCCCTAGAGGCAATAATAAAGATGTTATTTGTATTTCCTTATATCATGATAAATGTCTTTTATTCATGCTAGAATTGTATTAACTGGAAACTTGATACATGTGTGAATACATGGACAAAACAGTATGTCCCTAGTATGCCTCTACTAGACTAGCTCATTGATCAAAGATGGTTATGTTTCCTAGCCATAGACATGAGTTGTCATTTGATCAACGGGATCACATCATTAGGAGAATGATGGGATGGACAAGACCCATCCGTTAGCATAGCACTATGATCGTTTAGTTTTACTGCTATTGCTTTCTTCATGACTTATACATGTTCCTATGACTATGAGATTATGCAACTCCCGAATACCGTAGGAACACCTTGTGTGCTATCAAACGTCACAACGTAACTGGGTGATCATAAAGATGCTCTACAGGTGTCTCCGAAAGTATTCGTGGTGTTGGCATAGATCAAGATTAGGATTTGTCACTCCGAGTGTCGGGGAGGTATCTCTGGGCCCTCTCGGTAACACACATCACAATAAGCCTTGCAAGCAAAAGACTAATGAGTTAGTCACGAGATGATGTGTTACGAAACGAGTAAAGAGACTTGCCAGTAACGAGATTGAACTATGTATAGAGATACCGACGATCGAATCTCGGGCAAGTAACATACCGATGACAAAAGGAACAACGTATGTTGTTATGCGGTTTGACCGATAAAAGATCTTCGTAGAATATGTAGGAGCCAATATGAACATCCAGGTTCCGCTATTGGTTATTGACCGGAGATGAGTCTCGGTCATGTCTACATAGTTCTCGAACCCGTAGGGTCCGCACGCTTAACGTTTGATGACGATCGGTATTATGAGTTTATGAGTTTTGATGTACCGAAGGTAGTTCGGAGTCCCGGATGAGATCACGGACATGACGAGGAGTCTCGGAATGTCCGAGACATAAAGATTGATATATTGGACGACTATATTCGGACACCGGAAGTGTTCCGGAAAAGTTTCGGATTTAACGGGATTGCCGGAGGGGGTTACTGGAACCCCCTACGAGGGGGGATGGTCCATAGTGGGCCTTAAGGGAAAGAGAGAGGCAGCCCATAGGGCTGGCCGGCGCCCCACCTAGGGTTCCTAGTTGGACTAGGATTGGGGGGGCGCCACCTCTCCTTTTTTCCTTTCCCTCTCTTCCTTCTTTTGGTGATTCCTACTAGGAATAGGATTGCAATCCTATTCCTAGTAGGATTGCACCCCTAGCCGCACCAGAGAAGGGCCGGCCGGCCTCCCCCCTTGCTCCTTTATATACGGGGGCAGGGGGGCACCCAAAGACACACAAGTTGAATTGTTCCAGCCGTGTGCGGTGCCCCCCTCCACAGAAACACACCTCGGTCATACCGTCGCGGTGCTTAGGCGAAGCCCTGCGCCGGTGAATACATCATATCCGTCACCACGCCGTCGTGCTGACGAAACTCTCCCGTGAAGCTCAACTGGATCAAGAGCTCGTGGGACGTCATCAAGCTGAACGTGTGCTGAACACGGAGGTGTCGTACGTTCGGTGCTTGATCGGTTGAATCGTGAAGAAGTTCGACTACATCAACCGCGTCACTTGACGCTTCCGCTCCCGGTCTATGAGGGTACGTAGACACACTCTTCCCTCTCGTTGCTATGCATCTGGTAGATAGATCTTGCGTGATCGTAGGGAAATTTTAAAATACTATGTTCCCCAACAGTGGCATCATGAGCCAGGTCTATGCGTAGATGATATGCACGAGTAGAACACAATGAGTTGTGGGCGATACTAGGCATACTGCTTACCAGCATGTCATACTTTGCTTCGGCGGTATTGTGAGATGAAGCGGCCCGGACCGACATTACGCGTACGCTTACGCGAGACTGGTTTCACCGTTACGAGCACTCGTTGCTTAAAGGTGATTGGCGGGTGTCTGTCTCTCTCACTTTAGCTGAATCAAGTGTGGCTACGCCCGGTCCTTGTGAAGGTTAAAACAGCACATACTTGACGAAACATCGTTGTGGTTTTGTATGCGTAGGTAAGAACGGTTCTTGCTAAGCCCGTAGCAGCCACGTAAAACTTGCAACAACAAAGTAGAGGACGTCTAACTTGTTTTTGCAGGGCATGTTGTGATGTGATATGGTCAAGACATGATGAGTTATACGGTTTTGTATGAGATGATCATGTTTTGTAAAGTTATCGGCAACTGGCAGGAGCCATATGGTTGTCGCTTTATTGTATGAAATGCAATCGCCATGTAATTGCTTTACTTTATCACTAAACGGTAGCAATAGTCGTAGAAGCAATAGTTGTCGAGACGACAACGATGCTACGATGGAGATCAAGGTGTCGCGCCGGTGACAAAGGTGATCATAACGGTGCTTTGAAGATGGAGATCAAAAGCACAAGATGATGATGGCCATATCATGTCACATATTTTGATTGCATGTGATGTTTATCTTATTATGCTTCTTATTTTGCTTAGAACGACGGTAGCATTATAAGATGATCCCTTACTAAATTTCAAGGTATAAGTGTTCTCCCTGAGTATGCACCGTTGCGAAAGTTCGTCGTGCCGAGACACCACGTGATGATCAGGTGTGATAAGCTCTACATTCAAATACAACGGGTGTAAGCCAGTTTTGCACACGCAAAATACTTGGGTTAAACTTGACGAGCCTAGCATATGCAGATATGGCCTCGGAACACTGGAGACCAAAAGGTCGAGCGTGAATCATATAGTAGATATGATCAACATAAGATGTTCACCATTGAAACTACTCCATCCCACGTGATGATCGGACATGGTTTAGTTGATTTGGATCACGTGATCATTTAGATGACCGGGGGGATGTCTATCTAAGTGGGAGTTCTTTAATTAATATGATTAAATTGAACTTTAATTTATCATGAACTTAGTCCTTGTAGTATTAGCATATCTATGTTGTAGATCAATAGCTCACGATGTTGCTCCCCGTATATTTTTTATATGTTCCTAGAGATAACTAAGTTGAAAGATGTTAGTAGCAATGATGCGGAATTGTTCCGTGATCTGAGGATTATCCTCATTGCTGCACAGAGAAATATGTCCTTGATGCACCGCAAGGTGACAGACCTATTGCAGGAGCAGATGTAGACGTTATGAACGTTTTGACAAAAGCTCGGTATGATGACTACTTGATAGTTTAGTGCACCATGCTTTACGGCTTATAACCGGGACTTCAAAAACGTTTTGAACGCCACGGAGCATATGAGATGTTCCAAGAGTTGAAATTAGTATTTCATACTCATGCCCGTGTCGAGAGGTATAAGACTTCTGACAGTACTTTGCCTACAAGATGGAGGAGAATAGCTCAACCAGTGAGCATGTGCTCAGATTGTCTGGGTACTACAATTACTTGAATCAAGTGGGAGTTAATCTTCCAGATAAGATAGTAATTGACAAAGTTCTCTAGTCACTATCACCAAGTTAGTAGAACTTCGTGATGAACTATAATATGCAAGGGATGACAAAGGTAATTCCCGAGCTCTTCGCAATGCTGAAATCGGCGAAGGTAGAAATCAAGAAAGAACATCAAGTGTTGATGGTTAATAATACCACTTGTTTCAAGTAAAGGGCAGAGGGATAGAAGGGGAACTTCAAGAAGAATGAAAAGCAAGTTGTCACTCCCATGAAGAAACCCAAAGCTAAACTCAAGCCTGAAACTAAGTGCTTCTACTGCAAAGGAAATGGTCACCGGAAGTGGAACTACCCTAGATACTTGGCGGATAAGAAGGATGGCAAAGTGAACAAAGGTATATTTGATATACAGATTATTGATGTGTATTTTACTAGTGTTCATAGCAACCCCTCGGTATTTGATACTTGTTCAGTTGCTAAAGAGTAGTAACTTGAAATGGGAGTTGCATAATGAACAGAAACTAGTTAAAGGATGAAGTGACGATGTGTATTGGAAGTAGTTCCAAGATTGATATGATCATCATCGCACACTCTCTATACTTTCGGGATTAGTGTAAAACCTAAATAAATGTTATTTGGCATTTGCGTTGAGCATGAATATGATTTGATCATATTTGTTGCAATACGGTCATTCATTTAAAGTCATAGAATAATTGTTATTCTGTTTACATGAATAAAACCTTCGATGGTCATACACCCAATGAATATAGTTTGTTGGATCTCGATCGTGGTGATACACATATTCATAATATTGAAGCCAAAAGATGCAAGGTTAATAATGATGGCGCAACTTATTTGTGGCACTGCCGTTTAGGTCATAATGGTGTAAAGCGCATGAAGAAACTCCATAGTGATGGACTTTTGGAATCACTTGATTATGAATCACTTGGTGGTTGCGAACCATGCCTCATGGGCAAGATGACTAAAACTCCGTTCTCCGGAACAATGGAGCGAGCAACAGATTTGTTGGAGATCATACATACAGATGTATGTGGACCAATAAGTGTTGAAGCTCGCGGCGGGTATCGTTATTTTCTGACCTTCACTGATGATTTGAGCAGATATGGGTATATCTACTTAATGAAGCACAAGTCTGAAACATTTGAAAAGTTCAAAGAATTTCAGAGTGAAGTGGAGAATCATCGTAACAAGAAAATAAGAGTTTCTACGATATGATCGTAGAGGTAAAATATTTGAGTTAGCGAGTTTTTGCCTTCAGTAAAAAACAATGTGAAATAGTTTCACTACTCATGCCACCTGGAACACCACAGTGTAATGGTGTGTCCGAACGTCATAACCGTACTTTATTAGATATGGTACGATCGATGATGTCTCTTACTGATCTACCACTATCGCTTTTGGGGTTATGCATTAGAGACAGCTACATTCACGTTAAATAGGGCGCCATCTAAATCCGTGGAGATGACACCGTATGAATTGTGGTTTGACGAGAAACCTAAGCTGTCATTTCTTTAAGTTTGGGACTGCGATGCTTATGTGGAAAAGTTTCAACATGATAAGCTCGAACCCAAATCAGAAAAGTAAATCTTCATAGGATACCCAAAAGAAACTGTTGGGTACACCTTCTATCACAGATCCGAAGGCAAGATATTCGTTGCTAAGAATGGATCCTTTCTAGAGAAAGAGTTTCTCTCGAAAGAAGTGAGTGGGAGGAAAGTAGAAACTTGATGAGGTAATTGTACCTTCTCCCGAATTGGAAAGTAGTACATCACAGAAAATTGTTCCAGTGATTCCTACACCAATCAGTGAGGTAGTTAATGATGATGATCATGAAACTTCGGATCAAGTTTCTGCTGAACGTCTTAGATCAACCAGAGTACGTTCCGCACCAGAGTGGTACGGCAACCTAGTTCTGGAAATCATGTTACTAGACCATGATGAACCTACGAACTATGAGGAAGCGATGATGAGCCCAGATTCCGCAAAAATGGCTTGAAGCCATGAAATCTGAGATGGGATCCATGTATGAGAACAAAGTGTGGACTTTGGTTGACTTGCCCGATGATCGGCAGGCCATTAAAAATAAATGGATCTTCAAGAGGAAGACCGACGTAGACGGTAATGTTACTGTTTACAAAGCTCGACTTGTTGCGAAAGGTTTTCGACAAGTTCAAGGAGTTGACTACGATCAGACTTTCTCACCTGTAGCGATGCATAAGTCTGTCCGAATCATGTTAGCAATTGCCGCATTTTATGAAATCTGGCAAATGGATGTCAAAACTGCATTCCTGAATGGATATCTCAAAGAAGAGTTGTATATGATGCAACCAGAAGGTTTTGTCGATCCAAAAGGTGCTAACAAAGTATGCAAGCTCCAGCGATCCATCTATGGACTGGTGCAAGCATCTCGGAGTTGGAATATACGCTTTGATGAGGTGATCAAAGCATATGGTTTTATACAGACTTTTGGAGAAGCCTGTATTTACAAGAAAGTGAGTGGGAGCTCTGTAGCATTTCTAATATTATATGTGGATGACATATTGTTGATTGGAAATGATATAGAATTTCTAGACAGCATAAAAGGATACTTGAATAAGAGTTTTTCAATGAAAGACCTCGGTGAAGCTGCTTATATATTAGGCATCAAGATCTATAGAGATAGATCAAGACGCTTAATTGGACTTTCACAAAGCACATACCTTGATAAGATTTTGAAGAAGTTCAAAATGGATCAGTCAAAGAAAGGGTTCTTGCCTGTATTACAAGGTATGAAGTTGAGTAAGACTCAATGCCCGACCACTACAGAAGATAGAGAGAAAATGAAAGTCATTCCCTATGCCTCAGCCATAGGATCTATCATGTATGCGATGTTGTGTACCAGACCTGATGTGTGCCTTGCTATAAGTTTAGCAGGGAGGTACCAAAGTAATCCAGGAGTGGATCACTGTACAGCGGTCAAAATTATCCTTAGTAACTGGATGACTAAGGAAATGTTTCTCGATTATGGAGGTGATAAAGACTTCGTCGTAAAGGGTTACACTGATGCAAGCTTTGACACTAAATCCAGATGACTCTAAGTATCAATCTGGATGTGTATTGAAAGTGGGAGCAATTAGCTAGAGTAGCTCTATGCAGAGCATTGTAGACATAGAAATTTGCAAAATACATACGGATCTGAATGTGACAGACCCATTGACTAAACTTCTCTCACAAGCAAAACATGATCACACCTTATTACTCTTGGGTATTAATCACATAGCGATGTGAACTAGATTATTGACTCTAGTAAACCCTTTGGGTGTTGGTCACATGGCGATGTGAACTATGGGTGTTATTCACATAACGATGTGAACTATCGGTATTAAATCACATGGCGATGTGAGCTAGATTATTGACTCTAATGCAAGTGGGAGACTGAAGGAAATATGCCCTAGAGGCAATAATAAAGATGTTATTTGTATTTCCTTATATCATGATAAATGTCTTTTATTCATGCTAGAATTGTATTAACTGGAAACTTGATACATGTGTGAATACATAGACAAAACAGTACGTCCCTAGTATGCCTCTACTAGACTAGCTCATTGATCAAAGATGGTTATGTTTCCTAGCCATAGACATGAGTTGTCATTTGATCAACGGGATCACATCATTAGGAGAATGATGTGATGGACAAGACCCATCCGTTAGCATAGCACTATGATCGTTTAGTTTTACTGCTATTGCTTTCTTCATGACTTATACATGTTCCTATGACTATGAGATTATGCAACTCCCGAATACCGTAGGAACACCTTGTGTGCTATCAAACGTCACAACATAACTGGGTGATCATAAAGATGCTCTACAGGTGTCTCCGAAAGTATTCGTGGTGTTGGCATAGATCAAGATTAGAATTTGTCACTCCGAGTGTCGGGGAGGTATCTCTGGGCCCTCTCGGTAACACACATCACAATAAGCCTTGCAAGCAAAAGACTAATGAGTTAGTCACGAGATGATGTGTTACGGAACGAGTAAAGAGACTTGCCAGTAACGAGATTGAACTAGGTATAGAGATACCGACGATCGAATCTCGGGCAAGTAACATACCGATGACAAAAGGAACAACGTATGTTGTTATGCGGTTTGACCGATAAAAGATCTTCGTAGAATATGTAGGAGCCAATATGAACATCCAGGTTCCACTATTGGTTATTGACCGGAGATGAGTCTCGGTCATGTCTACATAGTTCTCGAACCCGTAGGGTCCGCACGCTTAACGTTTGATGACGATCGGTATTATGAGTTTATGAGTTTTGATGTACCGAAGGTAGTTCGGAGTCCCGGATGAGATCACGGACATGACGAGGAGTCTCGGAATGTCCGAGACATAAAGATTGATATATTGGACAACTATATTCGGACACCGGAAGTGTTCCGGAAAAGTTTCGGATTTAACGGGATTGCCGGAGGGGGTTACTGGAACCCCCTACGAGGGGGGATGGTCCATAGTGGGCCTTAAGGGAAAGAGAGAGGCAGCCCATAGGGCTGGCCGGCGCCCCACCTAGGGTTCCTAGTTGGACTAGGATTGGGGGGCGCCACCTCTCCTTTTTCCTTTCCCTCTCTTCCTTCTTTTGGTGATTCCTACTAGGAATGGGATTGCAATCCTATTCCTAGTAGGATTGCACCCCTAGCCGCACCAGAGAAGGGTCGGCCGGCCTCCCCCTTGCTCCTTTATATACGGGGGCAGGGGGGCACCCAAAGACACACAAGTTGAATTGTTCCAGCCGTGTGCGGTGCCCTCCTCCACAGAAACACACCTCGGTCATACCGTCGCGGTGCTTAGGCGAAGCCCTGCGCCGGTGAATACATCATATCCGTCACCACGCCGTCGTGCTAACGAAACTCTCCCGTGAAGCTCAACTGGATCAAGAGCTCGTGGGACGTCATCAAGCTGAATGTGTGCTGAACACGGAGGTGCCGTACGTTCGGTGCTTGATCGGTTGAATCATGAAGAAGTTCGACTACATCAACCGCGTCACTTGACGCTTCCGCTCCCGGTCTACGAGGGTACGTAGACACACTCTTCCCTCTCGTTGCTATGCATCTGGTAGATAGATCTTGCATGATCGTAGGAAAATTTTAAAATACTACGTTCCCCAACAAATACTTCATCGTACCCGAAGAACCCCTCGAGCAGGAGCGCTTCAAGCGCAGACTGATAGCCACTGCAAGGAGCCTGAAAAAGAAGTAGCAGCAGCTTCAAGCTGACCAAGACCTACTCAACGATAGATGGACCAAAGTCCTAACCGCTGAAGAATACAGCCTTAATGGCCCAGTCAAAAGCTACCCGAAGCATAGATTGCTACCTCAGTTCGATGACGAAGTGTTGGAGCCCGCACTATCATCACACAATGCGGCAGGTCGTCGACAATCCCGTCCGGATAAAGAGGCAACTCAAGCCGAACACCAGACTGCCCCACCTCGCCGTAAAGGCAGGAATAACACAGCTTACGGTTGTACAAACGACCCTCAGCGGGACTGGGACAGTAGAGCAGGGCACGCAAGATCGACCTACGGATCGCGAGGGCATGCCTCGACACGCGATGATGGCCACCTATTTGGACGTGACAAACCCAGCCATGCCCGAGCCGAAAGCCGCAAATGGACTCCTTCGGAGTTACATCGCAGTGTGGTCCTACATAGAGACGCCGCACACCCTCTCTACTTCACTGATGAAGTAATGGACCATGAATTCCCCGAAGGATTCAAACCCGTCACTATTGAATCATATGACGGAACGGCCAACCCCGCGGTGTGGATAGAAGATTTTATCCTCCACATCCATATGGCTCGTGGAGACGACCTCCACGCCATTAAATATCTCCCACTAAAGCTAAAAGGGTCAGCTCGGCACTGGTTGAACAACATGCATGAAAATTCCATAGACAGCTGGGTAGACTTGGAAGAAGCTTTCTTGGACAACTTACAAGGAACATATGTCCGGCCATTGGATGCCGATGACCTAAGTCACATCGTCCAGTAGCCCGGAGAGACAGCCAGGGAGCTCTGGACTCAGTTCTTAGTCAAAAAGAACCAAATCGTCGATTGTCCGGAAGCGGAAGCCCTCGCAGCCTTCAGGCACAGCGTCCAGGACGAATGGCTTGCACGCCACCCCGGTCAAGAAGGACCTAAATCCATGACATCCCTTACTGCTCTAATGACCCGCTTTTGCGCAGGAGAAGACAGCTGGCTCGCTCGTAGAAGCAATAACGCCGGCGACCCGGGCACTTCCGAAATCCGAGACGGCAACGTCAAGCCACGACGAAGTAGCTATTTGGAACAGGCTCAGTTAGCCACATCAACAAGCCTTTGCACCAAACCAAAGTAGCTATTCGATACGCGGCACCGCATCAACAAGCCTTTGCTCCAAACCAAAGTAGCTATTCGGAACAGGCTCAGTTGGCCACAACCAGACTATGACGTTCTTCATGGCAACGCTGGATATCCTACGAAGTTCGGCCCATTGGGACATCTGTTCATTCAGCAACAGAGGGCGCTTTGAGGCGCCAAAGTATGACCAGAAAAGCTTCTCCGTTGTGTACCCCTCTCGCGCTTGATATGTAATGCCCAGTATGAGATTATACCTCCCACGTGTCGAGGCACGACTTAAAGGCATAATATCATACTGGAATGATCTCAAGAATGGAATCTATGCACAATTCATGTAAAAGAGGGAATAAATTGCAAAAGGGTAGTTGGCTTACACTCATCGTGTCACACAATGCATTACATAAACATTCATCATCCAAATAACAACACATTCCGACTACGGACGAAGATCCAAAAGAAAGATACCATAAATAAATAACACAAGGTCTGATCGCCCCTAGTAGAAGCCACTACTGATCGTCGGGATAAGACACGTAGTATCGCCCACGTTCTTCATCGAACTCCCAGTACAACTATGTGCCATCACCTGTGTAGTTCACCATGGTACCTGCATCTGGTGTTGTGTAGAATTTGTGAGCCACAGAGGACTCAGCAATCCCGTTCCCGGGTAGCAATACTATCAAAGCCTTGGGTGTGGAACAAGGCTGAAAGACAAGGTTGCAGCTACACTAGCACTAGCTTACGTGTTTAGAGCGAGAAGAGAAGTGCCACGAGCGTCAAAGTGATCACGAAGTGATCCTATCTAAGCACGTCAAACATAACCCCACCGTGTTCACTTCCCGAACCCCTTCGGAAAATGACAGTCACGGTTACTCACGCTGGTAGTGTATTCTGAACATGGTGTCAAGTTTTCTACAACCGGATATTAACAAATTCCCATCTGCCACATAACTGCGGGCACGACTTTCGAAAGATCAAACCCTGCAGGGGTGTCCCTACTTAGCCCATCACAAGCTCACGATCTGCGGAGTCGCAACTCCAAGGTGGGAAGACCTGAGTATTCTCGGAATCCCGTGCTCAAGATATTCCGACAAAGGTAAAACTAATCCAGCAAGACCTCCCGGTATGCCGACACCCTGATAGTAGCCGTGTGTATCTTGTCTCAGGCCACGACCGGATGGGCGATTCTACAGGTTTTTACTAGCCCTTGAGTTTCCCCGAGGTGGCCCCGCAGACTCCGCAGTTTGGACCAACTCTCATGTGGAGCATTGACCCGAGTTGTTGATTAAAAAAAGGGTTTATAACTCCCTATGCAAGTTTTACTTATTGGGCAAATGTAAAACCAATGTTGGGCCTTGCTGGAAAAGCTTTAGCGCTAAGCGGGTTATCGAGGGGGACCCATAAACCCCAACCGTGTTAGGGACGCAATATCAAGGAACATAACACCGGTTTAAACGGTTCCTAGGGTGGCATGAGTGGAACAAAACACCAAGCAAGAGGCTTAGCCTTCCACCCATTACCAATATATAGATGATTTAGTTTAAGAGTTTATATATTGTGATATCCCAACAATAACTTCATCATGAAGCAAGAATCTTCAAATCTTCTCATGCAACTAACAATGCTATAAGAGGGGCTGAGCAAGCTTACGTAGCCAAACAAAGGTTTGCTAGGTTGGGTGGTTAGAGAGGTTCGTGGCAACAATAGGAGGCTGACAAACAGACATAGGCATCGAGGCAATAAGCTAAAGAGTGAGACATCTAGCATAGGCAAAGATAATAGTGATATCTAGGTAAGGTCATCTTGCCTGTTGAGTCGTCGGTGGGATCGTAACCTTGCTCCTCACACTCAAACTCGGTAGAAACCTCGTACTCGGTCTCGGCTCCTGGCTCTACTCAACACAAGAACACAACATGGCACAATATCAAACACGGTGCAATGCACAATCAACATGATGCAAGTATGATGTGCGTATGCATGTGGAAGCACTTGAGCCTAAGGAGAATATGATGGAGAAGGCCTCATCTTGGAAAAGCAAGCAAGCCACTGAATAGAGGGGAAGATTTCGGTTGAAATCGATATAAAGATCGCCGGAAACGGACACACGATTTGCAAATGGCAAGCAAAACAATATTCACACAAAGCTGTAGTTTACAGCCACATGTCATCTTTGGAGCAAGAAATAATTATGCTACAACGCTCAAACATGGAGACAAAGGGCATGGACATGATACTTAACAAGCATGAACTTAGAACACACCCAAAAACCTACTGGAACACAATTAACCAAGAATGGCAAGTTGCAATAAATTTATCCAGACTTAGCCAAAATCTGGGAAGGCAAAAACATCATCACGATGCTTCCTTCGGAGGCACAAAACAACATGCATATCAACTCCACTAAGTATATAAATATCATGGACATGTAGTAGACATAGCATACTTCAAACAACTCCTTTGGAGCAACTCCATAGGAGGCATGGATCAATAACAACAAGCTTCACCAAAATGATCATGCTGATAAAAGTCTGACAGGTAAAATGTATAGCAACTTGAGAGCAAGACATAAATAAGCTACAACAGGCCGTATGTGCAAGTAAGGGCATGGATGGATAGAGAATAACATGGACAACAAGATATGACCATTGGCCACTCCAAAACAAGCATGGAATTGAGTGAGGCATCAAGCAAACATAGCGTCAGGTTAAACAGATTCCAGACTTAGCAGTTTTTTCACTAAGTATAAAACAGCAACATTGGCATGGCATGTTTACAAGCTTGTTTAAGGCACCTCAAGGAATATCATGGAAAGTGGATTGCACCACAGCAAAGACCATATGATGGTTCTTCTAAAACATATTGACATGTGACATGAAGACAAACACATCAATAGCAATGAGCAGGTCAAAACAGCATCTCACAACAAGTTTCAGCACTTAACAGCCACACACACTTTTGCAACAGAGATTAACATGGCAATATGACACCTAACATGAATGCTACAGCAACCATCATGTAGAGCACTTCACAATGAACATTTTGACATATCATATGCTCCATTTGGACCAACATGCACAAAGTTATCATATCTCAAACATGACAACAAAATTACAGATAACAGCAGTTTTAAACATATAGCACTCTTGCAACGTTGATTAGGTCTTGAAGATGAACTCAAACAAGCATGCCAGAGTGGAACAAAATGAAGAGCACATCTCAACGAACATTTTGATATATTACACGCTCAAAACAGATCACCACACAAAAATTTACAGCCATGCAAAGGATGCAACAAAATATAACAGTTTAGGGACTTAGTGGAATTCATACCCTCTGAAAAGTCGACGGGACGGGATGGAGCGGGATGGAGAGATCCGGGCTGCGGGGAAGACACGTTTGCTTTGGGGGAGTGGTGGATCTCGTCCACTCCCCGATCCAGATAGGATCTGGCCCGCCGGAGACGGGGAAGACGACGGCCGGCGCCGGCGGCTCGCCGGAGCCGGGCCGGCAGCGAGGTGGCAGGGCCGGGGAGCGGCGGCGCCGGCGGGGAAAGTGGCGGCGGTGGCGGCGCGCTAGGATGCGGCGGACGGCGGCTGCGCCGGCCGGGGACGGTGGAGGTGCCGCGGCGGCGGGGAGGCGCAGGGGCGCGTGGAGGAGGCGGGCCTCGGGGGCCGGCGGCGGGCCTCGCGGGCCGCGGCGGCGCGCGGTGGAGGCGGGGCCGCGATCTTCCACGTGGCGGCGGCTGGGTGGCTGGGCGCGTCCGGGCGGACGTGTCCGGCCTTCGAAGGAGCTACGGGACGCGGGGAAAAAGGAAACAAATGGGAAGGACTAGGGTTTCGCCCGAAAATGGAGGGGATGGGGCCTTTTTATAGGCATAGGGAGCTAGGAGACTCCAAATGAGGAGCGGTTTTCGCCCACACGTTCATGATCCGACGACCGAGAGGATGGGAGTGGTTGTGCTAGGTTAGTGGGCTGTTGTGGAGGGGGTCTTGGGCCAAAAGGAAGAGGTTCTTTTAGCCCACTAGGTTAACCGTTGGAGTACTAAACGAACTCCAAATGCGATGAAACTTGACAGGCGACCTACACGTACCAAAACAACAACGCACGACAAGTCTCACCTCATTCCGGGAATGTTACACGGCCACACATGAAAGAAGGACTCGGGGTGCCACGGGCACGTGTGTGAGTGTCGGAACTCGAAACGGACAATGGGAAGAGGCGAGTTGGACCGGGTGCAAGTTACAACACGAATGCAATGCAATGCACATGATAACATGACATGGATGAAATGCACACACGCACGCGACAAAACGAAGAAACCCAAAATGAAAGAAGAGCCCAGAATGGAATTGATGAAGTCAACATTTCATATATTGCCATAAATGGAAGGTGTTACATCTGGGGTGTTACAAACTCTCATCTACTACAAAAAGATCTCGTCCCGAGATCTAGGACTGGAAGAAGGAGGGATACTCGGAACGAAGGTGATCTTCTCGTTCCTACGTAGCTTCTCGGTCGGTATGGTGTGACCACTTTACTTTCAAGAACTTGATTGACTTGTTGCGGTTTTACGCTCAGTTTCTTCAAGAATAGCAACAGGGTGCTCACGTTAAGACAAGTCTTGTTGAACATCAATCTCCTCGAACGGAATGGTGCGTTCAGGTGTCTTGAAGCACTTGCGGAGTTGAGACACGTGAAACACATCATGAACATTAGCAAAGTTGGATGGAAGCTCGAGTTGGTAGGCTAGATCGCCTCTTTTGCCAAGAATCTTGAAAGGGCCCACGTATCTAGGAGCAAGCTTTCCTTTGATACCGAATCTTTGGGTTCCTTTCATAGGAGAAACACAGAGATAGACATGATCCCCAATGTTGAAAGCCAAATCACGATGCTTGCCGTCATAGTAGCTCTTTTGACGCGACTGAGTGGCTTTGAGATTCTCACGTATGACTTTGCACATTTCTTCGGCTTCTGAGATCAAATCATTGCCAAGAAGTTGACGTTCACCAGTCTTGGACCAGTTGAGAGGGGTACGACACTTTTTGCCATAGAGGATTTCAAAAGGAGCTTTGCTGGCTGTAATGCCCCGGATGTAATACTTTCCCTTTTGGGTATATAATAAATCTCCGGCTTCATCTATTTCCATTTCGGGTTCTTTGTCTTTCGGGCTTTCGTCGTTTTGTTGTGTGAGTGTGTGGCATTCATTCATATCATGTAGACATGTGCATTGCATTGCATCTGTGTTGTGGGTTGCATCCGGTTCCGTGTGTTTCTTCCCGTTGTCCGTTTCGCGTTCCGGAGCTCCCTCACGTGTCCGTGACGTCCCGTAGGCCTACTTTGTTGTTCGGGCGTTTTTCGTTACCGGTGTGCCGTGAGGTTGTTTTGTGTGTTGTTGTTTTGTTCTGTGCAACCCGCCTCTCAAATCTCGTCTCGTTTGGACTCCGTTGACTTTTCCCTCCGTTGTCCGTGTGGGCCCGAAGTGCCTTCGATTCGTGTCCCGAAAATACCCCTACTGCTTTCTTTTATCTCCGTCTGGGCCTTTTAAATTAACCCCCGCGATCGGATCCGTCGGATCGCGATCGGAGGGCTCCTAGCGCCCCTAATCTCCTCCTAACCCTAAAAAAACTGCTACTTATAGACCCCTAGTCTATTTGGCATGTCCCCTTCTTCTTCCTCCTCTCTCCCCTCTTTTTTATTTTTTTTCCATTTTACGCCAGATCCAAAATCTTCTCAGATCCAATCCTCTGTTCTTCTGGATCCCGAAGGATCCTTCGATCCATCGACCAGATCGCAGGCGTCGGGCGCGAGGTCAACGCCGAGCCTCGTCCGCACCGCGCCAGGACCGATCGATCCCTCGTCCGCACCGAGCCGCCCAGCTGGGCTCGCGCAGCGGCCCGTCTCCGCTCGACCGCCCGAAGCGGGACCACTTCACCGAGGCGTCGTCGCCTCCGAGGCCGCGCCAGCCCCCAGCGACTGGGCCGCCTCCCGCAGTCCGCCCCGCGCGCCAAGTCATCGCCGCCGAACCGCGTCCCTCCGCGCGCCGCGCGAGGCTCCATCGCCAGCGAGTCGGGCCGGCCCACTCTCGCGAGCGCCAGTCCTCCTCGCCAGTTCGCCGCGCCGGGCCGCGGGCTCCCTCTCCACGCCGGCCGGGCCGCCAGCCTCCCCGGCCCAGGCGCTCGCCGAGCCGGCCTGCTCCGCCAGCCGCAGCCGGCCGGGCCGCTCCTCCCGTGGGCCGCCGCGGGCGCGCCGCCTCCCAGGCCCGTTCCTCCACCGCACTGTTCACCGGGCCGCCGCCACTGTTCCTCGCGGGCCGGATCCGCTACTGTTCATCAGATCTAGATCTGATCCCTGAGGTTGACCTAAATCCCTCTAAGTCTTTGTTTTCTTGATCTGTGATGCCTAC
The DNA here is from genome assembly GCA_902687465.1 of Secale cereale. Lineage (NCBI taxonomy): Eukaryota > Viridiplantae > Streptophyta > Magnoliopsida > Poales > Poaceae > Secale > Secale cereale. The sequence goes on along the minus strand of LR738709.1, from coordinate 381,921,214 downwards.
TTTGACCTGCTGTAACTTTTTACCTGTTGCTCCGTTTGGCGCATGTAGCATGTCCAGATGATCGTGGAGATGTCCTCTACGTTTTACCTGTTGTAGTCATGCATGTTAGAGGTCATCTAGGGGCTTGTTTTGCTGTTGCAAGAGTGCATCATGTTATAAACTGCTGTTATGTGTTATTTTCATGCCACCTTTGACTTGTGATATCTTTTAGCTCGTTTGTCCAAACGATGCAAATGACATGTCCACGTGTTCGTCTTGCCACGAACTACGTGTTGTGTGTGATAGGTTGCATGGTAGATTTATTGTTTCCTTGTTATCATCGTTGCAAGATGCCATGTTCACATGTTGTGTTTTCACTTGTATTGAAATGCCATCTTGTTGAGCTCGTTGCAATCGGTGTGTTCACCACAATGATGCATGCTTGTGTGTTTCGGGATCACCTTCATATGTACTTTGATGAGGTGCTTACCCTTTGCCATGTTTAGTTTCGAGGTGTCTTAAACATGCTCTTTTGTGTGCTATGATGATGTTGCTGTTTTAGGACTTAGCGAAATTTCACTAAGTCTGAAATCGGTAACGTTCCGATGCCATGTTCGTGTGATGTTGTAGGACAAAGCATGATAGTTTTGGGGTGGATTTTGATTGTTCCTTGAATTATATATTGTTGTCTTTCCATCCATGTCCTCACATGTCCATTTGAGTGGCTGTAGCATGTTTATCTTTTGCTCCAAACTTTCAATAAAATTCTGCTGCCAGAATTTTATTTCAAAGTTCTATATGTCCAAGATCATTGCTATTGATCCGTGACTCCGTTGGGGGTGCACTTTGGACCTAGTTGCTGTACATTATATCTAGTTTGTGTTCAAGTCCTTTGCCATGCTTTTTGGGTGCTGTAGATTAATTATTTTGAGCTCCCAAGTTGCTATGTTGCAGTAATTGTCAGTTTTCGCTCAAATCTTGTTTCGGGCATAACTTTTAGCCCGTAACTCCGATTCCAGCGATTCTTATATCAAACTTGGGTGTTTTTCTGTGTAGATTAATAATATCAGCTTGTTATCTTGTTTTGAGGTGTTTTGCTTGAGTGATGTTTTACGTGCTCCATGTGCATCTTTAGTGCATCCATCATGCATCCATGTTTTTCGAGTGCGCATTGCATCGTGTTGATTGGTGCTTGGTGTGTTTGTCTTGTTTAGAGCCGGAAGTTGAGCACGAGTTTTCCAACGAGGTTGAGCACGAGGTTTCCAACGAGTTTGAGCACGAGGACCCTTCTTTCGATCCGAACGTCTTCTCTTCAGGCAAGATGACCGAACCCCGATAACATTACTATCTTTGCCTATTGCTAGTAGTCTCGATCTATAGTTTTGCCTCGATGCCCATGTTCTTCTTGTCAGCCTCCTACTTGTAACCAATTGCCATGTTTAACCACCCTACCTATGCAAACCGTTG